>OX382215.1:643750-1287500 GCA_947507515.1 Eulithis testata | reverse complement strand
CGGGGCTCGGAATAGTCTGTAGACGACTTACGTTCCTGGCGGGGTGTTGTGCTCGGTAGAGCAGCGTCGTGCTGCGATCTGTTGAGACTCAGCCCTACGCCAGGTGATTCGTCCGAGGACGATGATGTGTTTAATTTTTCATTTTATTTTAACAAACAACTGGGAAGGAACGTGTAAAGTAAAATTTTCGCGCGTGCATCTTTCTGACGAAGAAAGGAACGTGTAAAATTGTGTTTGTAACTTATAAAACTACAATTTTTAACGTTACAGAAAAATCATAACTTTTTTTTTTTTTTTTATTAGTTTGTACACATAGTCAACTTCGCAATCGGTAGGTAGGTTAGGTTAGGTTGTTATCCATAAAATCTGCTAAAAAATTAAATCTTCATTTTTGACCGAACGCTAAGTTGACTGATTGCGAAGTTGACCATAAATAAGCGAACAGATGTTAGAAATAAATGCATCTAAGTACATAACAGTTATTGAAAAGATTTTAGATAAATTAAACATGACGAATACACTGCAATTTACCTATTGAATTTTAATAAAACCATAAATCAAACTTAATTTCCGTAATAACTAACTGGATAACTGTAAATAACTACTGACGAATATAATTTTATTGTCTAACACAAGATTCTACATCACTAGTGTACCAAGTATTTTCTATTTTTAATTACCTTTTTTGGTGTATAATAAATTTGTATCACCAAACATGACTACAAACTTACAAACACCGCTACCGTTTTTTGGTCGGTGGTTAATAAAACCAGTCTTATCTGAACTACAAAACACGCTTTGTATAATAAAAAAAAAACATTACTAGTTTCTTTTAAATTATTACTTTTATTAGAACAAAATTATAGGGAACTCAATCACCATTCATTAGGTAAAGCGTGTTGAAAATTATATAAATTAACAAAAACTATTATTTTGCAAATTGAATCGTTCCTCCTCGATAAATCTACAAAGTTTGAATTAAATCTGGCAGTCCAAAGGAGTCGGTTACAAGCAAACATACAAGTGAAGCTAATAATAAAGAAAGCGTGTAATAAAAACGGTTTTGGTGTGTCTATACAAAGCCCTATCATATTATGATACCCCACTTTATATTTTTGTACCACTTTTACTCCCTCATAACTTTTTATCCGATTCACTACAAACCAGTAAAACTTGAAGAGTACTTACTATCAGGATAAGCGGTTCAAAAGATCTCGTCGAACAAACATAGGTACAGAGCATTTTTTGAGTATCCAGTGCCTGCTTATTGATAAACAGATAAAATCTCTCTGACACAGAAATACTGTGGCACTGCCACCACTGAAGCCAAGTTTTTTGATGATTCTGAAGTCTTTTGTAGGTATTCTTCTCCTCTATCTGGACAAACTATCTAAGAAAGACTGTCTGTTTCTATGCTGGTTACTAGGATTTTAGCACCTTTTCGCGTACTCTCTCATATTACTTGGGCCAGTGGATATTATTGATCGCACATACACATTTTTTATAAGCACTTTTCCAAGAACACAGCTACATACACACAACACACGTAGGTGCATATAACAAGAAAAATATCAATTTTACGTAAACAGCAAAAAAAAAGCCTGCCGGCAGCCGGCACAGACGTTTTATGTGAAATTCAAAAACGTTCGTACATACATAGCGGTCAGAATCATGCCAATACCCTCCTGTTTGCTGCGCAAAATGAATTTTATTTTTGAACTAGCAAATTTTTTTTTTTTTTTTTTTTTTTTTTTTTTTTTTTTTTTTTTTAATTAATGATGTACGTGCAGGTACATGCGCAAAATGGAAAATTAATAATTCTATCTCGATGAAAGGAAAATTTAAAACATCTTGGCGGGAATTTTGAAATAGATACGATTTGCACGTACTTAAATGGCGCCAAAATTTAAAACATAGTATAACCCTTAAAACGCACTTGCGGTTAACCGCGCATTTCCAGTTTATATGCAATCGCTGCGTACAACGGTTGCGGTTGCATACAAACTGGAAATGCGCGGTTAGCCGCTTGTGCGTTTGAGCCGTAACAGACTTTGAAAAAAATTCGTACCTACTGTGTTTTCACTAACCAGTTTTATTGTATAAAATTGTTTATAGACTGATGCAAAGACAGTATAATCAGAAAAAATAATTTGCTAGCCGATTCCCTGTAGACTTTTGCAGAGATTTTAAATAAACAACGCAATAAAATCTGTCTATATTCAGAGTTCAGACGATGCTCAGATGATCTATCAGGAGTTTTGTTTCTTCGATGATCGACGAAATTTGAACTGTTCTGAAAGCAAAAAAATGGGTGACCGTTATTTAGAATGCGATTTTTTTTGTCTCATTTTCAGCATTTTGCTCTTAAATTTTTCATATCGACCTAATAGTTTCGGAGCCTATTTAATGCAAACAAACAAACAAATCTTTCCTCTTTATAATATTAGTATAGATCCAGTATTTATAGAGCTAAGTAGTCATCGTACCTAGTTCTGCCGGCAAGCAGTGATGCATTGCTGTGTTCCGGTTTTAAAGCGATGGTTTTAGTAAATGCCTAAATAATTGGATGTTATTGGTCCAAAAGTTGCCATGTTATGGACTAAAAGATCGTTCCATTTTTAAATAACACGACAGTAATGAGTTTTGTATATGTAATTTATGTGGCCGCTAAACACGCCGGCAATGGATTTTCATACATTTATTGCCGCCCGCTGCTCGCATGTATTTGACCCAGTACTGCATTTTCGATTTATCTTGAAGAAGGTTGTCAAAATAATGCTCTAATTTCCAAGCATGTTTGAGAAAAGGCCTTAATGTGCTGTGAATGCATTGTTATAGGTAATGAGGTTGTTCCTTTACTCGTTGTCCAATGTCCATACTAACTGTTGATGTAGCACGGCTGCGTTGACTTGCCGAGTGCCACGTACTTGCGTTTGTAGTCCACTCATCATCATCATCATCATCAACCTATATCAATCCACTGCTGGACGTAGGTCTCTCCCAAGACGCGCCACTGAGCCCGGTCTTCGGCTCTTCTCATCCATTGCTTTAGCTGAAACAAAAGTCAAGGATTAGGGTCATCCAAAAATTATTATTACGTCACACGTTAAGAGGTAGTTTTGTGACATCACATTTCACACTCTTATATCTTATTGTTATCTAAGTGGAAATAAAACTAATTTTGGAAGTTCTGTTTTTGGTTCAGAGAGTTCAAGCTGTATCTAAGAATCCACGTCTTTGATTTCAATCAAATATAGCCTATGTTTCAATCTGGAAAAAGGGCTTTCTAATGTAATAAATTTCGTTGAAATTGGTCCAGTACTTTAGGCGTGATCCGCGAACAAACAGACAAACTCGATTTTCGGAATGAGAATCGTTTATTTAGTAGATCTGCATTATTTAGTTTATCCATATCTTCAATTTCAATCTTTGGCTTTTTTACAGTTTTATAATAGTATAGAAGAAATATGTTCATTATGTTGTGGAGATAAGGGTGAATTTGCTATGTTAAGTTTGTTTGATGCGCTTCGACGCTACGCTGGTGTGAGTTGACCCTAAGCAAGCTACGCCTCGAGCGCTTCATAGGGGTGGCTCCCATTTGTTCTATAGAACTGTTACGTCTAGAACTGTTGAAACTTTTTTTATCCCTAATATCTGGTAACTTCCATTTGGTAGGACTATTGAAACGAAAACTACTCCTAATGGGCTAGTTTCAATAGTCCTACCATGGAACTACAGGGATAAAAACCGTTTTAAAAACAGTCCTATAGAACAAATAGGAGTTACCCCTTCATAGTTGTACAACAGATGTAGTTGTATGTATAGTATTATATAGGCAGGTGGTAGGTACATACATGTGCATGTGTATGGCGCCGGGCGCACTCTCTTGTCGTGCAGTGCTCGGCGACGAACGCATTACCCCTGAACATCTGAAAAACCGTGCATAAAAAGTGTTGTAAGTATACATCTATCTAATATCTTTAAGTGAGCAATTCTTGTATATTTATTTATCTCTGAATCTCGGAAACAGCTCCAACGATTTTGACGAAATTTAGTATACAGGGGATTTCGGGGGCGATAAATCGATCTTGAAAATGTCATCTTGAAATGAAAATGGGTTTTCAGAAAATGTCGTTTTATTCGTGTTTTCAAGTAAACACTTCAACAGAAAAAATGTGACTCTTCCCGACATCTATTGCCGAATAATAATACTATTTTTTAAGTTATACTTCTAATCGTTAATAGATGGCAGTGTTGAGCATAGAACTTTTTCTAACTAAATAAGTACTGCATATTGGTTATGTACATAAAAATAAATACTAAAAAAATAACGGGCAAAGCTCGGTCAACCAGCTGGTAGTTGTTTATCTGGCCCACCTTTCAGGTTGTATAGGGGAAGTGTAGGTCAGTCCCACTTTAACTTTAGCCTTTATACCCAAACTAGCTGTCGCTTGCGGCCTTGCTTGTATGGTAATCATAAAGCAGCATACAAACAAATTTTAGGCCCTAGGGTGTAAGTTTTCAAATTTCCTTTTTTTAGTGTACTACCCTCCAAATTTCATACCTCTAGGACTTAGGTTAGGACAGGAAGAATAGGTACATGTGACAATGGCACGTCGCCCCTAATGGACTACAAGCCCTAGTTTTTGGTTTTTCTGTCCTGACAGTTTTCGAAAGATAGTAACTGGCCCAAATACTCATCACATCAACATAGTGTATATTTCTTGTCTACAACGATCCTACGTTTCTATTCTCATGACAGGCGTCATGGCTCAGTCGGTAGTAGCTCTGCCTTCCGTGCTGTGGGTCGGGGGTTCGATCCCCACCGAGAACAAACATTTATGTGTGGCAAACGTAGATGTTTGTTCTGTGTCTGGGTGTTACATGTATCATAAGTAACAAACGCGTGCAGTAATTGTTATTCTACCTGTATGTGAGATCGTCGTGTTGTTTCTCAGCGAGGATGCATTATTCTCTGAGCGCGACCGATTTTTGCTGCAACTCTGCATCGTTCTGAAATATATGAAAATGAATAATTGTTTAATTCACACCACATAACTATGCACTTACTATAAAATAATTTATAAGTTTAAAAAACTGGAAAAACCGACTTATGATGATGATGGCAGTTCGTTGAGACAGAACAGTCTCAATCGTAAACACCACAGAAAAAAAAAAGAATTTTTCAAATCGTTTCATAAATGACGGAGTTCTGAGGTAAGAAACATTAATAAAAAAAAAATGGGACTAATCTGGAAGCATACCCTTTCAGATAAAAAAAGAATTTTTCAAATCGGTTCATAAATGACGGAGTTCTGAGGTAACAAACATAAAAAAAATACAACCGAATTGAGAACCTCCTCCTTTTTTGAAGTCGGTTAAAAATACAATAGCTTAATCAAAGAGCGGTATGTGTACGGGTTATCGAACAGGTGTGAAGGAATTGTGTGATTAGAGATATAAGCAAGCAGGTAATTAAAATGTATTGTCAAGGATGCTTATTCATTTGTTGATTTGTTGTTTTGTATAAAAAAAGTTATGGATTGGTAAGCGATTCTTGAAACCATTTCGTTATTATTTTGCTAAGAATAATTTTGTGTCAGCGCCATCTATTGGGCGAACGTTGTACTTGATGCCAACTAAACCATGTTGCTTTACTTGAGCGCCCTACGCCACGTTTTCTGATTCCTGTCTCCTTGGAAGCCTATCTCATACCTCCGAAATGGTCGCACAATTATATTCTTTTCAGTTAAAACCATTCATTAGGTAGCTCAATGTGCTTCAGTTGATATTAGCAAGACAGAGATGGCGTTTTACTCGATTTTGCATACTTACTTTTCTTATAAATGCTTTGAAAATAATGATTTAATAAATTAAATTACCTCTATAGCGTTTGTCTTGCAGTAGAGCTGGGTTTTTCAATTGCATTTCTTTGTAAAGTTGCTCCTCTAAGTGCGAAAGGTCGTCGAAAGGCTTCAAGAACCCTGAAATATTTGATTTATCCTACTAATATTATAAGCGCGAAAGTTTCTAAGGATGCATGGATGGATGTTTGTTACTCATAAACTTAAAAACTACTGATCCGATTTGGATGAAACTTGGAATATATATTGTCCGTGACCTGGATTAACACATAGGCTATCCCGAAAAATCAACGGGATCCAACGGGACGCAAACTTAATAATACGAAAGTTTGTGAGGATGTTTGTTACTCTTTCAAGCAAAAACTACTGATCCGATTTGGATGAAACTTGGAACATATATTCTCCGTGACCTGAATTAACACATAGGCTACTTTTTATCCTGGAAAATTAACGGGATCCAACGGGACGCGAACGAAGTCGCGGGCGGAAGCTTGTGATTTAATAAATTACCTCTATAGCGTTTTTGTCTTGCAGTAGAGCTGGGTTTTTCAATTGCATTTTTTTGTAAAGTTGCTCCTCTAAGCCCTTACAGGTCGTCGAAAGGCTCCAAGAACGCTGAAATATTTGATTTATCAATTCAAAAATGTGTTGGTACCAAGTTTCTGTAATGTTTAAAACAGTGAGATTACCTTGTGAGTAGTAGTCTGTGATCGCAGAGTACACGCAGCCGGGACAGTGGCGGAGGCGACAGCGCCAGCGACGATGACACTTCCGTTTCCACTGGAAATTAAACACAGCTTAGTGAATTGTTGATGATCCCAAGCTTACCAGCGGTGTCGAACCTTTAGGCTTGAGGAGAGGTTTCTCTGTGTTCTACCATGCGTCTAACAGGCTGTTCTGAGGAGTTGTTCGATATGATGCCTACAGCTACTTTCTACCATCGCACTGCCAACAACAGAGAATTCATCCACACACCATAGAGGTGGTCAGGGTGGTCATGCACCGTCTGGTTTCAGAGATAATTGAATATCCTATTTGGACGAGCCTTTGGTATAGGCACACTTGATACATGCCTGGGTTTGCCACATGTGTAACAGGTCACAAAACGCTTCTCTTCAATGCATAAGCCCCATAAGGGGCTTTTTCAAGCTTTTAAAATGTTACTTGTTCAAAATGCTCTTTGACACTTTCCCAAGTCAAATTATCAGGAGTTAATTTAGTCAGGCCTGATGCAGCATGACCATACAATGCTAGTATACCTATCTATGCATTTCCCCCAAGAAGATGTCCACACAAAACATGCACAACTCTGTGAAGATATTGATTTGCCTATCCACTGCTGTTTGTACAAAATGTACAAGTCTAGTAACACCTAAAAGCGGTAGATAACAAACAAAAACTACACAATTTGGTTAGGATAGTGAAGCATATTGTCCTCCAGTGAAACTTAAAGAACAACAAATTGATAGATCTTTACATACAATTGTAGGTTTTTTGGTGGAAACGATAGCCCAATAAACAAATCGTTTGTAAGGATCGTTGTGAATGTTTTTGGTCTAATCCTACAGTTAGGGTAAGTAACAAGTCTGTACCTTGGAGCTTCCTGTGTGTTACAATCACCTCACTTAGTTTACACCAACCCTCGATGTCGGCGACATCGAGTTGAACTTCATGAAGAACTCGTTTACGCTTTCACTACAAGGTTCCGGCCGTTGGCTGTTTGTTGGTTCCTTGCTTGGAAATGTTTCTGGATTGTGAGCGTGGATCTGGATCCCACAAACATGTCGGGAGGTGATCCTCAATAGACTTTTCTAATGTATTCGACATGATTTGGATAGTTACTCGAGCGGACTCGAGTACCCGCTACTAGAAGCGTCGTAGGAGCCGACAGGCCGGCGGCGGTGATAAATGGAAAACTTAGTAATGTTTCACACAAAGGTATAATCATCAAATCAAAACTATAGCAGAATCATTTAGAAGATTATTTGCAATTTGCAACTTTTTCCAACTTTTGCAAGCAACTTTGGCAACTTTGGCAAGCAATCATCCTTCGTCTGTGGCAAAGACAAACTGCTGTGAACCGCTGCCACTTTCCGTTTCCGCGCCTTCTTCGTCTTCTTCTATTTATTTAAGGCCTGTGGGCTGGCCTCTGTCTGTCTGTCATTTTGACAGTCAGTTTTACATTTTTATATTTGAAATAATATTAGTCAAGTCAAGTCAGTCGTCGAGTCGGCTGTCGCTTCATCATCATCATAATCATAAAGTTGACCGGACTCAACGACGACGGCGCGGCGTGCTAAAACTACCTAACGCAACAATGTGTCCTACATCGGTTTAAAGAATTTATTATCTCATAAAGAACAAATTACAGTTCACTTATAATGAAACTTATTACAATAGTTCTTAAGTAGGTTAGAAGCTAGTGGCGAAGCATGCATTAGGTATCTAATATCTTTTTCTAAAAAGTGATGGAACAAGCAAATGGCCTACCTGATACATCGAACCTTACGAACTACAAAATTCTATTATTATAGGTACCTACCTACATCTTCAGAAACTGAAGAAGTGTGAGCCGGTTATGAAAGTTAGCAATTTGCAGTAAAAATGTCAAAGCATTAAAATCATTTTTAAGTTGCATTTTAGTGCAAATAGTGCATCACACAAAATTGCTACTTACCACCAAGGTACATAATAAAATATACCTACCTACCTACCTACCTAATCTAGCAACTAGTTATTACAGTAGGTACCTACCTAACTACCTAGTAGAAGTAGTCAGTGGTGGATCCAGGATTTAGGTTTGAACTAACTGTCTTTGTCGTTTTGGTTCATGGAAAAGGGTGGCAACAATAGAAATTTTCTCAAACATACTTGGAAATTTTTGTAAATTTTTAAAAAGTACTATACAAGCCTTGGCCACAACTAGGCAATGAGGTACACACTGTGTGCCTCGTCTTCGACTCGGCCCACAATTACACGTTCTTCCCTCATTGCCTCTGTTGCGGGCAATGTACCGCTGCAGTAATGTACTATTAGTGCTGTCAAAATAAGGTCGTCTTTCCACCTGTTCTGTTACTAGTAAACAGACAGAATTGTAGGTAGAGTCCGCGCCACCACTGAAGTCCGATAGACGCGGCGCTGCTTTCGCAGGACTATGTTTCCACTTCCCAATTTTGCCGTATGTAGTTCCCACTTTTGCCGTAAGACTTAAGTGGTGGCGAGCACTCTAACAACAAGTTGCAAAAGCCATATACCTAGGTAGGTACCTACTTAAACCAAGAAGTTACAAGTTACAGTTACAGTGTCGGTAAAACTAGGTACCTACCTACTGGGATTTTTTCATAGCAAACGGAATCCTTCAAAGATTTCCAGTCCTAAAAAAATTTGAACAACAATTACTTTTTCCTATAAATAAAAAAATCTAACTAAAAATGGCTATCTACCTACCCTCGTTCTCTATTTCATTTTCATGATTATACTCAAAGAATATCTAATAGGAACGTAGTTCGTACGTAAGAAGAAGCGGGACTCCCATTCTACCAAAATTACACACTGAAAATCTCGTTTTGTATCTATGCAACGTGATTAAAATTTTGACCGCCGTTTCATAGGTACATTGTTCGTTTTTCGAAAGCAGTCTAGTTCGAGAGTTTCACCAGTCTGATTATATCTACCTACTTACTAGGTACTATCTATAATATTCCAAACTGAATTTACATAAAACACGACCGTCATAAAACGGTCACCGTTTCGCCAAACAGCACCTTTATCGATAAACTATTATTAGGTTTGAGTGCCGATGAGCATCCAAGTTATATACGAACTCCACATAACACCATCTAAACGACTCTTTGAATTTTACGACTAAACTTTCTAGTAGGTGCTTTTATGTTCGTGATTTAGAATAAGTTCACTATTTACTTACTTCTATCTGCGGTTTCGTTCATGTACCACCTAAGCGAAGCGTGTGCTATGGGAACTAGATTGCTGATAGAATAAGTACCTACTACTTATATAATTTTTGTAAATACATAACGATACATGGTAACATCCAGACACAGAACAAACATCTATTGTTTGCCACACAGAAATGTTTGTCCTCGGTGGGGATCGAACCCACACGGAAGGCAGAGGTACTATGATATAAAGTAGCGTCGCGTCGGTTCTTATAATGGTTTTTCATATTCATATTCATATTCATATCATTTATTGCAATTATTATGTTACATGGTGAGGTCTTAAGATTAAAATAGTAGTGCATAATAGCTCTTAAGCTTAGGGCATAGCAATATTTGGAGTGGAAGCGGGCCGTAATTTGAGTGAAGTTAAAATTAAAAGCTAATTGTTTGTGTTCATTTCAATTAAGTTACAACGCAGGCAGTTCATCATTGAAAAAGTCATTTAAATTATAATAGCATTTTTTAATTAATAAGTCCTTCAATTTGCTTTCAAACGTTCTATCCTTTTCTATCTCTTTAAATTGTTCGGGAATTTTATTGTAAATTTTTGATGCCATTGTTGTTGTGCCGGAACTATGAATTTGTAGTTTAGAATGAGGTACAACTAATTTGTGCTTAAATCTGCATGCACGGGTAACGTCGTGGCAGGTCTGTTTTTTTTACGAAAAATTGCGGGTATTTTCTAACAAACTTACAGGCTTCGAATATGTAGATACTTGTTAGTGTTAAAATTTTTAGGCTACGAAAATGTTCTTGGCAGCTCTCCGGGAGCTTTATATTGGCTAGGGTACGTATGCATGACTTTTGTAGAACAAAGAGGTCTTGGATATCTACACTGTTACCCCAAAGGATAATGCCATTTGTGAGCCAAGCAAACGCATAGGCGTAATAAGCAGTTGTTGAAGTTTGTAGGTCTGTTGCTTTTCTAAGTTCTCTGAGGGCATATGTGAAACTTGACAGTTTGGACCTTATTTTTTGGATATGGCTTTTCCAATTTACGTGAGAGTCTATGTTTAATCCTAGGAGTGTAAAAGAGTCGGTACATTCTAACTTAATATTATTATATGTAAAATTTATGTCAAGAGGGGTTTTTTTTGGTATGGTCTAAATTGCATAATTTTGGTTTTTGAATAATTAATGTCGAAGGGATTGTGTTATTATCTATCTATAATTAAGTTAAACAGATTTAAGGTAATGCTAGTAACACTGTGGTTGCAAGCTACTAAGCACACAAGTTTTGAACGGCCATCAGGCAGGAGCTATTCTGTATTTGGTAATAAAATCTAAATTAATCATTAATAAATATTTTATTCAAACATCACTTCCTAGTGCACAAAATAATACAACGACTGTAAAAAAATTAAGACTCTTTGCACAGGGAAAAACTACTAAAATACATAAAAACACTTACATAAAAACTAAGCACAAAATAAAATAAAACTAAGCTCATTAGATAATATACATTTGAAGACAATCTTCTCAGAACTTTGGGCACGTTTTTCTTTGCAATACTTACCTACTTTATGATTATGCTACCACCATAAATAGTTTTCAGCGGTCAATGTTAGTAAGCAGTGTAGGGCTAAGGATGAAACGATAATGCTGTTTTGTTCGGTTTTGTTCTGGTTTATAGATCCTTTTGTTGGGGTCTTAGCCTAAGAGTTAGTTATTGGCACGTCCACACTGCTTTCATATGTTTTTTGTTTAGAATGTTACCTTTTCGCATCAGATAAAAATGCTTGATTCCTATTGACCGAATTATGCTTATTCCATTTCATATTATGATGGTTCCTTTTTCTCATCAGGGATAACGCAGTTCATACAGCAATCACAACAAGGACAGCACGACACAAAGGGGCTCACGAGCATCGGGAGAATATAAACCATAAGGCACATTGCCTCGATTCAAATCTCTCATTTCAACTTGCACAGTTCAAACTAAGCACAGTTGAAACTAAGCTCAGTTTTCTAAGTAAATTATTCTTGCGTGACCCGAATGCTAGCTACTCGTAGTTGAAAATTGGTGCAGCCTTCGCTTTGTATTTTATAATAAGGTCCTTCAAGGTTTCGTTCAATTTGTGAGCTTCAGTATTTCGCACACGTTTGCTGTATATCTTAGCTGTAATTTTAAAGTGTGCTAGCTGAGTAGATTGTTCTTTCTTTTTATTTCGTGGGTTTATAAATTCCAGATAAAAGTTGGTGTAGTTTTCGGTTTTGAGTTTTCTGGTATAAGTTTGTACGTGTTTCAAAATAGGTACTAAAAGTAAGGTAGTTACTTCGACTTGCTAACAACCAGTCTTCGTTTCTAGTTTACTTTATAGCTTGTTTTCTTCAAACCAAGCTATATTTTGGTTTTTCGAAGCTTCTGATTATTCTTGTGTTTAACTTCAAACCAGCTCAACGTCTGCTAATTTTATTTTGGGTTCCTCTAGTACCTAAACATCCTCTAGTTAGTACCTAAGTATTTTTGGCTTAACAGACTTTTTTACAACTAAGCTCGATTTCAGTTTACTATCTACTATTTTATTCAAACTAAGCTCAACTCTCTTGTTTATCCAAAGATTGCGTTAGGAAGCTTACTTTTTCACTTCATCAGATTCAGGCTCCTCAAATCCGAAGAAAGCCATGAACCCAGGTGGTAAGATGATCAAGCAGCCAGGACAAAAGGCTCTAGCGCAGAGGATCCAAGGGCAGATTATAAAGAGAGGCAGAAGGGCTAGCCACGCGCAAACCGGGAGTATACAACACATGCACTTCGATTATTCTTAGGATAGTCTCAAATAGTACATCAATTGGTCTCAAGATCTTTACGAAGAGGCGAAACTTGACTTGAGTTTTGTGCCGCTATGTTAAATATTTTCTCTGTGAAAAAAACTAGTAATGTAGGTACTTAGTTCTTTGTGATATTTTTGATAGGGATTTTGTTTTGATTTAAACTTCCTGATTAATGAAAACTTGTGATTTTGGGATTTGAGAAAAATATTTTGAGATTTGTCGAATGGTTGAAGTATTCTGTCAGTAACAACTGTCAGTTTTGGTCTGTTCATTTCACAGATAGTTTACCTACCTACAGAACAACAAAAAAGGAATTTCTGAGTCCTAAGTACCTTTTCCATCTTTTCTAAAAAAATCTCTTGTTAAAACCTTTGTTTTGATGAAAAACAAACGTCATGTTTGTTTTTGATCTTTGTTTTTCTGGCTATTCTGTCTGTGTTTTAGGCGGCGCAGCACGCAGCATAAAATTTGCATAAAATTTAGAAAAAAAACGTAAATACCTAATCAAATAAAATGATCTATAAAAATTTTCTTTAGGTAGGTATCTATTGACTAGACTTTAAAATGTGTTCTATTTACATACAGATCAAAAACTTAAGTACCTACAAATTCATGACATCAAGGTAGCAGGTACTTAGTTGATGTGTTTCTGTGTGTGTGTGCCTCAATTGTGCTGTTTTCCTTCTATTCTGTGTCCCTGCTTTGCTTGCCTGCCTATGTGCTTTAAAGGTAATTAAAAACCAATTCCAACATATTTAGCTCTCAGAATTAGCAAGTTCAAGTGGCAATTAACGGGCCATATAGCTTGTAGAACTGACAGGGACAAAGGTTCTCGAATGGCAACCATGGACTAAAAGGTAAAGCGTGGCATGGCACCCATCTGTTGAATTGACCACGGAAACCGGAGGAGCCTTCTCCAGGCTTGGAATCGAAACCTAGAAAACCACAGCAAACTTACGTCACCCTATGTTTTTTTTGTACCATTATAATATCCCTTAGTATTTCATTCAATTCCTTGGTCTATACGCCAGTTTAATAATAATAATCCACGTCTAGCCACTACCTCCTAGCTCGTGCCAAGAGCGTACTGTGGCCGGCGCGTCTCCCAAAAGAAATCTTGCCAAAACGCTGCTGTACGTGACTCTATAAAGAATAATAAAGTAGAAATTTCTGCTTCGAGACATCCGTGGTTACTTGCTTTAAAAATTTAATATTGTATTTATACAAAAGACCACGTGGCTTAAGATAATAATATGTTTTATTTATTTATTATTTGAATCCAAACAGCTAAGATTAGCCTAGTAGTGCCATGGGTGATTTTATTTCCACCATAACCTAGCCTCGTAATTTTGTCACGGGAGATGCCGATTTATCAAATTTATTCAATTATTTTTTCTTACGGAAAAACTAGTGTGACAGACCATTTACTCGTCCATGGGCTTGTGCACGACCAGTTGTGCCTCAGTGGTGCCACAGGGGATAAAAGGAAATGATGGAGCCTTGATGACTAACTGAAACGGCGATGCTGTGAACGGTTAGGTGCCTAAGATAAAGAGGTCGATGCTCAGTACGGCAGAGATTTTACTCTAATAAGGATGACACGTGAGTTAGAATTGTCTGACCCCATACTGGCCTGTCCCCGATGTTGATTACCGAATAGTTACTACGTCGTCACTGGACGGTACACGACAACACATCGACTAGACGAATCATTAACTAGAGGCGCTATAATGTGAAGTTTTCTTAAACTACCAATATTTTTTCACAATCACATTCGCTTCTATAATTATTACATTCAGGGTTTCTTTATTTTTCAGGCATGAAATGTTGTCAATGTTTGATAGTGAACTTCGACGTGGAAGACGCCATGCCTGAGGAGACCTTCAGGGATGTACGGCCTCCACCGATATGAAATTATTATGGTGTTTTGAAATATGACTCTACATTTAGGTAATTGATAATATTCTAGAATTATATTTTTCGTATCGTTTCATTTCTTTTATATGAAAAGGTTATGGAAGAAATATATGGCCCAGTGGCTATTTCTGCCTATAGCAAATAGCATTAACTGTAACAGCACGTCCAACATGACAGGCGTTGCACTGCGTCCGTCCGTAAATGTATTTGTTACTTGCCTGGATGAACTTTTCAAAAAGAGTTCTACAAAAAGAGCTTCTACTTAGTACTTACATAGAGCTCTACCACAAGTGCTTAAACTCAGTACAATATAAATTCAATTTACCAAAGAATAGGATTTAATTTAGACAAAAAGTTAAAATAGAAACTGAAGTGAACGCTAAATCCTGGAATTCAGGAACGTTAAAAGGTCAAAACTTAAGACATTTCTTACTTACTTACAACCAGAGGCCTTAGCATAAATAAATGTGATAATCTTAAACGTATGATAACGCTTGCGTATTCGAGATACACTGCGCGGTGACGCTACAACGTTAGGCAGTCGAGCTTGCTTTGACGCGCAATATGACTCGTAATACGTTAGATTTACGTAACGCGACTAAGATTTCTTCCTGATTACCCTTCAGTATTATCCTTCGCTAGGTCCATACAACTCAAATCTACAGTGTTAATAATCAAATTGTATATTAATTTTAACTCTTCCAAGTTCGAGATGATTTCTCGAATTTAGTCTCTTGTCTCAGCCTTAGGTGCTTGCACACGAATATCCTGTGCCGTATATTTGCATCAACAGTTTAAAAAAATATTATTTGGGATGTAAAACATTTAGTACCTACTTAACGCCGTTTTTACAAGTCACTTTGATACTTGGGCGGCCTCGTGACTTGACCAAATAGTACGTAAACGTAGACCAAATAGGGCAAATAGAGGCTCTATTTGCCCTATTTGGTCTAAGTCTACGTCAGAGTAACTTATAAACTTTGTTGGACCCTGATGAACTTTAGAAACTGAAATAGTTTTAGCGGACTCTTTCGTTCATAAATCACTTTAGAGAGCACTTTTATGCTAAGCCACTGTCAGGCCAGTGGGTGATATTTGCACGTAGGTAATATTTTACGTCTGAAACATTGTCCCCCAAATTATGTTTCCAGATTTATCTTGGATCTAACAAAAACCGCCAAAAACCGCGTGTGTTTTGGACGTTAAGTCCAATAAGTTGACAGATTTATGATACAATAAATCTAACAACTTATTGACAGGGAATTAAGTCCAAAACACACGTGGTTTTCGGCGGTTTTTGTTAGATCCAAGATAAATCTGATAACGTGGTAAGGCCGTGTATGCCAGTCGAGTAAATTTATTTTTATTTTAAGAAGTAGCCTAAAGATGCAAAGGTGTGTCATTTGTGCTACATGTTGTACCTACTTCTTAGTAGTACTACTGACACGGAGCCGCCTTTGCAAGCGCCTCAACTCAGCAAAACTTGGCGTTTAACCGAATTACAAAGTTTCCAGTGAATGAAACATCTAAACATTTTCCAAATTGCGTATTTGTTTAATCGTTATTCCTCGCCTATTGTTGGTTATCAACAATGATGGCCGCTTTCTTTGAATAACTTTTTGTACTTAAGGATCCGTATAAATGTAGCCTGTATAAATAAGGGTACCTACCTACAGTTAGTTTATAATTTCATGGGAAAACTAGACAATCGACTAATTTCATTTAAGTCCACCCTGGACGTCTCTCACGATACACGACGGTGAGTGGATTCTTGTGGTCTTAGAATGAAACCAATTCTTGTGGTCTTAGAATGCTGCACAATATGACATTTGTCTCAAAACGACTGCAGTCTTGAAAATACTAGGCAGTACCTTTATCGCGAAGAGAAACTGGTAATGAAGTTCAAAACTTTGGATTGGATATCATTTTTACAATATTAGTGACATCTAGCATGTTTTTAACTTGATAAGTGCGAGTTAGAAAGTAGTGCCGAAAGCGAAGTCACAGGCAATAGTTGTATTGGGTTTTATTGGATTACAGAAGGATCAAATATCGCGAACACCAATAACTAACTTATTAACTGGATCCCAGTTACTAACTAGCCCGCTAGTAGCTTTGTAAACTTATCGTCAAACTTTAGGTAGTATCTTATAGGTAGTTGTAGGCAATATTCATTTAGTTAGGTTAGGCACTAGGTAGGTACATGCTAGTATTATTGACAGGCGTCATGGCCTGGATCAATTACCTACGTACTCTGCTTTCGCTTCCGCTTCCGCCCAGCACCCTTATTGTGTAACTTGAAATCCATTACCAGTGTAGTTCAAGCCCATTACCACCGGTCGACTCTGTCAGAATTTTTTCGTTAGACAATACGAAAGTGACAGTTGAAGTCCAGTCTAGGTTTCAAATGTCAAAAACGAAGCCGATGTCGATTACCACTGAACTTACACAAAAAGGCTGCTGGGCAGCAAATGCCGCGTAGGTACTCTGAACTGGACTTTATCAATTAAAATCATATTTACCCATGGAACATTTCGCTGGTAAAACTAATATTATTAAAATAAATAATTGCACCAATCTGCTTATGTCCATCTTTATCTACCTAATAACAGAAAATGTTAGTTGCTAGTGTTCGTTTTCCAGTTCGCGGTTTTAAAGTTATATTTTCGTAACATGCATCACTATGACGTATAACCACAGAATATAGAAGCCCAGAAGTACAGAAGGTCGACATCGTAAACACGTTCAGTAAAATAACTTCCATCGCCTATTATAGTTGGCCATGGATGTCCTACGGTATTATTCCAGAACGGGGACTTCAACTTCAACTTCTTGGTTTGTGCCTTTTGTGGCTATAGTTGTCACAATTCTGCCAGTGTCGAGTTCGCTGATGCTAGAGTCATAAACAAGAGGGGAGTGCGGATCAGAATTAAAGAAAGCCAAGGTTTTAACCGTGACGTTGACGTTCAAACCTTGACGTTTAAACCTTGACTTTCTTTAGTAATAAGTTCTGTAATAAGACCGCTAGAGTTTATATTCACTTATACATTGCCATCTCTCTCTAACGCATAGCTCGTATCTTTTCTGGCGCAATACGTGTACTCTAGGATTATTCCTGTAAGGAATAATCATCATCATTCAGCCTGAAGATGTCGAACTGTAGAACTAGCATTTTTCTAAATGACTGAGATAAACTTTGCAAATCTTGCGCGAAATAATAACTAAGTATTATGGATTTTAACACTGTAGGTAAAATTGTGTTCTAATTTAAACTTTCGTATAAACCTTTACCTAATGTATGTTATGTACTGTCCTATAAATAAATAAATAAAACATGGGATTTTTGGAACGAAGTTCCTTATTGCGCGTTGCGAAAGGGGGCTAGACGGAAAAAATTCAGACCAAAAGTTGTCACGACACTTTTTTCAAACTTTGACAACGTCATTCGAATAAATTGGTGCAGGAAGTTTTTTTTTTAATATCGTGTGCCTGTACGTTCTCAACCGAAACAAATGAATGTAGGTATTGTTGGAAGTTTTTGTTTTTAGGGTTGGTTAAGGTTCTTATTGAAAATATTATAAAAAAACAACACCTCAAGGAACTTCGTTCCATCCGGGTGTCCCTTGACACCTCTCAAGTTTTTTTATAAAAAATTTAATTTAATTTCAAAGAGATTGTAAACGTAATTTCAGTCAAATAAAAAATGGCAATAAAATAAAAAGGTGAAAAAAATGTTTGAGACATTATGATTACCTATTTCTATTTCATTCTTGTTTTGGATTTGATTGAAACAAATTCGTAAAGATTAAAATTTGTATATTTGGTACTTCGTATATTTTTTCATTTACATTTTTGAGTCGATAAAAATTAATAGTTAATCGTATAATCATAGAAGATTATATTTTATTTAATAATTTTTCATAAAGAACAATACAAACGCAATTTGTTTAGAATATTATTAAAATTAAAATATTTAACAAATTCTATATAGGTTATAACTATAAGTATAAATAGTTTTTAGTTAATTTAGAACAATTTTTATTGAACAAGTTTCTAGTTTATATAGTTAGATAGCCACCTATAAGGTATTATTAATATTAAAACTTTCTAAATAGTTATTTTAATTTCTAATTATGAGAATAATGGCATTGTTTTAACTACAATGCTGATTTCAAATTCAATTCAACGTATCAAAAAATTGTGACATTATTAAAATTGAATATTAAGTGTTCCACTCACAAACATTGTTTTGATTGGATAGTACATATTAATCAATATAGTTTTGAGTCATTTTCACTCATTACTTTTTAAAATTTAAAACAGATTGTCATCATTGTATGATTTGCAAGGTTTTATTTACCTAAAAAACTATTAATTGTGTGACCATGATCATTGAACATTTGAAACTAGACTGGAAATATTTGATCATCACAATTTAACTGAATTTTCGTCACAAACCATTTGTTTCAAATTCACAATCCTTACTTTCTAAAAAAAAATACTTAAATGGTCAAAATTATTGCATTTTGTCTATCTACTTATAAATAATTTCGTTTTAATATCGCTTCACAAACAGAAAGCGATATTAAAATGATTGTAGTTTTGCGCCAATTCAAATCAGCATTTTGAAATAGGATCATCGCAAGTAGCAAGGGCTCTATGCTTGCTTGGGCTGCCCTATTTGCTTTTATTAAATATTAATAAAATTGTTACTCCGTACATAAAATAACAAAAAATAATAAAGTTATTTTAATATTACATTCAATTTCAATGAAATTATACGCATTTTATCCTTTACTAACGGAAATTTGTGACATAATGTCATTCACAATTGTTTTCTTATAGTTTCTTTTAATAAGTTGTTCAAGTGGATATATTTTAACTTCGCAGAATCCTACATTTTAATAAAAAAAATGATTTTATTAAAAATTAATACTCAAGATAAATATTTATTATTAGTTTGATTAAAATCACTCACACATTGGAAGACCATATAAAATCTTAGAGGAATAAACTTAACAAAAAAAAGTCATTCACTAATCTATTGCTTTTGATATCAGTACAATGATTTATAAAAGTATTATTATTCTAATAAATAACCATAACGACAATGGTGTTGCAGTGTATTAACATCTACTTAATAATATATTCTTACCATATAAATTCAATTTAATTAAATAGTAATTTGAAATTTCTCTAATACAAGAATCTAATTTATACCGATTTAGAATTAAATTGTCGTTGTGTTTTTACTAACGATATTATTAATAATAGTTGCTATAATAACGTTAAAATAGATACAGTATTTACACGCAGGATGAAAAAGACTTTTAAAATCTATTATCAGTCAAGGTATAGTTGATAAAATTTAAAATATTTTAAAACAAAACAATATTATAAGCGTTTTAATCTAATCATAAGTTTTGGTTTGATAAACTAGATACATGTTAAGTAACAAAAAAATATTTTTTGTACAACTTTGAAGGAACTTGTATGTACACTTATAGAAAACGAACGGTACGTATGTACTATACATTATTATTTATTATTATTATTATTATATTGTTTCATAAGATTAAAAATGTACAGGAAGTATTTGGTGTTCATTTGGTATTAAATTTAAATATTTACTAAATCTTAAAATACATTTAATACAATATTTACACAAATAAAAAGCGACCAGCGCTGTTGTTTCAAATAATAATAAAAAAATATTTCAAATCACTTAAATTATTTAATCAAAATCAACTTTAAATTTAGGACAAAATATTTAATATCCATTTTATTGTGTATTGCTTGTTACAGGCACACGGGCACTTTCATTATTTATTTAATTCAAATTATTTAAATACAACCAAGAGTAAATTCTGGGTTATCTGTAAAAACTTGAATATCTTGGAAGCCACGAATGATAGCTTAGTGAAATTATGCAAGCAATGCAATAATATATTTTTATAAGAATGTTTAATTTAAAGGAGTCTATCAAATACAAATTATTTCATTATTGCGTTCACTGTTTTGACAATATTCAAGATTTCATACTCGTAAATGACCCGGAATTTTTGTTCTTGACTGTAATTATCAAATTGTTTTACTATTTAAACATAATCCGGTCGCACCATAAGGGTTCCGAATCCGAAAACCTATCGGAACCCTAAAAACGCGCAAGTACATACACTACTTACATAATATGGCGTGGATTTTTCCTTAAAACAAAAATTGCAGTTAATATTTTATTATTTAGAAACAGACACATTTTAAAACTTTTGTGTAATTAAAATAAAATATATTTGATGCTAAGTATTAAAAACTTTTTAAGTCGTTTCATTATACACCGCACCTTTACAATGATTTCTAGTGTTAGTTATGAAAATATGCGTTCAATGCTTTAAGAATTTGTGTTAGTAATGTTAAATCTATAAACGTAACGATGCGTTGCTCGAGGCTAAGCTCTTGAGCCTCGAGCATCGTCGGAAAGTAGCCAGCGTCTGTGTTCCCGAATGACTATAATTTGGAAGTTTTCAAGAGTAGAGTGAATAAGGTATCTTTTATGTAACCGTGCTACATCGTCGACCACATCATTGCTTAACATCAGGTGAGATTGTGGTCAAACGGTTGCCTATATTGTATTAAAAAAAAATACGTAAAACGCTTTAGTGAAGCATTTTGTACTTATTTATTTTTTAGTTAAAATCAGTGAAAAATATATTTTTCCCTAATTTTAGTTTGTTAGAGCAAGAATGCTATAGTTGTTTAGGTATTTTGATTAAATTTAGCATTTTTTATATTGCAGTACATATTTTATAGGTATTATTTGTATTAGATTCATAGATCTACTTGTTTAGTGAAATATTTGACAAACTCTAATATCGAAACAATTTTTGCTAGGTGAATCGTAGAACTACTCTCTAGAAATCAATAAAGTTGGGTTTGCAACTTACGAGATTCTATAAAAAATAATAATAAATAAAATTTCTAAAACTAAGCATGATTCTATTTTATCCAATTCCTTTATTATATAGTACATAAGGAAATGTGTATTATTAGTTCCTATGTGTATTCAAATCCATTAGTGTTGCAGTTTTTTGTTAATCTATGAATATAATTAATTAGTAATATCTATGGTTCGTTAAGAGTTTTCAAAACATCTACGAAAAAATAATTTATATTACACTTCATTTCTACAGCAAAAAAAAATATGTATTGAGATCACCTCAAATTGTAAGAAATTTTTAATGATATAAGAAATTTTATAATTACTTAGATTTTAAAAATTTTAGAGCGTTTACGGCTTGCGTTCCGCAAAAGTATGTATGATTTTATTGTGGGAAGTGATCTCAATAAAAATCTATAATAAGCTATGGATAAAAATAGTTCTGGCTACTTCTTATAATTATAATATCAATTTGATTCTACGAAATCACCGCACTGCTAACCGAAATGATCTGATGAGTGATTGTATATTATTTAATCTTATTGTTACTTGTTATGTTACTGTTATTGCAATTTACTTGAACTTTAACTGTCACAATCACCCATCAATCAAAAGCACTCACTCATATATGGTCCATGTAAAACTGAATCACCACCGAAAAACACCATTTTAAAAACAAAACACCAAAACTTGCACTTTGTTAACTACTACAGTGTTCGTCACTATGTTTGTAATTAATGTATATGAATGAATGATCAACGTACATTGTAAAGGCCCGGTGCTGCGCGTCTTTCAGCCATCAGTATTCTGTTGGCGACGCATTGGTAGCAGCACAGGTAGGCCAAACATCACTTAAACAGTATCCTCCTGAAGGCTCTCCTAAAATCCTTATTGAATATCGTGTAGATCACTGGATTCAACACAGAGTTCATGTACCCCAACCAGAAAGCGATCGCAAACGCGCTGCCTGGGATAACGCAAGCATGGCACGCCGCTTTGAGGATATACAAAAAGAAGAAAGGTAGCCAGCAAGCTATGAAACTCCCCATAATCAATCCTAGGATCAACGTAGCTCGCTTCTCTTTTTTCCTTGCTAATCTTTTCTTTTCCCTTTCTGGATCCCTGGGTTTGTGCGGTTTGGGTAAAGCTGGCTCTAGTTCTGATTTGCTAGGCTGCGCTTTCTCCTGTCTTCTGTCTGTTTTTTTGAACAGTCTTAGTTTTAATGGTTTGACGCCTCCGCAGCGACTGACGACGCCGCTGTCGGAAGATGAAGGTTCTAGTTCTGAGACCATGTCTGCGTCTATATTGACGCTCGGCGCTCGACCTCTTGTCTGCTGAAGAGCCAGCTCTCCGTTTACAGAGAGCGTTGAACTCCGGTACGCGCAGGTGGCGAGAGGGTTCTTTGTAACTTGTGCTGATGTCACCACCTGTAAAAAGAGTTGAAATGCTACAAAAATGGGAAGTTTTATTATCGTTATCATATCATTTCTGCAAAAACCTGATCTAAAAAAAACAAGGACAGTATAAACTCGATGCAACCTTTAGTTGAATATAGGACTGTTGCACATAAATTGTTCAACTACAGCTTGACTTTTAGCAGGCTGACATAGAATTGCTGAGGGTATAATTTCTGCAGGTGCAACTTTCAAGCCAAACGGCATTCTTAGAAATTCAAAGTGACTACTATCAGTTTTAATAGACGCTTTAAGTTATATACCTTTAAAGTATCCTTTCTCTCGTCTGGTGGTGGTGGCAGTGTGTCTCCTGCTTCACTTGTAGATATGTCTGATGCCAGCTCACAGGTCACCGTAGGGATCTGCACTTGTGGCGTCTCTATTGTCGATATTTGGCTCTCACTGGAATCAAAAGAAAATAAATTAATACCACCTTATCCCAACCAACACTTTTTAAAACACAAACTTGGCTGAATGCCTTTTTTGCTCCGCTTGGATTTTAGCGTTAGTACGCACAAGCTGGTTGACCGAGCTTTGCTCGGTATTTTTTTAGTATTTATATTTATGTACATAACCAATATGCAGTACTTATTTAGTTAGAAAAGGTTCTATGCTCAATACTGCCATCTATTAACGATTAGAAGTATAACTTAAAAAAATAGTATTATTATTTGCCAATAGATGTCGGGAAGAGTCACATTTTTCTGTTTAAGTGTTTACTTGAAAACACGAATAAAACGTCATTTTCTGAAAATGAGTCCTAGCTAGATCGATTTATTTAGTTAGAAAAGGTTCTATGCTCAATACTGCCATCTATTAACGATTAGAAGTATAACTTCAAAAAATAGTATTATTATTTGCCAATAGATGTCGGGAAAAGTCACATTTTTCTGTTTAAGTGTTTACTTGAAAACACGAATAAAACGTCATTTTCTGAAAATGAGTCCTAGCTAGCTATCGATTTATCGCCCCCGAAATTATACTAAATTCTAAGTCTGTGTACTAAATTTAATAAAAATCGTTGGAGCCGTTTCCGTTTTCAGAGATAAATTTATATACAGGAATTGCTCGTAGGTATTAGATTAAGGTAATCTGAGATTTTAGACACATTCTGCGCAGTAGGTATTTTTCACCAAAATGTCAAACAATTTGGAAATATTCTGTCAATATCACTTTGTACTTTGAAACGTTCATTTAATTTACCATCAAAATAAATATAACAATATTTCCGTAAAACGCTGAAATAGGTGAAATAAATAAAATCTCAACATTTTTGTAACATTTTACCTTTTCAGTCACAAAATATGAAAAGGTAATCACTCTGTCTATCTTTATAGATCAAACATGCCAAAAGGCCAAACAAAGCATAACTCTGCGATCGACAAAAAATTCGTTTCGATGAAATATAAGGACAGGGTGCAACAGTAATAGTACAGATTTATTTAAAAAAGTAACCATCTTTTGCTGTAGGTTGTCTTTTTATTTTCAATGTTATGACTCTTAATATCCTACTAATATTATAAACGCGAAAGTTTGTAAGGATGGATGTATGTATGTTTGTTACTCTTTCACGCAAAAACTACTGAGCCGATTTGGATGAAACTTGGAATATATATTATCCGTGACCTGGATTAACACATAGGATACTTTTTATCCCGTTCCCGGGGAAAAAATGAACATCCAAAAAAAAGTATCAGTAAAAACATCAGTCCAGCCGTTCATTTGTTAGAAACGGTATAGCAAAACACAACTGACAGCTTGAATAAAACCTTTTTATGTTGGTGGGTACGTAAATAATCAAATTAAGAAAACAATATTTTCATTCTTAGTGTACAAAGATGAAATTTTTACAAGCGTTTCCAAAACGTGCACTTAGCTAAACTAAAACAATCTAACTTATCAGATTGGAACTTGGAAATGGAATTGGAACTTGGAATGGACAACTTGGAATATATATTGTCCGTGACCTGGATTAACACTTAAGCTACTTTTTATCCCGAAAAATTAACGGGATCCAACGGGACGCGAACGAAGTCGCGGGCGGCAGCTAGTGTATACATACTTTTATTTTCTTAAAAAAAAAACGAGTTGGTTTGGTCCTTTTACATTACATACAACGCCCTCTAGTCCCAAACGAAGCAGAGCTTGTATGGGAACTAGATTGCTGATATAATACTTATAACACATTTTTTTTTCTAAATACATACTGACGATACATAGTAACACCCGTGGTATAAACCGTGTTAATTAATAAAATAAATGCTAGCATAAAGAATACAATGTTTTAGCTCGTCTTCTTTGAAAGCCGTTTTTATACACCTTGTACGTAGGCTTCTATCGTTCAGCTTTGATGGTTGGGGTGCGTACAAAATTACTAGGTATGGGTTGATGGTGATAGGGAAACCATGTTTACGAGATTGTTTTTTACATGTTAGGGTTTCAGAAGCTAAAATATGCAGAGTGGATTGAGACCTGCGGGCCTAAGATGCGCACCGCGAGATATTTGTCATGTCGTTCTGTCAAAATGTAAGCATTTTGTACCAGTTTAGGAACTGTTGCGTTATCTGTGCTACCTAATGGTGTCGACAAAACGCGCCATAATGAACACTTTTGACACTTGTTAGTCTTCGTACCTCTCTGAGGACGAGATAATAGTCATGCCGAAATGTCAAAAGTTGAAAATTCAAAGGCGCGGTTTCTCGACAAGACTACCACAGATAATGCAATAGTTCCTAAACTGGTACAAAATGCTTACATTTTGACAGAACGACATGACAAATATCTCGCGGTGCGCATCTTAGGCCCGCAGATTTAATGCAAGTTAACATCATAGGTACTAATTGACCGAGCGAGCGAAGCGAGCGAAGCGTCTCAGTTTCCACATTGACCAAAAATGCGTTTGTCCGGATGTCTGTCTGTCTGTTCTCCTCTACAGGTCGCATTTTTCAACCGATCTGGACGAAACTTGGTACACAGGTTATATGACTTATTAGAATTTTTTTGTCGTCGGGGATTTTTGATTGGAGGGGTACTTCCCCCAAAAAAAGGGCAAAAAGGGGGCTATTTGATATACTGGATATCTCCACCAAATAAGATCCGATTTCGATTATTATTTTTTTATTTGAAAGGTAGTAACTATAAGTTGGTCTCATAAAAGTTTGGTGAAGATCTGTTAAGGATCTTCAGCATGATGAACAGGATAGCTCATCAAACAATCGATGGTTTTCAATCAAATTTGAGAGAAACACAAAGGACCTCATTCTACACAAGATGATGCAAAAAAAAAACCAAAAAGATCAAAAAAATCACAAAACGGAAAATGCACTTGCACATTACATTCCTCAAAAATTTACAAAATTAAATAGAAAAAACATCACATCACACACACACACACAACATTTTGCATTATAGTTAGTTTTCAATACGTGACAGGCTGCAAGCGTTTCGTCGCTGTTAGAATACTAACTGATAATTATCTTCATGATGTTTTCCTTCACTGAATGAGAGTATCAGCATAATAATAAGTCTTAAATTAGAAATTAATAAAAGTGCACTTAAAGACTTTCAGAAAACACCTTACACGACATTGATGATGTTGATTGATGATGTTGAATATTGGAATATTTAGTATGCTCGCGAGGTCTACAGCTCCCAGAGCCACTAGTATTATAAATGTGAATGTAAGTTTGTTTGTAACGCTTTCACGCGAAAACTACTTAACCGATCATCATGAAACTTTGTACACATATTCTTGGAGGTATTAGAAGTAACATAGAATACTTTTTATCCCAGAAAATCAACGGGATCCAACGGGACGCGAACGAAGTCGCGGGCGGAAGTTAGTTCTACAATAGAAAACTAATCTTAGGTTATGTTTACGTTCACGGAAACACGTCGGTGGACGCGATTGTCAGGTTTTTGTGTGCTACAGCAGCAAAAAAGTGACTTGCTGACGTTTCGGAGAAAAATTTTTGGGAGAAATTCTCCTAAAGTTGCGAGTTAGCGTATGCTTCACCACCTAAAGGCAGTTAGGCGGTGCTATTCTGTCAACATTTACCATGAGAACTGGCCAAAAGTGGAACTCCTTGCCCGCGTCTGTGTTTTTGAATACTTATAATTTGCATATTTTCAAGAGAAGAGAGCATAGATTTCTTCTAGGCAAATGTGCTACACCGTCGACCGCATTATCGCTTACAATCAAGTGAGATTGTTAAACGTTTGCCTTTAAGCAAGCAAGCAAGTTCGTATGAGTTAGTGGCCAACTCTGGTGACGAAGTTTATAAGCCGCCCTAAGGCCTCCCGTCTCCGTCGTGGCTAGAGCCGGTACGTACCCTCCGAAGAACTCTCTCTCTCCTAAGCAATTATTATTCCCATCTAATGGTGGGGTCTGCTTTCTTCGTTTTCTCTTTCCACTTCGCTCTATCCGACTCGTCGTCTTGGGAAACATTGCAGGACGTAAGGTCTTTGTTGATCACATCCGTCCACTTCATCTTTGGCCTACCTCTTTTCCTGGACCCGGGAATGTAACGTAACGTACCCTCCGAAGAACGTTTGCCTATAATATCTCATAGCACATAAGCAACTGAACGTGTTCGGCGGAATGCCCTATGCACTATGGGTCTACAGCTTATTTCGTTGCTAAAGCTTGAATATGTGAAGACGATATTTACCCATTATTATTGGTGCTAAGATGCCCTGAGGGCATGGGGTTGGTGGAAGGCATCGGTCTCGTGCCCTTCGGAGGGTTAGTGAAGCTGGTCTGCTGCTCGTTCTGTAAAAAATAAACTGATTATAGGCAGAAGTAACCGCGTAACATCAGGTCGGATAAAAAGTTAAGAAGAGGTTAAAAAGACGTTAATAAGAAGTTAAGAAGCATAAGCATAAAATCCTAAATGTTATTCCTCAAAAACATAACTGTCCTTTGGTTTGGAACCTCATCCAGAGGACAACATCGCTATTAGTTAAAAATTACTAACCTATTAGTGTAATAAGTGTTTTTATGTTACTAACCAAACTGGACCAAGTTGTCTGAATAAATAATCTAAATAATAATAAGTTACATTCTCTATTCTATATAACAAGCACCTGCACCTTCTATCTCGATCCGAAGGTCGTAGGTTCGAATCCAAGCCGTGCATCAATGGATTTTACGTTTCGGAAAATTTATATGTGCATTAACACGAGCTTAACGGTGAAGGAAAACATCACGAGGAAACCCTTGACTTAATGAGCTCCTTACGTATTGACGATGTCTTTCCTGTGGATATGGCTGACTAGGCTACTCCATTTAAACGCATAGGTTGTCTCCTGAAGCTGTTTATATCACCTTCAGTACATGTGGGTACATCTACTGAAGAGGATTTGTCTCAGTCGAGCTAGCACATATTCATTGAGCATGTCTTCCAGACAGGTAAGTTCAACCACGACATACCGGGTTCCGTCTCGGGTTTTTTCTGATGCCGCGACGAGCTCTTGCCTTCGCCGCGTAGTATATCCGAATGTACACAAACACCATGATGCAGGAGGGAATGTAGAAGCTACCCAGTGCTGAGTAAACTACGTAGCCGATGTCATCTGACACCTGTGGACAAAAGGATTTGGTTAATACCAGAGGTGTGAAGCTGCAAGCCTCTTTGGTCTAGGAAAGTGCTAGAATCTCTTGGCAGTAAGCCTTTTTTACTTCCTTTGGAACCTCATAACTTTCCAAACCCTTGACCGATTTACTTTATTTTTCAAACCAGTAAAACTTAAAAGTAATATCCGTATACCTACCAAATTCTGTGAAGATCGGATAAGCGGTTCAAAAGATCTCGACGAACAAACATACAAACATACAAAGCATTTTTGCCCAAGTTGTCACTAAGATCTCGTTCGCTTCGCTCACTCGATCAAATATTATCAATTTTTGTTCTTGATCATCAAACACGCGCCTATTATACACGTAAAATACAGAGTCAAAGTTGTGAAGACGTAGCGGTGGTGTGTGAGCGACGTGAGCGTAAAGATATTTCCCCAAAAATACTCCAAAAATACCCCAAAATTCCCCAAGATCAATCGCCAATTAAAGAAAGCTATTCACGTCCCGTTATTCATCCCGTGAATAGCGCCAATCAATTACAACGATGAAAAAGATATGTTAATGCCGTGGAAACCATACATTATTCACCTGTCTCCGCCCAGACATACCCTGATTGGAAACTTCCCTTTGGAAGCTTAAGGGCACTAACAGACGATCGAACTTGATCCACACAAACGCGCCCACACCTGCACCTGCACAAGGTTTTTAAGGCCCGTATGCTGATACTAAATTCTTACTGAAGCATATTATTTTAGTAGAGATTTTCATACAAAAACCCATGCTTGATTCCGGACCAGTGCTTTAGCAGTAAATCAACATACGGGTCAAGTGTCATACGGTCAGAGTCTGAGTTTTTATCTCTTGTGTTTCAAGCTTTTGTATAGAGAAAAAATGTTCTCAATTCACCCGCTAGGAGTAGGTACTTGTTTATCCGCTAGGTAGCGTAGTTTGTTCAAAAGCTTGATCGTCTGTAAGCACCTTAATATATAGCTTAAGGAGGCTATTGGAATAAATTATGAAACGTACCTACCAAAGGTACCTATTGGGAAATTGTGCGAGAATCGTTTGTACCCTTCAAACGTATCAGAAACTTGAGAGCTTAGCGAAAATAGATGTCTGTCGTAATTATCATCTGAGAAATAAAAACTCAAAAAAACCCTTTATTGAAGTTATACTTCTAATACGACTTCCAACAAGGTTGCGTTATTCGAGAGGACATAGTCACTGTCTCTTTTCTATTCGGGGGAATAGAAAGAGACAGAGGCTAATACGCTACAATCAAATATAGATGGCATTGTTCAGCAATTCAGCATTTGACCGCCCGTGTTTTTGAAGTTATACGACTTCCAACTGACAGCGGGGGGAATAGAAATAGACTAATACGCTACAGTCAAAACATAACAGATGGCAGTGTTCATGCAACTTTTTATTTTGAAGTGAAAATTTAGCATATTGGTTAAGTACATAAAAATAAATGAACAAAGAGCGAGAGTGAATGCGTGGCACTCGAAGTGTAACTTCTTCCACGCGTAGGGACTGCACGCACTGTTTTTTTTAGAGATATTTATAAACTTTTATCTATATGTGTTGTACAAGTACCCACTTTCATTTTTCCATGTCTCACATCCTAAGGTTTTCTGGAAGATAACTCTTAAGGGGTTAAGCTCGCCTTTATGTACATGTTTAAAGTTTAAGTTGTAAGTTAAGTATCTCTGTGTACAATAAAGAATAAAGAATAAACATCAGTCCCAGGCACAGAAGCAACAAAGTTAAACTCAAAAAGTTTTTATCCTTGCAGAGGATCGAACCCGCAACGTAGAAACCAGCTACACCAAAGCTGTTCAGTACTTGCGTAGCTAAGGGGTCCCGGGATCAATTACTTAGTTTCAGAGGCCGAGTCATTTCCTAAATAAATCTCTCTCCTATTCTGCACCATCTAATTCTTATTTTGAGCATTCCTTTCACAGAATTTAATCTTTAAGTCCATTGTAAGCGCACAATGGTTGTACCTTACAATAGGTCTAAAACCCAGATAATACCCATAGCCTCTTACGATGACCGAATGGTAACATAAAAGATTTGAATTTTAATTTCGACTGACCTACCTAAGGTATACTAGCCAATATCTATACCTCTATATACTCTCTGCCATCGTCATTATTTCCTAAACAATATAACGTAGGATTTTTCAAGAAAAGATTATAGCATGTAAGCTTGTATGAGTTAGTGGCTAACTCTGGTGACAGAGTTAGTGGCCAACTCTGGTGACAGAGTTTTTAGGCCACATTAAGACCTCTGTCGTGGCTTAACGACTGCTAGAGCCGGGACCGACAGTTCAACGAGCCCTCCGAAGCACGGAAGCGCTTAGATGTAAATGCCAAAATAACGGTCACTCATCCAAACAGTGACCGCGCAGAACGTCGCTTAATTTAGATAATCCGTGAAGATTGACAAATGTCAAATGTCGTGACCTCTATAAAGATTTACTTCAAATAACTACCCAACCGCCAGATTTGATATACACTGCGCGGCAACGCGGCAATGTAGCAAAAAACACAGAAGGCAGTCGCGTAGTGTAAATTAAATGATCTTCCATATAATTTTCGGAGTAGGTGGTGTCCTGCGATCCGTGAAATTATAACGATAACCGAGTAGGGCTATTATGTCAACAATAGACGAAATCAGTTCGTCCATATTCAATTATTGTATTGTCGCGTGTCTTCGGATATTGGGATAATTGATTGATTTTGACAGGCGTCATGGCTCAGTCCGTAGTAGCTCTGCCTTCTGTGCTATGGGTCGTGGGTTCGATCCCCACCAAGAACAAACATTTGTGTGTGGCAAACATAGATGTTTGTTCTGTGTCTGGGTGTTAATATGTATTATAAGTATGTATTTACAAAAAAAAAGTATATAAGTATTATATCAGCAATCTAGTTTCCATAGTACAAGCTCTGCTTAGTTTGGGACTAGAGAGTGTTGTGTGTAATGTCCAAGAATATTTATTTATTTAATTATTTAAGGTGTTCGAGAACAAACAATACTTACAATTCTTTTCATAAAAAAAAAGTTACAAAAAAATATTGAAATGTTAAGGAGAAACTGCCTATAACATTGGTACTAGGGCCATAATTCCCCTGAGGAGCATTTCTTTATCTGTTAAGTTGATACACATTAATTTCTAAATATATAAAACTCTTTTGAAGCTGACTGACAATCAACGCACAGCCTAAGCTATAAGTCCTAGGGGTATGTGGAGAGTAGTATCCTTATATAGTGTAGGGGTGCACTAAGAAAGTCACACTCTAAGGGCGCTTGTAGACGTCCGTTTTTTTCGCCGGATACCGGACCGTGTTTTTTGCTGGATTCGCGGTGGTGTATGATTTATAATGAATGTGTGTACACGCGCTGGACAACGGCCCGGCGAATAATTATAGGACAGCCGTTTTTGACGGTCCGTTAGCTGGTGAAAAAAATGGACGTCTACAAGCTCTTAAGGTTCTAATAGAACGCGAGCAACGCCGCGGGTGGCGGCTAGTTGTCAAATAAATCACAAGAAAAGGTAACAATATCAACTTAGATTGCCCCTACCGGGTTTAGTTTTTACCCAGGGAGCTGGATTATTGCACTTTATGATGCAGCCTATGCGTTGTGGCTACTTATTAAAGGTTACCGGCAGGGGGCGCTGTATTCTTGAGATCCAAAGGTCGCCGGTTACACCGAGATCTTGAGGACGAACCTACTATTGTCATGTGATTTAGTGTATACTAGCTGACCCGTCAGACGTTGTCCTGTCATTCAAACTCTTACTGTCAAACAACTGACAGTTATTTCAAATGAGACACTAAAAAGTTTTCATGAAAAAGGTTAAGGAACTTTCACCCCCCCTTTTCAAACCCTTTACAATCTTTTTTTCGCATTCAAAGGTAGCCTATGTCCTTTTTCAGGATCTAGACTATCTGTTTACCAAATTTCATTCAAATCGGTTCAGTAGTTTTGGCGTGAAAGCGAAACAGACAGACAGAGTTACTTTCGCATTTATAATACTAGTAGTTCGCCCCGAACTGAGATCTCGTGATGGTCGGAGGTTAATAAAACCCAAACAATTTTTATTGACAAATGGTTGTAATAAACTTTCAAATCGCTTCGAAGTCGCCGTCTAGCTAAGTACCAGTCTTACTTGAACTATAAAATCATTGAAATTCCAAAAAATGGTAGCTCACGTTATACTGGGTTTTCCAATTTTATAATTTTTACAACAACTATAAACTATTAGACCTAGAATCAAAATAAAAACGGTTTTGGAATGTCTACGCAAAGCTCTATCTCTATCGACGAACAAACATACATACAAAGCATTTTTGTCCAAGTTGTCACTAAGACCTCGTTCGCTTCGCTCACTCGATCAATTAAGTTTGAATTAGCTACTATTGAAAACGTTGAAGAAAAATATTATAATACCAACTTAAACATATGAAATTAAATATTAAAAGAAGACAATACTTAGATAAAATTATTTCGCTTTCAAAGAATAATTTCTTTATACAGGGTGGTTGTGGTTATACTCGAGGTTACCCCTAGTTCTGTAAAACTTAAGCGAATACGTGGTTAGAGTTTTTTCTAATAATAATTTTATGATAATGAACATAAAAATAACGTACAATTTTCTCAACAATTTTTTTTAAGTTCGTACCAAAAAGATATTTTCAAATTTCCGATATAAAATCGAAAGTGGAGGTAACACTTAGAATACCTTATTAACTGAGCAGTATTTTTTCTCTAAATTGCAAATTGCTGAAATGAAGGTTTCATTAAAATTTACTAGTGATGGGAAAAATGTACGGTCTTTATATTTTCCGTACTTTATTTTACGAACAATCTGAAATAACTATTGTATGTAAGCAATCATTTACTATAGTTGTGAGTTCATCTTGTGGTTACAAATACGTATAGAAAATTATTTAATTTATTTTTTCATTTTACTCACTGAACACAAGTTAGTTTTATGATTGTATTTGCCTTGATTTAAAAAAAAATTGTGCGTGGAGTCCCTCCGCGTGGAAGAAGTTATACTTTGAGTGCCATTTGCGTTTTGTGGGGGTCTCCGTATGTGATCACTCTCGCTCTGTCTCTTTCTATTCCCCCTCCCTAGAAGCGTTAAACGCTGTCTCTTTCTATTCGTCCTTCGTTTAACGTTTAACGCTGTTGGAAGTCGCATTAAAAGTATAACTTCAAAATAGTGCGTGGAGTCCCTCCGCGCGGAAGAACTTATACTTCGAGTACCATTTGCGTTTTGTGGGGTCCCCGTATGTGATCACTCTCGCTCTGTCGTTTAACGTCATTTACGGTTAGACGTCACACAATATAGTATATTTCATTACAAGTGCGGAAAGGCTGTCATTGCAAAGAGTTCCGACAAATGTCTACCCGAGCCGAGGCGCAGCCGAAGGCGAGGGTTGACAGTGGGAACAAGTTGCAATGACAGTTCCGCACGTGTACTGAACGACTATTTTTAATACAGTTGCGAAAAAATGAAGCAATTTAATAAAAAGAAAATTTCTGAAAAATGGCGCCAACCGTAGAATATAAACAGAGTTTTTTTTTCTTTACCCATTCTGGTAGGCAAAGGAAACTATGCCCATACAGCCGAGTCTTCAGTAGAATTTTTTTATTGATATGAAATGAAAATGAAATTTAATGAGATGAAATGAAATGAAACCTAACCTAACTCATTCAATCAAATCATTAAATCTGATATTGAAACAAATTAGTAGCTTCTTTTTAGAAATATATGCATTTGCATGAATCATAAAAACTTCTATGAATTTTTTTAGTAAAAACTTCATGGTTGGTTTTTCTTTTTAATAGACATTATTTTGACAGTTGGGAAAGAGAACGCACTAGTTCGGGAAAGGTAAAAAAAAAAGCACGAGTGTGTAATTGCCCACATCCCGAACGCTATACGTCTCTGCAATACGCCACTTTTGGAGCAACTGTATTAAAAAGTATTTTTCCGGATAATTCGTAGCATCCCTAGTAGTCTCCGTCACGCAAGCCCTATTTTCATTATTCGTCGGGAGACAAAAAGTCGTTTTGCAAACGGAAGACCTCCCTATTACGCTTAGAATAGGATGTTCCCGGGGGCCCGCTACGACGCAATTTCGACTTAATGTCTAGTAATGCAAGGTCGATATTCCTCTGGGACATCTCTGTGATTACATTTTAAGAAGTTTCCGACAATGATTCCGTTTCGGAGGTAGCATTGTTATGCTTCGTTTACATCGGGGTAGTTACTCTACATGTAACTTAGAAGATTTTTTCGATCCATTAATAAAATAGTTTTTGAGTGCTTCAAGTAATTCAAACTCTTAAGTTTGGATGTAAAATATATTTTTGATGTCTGTATACTCGTAGTAGATACTTGAGGATTGCAACTGGGAAACAATTTTGTTTACTTTTTAGTAATACAGCAATTTTTCCTAAGTTATTAAATGAGGAAAAGTGATGACAATGATCAGGTCCACATGGTACACATTAAAATGATTCCGTACTCATTCCGCATTAAAACTATGTTACAGGTACATATTCGCTAGATATTAGTTTAGTACAAATATTTAGATAAGTACACGCTAAATACTACTAATACTACTACTAAATATAGTACTAATACTACTAAAAAGCACAGCAGTATTTCAACGTGTACTTATTTAGCACATGAACAGCTGGGAATAGCAAGTTAGCAACTTATATTTACGTGCACTATACACTGTTATAAATTGTTAAACGAGTCATCAGGATTTAACTGGAACTGGCTCAGGTAAGTAAATAACAGTTCATGTTGGTTGTGCATCCAGCTTGCTTATTTTGTCAGTTTATATCGTGTAAACAGGCCTCTAAGGGTTTGTTTTAAACACCGAACACCATTAAGATCATCTGCTTCTTTTAATCGGATATAATGGTTTAGATCTTTCAATTCTGCTATTTTCGATGCAAACGTGTTTTATTTATCTTTTTATATAAAAAACCTAAAATAAACAGATTGCAATACGTTTTCACAGATCTGAGAGAAAAGGTTGTTAAAAAAAAAACCTGTGCGTGCAGTCTCTACGCGCGGGAGTAGTTATACTTCGAGTGCTACGCATTCACTCTCGCTCTGTTTTTTTATGTAAAATTAATTTAGTATTTATTTTTATGTACTTATCCAATATGCAGTACTAAATTTTGACTTCAAAATAAAAAGTAAAAAGTTGCATGAACACCGCCATCTGTTATATTTTGATTGTAGCGTATTATAGTCTCTTTCTATTCTCCCCGCTGTCAGTTGGAAGTCGTATAACTTCAAAAACACGGTCAGTCAAATGCTGAATTGCTGAACACTGTCATCATGTGTTGACAGGCGTCATGGCTCAGTCGGTAGTAGCTCTGCCTTCCGTGCTGTGGGTCGTGGGTTCGATCCCCACCAAGAACAAACATTTGTGTGGCAAACATAGATGTTTGTTCTGTGTCTGGGTGTTTCTATGTATTATAAGTATGTATTTACAAAAAAAAAATGTATGTATGTATTCTATCAGCCATCTAGTTTCCATCGTACAAGCTTTGCTTAGTTTGGGACTAGAAGGCGTTGTGTTAAGTGTCCATGAATATTTATTTATTTATTTATTTATTTATCTATATTTGATTGTAGCATTTGTAATGTATTAGCCTCTGTCTCTTTCTATTCGGGGGGAATAGAAAGAGACAGAGACTATGTCATCCCGTAACGCAAAGTTGTTAAAAGTCGCATTAGAAGTATAACTTCAATACTAAAACTAGAAATAGGAGAACTAAATGTCTGCTACCTGCTCGCCCCAGTACTAACCTTGCCTAAACGCAGCTCCAGTATTGTAATGTTGGTACGGTAAGTGAAATTAGAGGGTTTGTTGTACAATAGACGGTTATGATACCGTAACGTTAATCTGGCTCGAACGACCATCAAGGTCTGGTTATGTTATGTATCATTGCCTCGCGTGGGCTAGTTAAAGATTTAATAACGAAGTAATGAAGTAATAACTAGTCAATAGTCATGTATCTACAATAATTGTAATCATTTCATCAACCTGAATGTCTTCAAGGCAAGAGTGATTAAGTGGTATCGATTCTTTTGTTTTTTGGAGCAAGATGGTCTAGAAGACATTGGTATCGATTCTCTTGTTGCATTTTTCTAAACTAACCTAATTTGACAGCACTAAAAATGTTGCCGTCCCTTTCCTCATAAACTGAAACGAGAAGGACGACTATAATTTTAGAGCCTTCTAGACCGTTTTACCCATCGTCGGCTGGCGCTTTGAATTATATCTAGGTGATTTACCTATAGCATCAGAATTAGTTATATTCATGCTGTGTAAAGAGAGAGAAGAGCGCGCGGCCGATCACCGATGAGATGGACGGACCAAGTCAAGGCTGCGATTGATGTTCCTCTGAACGAATGTGCCAGAAGAGCAGCGGTTCGGGAAGAATGGCGGAAGATTGTGAGACGGGCCACTGCTCCAACATGACGACCACGACCACTCTGCCAAGAGTGATACGACAAAGAAGAAGAAGATGCTGTGTAATATGTAGGTACTTGAGCACATCCTTGGACGTGCTCTATGAGATAACGCAGTTTGTAAGGGCCAAGGGTTTTGTCCAGTTAGACTTACTTGTACCCTTACAGATGAATGATGTTGAAGTGGCACTCTCACAAGCACTCACTTGATGTTACCCGTGAGGTAGGAGCACGGCAAAAGTAATAACACGAGATTTACAATGTAACTAGTTTATTCTAGGGAGAACAAAGTAAAGGTTGGCGAATCCTTCCTTGGTGTTCACGTGTTCCCTGTTCGCGAGTTAGAACCGTACTCGAGTATAAAAATGTCAATAGTAGATTGTATCATAAGGGAGCAAAATTATATTTTTACGGCGAGGGCGATTTTTTGAATCCAGAGCGAAGTGAAGCGAGGGATTCTTTAGTAGAATCCTGAACGTAGCGAAGGATTCAAAGTACTTCGCCCGAGCCAAAAATATATTTTGCGCCCGAGTGGTACACTCTACTTTTCATCACCAACTATGAGAAAATAAAAGGCGCCTAATATTTTATTGTAATATTATTATTTAATAAAACATATATAGTAACAACTAAAATGAAAATAAATAGTATCTATAATGAAAACCACTTATTTCTTATGTTTTCTATTCGTTCGATTTCTTTGGCGCTGAACACTAAGATGTTCCAAATTCAAAAAGTGCGCGGCAAAGTTCATTCCGGCGCACTTATTTAAATAAGTGCGCCGGAATGAACTTTGCCGCGCACTTATTGTTTCTTATAGAAAACACCACCTTTGGGTGCACATAAAGGCGAACCAAGTCGCTCTTTTCGAATAGATGTGATGAAAATGTAGTAAAAATGCAGCGCGTGCAACCTAAACTAAATTGCCGCGTGCGCAATTCCCAAATGTCGCGGTGAAACCGTACACAGTTGTTATAGACAGAAGTAGCCGCTCAACACAGGAGTCTACTTCTTTTATCCCTGAAGATTAATACTTCAACAGCCGTTAGTATTTAGGTCACTCAAATAAGTCCAAAACTAAAGATGGACTTTTAAGTCGACTTATTTTGCATTCACAAGCTGAAACTATCGTAGCCTTTTCATTAAGTTTTGAATTAAAAATGTTTGGGGTATGTTTGTGATAATCCTGGTTTTTAGCCCCCGACCGAAAACGGAAGGGTTGTTATAAGATTGACGGCGCTGTGTCAGTTTGTTTGTACCCTCGCAGCTCTGAGAGTATGGTTCTGATTTGAATGCATTTTTTTTTTGTAAGAAACATGATTTATTTGGGATGGTTTTTAGCCATGTTTGGTGAAAATCGGTGGACCCGTTTTCAAGTTATGAGGATATTCATCAGCTCTGAAACCCAGTTCTATAAGGGATTTCAGGCATAATTGCAGTTTGAAACATTTAGTTCATCTCAAAGTACTTAGTTAAATGAGATTAAATTAACTGGAGTCCCTACTCCAAGGTCTGATGATGACGGATTTGTAAAACTAATTTGTTTTATTTTTTGGAAACATCGCGAGATCTCATTACGGTGTGAACTACTAGTTCTAAATTAACCTAATTTGACAGCGCTAAAATTATAGCCGTTTTTGTTCTTTCAGTTTAAAACGATGCCAAACTTTTTTAGTGATGTTTTAGGCAAATTCGGTCAGTTTTGTAAAATGTAACAATAGAATAGACACCATTGTCAGTACCGTATTGGCATATGTGCAAACACGTGTATGTACCATATCAACAAACGTCAACTGCTCTAACACCACTTTAACACTTAGGTACCCCTAGAATATCAAAACTTTTGGAAATCTGAGCACTTACCAAGGGTTAATAGAAAACTTGAAGTGGCCATCTGCATTTGACAATAAAATATATGTAATTCGTGTTACGACCCTAGGGTCTTTCAAACACCGTATCCTGACCCGCGCCGCATCAACAATCAAACCACTTAAAGCCAGGGTTGTGTCCCTCGGGAGTAATGTTTGAAGGTTTCAAAGCCTTCGTTTTCGTGTGTCATATTATTGACTTATTAAGGCTGAATAGGCTGAAAAGATGGTATAGGTGCTAAGCCAGCGTAATCCATCCAAAACCATGTCCCAGGCAGCGTCCCGTACATCGGAGCATGGGTAAATTTGGTAATTGGCCCCTGACTTTATATATAAAGGCTGGAGAAGACCGGATGTGTATACGTAGACGTGCACGTACCACTGAGTTGTAATGTATGAAACTGTATGAGACAGGACACACTGCTTGCGTAATGACGCGCACGTTACATTACGGAAGAAGTGTGTCCTGTCTCATACAATTCATACGTCTCATACGTCTACGTGTACGCATCCGGTCTGCTCCAGTCTTAAATTATTTAGATTATGCAAAGGCCTGAATATTATTATTTTTGACTTGCAATTTGATAAATAGCCAACCCTAAAAATATTTCTACTTTAATTTGTTTATGAAAATATGGGATGGAACAAGAAAATGGCCCATCTGATGTTAAGTAATGTTTTCCTATAGCAATGCCTTGCCCTCTGAGGACGTGCCCTGTGAGCTACAACTTCTATAAATTCAATGATTTTCATATAAGAAAATGTGCACGAAAAATTGTTCCACATTTGTTCAAGTTACAAGTTACGTATTGTAATATCGAAAAAGTAGGGTTGTCACTTTTATTTAGGTAAGTCCCTATTTATTTCAAAATTTAAAGTTATAAAATTCGAAAAACACCAGATATTTTAAAAATGCTACCCTTCTTGCTGTTCATTTGTATGATTTAAATCATCCTGTTTAGGCTTAACCTACTAATTCCGGGACACCCTGTATACTTATATAGGCTTCTACATGGTGTTATTTAGATTTTAATATGTATATTCAAAAGCTCTGCGACATTGTTTTAACTCAGATTCATTATGGATGAAACAAACAATGAAGTTTTCCAATATGTTTCATTAAAATGAGTTTCGGAAACTTTCATGTATCGCTCCGGGCTAATCCGTTTTCCATATAAATGAAAATGATTTTAAAATGACAATATTAGCCTTCAGTAATTACCAGCTGGTTGACCGATCGGTATTTTTTTAGTATTTATTTTGGGGCATTCCTCGAACCGCACCTAAATGAATCGCACCTAGGCGAAACGCACCTAAGTACTTCCTCGAACCGCACCTATTTGGGTGCGGTTCAAACAGTAGGTTATGTACATAACCAATATGCAGTACTTATTTAGGTAGAAAAGGTTCTATGCTCATTTGTTTTCAAGTAATTTCAGTAGTGACATCTATCACATGCTGAACACTGCCATCTATTAACGATTAGAAGTATAACTTCAAAAAATAGTATTATTATTCGCCAATAGATGTCGGGAAGAGTCACATTTTTTTGTTTAAGTGTTTACTTGAAAACACGAATAAAACGACATTTTCTGAAAATGAGTCCTAGCTAGATCGATTTATCGCCCCCGAAATCCCCTGTATACTAAATTTCATGAAAATCGTTGGAGCCGTTTCCGAGATTCAGATTATATAGGTATATATATATATATATATATACAAGAGTTGCTCGTTTAAAGGTATTATATAGATAGATTCATAATCATTATGAACATAATGGATTTCTTTTCACTAAATTATTAATAAACCTTTACAGTGATATAGCTCTGTCGGTATAGTTCTGACTTTCGTGCTGTGGGTCGTAGGTTCGATCCCTGCTGATAACATTTGTGCGTGGCAATGCTAAATGTTGTTTGTCTGGGTGTTACTATGTATTAAAAAAAATGTATAAGTATTATTTAACCAATCTAGTTTCCGTAGTACAAGCTTTGCTTAGTTTGGGACTAGGGGGCGTTGCATGAAATATCTATGGGTATTTATTTTAATGTGCCACGTGAAATATTGAAATTTTCATATTTCTTTTTAACCGACTTCAAAAAAGAAGGAGGTTCTCAATTCGGCGTTTCTTTATGTTTGTTATCTCAGAAGTCCGTCATTTAAGAACCGATTTGAAAAATTCTTTTTTTATCTGAAAGGGTATGCTTCCAGATTGGTCCCATAGATTTTTTATCAAAATCGGTTCAGTAATTCAGCAGCTAAATAAGAATAACTGTAAAAAACACGTCATACACGTACACGACATTGCATATTTTGCTTTCCTGTGACTTTTCTGTGACGTTTACGAGCAATAGAACAGTAAGTACCCACGAACAAATCTGACAGTCGCCGCGTTAGCGTATTCGAGTTACATTGCGCGTCACTGCCAGCTCGACTGCCAACCGTTGTAGTGTCACCGCGCAGTGTAAGCCAGTTATGTACCTACATAAATAGCAGTTCCTATGCATTTCATGACAATTCCCAATGCATCTTATTATTATCATCATCATCATCATCTGATGGTAAGGCCGGAAGGTAGGCACCGGCAGTCCGTAGTTCACCAACCGGCATTAATCAAGCCGGGTTTGGGTTTAGTGAAATGATCATGAGATGGATTCTTGTTATAAGTTAACCGACTTCCAAAAAGGAGAAGGTTCTCAATTTGGTTATCTTCCTTTTCAGTAGTTTGGCAGTTTAAGAGTAACTGGAAAAAACACGTCATCCACGTACACGACGCCATCATCATCATCATCATTTGATGATGAAGGCGTATCAAATTGAAGTCGGTTTTTCCAGTTTTTTAAACTTTATAAATTATTATAATTATTATTATAATTATTATTATTATTACCTATACATTCTCCGGTATTTTCAGCTTAAAAGCGATTTCAATTATGAAAGTGTCATTAGTGCCTCACAGCATACACTTATTATTTTCAGATTAACCACTTAAATTTCAATTTAACTCGTGGTTTTAAAGAAATTGAATGGCAGCAGATAACCTCCGTCATTTAAAAATAAAAATGTTTTACTGGAGCGAGAGATAAGATGTTCCAAAAATATTTACAAACTATGAAGGTTATAGCTAATAAAGCATGTTAGTATTAGTATACTATTAATAATTCCAGAATAAGTTGGCAGCTCAGAATATTGAAATGGCAATATTACGTTCGCAATTTTAACGAAACCGTAACTTTAGTAACGCGATTTGTTTTAACTTGTTTTTGGATCAGGGAAGAAACATTTTGCGGTTTCAAATCTAAATTAAATTAGGCATCGAATAAATTAGGACTTAAATTAACCGGAGCCGCTGGCTAGCTTGGTTTTTGTATCGTCTTTAGGCTGGCTGTCCACTGAAGCGGAGCGAGGCTGCGGAGCGGAGAAACTGAGAAATATGAACCAATAAGATTCCGTAAAATCTCCTCTTAATTAATAGCTGAACGAAAACATCAAGAAAAAATTCAGAACCTACTCTTACAAATTTTTCTCGAATATTTCTTTTTGCTTTAAAGTTTAAAAGTTAAAGTTAAAACCTACCTAGTAAAAATAATATTTTTGGTAAACAACGCAGCAGTTCAGTCTGGTACACCTCCCCGTGTGTTTCCACTAACCCAATCCACGTAGGAAGCCCGAAGCAATCCCCATCCTATCCAACATAACATCCAAAGATATTTGATATCGAGTAGTTTTATTGTGTTAGCGGTTCTGAACAAACTTGACAGAAAGAAATAACAAGACTATCCTCTAAGCACGTTAGACATCTTTCGGTATTTGCACACCGGTACGACACGACACGATACAGACAGTATGTCATGTCGAGCGTAAAATATCGTTGACGTCGAAACACAGTTTTACAGCGTCTAGTATACAGAGTGTCCCGGAAGCGCCTAACAGGCTGATTTAGACCAGAAATATAAACAGCTGGAAGGGTAAAAAATTTCAAGAATATTTTTTTTTGTTAGATACTTATATTTTTTTTAATGTGAACCGCTTTCGTATGTCTTCGCCAAATTACAAATTGTCCAAAAACATTCCGACAGATCACTAAAAGTATTTTGTTTTTCATCCCCATTATCTTGTTTCATCCCTCCAGATATCGTCTAATTATCAAGGGTAAGGTCACAAAACGGATTTTTACATTTCAAGCAACTTTAAGATAAACAAGGGTTTGAAATACGTTGGGAACGTTAAGGGAATGTTCTCACAAAAATAAGAGTGTGGAAAATAGATTGCTGATAGAATAATAAATGTTTTTTTTTGTAAATATATGTATAAGTAGTCTACTTATAATTGTAACACCCAGACATAGAACAAACATCTGTTTGCCACACATAAATGTTTGTTCTCAGTGCGGATCGTAACCCACGAGCCATAGCACGGAACGCAGAGTTGCTACTAACTGAGCTGTGACACCTGTCAAATGTAAAAATGTTAGTAACATGACTTATAGGACCGGCACATAAGCTGTTAGTGGCGCCACTAACAAGTGTCCCCTATTGAAGTAACACTTTCCTGCAACCCCGTGAAGCTGTCATCCCGAACTGACAGTTTGACGCGGGCCTTAGCCGAGCTTATCTGCCACGCGTGGCAGACAGCGGGGTACCGTTAAAAATCGCACCGAGCATCACGTTACAACGTTAACCTTTTTACAGGAATTCCGTAGAGATGGGGTGCTTTGTCGATATTTTAGGAAATGTGTGTATTAGGCTGCCGTACAAGGGTTTACACATGAAGGTCTAGTCAAATTGACATACTACAGTCGCTAGAGAAGACAAAATGAATTTAAAAAAAAAACATTTAGAACGATAAGTCACGTAAATTGTTCAATATATTTAAGCCAGTTGTAGAATGTCAACTAGGTTAGAGAGACAGAGGTTGATTTCAAAGTGAACCTTTTGATTTTGGTTTATCCGTATGATTGTTTTGTAACGATACAATTTTCACCGATAGCGATAAAAGTTTCATCGATATCGATGAAATAAATCATTGACGGTTTCCCATTCCTACCTCTCACACGTCTATAACAATTTCTTTTACAAATGCGTGTGTACAGGCTTTTACGAAGATACTTCGCTTAGGTACTTAGAGTTTTTTTCTCACAATAGCTCAGCGTAAAAGCACATTAATGTACCGAGTATGGTATTAATTTGGGGCGGGTGACTGATGGAGGTTTGAGTTGAGAAAAATGTTGATACGCGTGTTTGTGTTGTTAAAGCTTTCATGGAGTGGTGTGGCTCTCATTATAAAATAACTTTTTGAAAATAATTAGAGATTTAAAAAAAAAAAATGGATTTTGTGTAATTTGTGTTACATGACAAACAAATTACACAAAATCGATAATAGGTACAGACTTTGAGGTTCTAAATTAGGACGCCATTTTTGTTTTCCAAATAATATAAGAAAATATCTCAATTTGGATTTTATTGAAAATTAATTAGCACGAATTTATTCGGCTAATTGGAATATTTTCTGTTGTTGACAAGGAAAATTATTTTCCAATCAAGATATAATTATATCACATTGTTTGATCTGAATTTTCAATTGTAACTGGGGGTAGGTAAACTAGGTAAGCATTGAAATTATTAAACACAAGCTTCCGCCCGCAACTTCGTTCGCGTCCCGTTTGATTCCGTTGATTTTTCGGGATAAAAAGTAGCCTATGTGTTAATTCAGGTCACGGACAATATATATTCAAAGTCTCATCCAAATCGGATCAGTAGTTTTTACGATTAAGGTTGAACAAGTCGCACACCTTTCCATACAGACGTGGAAGGGTAACTACTCCACTGTTTGACGTTGACCAACCAAAACTAAGGATTATATCAATTTATCTCGTCATAATCTATGCTTGTATACAGCCCAAACAGTAAAAAAAGTATTCATTTAAAAAATACAAGCTAAAAATACTTTCCATACGAAAGTTTAGAAGCTTGTATTTTTTAGGCAGTAAAACGGATGCTGTATAATATTATAGTTATTATATAGTTATTTATTTAACAAGCCTTGAAACGGATTTAAGAGTTCTCACACAAAACTATCCAAAAATCTACAGCCTCTCTATTTTTGTTTGGAGAATCATTAGTTATGTAATTTTGCAGCTAGAGGCGCTGCTCAAATGTCTACGTGAACTTATAATATACGTAAAACGTACCTATATGCAGTGCTTGAGCTGTAAATATGTCGATTCGAACCTAAATAAGACCTAACGGGTCGTATATTTCCAAAGCGCGCGGCATAAATACGCGACTTTCAGCGCAAATGAAAATCAGACCTTTACAACTGACGAACTTCACTTTGTGCGAAATAAACGTAAAAATGTTACGAGGTGCTGCAATAAATAGCTTTTGTTGAAATTAAGAGACAAGAAGTAAAAATATTTGATGATGAAATTGTCCTTTTAGAGTGCAGAAAAGCCGAAATTCAGGAAACTACCAGCAGCAAGCTTCTAGTTCTAATGTAAAGACAAAAACTGAAAACAAAAATCAAAGACTATCTTGAAGACTTCCTATGGCGAAAATGTGTACGACTTTTCTGTCATTATTAGTGAGATGTTTTTGGCTATTATAAAAATAAAATATCTTAACTCTTAATAATATTAGTGGGATGGGATTTTGGTGTTTAAATTCACTATGTTGAATAATTATGCATATATTTGTTACAACCTGCATAGTAGATAAGTTTCAATAGCTTAGTAAATAAGATATTGTGACCAACAACATCATATTTACAACATTTGTAAGTTTGGCTTGGTCCTCTGTTCTTATGCGGCATTAGAACCAAGCCAAACTTGAACTAATACCTACATTGTTGTAACTTTGCCTTTCATTAAAGCTACGTCAAAAATACCCGTCAAAACAACTGGTAACATCTGTCCCTTATGTATTATAACAATAAGGTGCACAATCGCGAAGTTTAGAAGTTTCGAAGACAATAGTTGAGAGTTATCAAGTGGGTCGGTTGTAGAGATGGGATAGGAATGACCAAAGCCGGACTTTTGACACTTTCAGTTTTTTAATAGAGTTAAGAAAAGCCGACCGAAAAGATAAAGTTAGATTTTTTTTATGATAAAATTAATGGAACAAGCTGATAGCGCACCTGATGTTAAGTGGTAACTTCTGCCTATAACAATGCATTACTTCACAGAGCAAGTCCAATGAGGACGTGCCTTGTAAGGAAATAGAGTCTTTATAAAAAAAAATCAGTGCATATGGCTAATAGGAACTTTTTCGTGAAAAAAAGAAAAAGTACGCGAGAGTAGGTACAAGCAAAACTCCACACAAAAAATAAAAAACTTGAGAGGTGTCAAGGGACACCCGGATGGAAGTTCCTTGAGGTGTTGTTTTCTTACAGTAAGTACACAGAAGCACCTAAATTAAAAAAAAAAAACTTCCAACAATACCTATATTAATTTGTTTCCTTCCTGCACCAATTTATTCGACTGACGTTGTCAAAGTTTGAAAAAAGTGTCGTTACTTTTGGTCTTAATTTTTTCCGTCTAGCCCCTTTCGTAACACGCGATAAGGAACTTCGTTCCAAAAAAAAAATGAATTGCATCCCCATCACTATTACGATAATTATTGTTTTTGTAGCTCCACTGGTGACATTTACCATCGAACCGGACCACAACAATGCAAGCATCTCTAATTAGTAGTAAGTAGGTATTCCTCATCAAAACCCTTTTAAAAAAAATTGCTAATTTCAAAATTTACAATTGATAACCGGATAAACAAAAGCCAACTCTACGCCAACGATGCTAGTATCTATCTGTGATAGTCCTCTTCAAATACTTCAAAAAGATATAAACTAATTTCAAAATTTACTATTGATAGCCGGGTAAAAGCCAAATATCTTCCCAATTCTACGCACAGCGGAGGCAAGCGGAAATTTCTCTTGTTTGCGAGCAGTTTCATTTCCTTACAATCCCAAGAACGAGGGTCAGAATAAGCTTAATTTGATGAATGTACCGGTAAACATACTGCGGCTATTTTACAAGCCATTTATAAAGATAAGATAATGTTCTATTCAGCCGGCACAATAGAATAAAAATATTAACTGATAACTATTATTGCCGTGATTAATTTCGGAATTATTGCCACAGCAACATCGCCTTTCTTCTTATTAGGCAGCAAGAGCATGAACATAGGTACGACCCGGGACAGAGGCATTATCGTGTTTATGGCGGCCACATACGTAGCGGTATACCTGAACGGTATACCGGAACTGAAGGCTTGTGCAAGTATGCATGAGCGTGTGTGTCGGAACGCTTTCAGTCGCACGCGCGCCAGTGCTTCGGTCGGTTTGTGTGTTTATTTTCGCGCCAAACTGTTGGTGTGGGAATACTTATTTCTTTTCAGTAATCATTCTTTACACCATACAGAACGTTTCTTCTTACACTTCTCTTTTTACTTAATAGCTAGCACCAAACCAACAATAGCCACAACGTCATCATTTGTGGGTGCCGGTGGCATATTTCACAAAATACTTATTGCACAACACGACTTCTTCGGTTTGTCACAGGCGCAGAACTGAGACTGCACAGGCCTACTTGAATCGTGTGTGGTCACTATGGACGTAAGGTATACCTGCACAAGCCTTCAGTTCCGGTATACCGTTCAGGTATACCGCTACGTATGTGGCCGCCATTAGATTAGGCTCATGCCTCTTCCCTGCCCAGTTCCCTGCCCACTGCCGCCTAATCTAAACGCGACATAAGGAATACAAATAACTAAAATTAAAAACTATGAATACTTATACCTAGATAAAACCTTACCATTCCATCCCATCCCACTAATATTATAAATGTCAAAGTTTAGATGTTTGGATGTTTGTTTCAATCACGCTGCTACTGCTGGTCCGATTTGGATGAAACTTGGAATATATAGAGATCATCCTTCCTTCGCAGACTTCTAGATCTAAAATGAAAAAATATTAACTGGCCCTACCTTTTTTATCAATTAAAACTAGTAAACAGACGAGACAGAAAATTTAAAACAATTTCTTTGTTCTGCTAATGAAAGGTCTGAATTTAAAGTTTCTAAAAGGTGTTGCACAATATGTTTTGAGAAAAAGACTAAGATTAAATAGAATAGATACGGAACTTAAATGAAGTCTTCAGTGAAGGGAAATTCAAAAGATTAAATACAAAGTAGATTTTTTTACAAAAAAAACACAGAATTTCAGTGAAAAATAAAATTAATTAAATGAGGTAGACACCAAAAATGTTGAATGTGTGTAGCTTTTTGTAAACATAATTTAAAAATAAATAAATAATAAATATTCACGGACACTTAACACAACGCCTTCTAGTCCCAAACTAAGCAAAGTCTGTACGATGGGAACTAGATGGCTGATAGAATACATACATACATTTTTTTTTTGTAAATACATTCTTATAATACATAGAAACACCCAGACACAGAACAAACATCTATGTTTGCCACACAAATGTTTGTTCTCGGTGGGGATCGAACCCACGACCCACAGCACGGAAGGCAGAGCTACTACCGACTGAGCCATGACGCCTGTCAAAATGGCATAAAATACTTTGTTATTTATTTTATAAAAACTATGTATATAAAAAATATAGGTAGTTGTTCTTTACTCATGTATGTAAATAACATAGAAAATTAAGTTTTATCGCAGCGCATTTTCTGAAAGTAACTTATTTTATTTTTCTATTTGGCTCTTATATCTAAGGACATACAGTTATGCAAAAATAATGGTTTCCTGTGTCGTTTTCAGGCACTTTTCAGCTGAATAGTAATTTTTTTGCCGTTCTATTCAATATTAGGGCTGCAACTTTCAGCACAGACTGCACACTTATTTAAATAAATAGGTTTATTTAAAACCAGATTATTTGTTGACCGAGCGAGCGAAGCGAGCGAAGCGTCTCAGTTTCCACATTGGCCAAAAATGCGTTTATCCGGATGTCTGTCTGTCTGTCTGTCTGTCTGTCTGTTCTCCTCTACAGGTCGCATTTTTCAACCGATCTGGACGAAACTTGGTACACAGGTTATATGACTTATTAGATTTTTTTTGTCGTCGGGGATTTTCGATTGGAGGGGTACTTCCCCCAAAAAAAGGGCAAAAAGGGGGCTATTTGATATACTGGATATCTCCACCAAATGAGATCCGATTTCGATTATTCTTTTTTTATTTGAAAGGTAGTAACTATAAGTTGGTCTCATAAAAGTTTGGCGAAGATCTGATAAGGATCTTCAGCATGATGAACAGGATAGCTCATCAAACAATCGATGGTTTTCAATCAAATTTGAGAGAAACACAAAGGACCTCATTCTACAGAAGATGATGCAAAAAAAATCCAAAAAATCACAAAACGGAAAATGCACTTGCACATTACATTCCTCAAAAATTTACAAAATTAAATAGAAAAAACATCACATCACACACACACACACACAACATTTTGCATTATAGTTAGTTTTCAATACGTGACAGGCTGCAAGAGTTTCGTCGCTGTTAGAATACTAACTGATAATTATCTTCATGATGTTTTCCTTCACTGAATGAGAGCATCAGCATAATAATAAGCCTTAAATTAGAAATTAATAAAAGTGCACTTAAAGACTTTCAGAAAACACCTTACACGACATTGATGATGTTGATTGATGATGTTGATTGATGATCAGCAGTACCAAGTTTTCTCACAATGATATATTGGAACGAAGTTCCTTATTGCGCGTTGCGAAAGGGGGCTAGACGGAAAAAATTAAGACCAAAAGTTGTCGCGACACTTTTTTCAAACTTTGACAACGTCATTTGAATAAATTGGTGCATGAAGTTTTTTTTTTAATATCGTGTGCCTGTACGTTCTCAACCGAAACAAATGAATGTAGGTATTGTTGGAAGTTTTTGTTTTTAGGGTTCGTTAAGGTTCTTATAGAAAATATGATAAGAAAACAACACCTCAAGGAACTTCGTTCCATCCGGGTGTCACCTCTAAAGCGTTTTGTTCAACTGAATTGCACTGCAGATATTAAGGTAAGCAAGCCATTTTTTGATGGGTTTAAATATAATTCGTATCAATAGAAACCTTTTGGTTGCCAATAAATTTTCAATGATACTTAGAATTTCATAGAAAAACTTTTGGTTTTAATTTTTTCCGTCTAGCCCCTTTTCGCAACGCGCGATAAGAAAAAAATGCAGTAGAAGCCACAGTAAAAACCTGTATGTTTTGAATAATGTTTTCCATATTGTTTACAGTTGGTAATGTAAACAAATAAACACCAAACAATACGATTTATACGCATATCTCATTGTTTGTGTACCGATCTGCGAGACTTATTGTCGGAAACTATCGTATTGTGGATAAGTTAGAAAAGCGTGAGTGGATTTATTTTCTTATGAGTAAAAATACATAAATTCTAGTTCTTCTAGTACAGTCCTTTATAGCCATGATAATATTTTACAGTCTTTAGAGAATAGAAAACTAAAAATCAAAGTTTATTTATTAAAGCCCCAAGAATCATTTAAAATCAAAATTATCAAAATGTTATCAAATTGACTAATTAAACCATAGGTAACCAAACTTATATTTTTCAAATATTGTGTTATTCTCTAGGGATTGTTATGTAGGGATTTATATTATTTAAGTACTTACCTGTTTACTTGAGTGAGATGGTGGGAAAGAGTAGAATTCTTTAGGGGAGACCTTTGCCCAATAGCTGGACGAGATAAGTTAAATAAAAATAAAAGTTCCTGTTTCTCCTGTAAGCCTTCTTTTATCTATACAAAAACGGCAAATTGGTAAATATTAACCTAGTTTTGGTGTTACTTCGAGATTTTAGAATAATAATTATCAAACCAATTGCCGTATAATTATAACATCTATTCTGATACTTAATAAAATCATAGTTATCAAAGTATTGCCTCTAAGCAAAAGTAAGCTAATAATATCGAACATCGGTGGGTATAAAAATTTATGGAAGTATAAAAATCGAAGTGAATAAAAGTCAAAGCAAAATACCCGTTCACAAACATCAAACGATCTTCATCTGAAACTATACAACTCTTAAAATCCCTTCAATATTTCCATTAAAGAACCACACGTGTTTCTTTCAGTAAAAACACTGCATTCAAGCCATCGGACCTCACCTCGCTATAAACTGACGATCTGCAAACAACGACCAATAAAATGCTGATTTTATTTCTCCTTATCGTACTGGCGTACGGAAAAAACTTTATCGACGCCATTCATGTCAAAGGAAATAAGACCGAGCGTGTCGCGTGCGACGGTCTAATATTCCACGGCGTGTATTTTGAGAAAGAAGTGCTATTCAAAAACCTAGGGAGACCCTACAATCTTGTAATGCACAAGTTCTCTGGTATACTATTCTTCAGCCATACTATACAGAATGATACGCATGTTGATTTTGGTATCACCTCTTGCCATATAGAAAAGAGAAAGTGCAGAGATATAGCCGGAGTCGCTGGTGGATATGCTGTTGCGTACGACAGTGGTAACGATGACTTGTACTTCGGCGGGCACGACGGCATCTACAAGTACAATTTCCTTACAAAAAAGGCTGACTTCTTCGCTGAACAGGGCAAGTCCATATGGGGTTTATTCGTCAAGCGTAACTTTTACTACATCGAATACCCTAATCAAAAACTGTACGTATACCAAGACGATTCTTTCTCTCCAGTAGTTGAAGCAAAGAGTATTGAGATCGATAATTTCCTTATATCAAAACACAACGATATCTACTTCTCAAATAAAACAGCGCTGTACAAAGTAGAGAGGGCTAGTAAAAACATAATTCACCTAGACGATGAGCTAGGAATAAGGCAAATAGTAGAAGATGGGTATGGTGACGTGTACATTGTTGCTAATAATGGAATTTACTTAGAAGACAAACCTTACCATAGAGTTAAGAAGGTTGCGGCGATAGAGCAAGCATTTGGTCTCACTTTTGATGATAACGAGAAAATTGTGTATTCAGACAAAGATGCTATATACCGACTGCATCCAAGTCAGTATAGTGATCTGTGCTATGAAGCTTTGACTGAACCTGAAGAAATAGAGGAAGATGTGGGAAAAATGCATGCGAATTCGCTGAGATTAGCAAAAAATATAATGAGAACAGGATTTTTTTAGCATTCGAATTTCATAAACAATCCCAATAGTATTTTTTTTGCAGTTTTTCATTTATATAATGCTAGAAACATAATATAGAAACCTCTTATTATATATTTTTTAATGTGTTAGACTCAAAAAACCTCGAAAATACTGACACCAAACCAGGAATTCCCGTAAGTATCATGAGAAGTATGTGATAATAAACTGCTTACACAGCAGTATTTACTAACAACCTAAAACAAAACATTATATTGGGCACAAATTGACTTGTTACGGGAACCGAACATCGGTTATTATCCAGCAAAGCCGTCTACTATGTTGAGATTATTTTGATCACTGTCTATTTTATTATTATTATATTTAGCTTTGGTATTCAACCCAGAACAATGACATGTTTTCGTAAACATTTTTTGAGTTTACAAAATTATCATCTAAAATTCCAAACAACATCTTAGTATTGAATCTCATTACTTACAGTTTAGACCTAGATCTTATTGGTTGACAAAAAGGTTTTTGTACCTGCATTCTGGATAGTCTGAATATTTCAAGTAAGTGACTTATTAATCTACTGTTTTTCCAAATTCAAAATTACCAAAAGTAGCCTTTCTCGCCAGTTTCACATTTTACAATTTCTAGAGAATCATCATCATCATTATATTGGTCCACTGCTGGACGTAGGTCTTTTCCAAGACGCACTATTGGCCACTCTTTGACTTTTTTCATTCACTGTTTGCCAGATACACTTCGCAGATGGCACTCCACTAAGCCGAGAATAAAAAAAAATTATATATTCACTTACAAATATTATGTTACATGGTCAAGTTGGTAGATTACAGTTTAGAATATATCAATATTTTGAGTTGAATAAAATACTTCAAAACTCACTAGTGTAACTAATCCAATATTGACTTTGCCTATTTTCTAGGGACTGTAGAATGTGTAGACAACTTGGCTGGCGGCAGGAGACTGCCCATCTAGTTGTGCGGTTATCACTATGTACAACAAACGTTTTACAACATATGTTTTGACACGTAGTGCATGTCCTCGGTGAACATGAACATGCTCTGTAAAATTATTATTCTTTTAAAACATGCTCTTTCGTATTCTTCTTAGAACTACACCTGAGGTCTAAGCCTAACTCATCTATCAATAGAATTTCAGTGACGCTCGTAACAGCTTTAAATATTTCGATTATGAATTCCGTTTCTCAATTTATGTCTATGAATAATGAAGTCCAATCAAACTGAGCTCAGTCTGACTTTACCGAGTCAATAGTTATTTCAAATTATCACTTGTTTATTACTAAAATCAAATCTAGTCTGTTTTGGGATGTATCTATGAAAAACTACCCATATTTATACAATTTATGAAATCAAATCGTTTATCTGCTAGAAGTACCTTTGGTTCTTACAGATGCTGTACATAGAGTAGTTTTACAGACTTCGTTCAAATTATTGTAGGGTGTGTTTCAGCTATGACATGACGTCAAATATTTCAATCATCGTTGAATAATTTTCAGAAACAAAGCATGCTGTTTCTTCCACTCTTAATGATAATATCATCAGTACTCTCCATACCAGACACTCCATGCGACAGATTGAAAATCGGCGATCGGTTTTACGACAGAGAAATACTCTGGGGCAATTTGAGAAGGCCTTACAACCTCATCGTACATAAACCTACAAATACGCTGTTTTTCAGCTACACCATGCCCGAGTCTTATTCTGATATAGATTTCCAACTAGGCCTGTACAGTATAAATACGAAGGAATACCGATCTATAGCTGGGATAAGAGGTGGATGCGCCCTAGCTATTGACACCAGTTCTGAGGATATATACATGGGTGGAAGCGACGGTATATACAAATATAACATGCTGACCGGCATAGCAGACTACTATCTAGAAAGAGGCAGAAACATCTGGGCCCTGTTTCACAGAAAAAACCTTTTTTACATACATTACCCTGAACAGAGATTGTATATGAACTACGATGGTAAATTCGCAGTTGTGAAAGAGTTTGAAAACTTTGAAATAGATCATTTTTACGTGACAGTCAAAGGAGAAATATACTTCGCTAATAAAACAGGGTTATACAGATACAATAACGAGTATAGATTCATCGAAGTTATAAATGAATTGATCACTGTAAGACAAATAGTCGAAGATTTGGATGACAATTTGTATATAGTTACAAATTTCGGAATATACTTGTATGGGAGGTTGGAAGGGCTGACGAAACTGATAAATCTGAAGAATGTGTTTGGTTTGACGTTTGATAAGGATAACCATTTTGTTATATCGGATGAGACTTGTATTATAAAGTTGAACCAAAGTGTACAAGGTTGTAGTGGTAAAGATACACATTGGTAAATAAAATGATTTTTTGATACAACATGTTTCATTTAACCTCTTTATTTTTTAGAATCATCTTTTACCTGAGTTAACTGTCCATCTCGAGAGTACCAGAATCTTTAGAGAATAGTGAATTCCCTACATGATTTAACTTTTCAATTGAAATTTGTAAATAAAATAATTGTTTTAAATAATATAATTTTTTGATGCAGCTTCCCTGGGAATCACTTTTTTATAACCATCTGTAATCTCCCAAAGCAAAAATGTCTTTTACATTTACCTAACTGTCAACACTTTTCGATAAAAAAGTGACAGTGACAAGTGTAAACTTGACAAGGGTTTTAAAGATGTCAGATTTATGATTAGGGGCACCTGTTAAATACAGTATGTATTATGCAAAAGCATTGGTAAATGGGGCAGAATATTATACTTGGTATTGCCTGAATGTTTTTATATACATGTTATTTTACTGTAAACTATTCTATCAACACTGATTCTCAATTAAGAGAAATGAAATAACCATTCGATGTGGTTTTTCGCATTTTAAATGCATGAATGTGGTGGTTATCGTAAATAATATAATATTATTTTTTTCAATACATATTACGAGTGTGTTTTGTAAAAAGTGTTATGTAACAGTACCTAATGTAAGGAAACGAATAAGTATTTTAAGAAAATCACTAAGGTACGTATTGCTTATGACCGACCATGCAATAAAACTTAACGGAGCGTGACGGTTCACTTTGGTTCACTTTTCACGTAAAACACATGTAGCGACATCCAGCGCGCTACATGGAATTATCCTAGATCAGGCAAACGAAGTTATCACGGAGTTTGTACATAAGTAATACTACCGAATCACCATCCATTGATTCTCGGACCCCGAGCCAAAGGTCGCTCGGCAAGGAAGATCTTCCCTTTTCGTAGGAGGAAACACATCCTACCCTACAGTGTTCTCCTCACACACTTTAGCAAGTTTCTTAAAAATGTATGTTCGAGGGCAGGTTTATTTATTATCACTATCTGTTTCATTTATTTGCTTCATTTATTAAACATTTTGTTTCATTCATAGTTTACGCACAACCTTGTAACTTAAAATTCATGTCCCAAACATGAGTAAAATAAACTTTGCAAATATATTAAAAAACTAATAAATGGCCGACCACGTACAGAAACACCACAATTTCCTATGCAAAATGGACACAGTACGCTAGCTAATGTAAGGGTTCTGAGTAGCATAAGCAATGCGATAAGCGAAGCGTTTTCCGATTTGCTGGCCGATTACACTTTAGTTATGTAATGAAAATGACAATGTCAATCAACTTGGCATTACTAATTTTGAACCAACCTTTGAAGAATCGCGCCAACATCGCAGATCGTATCCAAGGTCAAATCATTAAACTAACAAACCACAGTGGTCTAACTGAACACGTCAAACACCCTATTTTTCTTTTGATGGGGTCAACATTTTGTTAAAAATACTAAACTACGAGAAAGCTTTGATTATTTGAATCTAATAAGGAGTCAAAAAGGCTTCATACAATTATTTTATACAATCAGTACAATTATTTTTATGTACAAAAATCGCTCTGCTCATCGCTCCGCGTATTACTCTGCTCTATATGCTTACAGAATTTAAAACCGTCCACCATGCACTAAAATGGTCAACATTTTGCTAGAAAATTGACAACACGAGTCGAGCCACCGCGAGTAGAAAATTAAATTAAAGAATCCCATTCGTTTTTCCGATGTATTCTGCTAGTTTTGGATTCTTTGCATAGAATTCTGCACTGTACTGGAATTATTATTATTTTTTATATCTAACAAAGACTGTATTAATAAGGATATAAAAATATTGTCAGTTGACAGTAACCGTAGCAACGTTCTGATGTTCCAGAAAGAACCATTACAACTGTGTTTTATACTAGGTGCCGCCTGCGACTTCGTTTGCGTCCCGTTGGATCCCGTTGATTTTTTGGGATAAAAAGTAGCCTATGTTTTAATTCAGGTCACGGACAATATATATTCCAAGTTTCATCCAAATCGGATCAGTAGTTTTTACGTGAAAGAGAAATAAACATCCTTTCGCGTTTATAATATTAGTAGAATAGGATATCCTGCTATGGTAATCTGTCTTTGGTTAGGCAAAAGAAGAGATAGATTGAATTTTAGGAATAACTGCTATGGTATAAAATTTAGGTATGAAGGAATGTAGAGCTATTTACAACTGATAAACAAAAGATAAAATACCACATAAAACTAAAAGGCTTTTAGCATCGTGTAATGATTTATTGGATCACAAGCATTGCAATATGAGGTATACAATCCTCGCGTTTTTCATTAGCTTCGGTATATTATCCGCAGAGTGTTTCTTCTTCACGTACCCAGTGGAGAACTTACACCATCGGCAGCGTGTTAAGAGAGATGACGGTGACCCAGGAACTCCTCTTTTCCTCACACCGTTTATAGAATCAGGGAATATAACAGAAGGTAGGCGTCTCGCTCGTGTGACCTTCACAGAAAGTCTCAACATCACCAGTTATGCCGGTTTCTTCACTGTGAATAAAACCTACAATTCAAACCAGTTCTTTTGGTACTTCCCGGCCATGACTGCCCCAATCAAGGAAGCGCCAGTCATCGTTTGGCTCCAAGGAGGCCCTGGTGCCAGCTCCTTGTACGGCCTCTTCAGCGAGAACGGCCCACTGTTAGTAAAAGACGGCAAATTCGAACGCAACGCATAACACCTGGGCTCTGGACCACCATATCATTTATATCGACAATCCTGTAGGCACTGGATTCAGCTTCACGAATGACGACGGCTACTGTAGTAACCAAGAACAAATCGGAGAGCAGTTACACTCCACCATCACACAGTTCTTCCAGCTCTTCCCTGAACTGCAAGGCAATAAGTTCTTTGCGACCGGAGAGTCCTATGCAGGGAAGTACGTTCCAGCTTTGGCCTACACTATTCACAAGAAGAATCCTACCGCTGCTTTAAAAATAAACTTGAAAGGAATTGCCATTGGGGATGGGTGGAGCGACCCAGAGAACCAAATCGTTTATGGAAAATACTTGCAACAACTCGGTTTCGTTGACTGGAACCAGGTGAACGTACTGGAAGACTATGAGAAAAAAGCGAAGGAGTACATTCAGAAGCAAAATTGGGATAGAGCTGATCACGTGTTAAATGTGTTGTTGTACATAATTAAGATGATGACTGGAATTGACAACATGTATAATTACATAGGCACTCTTGAGCGTAAGGAACCTGATGACTTCACACCAATGCTGTACAAAAGTTCTGTTCGGAAAGGCATTCATGTTGGAAACCTTACATTCTCGCAAGGAGGTAATGTTTCAATGTATCTTAAGGAAGATTTTTATAAATCAGTGGCACCGTTGGTATCCGAGCTTCTAAACCACTACCATGTTCTAACATACAATGGTCAACTTGATATTCTCGTCTCATACCAAACGACCGTGAACTACCTTAGAAATCTCAACTTTTCTGGTTCTGAAGAATATAAAACTGTCAAGCGACATCAATGGAAAGTTGGAAATGAAACAGCTGGTTATGTTAAGCAGGCTGGTAACCTTACAGAGGTAATGGTCAGGAATGCAGGGCATATGGTACCTACAGACCAGCCTGAGTGGGCCTTAGATAAACCTTTCTTTGATCCTGTAAAGCCTAAGAGAGTATAGGCTAATAAAGAATGGCATGCTATTCAATGGCTGCCCTTATTTTATGTATGTATACTAATGTATATAAGTATTCAGGCATCATAGCTCAGTTGGTTGTAGCTCTGCCTTCCGATCCCTACCAGGAGATAAAATGACCTCACCAACTGAACTGTAAATGGTCAATTCTAAACTTTTTATTGTAATTCAGCAGCAAACTACAGTCCCGGGGATAAACCGAATTAGGTAATTCCCCCCCACCATTAAAGGAATGTCCTTACTCATTACAAACGTAATTAAAAAACAATCTACTGCGTAATGAACGCGGGAGCTTGGATTACATTAATTTAACTTTTCAATTATAAGTTAAGTGTTGTTTTAGGTTATAGAAGGAAGTTACGATGTTTTTGGAGGTTTTTTGGTAATTTGTTCGAGTTTCTGTAATAGTGAATAGCGCCAAGCAGCGACGCTCGCTGTGTTTCGGTTTGAAGAGTATGGGTGCCGGTTCTATTACAGGCACATGAGACTTAATAGTTGGGGAGTACCCAGTACAGTAATAAGTAATATTGTGAAATTAATTAATAGATACCAATATAATAAGTGAACGGGCTCACTAAAAATCATCATTTTTATTAACAATGTCTTCAGCCTCAAACCAGGCTGTCACAAAAAAAACTTACTGTGTACCTACTGTAACGGGGTTACATTGCCTGCTTGGTGAGACCTACTTTAGGTAGGTAGGTAGGTACCTATAGACTTTCCTACCTACTGTATCCTAGTGCCTACCTAGATCAGGGGTGGGTTTGAGACTATTCCCTGGGTGTGTGGGTGGTTCCCTCAACAAGAAAATACGGATAGTTAAAGAGGCAGTCTTGTAATTCTATTCCAACAAAGATTGGTACCTTCGAAGCACCTTTACAACAATAGTTCCTATCTGGCTAGTACGACACGAATACTTCTCTGGTCTGTCGGCGGACGCGCGGCAAGGCAACTCTGACAGGATCTCAAATCCTCCGGCAAGGGCAGTTCTGACAGGATCTCGAATCCTGCGGCAAGGGCAGCTCTGACAGGATCCCGAATCCTCCGGCAAGGCAACTCTCGCACCAACCAAATCAAGATGGCTCCTCAGTCTCAGTTGGAGCAGCAGACTTCTCGTCTCCGATGTTCTCCGTACCGCAGTCGCCGGGCGAAAGAGGCCGAGACTTCCTTTCCCCTTTCCAATTCGGGTTCACCCAGAGGTCGCTTCTGTCGCGTTTGTTGAATCAATTGCAACTTGCTAGCGCGCCGTCCAATCACGGGGTCCCAATCGGACTTCAAGGTAAGCGAGGCTGTGACGTCAGCAAGCCGATATCGCCATGACAGTCAGGCGACGAATCCGGGCGGCTTTCCATGCTTGATTACTTGACAGGCGGGTGCGCGCCAAATTCAAAAATATACGAAGTAACAAACACGCGGTAACATACACATAAATAAATAATAACACTACATTACCCGGTTTGCAAAAGAAACAAAAAAAGAAAACGAAAAAGAAAAAAAAACAATTTAAGCTCACTTAAAAAAAAATTTACACTGAAACACCGGATAATGTACTGCTATCTGTTAAGACCTAATCCAATTTACAAACTGATCAACATCATGCACAAAACATTTTCCTCAAATTACTTTCGAAACAAAACAATTTTCACAAATTACTTTCAAAGCCTTAATCTAATTCAGTTCTAGTGGGTCTATTTCCCATAACTACAATTCCAAAGTTCCAAGACCTAGCTTAACCAAAAATTTCAAATACCCATCGAAAGTACTAAACAAAAACCTAACATAAACCTAACTCTAAACTCAACATGAACATTTAAAATAGTTACAATCAACGCCATCTATTAACTGGATAACTAACTAATCTATAAACATCATTGTTTCATAATATTACCTGCCAAAGGTTAATTCAATTAAACAATACAATTTCCATAGGTATTATCTAGACTAAAGCATAAGACCTTTACACAAGTTTCAATATTGACCATGACAAACAATCAAAACCAAATTACAAGACTAAATTCCCAAGACAAAATTTAGCATGTTAGTTTACATGCAAAAAGGAATTACAAATACAGTACATTTTTAATCAAAATGTACGCAGTTATTTTATGATATAAATGACTCTAAATTCAGTACCTTTTTAAACCAAAATGTACGCCAACTTCACACAAGTATCGACCGAGTACCTATCGAGTAAAAGCGTCAATGCTTATCTATTCTAATAATATCTAAGTACTAAAATTTATTTACATGAAATTCAGAATCTAACTGAAGTGTAGACTAGTACTATAACCAAAATCTAACTTGTCTCTATACATAAGATACATAAGATCTAACTTCAGCAAAATTTACATACAAAACTTCCAAAATCAAACCTATGTTTCACCTGAACAAAGATACTATCTAATTGAACCTAATTAATCATTGTTTACTTACAAACATCTAAGCTAAAAGACTTTACTTGTGCGACATCTAGTGAGCCAATGTTAAAAACAAATAAACCATTATCTGAAAACGCCATCTGTTGGTGAAACAGAGAACTTACCTAACCATTATTGAACTGAGGTCATTTTTACATTGATATTACGTTTTACAAAATTTATTACAGATATAGCTGGTATTTTTACAATTCAAAACTTATTAATTACCTGAAATAATATAGCATTGAGGCCTTTACTAAAGTTACAGAATTTACAAAGAACAAACAAAATCAATAAAGAAACTATTCAATTTTTCAAACAAAAATGAATTTTAGTATTTCAGTTTCTTGTTTAAAAGGAATCTACTTCAACTTCAGTGCCTTCTTTCAGTATAGAACCACTCTAATAGAATATGACCAAAATTTGTGTTGCTACTTCAGCTATAAGAAAAGAGCTAGTGTATCTCACCATACATAACTACTGGGAGAACTTGTGCCTGATAAAAGTAACTGAATTCGTCAAAACAGTACTTACTAGGAAAAAATAGACCTACTTATATTATGTACGTTCTTACTTCATCTTTTATTCATCCCTTTTGTTGCCACATTCATATAACTTAGCACACTATAAACAAAGACAAGAACAATAGTTCCTATCTGGCTAGTACGACACGAATACTTCTCTGGTCTGTCGGCGGACGCGCGGCAAGGCAACTCTGACAGGATCTCAAATCCTCCGGCAAGGGCAGTTCTGACAGGATCTCGAATCCTGCGGCAAGGGCAGCTCTGACAGGATCCCGAATCCTCCGGCAAGGCAACTCTCGCACCAACCAAATCAAGATGGCTCCTCAGTCTCAGTTGGAGCAGCAGACTTCTCGTCTCCGATGTTCTCCGTACCGCAGTCGCCGGGCGAAAGAGGCCGAGACTTCCTTTCCCCTTTCCAATTCGGGTTCACCCAGAGGTCGCTTCTGTCGCGTTTGTTGAATCAATTGCAACTTGCTAGCGCGCCGTCCAATCACGGGGTCCCAATCGGACTTCAAGGTAAGCGAGGCTGTGACGTCAGCAAGCCGATATCGCCATGACAGTCAGGCGACGAATCCGGGCGGCTTTCCATGCTTGATTACTTGACAGGCGGGTGCGCGCCAAATTCAAAAATATACGAAGTAACAAACACGCGGAAACATACACATAAATAAATAATAACACTACACTACTAATATAATTTATAAGTTTAAAAAATTGGAAAAACCGACTTCAATTTGATACGCATTCATCATCAAATGATGATGATGATGATGATGGTGGAAGTTCAATGGGACTATTCTATTGATCGTAAACACCACAGGAAAGCAAATACGCAATGTCGTGTAAGTGAATGACGTGTTTTCTCGAGTTATTCTTATTTAACTGCCAAACTACTGAACTGATTTTAATAAAAAAATTATGGGACCAATCTGGAAGCATACACTATCAGATAAAAAAAGAATTTTTCAAATCGGTTCATAAATGACGGAGTTCTGAGGTAACAAACATAAAAAAAACAACCGAATTGAGAACCTCCTTCTTTTTTGAACTCTATTAAAAATTAAAGGAATTTTCATAAATTTCACTTTACTCTTCAAATATTTATAGCGGTGCCGGATATTTATTTTTAATTATCGCGACGGTGCGATGATTAGATTACTCGACAAACACAAACTTCATCACCTTTCAAAATTCCACTTAAGGTGACCCCAAAATAGATCAGAATAATAAAATAATAGATTAAAAAAAAGAAATAAAATGTATTTCCAAAAAAAAAAAAACAAATGAAATGTATTCTAATCAGCAATCTAGTTAACACAGCACACGCTTTGTTTAATTTGGGACTAGAAGGCGTTGTGTGAAATGTCCATGAAGATTTGTTTATTTTTAAACAAAATACAATCGCCTCCAAAATACCGCCTGTATGGGAGTACCTCATCTAAAACAAACACGAATCCTAATATTAGACAATCATCTGGAAGAATTGGATTCGTCGATATTATACGTCAGTAACAGATATTAGATCGCAGTGAATTGATGTGTGAGACCTGGGGCCTACTCCGACACTTAGGCTTCTTGTTTGACTCCAACAAGACAACTGAGCTAAGTTGTTTTTGAAGTTATACTTCTAATGCGACTTCCAACAAGGTTGCGTTATTCGAGAGGACATAGTCTCAGTTTCATTTCTATTCGGGGGAATAGAAAGAGACAGAGACTAATACGCTACAATCAAAATATAGATGGCATTGTTCAGCAATTCAGCATTTGACCGCCCGTGTTTTTGAAGTTGTACGACTTCCAACTGACAGCGGAGGGAATAGAAAGAGACTAATACGCTACAGTCAAAATATAATAGATGGCAGTGTTCATGCAACTTTTTACTTTTTATTTTGAAGTGAAAATTTAGTACTGCATATTGGTTAAGTACATAAAAATAAATACTAAATTAATTTCACATTAAACACAGAGCGAGAGTGAATGCGTGGCACTCGAAGTATAACTTTTTCCGCGCGTAGGGACAGCACGCATAGGTATTTTTTATACAACTAAGTAGACAGAGAAGCGGACGGCCCGCCTGATGGAAAGCGTGTGACATCTCTGGTATTGTAGGCGTCCATAGGCTACGGTGACCGCTTAACATAAGATGGGCCTGGATGTAAAAAAATAAGGTAAGACATTCGAGCAAAATGTGGTAGAATGGAGTAGGACGCCGGATTCGTTTCTACGCTGTATTTTGTCCGAGGGATTTGTTGATGGTTTTGATAGATGTAGGACTAATACGCAGCTTATTTGTACTTTATGATGTTTATGTAAGTAATACCTATGTTTTGTTTGGATTTATAGAGCAACTTAAGAATTTTGAAATAAACTTCAACAGAGAAACATTGAGAAAAAAAACATGTGTGTAATTCACACGTGGTGATGTGAAACCTTCAAAAAGACTTTCAAATCACAACGGTGCTAAAGATGTTTTCACTTCAAAAAAGTTGCAAAAAGTGAACGAGTTTGCGCGAGACTTGAACCGTTAGACCGCTTGGCCAGCAGTCTCCTTAGAATGCGTACAAAAATTAGGGATCTCTCTTTTCTCGTTTCATCAACTTTCAAATCACAACACAACGGTGCTAAAGAAGTTTTCACTTCAATAAAAATACTATCCTTAAACTTGTGTTTCTATGGAGCGAATGAATCAAATGAGCAAAATTTTTTCAAGCCTAGATCTGATTTGTTTATGCGTCCTCATACAAAAGTGACAATTAGTTACTTCCATCAGTGCTTGAGCAGTAACAGCGAATACGAACCTAACTTCAGTGTTTGAAAACCGTATTGTTCTGATAAACAAATAGAAAATGATACTAATTGATCGAGTGAGCGAAGCGAACGAGATCTTAGTGACAACTTGAACAAAAATGCTATGTATGATTGTTCGTCGACATCTTTTGAACCGCTTATCCGATCTTCACAGAATTTGGTAGATATACGGATAGTACTTTTAAGTTTTACTGGTTTGTTAAATGAAGTAAATCGGTCAAGGGGTCGTGAAGTTATGAGGGTCCAAAGGGAGTAAAAAAAAATCGTACTAAAATATCAAGTGGGGTGTCATATGATAGGGTTTTGTTTCGACATTCCAAAACCGTTTTTATTTTGATTGTAGGTCTAATAGTTTTTGAGTTGTTGTAAAAATTATAAAATTGGAAAACCCAGTATAATGTGAGCTAACATTTCTTTGAGTTTCAATGATTTCGTAGTTCAAGTAAGACTGGGACTTAGCTAGACGGCGATTTCGATGCGATTTGTAAAGTTTATTGCAACCACTATCCACCTCCGACTATCACGACATCTCAGTTCGCGGCGAACTACTAGTAATACCTAGACTCTAGTTCCTAGACTCTAGGTCCTAGACTCTAGGACCTACAGTCTCCTCTTAACATTTTGTGTAACAATGCTCTAGGCTAGGACCTAGAGCATAGTTACACAAAGTGTTAAGAGTGCTAAATAGTCTCACTTCTGGCGCCACTGAACCGCGCTAATGGGAATTCAAAAGCAAACAGCATTTTTACATAGCTCGTTCCTATTAGACTGCTGTGTGGTGATGGGCGGAGCGGGTAGCGATTTATCACATTGTAATGCAGTTAACTTAATTTATTATATCAGAAGGTTTATTCTTTTAATAAAATCTAGTCAAAATATTATTGCGATATTAATAAGGGGGCGTCCATTAATTACGTGAGGCATTTTTGAGAATTTTTCGACCCCCCCTCCCCCCTTGGTGAGATATCGTAAGATTTTCCTTAACTCCCACCCCTAATCTCACGCGAGATTGTCTCAGATTTGGCCATATTTTATTCTAGAAATAATTTTTCATGCAATTTTACACCGTTTTCTGCGAGAAAAATAATTACGTGATATTTGCCAAGACCCCCCCTCGCCCCTAAGTGAGATTTGGAAAGATTTAGCTTGATCCTCTCCCTCCCTAGAACACCTCACGTAATTAATGGACGCCCCCTAACACTCACATTTGGAGTTATTCTAGTTTCGGACTATCTTTATCTCGTCCCACTGCGACAAAACTTCAATTTTATTAATACTTCTATTGCGGTTTTGTCCCAAAATTTTTACTAAAAAAAACTTGAGAGGTGTCAAAGGACACCCGGATGGAACGAAGTTCCTTGAGGTGTTGTTTTTAACCGACTTCAAAAAAGGAGGAGGTTCTCAATTCGGTTGTATTTTTTTTTTGTTTGTTACCTAAGAACTCCGTCATTTATGAACCGATTTTAAAAATTCTTTTTTTATCTGAAAAGGTATGCCTTCAGGTTGGTCCCGAACTGCCATCATCATCATCATTTGATGATGAAGGCGTATCAAATTGAAGTCGGTTTTTCCAGTTTTTTAAACTTATAAATTATCTTACAGAAGCACCTAAATCAAAACAATAACTTCTAACATTCATTTGTTTCCTTCCTGCACCAATTTATTCGAATGACGTTGTCAAAGTTTTAAAAAAGTGTCGCTACAACTTTTGGTCTTAATTTTTTCCGTCTAGCCCCCTTTCGTAACGCGCGTTAAGGAACTTCATTCGAAAACCTACCTTACGCCCGCGACTAAGTTCTCGTCCCGTCATCTTAGTTTTTCGGGATAAGAAGTAGCCTCTTATCTATTAATCCAGATTACGAACTATTTATATTCTAAGGTTCAGCTAAATCGGACCACAGTAGTTGCAGCGACATTGAAACACAAACATGTACACTTTCACATTTAAAATACTTCTACCATTCTCTCCTATTATCCGTTATCTTAGTGTTCACTCCTTTCCTATGCATATATCTTTCACACAATCCATACATTTTTTTAGGCCTACCTCTTCCTCCATCCATCCACATTCATACTTAGCACTCTCCTATTCTTCTTGCGTGTAAATGGCTGGACAACAACTAAACTAGGTTCGAATTGAACTTCGCAACTTTTACCTTTTCGTCGATGGCATTTATAAGAACATCCCTTTTGCAGGTGGTAGGGCACAGAGGGCAAACGAGTAAATGGAATCCCACCAAAAACATTCTGTAAAAACCTAGCCAAGTGTCGATGGAGCTGCTTGTTTATCTCTAAAAAGTAATAAAATCTAGACAAAATCGTGCCAAGTCTAAGGTCAACTTGGCCGCAATTTGTGTGATTGGTGCAATGGTGTCATGGAGCACCTGGTTTTGTACCCTTGTGTACCCTTCAACGGCCAAGTCACACAACATTAACTGTAATAATAAAGAAATCGCAGTAAGGAACCTTAGACTTGGCACGATTTTGTCTAGATTTTATTACTTTTTAGAGATAAACAAACAGCTCCATCGAGACTTGGCTAGTTTTTTACAGAATGTTTTTGGTGGGATTTTACTTCTTTTTGTAGGGTCACCAGGTACTCCAGATCATTCATTATCCTAGTTTTTATAGTTTTCTCTTTATGTGGCCATTAAACCCTAACTCTGTACCAAATTTCAGCTCTCTGAGTTTATGGGAAGTACTAGTTCTATTCTGATGATCATGAGTGAGTGAGTGAGTGTCATAAATGCGAAACTTTGCTTTCGTTTCACTTCGGAACTAAATCACCTACAGACTTGAAATTTTTTATTTTAAATATGTGATTACAGCTTACTGGATGACGAAAATTTCTGCGTTCTGGTCTTATCCAGAGGTTCTCAAATAGAGGCCTGAAAATGCGGCGAAATGGTTCCAGGAAAGGATGGTACGGCAGTGTTTGCTTCGCGATTTACTTGGCGGGGGCACTGCCGTGCCCACCGATGTCGTTTGGATAGGAACGCCGCACTCCCATTGGCTGAGACCAGTGTTGCGATAGCCTCATGCTCTCTTATTGGCTAACCGAAATACAAAAATAGTCAATCTAAAAATGGTCATCATTTCTCTGTAAATCATAATTTCCTTTCAGTTATAAATCTCTTGCTATTCGGAAACCAATCGGAGTGTTTGTCAACAAAAATCGATTTAAATTTATAGCGCATCAATCATCCTGTGTAGTCTGGCTAGTACGATCTTCTAATGGTATCGTGTTGCTTACGAATCAAAAGCAATACGACAGGTTTTTGAAGTTATACTTCTAATGCGACTTCCAACCAGGTTGGGTTATACGGGAGGACATAGTCTCTGTCTCATTCTATTAGGGGGAATAGAAAGAGACAGAGACTAGCTGCTAACTATCGTTAATAGATGGCAGTGTTCAGCATTTGACCACCCATGTTTTTGAAGTTATACGACTTGTAACTGACAGCCTCAAACAAAAGAAAAAGAAACATAGCCGTAAATTTCAACCATCAGGAGCGAGCTCTGTTGGCGGAACGGTGATACGTCGGACTGCGGTCAGACCGACAACGGGATACGAGTTCAATTCCAAACCGACAGTATAGACTTTTTGCAACTTAAAATTTAGTAGGTACTGCATATTGGTTAGGTACATAAAAATAAATACTAAATTAATTTCACTTTAAACACAGAGCGAGAGTGAATGCGTGGCACTCGAAGTATAATTTCTTCCGCGCGTAGGGACTCCACGCACTGGTTTTTTTCTACGCAGAATTCAGGTCGACTCTGCAATAGTTGAACATTTTTAAATGCAGAGTATAAGGGATTTCATTTTGTTACAGTACGTACATAACTTTGGCATATTAACTTAATAGAAGATTTTTACTTAATCTTAGCATACCTAATTTTAACACAGTACCTACTATTAATGAACAATAACATTCAGTATCTATTTGGTTTTAGTTTTAAAACTTTTTTTTGTATACTAAGTTTGAGTAACGGAGGCGTTACTGGGGGATCAACAGTTGGTCACCATTAGTCAATATTTTAACTGTCTCACGTATCCATTAGCTTTGTAACTGGTGCTAACCTTTAGAATGTCAAGTGACTATGCATTTGTGATTGGATTTCGACTTCGGAATGATTAATAACCTTTTTCCGATTATTTGCGTATCGTGAATCTCTGTGCAAATAAAATATATTTTTATGCTTATATTTCGTTACATCACTCCATCTGTTATATTTTTAACTATGAGTAATAGCGACGTTCTGCGTGACAGCAATTTCAGTTGGGGTCAGCATCCATATGAACCGATCAACTAACGCCCGAATACTGAAGCGTTACTTGGAATATTCTATCGAAAACAGATGAGAATCTACGGATCATAGCTACGTTTCAACTGACTAGTTCGTTTTTGGAATCACCCAAAGGTACACTACATAACTAAACCTCTAGGTACATAATAATAAAGAGAAAAATTTAATAAACAAGGTTACAAAATCGCTTGTGAAAAACGCTTATCGCTCTGCTTATCACAACCGACTAAACATTCCATAGTTTGCACATTCTCGAACAACTATTGGATACCTATCACGCCGCTGCAGACCCGCGCTAAAAACAGCAAATATTTTGAAAACTTGAGAAAATATTTTCGGGAACGTATTTTCGTTTGAATCGAGCTTTTTTCTTTTAAACGACAGTGTTTTGTTTTTTTGTTCAATTTCTATTTGAAAAAAGTTTTTGTGTTATATCTAAAGAGGTTTATGTACGAGAAGTATGATATAATTTATGCCTGGTGAAAAACTACACAGTATTTTTTTTATATTTTTTTGGTTTGGTTCATAGGAGACTGTAATAGTACATAGTGCTTTATACTACACCTACGAGGAAAATATTAAACTAAAACTGAATCCTCAAACAACACACAAATTGAAAATGGCGCCAATGGCGTCTGCAATTTTCACATGTTCTTTTTTCAAATTGTTTATCCTGCCGCCGCAGGGTCGCACTGCCAGCCCGACACCACCCAACACACAGCTAGTGGCCAGTGTCATTTTGCGAACTTGGAGATAAAAACTCACTGTAAAAACTTTTTGGCTTTTGATATTTAGGTTACCGGCGCATAGACTTACCCAAAATTAAAAAAAAAAAAACACGTAAGAAATGGATTTTCATACACTTTTCTCTCCCGCTCAGATGCGTTTTCTCCCCGCATATTTGTTCGATATGCAATGACGTACTTTCTACCGTAAATTTGATAAAGTATCAAGGTACTTTCCAAGCAGGTGTAGTATAAAATACTATATATGTATGTACCTAATATGTAGCGAACGATCTAGAATAGGTAAGCACTTATAGATTTCCAATACATATTTTCGAACACATAATTACATTAATTTCAGACGAGTGTGCCACTATTAAACTTTTTTTTTTATGAGCATTGCATAAAAAAAATAAGCTAAGCATTTGGCTGCCAGCACACGGTGGTAAGTGTAGCTATCGTCTTAATTCCTTCAAAAACGTAACCCTAAAATACCCAACCATTAAAACTAGAAAAAACGTGAAGCACTTAACCCGTTAGCACTCACTCCCAATTTAGAGCTGGAGCAAGCAATGTCAGGTCACAGAAACCAAGTTTATCCTTCAGCGTACTCAGTTGCTTCGTGAGCTGAATTGCTCCTTACGTATCGATGTGCTAGTGATGTGATAAGGATTAATCTGTTACGGATATTCGTTTGACTATTTGGTATCTACCTTAGAAAAAAAAAGCTTAGATATTCGGCCCGATCCTGTAGTATATTCCAGAAATACCTACTGAGAAATTCCTGCCAGTGAGGTTTTTTTTTCAAAAATCCTTACTGGTTACATCGTAGCATGGAGATTTCTGAATTTATTTTCCTATAGTTTTTTCATAGTTGCTGCATTTGTGTAAGCTAAATTATTAGTTCGCCCCGAACTGAGATCTCGTGATGGTCGGAGGTTAATAAAACCGAAACAATTTTTATTGACAATGGTTGTAATAAACTTTGCAAATCGCTTCGAAATCGCCGTCTAGCTAAGTACCAGTCTTACTTGAACTACAAAATCATTGAAACTCCAAGAAATGTAGCTCACGTTATACTGGGTTTGCCAATTTTATAACTTTTACAACAACTCAAAAACTATTAGACCTAGAATCAAAATAAAAACTGTTTTGGAATATCTACGCAAAGCTCTATCATATGACACCCCACTTGATATTTTGGTACGACTTTATTTTTTTTACTCACTTTGGAACCTCATAACTTTCCAACCCCTTGATCGATTTACTTCATTTAACAAACCAGTCAAACTGAGTAATATCCGTATACCTACCAAATTCTGTGAAGATCGGATAAGCGGTTCAAAAGATGACGATGAACAAACATACAAAGCATTTTTGCTCAAGTTGTCACTAAGATCTCGTTCGCTTCGCTCACTCGATCAATTAACTTGACAGCACTAAAATGATAGCTGTCTTTCTCGTTTCAGTTCAAGGTTTAAACGGGGTCAGTAGCATGGCAGTACAGTACCCAGTCCAGCGCTGACTTGTTACTGGGCGCATGTAAACAATAGTTTTGTGCCGTTTTGGCACTGGCTGGGTCCGAAACCAAGATAACTGGGTCCAGTCACTGGCATTGTGTAAACCTTGCATCATGAAAAAGAAATGCCAACAATTTTAGTGCTGCCAAATTAGATTAGTTTATGAATCGGGGCCGTTATATAATATCATTTTTATGAGAAAAAGTGATGGAACAAGACACTAATGTTAACCGGTTATATACCAAATATCCATGTCATCTTACAGGTCACATCTACTGAGATCGCACCCTGTTAGGTATTGCACTGGCTTCATAATAAAATCTATTTAATAATAAACTAAAACTGTAGAATTTAGCACATCACTAGTTTAAAGCTATTTGATACCATAGTGAGTGAACTGTTCTGTATTCTGTGAGAGTATTAGGTCTCACTCATCAAGTCTAGCACTGTTCTATGCCCTAGATCCTCCAATTACGTATTCACTGAAAATTTATAGGTTGTTGGAATTACAACGTATAATCGGTTATTTCAATAATCGAGTTCATTTCCTAAATGTTGTTTCGACGTGCCTCTAACTACCTTCTTTTCTAAATGCTCAATTATTTTTAGTACCTACGACATCAATATGGCATCTGTGATATCTATAGAGGTATTTATCATACCTAAAGAGTACACGTAAGAAAGGTTTTTAAACCCCCAACCGAAGCGCTCGTGGCGTAGCCTGCATAAGCCAATCTTAACCGATAATCTAAGTTAAGCAACGTTCTGTGCTGTCACTATTTGGATGGGTACCCGTTAGTGGCATTTACATCTGAGCGTTTCCGTGCTTCGGAGGGCAGGTTAAACTGTCGGTCCCGGCTCTGGCAGTCGTAAGCCACGACAGAGGCCTTAAGGCGGTCTAAAACTCTGTCACCAGAGTTGGTCACTAGCTCATACGAGCTTGCTTGCTTACCTCCAAACCGAAACTAAAAGAGGTGCTATTGACGTCGTTCTGTTCGTTTGTCTGTGGCCTTATAGCTCCAAAATTATGGTTCCTATTTCAATGCGGTTTTTTTCGTATAGGAACTGATTGTTTTGGTATAGTTCTCTTGTTTAATAAAAATTGGTGCAGCCGTTTCCAAGGAATGAGGATATTCATCAGCTTTGAAACAGAGTTTTGAGGAATATCAGGTATAACTGCCGTTTGAAACACTGGTTCATCTCAAAATGTTCAGATTTGGTAAAAAAAAAAAATTTAATTAACCTATGTCGTCCCAATGCTGGGCAAAGGTCTCCCCCAAAGACTTCCAATGTTCTCTGTCCCGAGCTTCCTCCCGCCATCCTCTTTCGAAGGCGTCTAGTTCGTCGCGCCAACGCTTCCTTGGCCGACCCCGATATCGCACACCGTCAGGGACCCAAGGTGTGGAGATGTTCGCACCTTGGGATAAATAGATTGATTGATGTTGATTTGATAAATAGGTTATTTTTAAAAATAAAGTTTACATAACTTAGGTATTAGTTGAGGGTTACATAACCGTTTCCGCAAACAATATCCCAAGCAGTAACCGCACCTTAATACCTAAGACTTCTGAAGACACAAAACATTTCGCGAATACCTCACCTTACTTGTAATCAAAATACCGCCGGTTCTGTCTCACTGAAATGCAGCCTTTATTTCCATTTGAAAGCAACCCTTGTCTAGGGGTAGGAAGGGTGATATTCGTGTGGGAGGGTAAGCAAGGATTCACAGTGAACTTTTTATATTGAATTAATTAGAAATTGTTGGCGTTGCTCTCTTGTGGTGCGTTTTTGCAAGTTTCTTTTAGCATTTTGTCTTAGTGCGGGTTTCTTTTTTTTACTTCAATTCTTTGTAACTCTTTTCTTAATTCCTTTATTTGAGCTGGCGAGAGATTCTTTTTTTATTGAATGGCGATTGCAATGGCTTTAGAGTTAATTCCGCAGACGCCATTTGAAAGAAGAATGTGAAAAACGACGGTTAAATACGCTTAACCTTTTATAAGTGAAAAAGGTCTTAGCTGGTCAAAGATGTAAAATTTTATATTGAAGTGAAAACTTCTTTAGCACCGTTGTGATTTGAAAGTCGATTAAACGAAAAAGCGAGGAAACGAGAAGAGAGATCCCTAATTTTCGTACGCATTCTAAGGAGACTGCTGGCCAAGCGGTCTAACGAATTGGATCGAATCGAAACTAGCTCGTAGTGCGTGGGTTCATGTCTCGAGTAAACTCGTTCACTTTTTGCAACTTTTTTGTACTGAAAATTTCTTTAGTACCTATCGTTGTGATATGAAAGTCTTTCTGAAGGTTTCACTTCTACCACGCGTGAATTACACACATGTTTTTTTTTTTGAATAAAGCTACTAATGTGTTTATACAATTAGCTTTAGACGTGAAAAGAGCATTGTATGATATTGTGATTCTTCCCACGAAAAGGGAAGATTTTCCTTGCCGAGCGAGCCAAAGGTCGCTCGGACCTTTGGCTCGGGGTCCGAGGACCAATGGATGGTATTCGGTAGTATTACTTATGTTCAAACTCCGTGATAACTTCTTCTGCACGATTTGTTTGTGTCGATTAGTGACAATGCCATCTATTGGGCGTAGTGTAATTAAATAATAATAAATGTAATAATAAATGTAATAATAAATATTCACGGACACTTAACACAACGCCTTCTAGTCCCAAACTAAGCAAAGCTTGTACGATGGGAACTAAATGGCTGATAGAATACATACATACATTTTGTTTTTGTAAATACATACTTATAATACATAGAAACACCCAGACACAGAACAAACATCTATGTTTGCCACACAAATGGTTGTTCTCGGTGGGGATCGAACCCACGACCCACAGCACGGAAGGCAGAGCTACTACCGACTGAGCCATGACGCCTGTCATGTCAATTCTCATGTAACATGCCAGATGACGTTATGTCCGCGCGATGTTCGAGCCACTGACATGTCGGAATCGTGTCGGCGTCGTATCGGACAGTGTGCATACGCCTCTAGCGATGTGACTTGTTTAAATAATTCCCATAAACTACTCCACTGAGTCACCGAAAATTTCGTCAAAACTTCTTGATTATCAAACCTCCCGACTACATTATACAGGGCGATCTCGTTTGGCTCAAAGTTGGCCACTTTAGAAACACGCTGTATAAACATCAGGCTTAGAAGCCGCATAATTTGTAACTTTGCGTTTAAGTTGTTTTATTTCGTGACCCTTTTTTGGCGTGTTCCTAATCGGACCAAAATTATGTCTTAAAGTAGAACGAGTTCAAAACTGCACGCTTCTTTACTTTAGTCATCATTAATTGTTATTGAGAACCTTATTTGTTTTGGTGTTCAAAGTTCCGTAATCGTTCCTGCTTGACAAGAGGGCCTAGTACGAGTTTTGGTGTGTGAATCTAGCGTAAAACGTCCAACGCCCAGCACGCCAGCGTGTGCTGATTTGTATGGAGCCATTGAGCGGATTCTTTGGGAATCTTGACATGCGAATACGAGCTTGGTGTAGACGAAGCTTCTCAAAGAATCCTTCTGTGTCTCCACACAAATCAGCGTACGCTGGTGTGCTTGGCGTTGGACGTTTTACACCAGAATTACACACCAAAACTCGTACTAGGCCAGCGTTGCCAGATTTTTTTTCTTCCAGGTCGGGTTTTTGGAACTTTTTGAGTGAAAAAGCGGGATTCTCTCGTCGAAAGCGGGACATAGTAAAAAAACGCATATATTCATTTTTAATATTTATCGTTTTATTTGAGTTCAAATTATGTTTACGTGACAATAGATAGGAAAAATAGCCATAGAAAATGTACTTTAATAAAAATATGATATTTTAAATCAGATTTGGGTACCCTATCGTTAAATAACTGATTGTCATTCGTCGGCGGGCGGCCAGTCCACACTTTTCTGTGCCACTCGCCCGCGCTTCAGCACGCTGCACGCATGCTCGAGTTATCTCGGAAAAGCGGGACTGAGCCTGTCCTGCGCGGGACATTTAATTTTGATTAAAAAATCGGGACGTCTGGCAACGCTATACTAGGCCCTCTGGTAACTTTAACAATTGCTAATACTTACATTTATTAAATACGGTGCGGTTAGATGTAAACTCATATCAAAGGGACAGTCGTAATAAAGGACATGTTATTTTGAGATATAAAAAATATACCTCCGTAAAATAATATTTTTATATGAAAAAAAGTGTCCGGGTCAGTAGATTAACCACTTGATGTTAAGCAGTTATCTCTGACTATAACAATAAGGTACACCGGTAATAACTCCCTGCGTTGGTTTTTACAGCAAAATTTCATTTCATTGTCTATACATCTATACAAATATTATAAAGAGGAAAGGTTTGATTTTTTGTTTGTTTGTTTGTTTGTATGAATTGAATAGGCTCCGAAACTACTGAACCGATTAAAAAAATTCTTTTACCATTAGAATCCTACATTATCCCTGATGAACATAGGCTATATTTTATCCCGGAATTCCCACGGGAACGGGAATTACGCGGGTGAAACCGCGAGGCGCTGCTAGTTGGAAATAAAACCGTTTGTGCTATGTCTGGGTTACTGTAAAGTACTAGCTGATACCCGCGACTTCGTACGCGTGCGAAACTATCTGTCAACCAGCATACGATGAACCTCGTAGCAAATGGCTGCTTTTGGTTTAGAGAGTTCAAGCTGTATCTAAGAATCCACGTCACGTCAAACCATTCACTCCTTTAGAAAATCACTCAAAAATATATGGTTAGAATCACAAAAAGCACCAGTAAGCAGCCATTCTGTGCCCAGTTTTAATTTTAGCTTAGCGTAGTTAATATTTTACTTCCTGTGACTATATTTTATAAAACTTTTATGTAACCTACCCACCTATTTTAGAGTTTGATGTAGAATATTCTATGAAATGTGTGATCGCAGTACCAGTAGCTACCGCACGTACGCAACTGGCGCCACTGAAAGCCAGCGCCTAGGCAGGGTACTAACATATCCTGCCCTGGCACCATGCTGAGTGGTGGCCATTTTTGTTATTTTTAATTATAGTTCTAAGATTTAATTTTGTAATACCTCTGTAAAATAACAAAATAAAAACATTCTATTCTATTCTATTCTAATCTTTGATTTCAATAAAATGTAGCCTATGCTTCATTCCGAAAAAAGGGCTTTCAAATGGTATAAATTTAATTGAAATTGGTCGAGTAGTTAAGGCGTGATTCGCAAACAAAGAAACAGACCAGTAGATCTGTATATTTACTTTATCCATATCTTTAATTTTAGTAAAAAAATTGTTCAAGTAGGTACATACCTAAGCAATTAAGATCTTTCTTATATATAAAATTCTCGTGTCACAATGTTCGTTCCCGTACTCGACCGATTCTCATGAAATTTTGTGGGCATATTGAGTAGGTCTGAGAATCGGCCATCGTCTATTTTTCATACCCCTTAGTTATAAGGGTTGCACGCGAGCAAAGCCGCGGGCGACAGCTAGTATTGTTATAAAGAGTTACTTTTATGTCGTTCATTTTAATCCTACGGTTAGGTTAGGACTAAGCCTTTTTTAAGACCTCAAATTCTTGGTCCCTAAGGACGCATTGTCTAGATTTATAGCGCTATTTAATTTTAACGTTAGCTTATATAAACGCCTGCTTGTGGTAAGACCCTTGAAAGGGATTTTGAAGGAAGTAAGTCTGGGTCATATTGAACTACTCAACTATAAAACTACTCAACCGATCATCATGAAACTTTGTACGCATATTCTTGGAGGTATTAGAAGTAACATAGGATACTTTTTATCCCGAAAAATCAACGGGATCCAACGGGACGCGAACGAAGTCGCGGGTATCAGCTAGTTGTAAATATTTAATCATATTTTAAGCGAAGTCAATCTAAGTAGACGTGGTATAGTTTTGAGTTTTTTGTATACCGTTTTAAATGTGTCTAAGAGAACTGAGAGGATGTCTACCGTGCCGGAGATTCTGTGACAGTCGTTAGGTACTAATTTAACTTTGCCACTAAAAATATATTTTGAACAGAAATTATTACCGACTTCGAAAATGAACTCCTTCTTTTTGATGTCGGTTAAAAAACTTCTCAATTCGGTTGAATATATTTTTTAAACAGTCATAAAGTTATTGTTTTATCTGAGAGAATGATATAATTTCATAATGGTCCCATATTTTTTTTATCAAAATCGGTTCAGTAGTTTAATTAGTACCTAGGTATATCTAAGTAAGTAAGTACTTCGAAAAACAATTTCACGTTTTACTCTTACATAAATATTTATTCAAAAGGACGATTTGCACGACATTTGCATAAAACTCTACCGTATCCCAAAGACAAAAGGCTCATAATCGGATTATCCTTGCTGCATGCTGAAACATCTTAATACCCAAAGCAAACTCCTGAAATTACACTTGTATAGGTATTTGTTTACATTAAGAACATAATACAGGGCTGTACAAATAGGGAGTTACGCTAAAATTTGCAATAAAAGTGACAACCCTAAATTGGGGTCCAAATCGCTTGCTTAAAAACGACGCAAAAAAAGTTTGCGAGGTTTTTTGTGTTATTTAAACTTTTATGCGGTTACTTAAAAACATAATTTCTTGTAAAAGTACCAAGTTTTAGCGACTCATTGTAATTATTTAAGTAGATTTATACATGTTTTCAAAACCTTACTTAGTGTGTTCGTTTTACGTTTACTGCAAAGTTCACGTGAACTATTTTTCTGTATAGAGATTGAGAAGTGCCCCTAGCGGGTTGTTTACAAAACTGATCACTCTCCATACAAAATACATACAGGTGGCCCGCCTGCTCGTCTGCCAGCTATGGCATCAAAAAAAAACATAGTTTACGTGACTTTGTTGTAAACGTCAAAACTTCACTCTAGACATGCTGAGCGCTTCCTAGCTTCGGAGAACACGGCTCTAACAGTCGATAAAACACGACGGAGGTCTTAAGGCGGCCTAAAAACTCTGGCACGAGTTGGCCACACGTATTTCTTCATCCTCATCAACGTCCACTGCTTACCCAATCTTTTACCTACAGAACCCTTACAATTATTTTGTACAACACACTTCACACCAAAATACTCGAAGACCACTAATGTATGTAACGAGGATTTGCTTTTAGCGACTTTATTACGAAAAATAACTGAGTAAAGAATTTATCACGTTTTTTGAGTGACATGTCGTGTTTTATGGTGCCGTATGGATACATCATCATCACCCTTATCAGCATATAGAAGTCTACTACTACTACACCAAATTTTTATACTATTTTTACATGTATTCTGTTAATATTATGAATATTTGATCGAGTGAGCGAAGCGAACGAGATCTTAGTGACAACTTGGGCAAAAATGCTTTGTATGTTTGTATGTTTGTTCTTCGAGATCTTTTGAACCGCTTATCCGATCTTCACAGAATTTGGTAGGTATACGGATAGTACTCTTAAGTTTTAGTGGTTGGTAAAATGAAGTAATAAGGTCAAGGGGTTGTAAAGTTATGAGGTTCCAAAGGGTGTAAAAAAAAAGTCGTACCAAAATATTAAGTAGGGTGTCATATGATAGGGTTTTGTTTAGAGATTTCGAAACCGTTTTTATTTTTATTCTAGGTTAAATAGTTTTTGAGTTATTGTAAAAATTATATAGTTGGCGAAACCAGTATAACGCGAGCTACCATTTCTTAGACTTTCAATGGTTTTGTAGTTCAAGTAAGACTGGTACTTTGCTAAATGGCGGTATTGATGAGATTTGCAAAATTTAGGCTTTTATTTTTAGTACGAAGAGGTACTTAGACATTCCCTCACGAGATCTCAGTTCGGGGCGACCTACTAGTGTAAATACTGTATTGAGGAGAATGGACATCATGGACCAAGATATAAAATAAGATCCTATTTTTTATGCAAAAGAATAAAGGCAGTTTTTTTTTAATATATAAAACGCGTTTTTTGGTGTTCAATGTGCTCGTAAAGGTTATATTGAAAAAAAAAATACAACCGAATTCAGAACCTCCTCCTTTTTTGAAGTCGGTTAAATAAAGCTTTTTACACGTGTAAAACATATTATGTATGATCTTGTCTCTTATACATTAAAGGCTATGATGACGTCATTATCCATGCTCCGTTTAAGGCCGCGTTCCACTGCGATGGTCCGTTCCACCGCGCGACTCGTGACGCTTCTGCCAAATATATTACCGGCAAAACGGCTGTGTTTAAAATAGCTATTTCAAATTTAAAAAGAAATAGTTTATTGGGTATTCTCTGTGGAGTGCTTTGAAGAGATTTTGTGTAGTTAAATGCATAAGTGCTGCATAATGCTTGATGGTATAAGTTTCAGTGAAATTGGTCCAGTATATTTTATTGAAATCAAAGACGTGGATTCATAGATACAGCTTGAACTCTCTAAACCAAAAGCAGCCATTTGCTACGAGGTTCATCATAAGCTGGTTGACAGATATTTTGCTGGAAAGATTCGCAAGCGTACAAAGTCGCGGGTATAAGCTAGTTGATAGACAAGAGTAAAACATACAAGTTAAGTATTTTGTAGAAACATTGTAATCGTCAGAATTCCCAAAACTCAAAACAAAAGTCCCAGGACCTCAAACTTGTGGACAAGAGGCTCTTCAAACTCGGAATACGTCAAGAATGTATGTCAACATCGAATCTTTTGTTTTCTAATAAGCGGTTGCCATCACTAGCGGCCGTCATATACCGGTAACGCTGGCCACACACGACCGTAAATAAACGAAAGTTTGTGGGGATGTATGAACGTATGGATGGATGTATTTTTGTTTCTCTTTCACGCAAAAACTACTGATCTGATTTGGATGAAACTTAAAATATATATTGTCCCTGACCTGGATTTACATAATGCTACTTTTTATACCGGAAAATCAACGGGATCCAACGGAACGCGACCGAAATCGCGGGCGGAAGATAGTGTTTGATAATTCTATTTACATAAGTATCGGGGTATAGCGGACACCGTTTTCCAGGAACGCAAGAGCAAGTTAATCCAGGGGGAAGACACAAAGTGTTCTCTCATAACTTGCCTGCGGTGCTGACAAGGCGGCCCCTGCCCGGGGAACAAGTTATAGCCGCTTCTGCCATTCTAGCTCAGTTTACTTGCATTCTAGAGTCGTTAGAGAAGAGAAAACATCAAAAATGAACATGTAATATTAGTCCCATATATTGAGCTTTTGGAAATCTTTAGGGTTCCGAAATCCTACAAGATAAATAAAAAAAGAAATATTCACCGACATTCAACACAACGCCTTCTAGTCCCAAACTAAGCCTTCATAGTCTTCTTCTTCGTTACACTCTTGGCAGAGCGGTCGTGGTCTTATGAATTACTAGTTTTTAGGGCTGTGGCTAGGTGGGGTGACGATCTGCAAATAGTTACTGGGAGACACTGGATGAGAAGAGTCGAAGACCGGACTCAGTGGCGCGTCTTAGGAGAGACCTACGTCCAGCAGTGGACCTTGCCTTCCGTAAATGTAAAGTGGGATTTTTTTTATTATTTTATCACGTTTTAGGCGATATTGTTGGATAGATGAAAAATAATTACATTTAGTTATATTATATCTTCAAAAATGTTGAAATGTGCGAGCGAGAGGGTTGCCTGCCTTTTACATACACCTTAATATTGATTGATGGAAGTTTTCGGAAGTGCGAACATACTGTATATGACATCCAATGAATATCTGTAATTATAATACTTACCTAGGTAGTAGGCATGTTGTAATAATATTTACACGCGACATTTGATAAAAGGTAGAGCCAGTAGAGCACCATATAAAAATATCTAATGGTTCTAGAACCTTCTCAACAGTGCTACCAACCCTATACTGTTATAATTTATAAGTTTAAAAAACTGGATAAACCGACTTCAATTTTATACGCCTTCATCATCAAATGATGATGATGATGGTGGCAGTTCGGGACCAACCTGGAAGCATACCCTTTCAGAGAAAAAAGAATTTTTCAAATCGGTTCATAAATGGCGGAGTTCTGAGGTAACAAACATTAAAAAAAAAATACAACTGAATTGAGAACCTCCTCCTTTTTTGAAGTCGGTTAAAAAACACGATCTCATTTTCCAAAACAAAAAATGTATTTCTGCTGGGCAGCAAACCTACCGGTGCAGCAGGCAGATCCAACTAAGCTGAAACAACTGTCCTGTCTGTGAAAAATAAGTTAAAAAACCTATAAAATGTTTGTTTTCAATCAGCATTTTGCCCTCCCCCGCCTGCCCCTTACACCCCCCCCCGCCCCGGAAGAAACTAATTCCTTAACATGTCCGGAACTTTATTCGTTAAACTTGAACGTCAGTGCCAGCTTTTAATATTATTTTAAAAGAATATCTCGTTATTCTTCTTGTTGTTACAAATAGCTGATTAAAAGTTGTGTTAAAAGTCTTCTCAGAGCTTGGTAAGGTTAGGTAGATACACAGAGAAGGCACGTTATTTCATCTACACTACATTAATAGAATGGTATGAACATAAATATAATGAGTGGCCTTATCACTAAAAGCTATTTCTTTCAGGTTACCTTGTGTTAGCGCCCTACGAAAACCAAGGTTTGTCTCTTCAATTATTTTAACTGTCAATGTCAAAAGTCAGTCAAAAAGCGCTTAGATCTGTCATTATGACAGGAGGACAATGTGACGTCTCGAACACGACGCGGGAAGATGTTGAAAGGGTTTATCGTGTTGTGAATAATGTATTTCTCATGGTTTATAGTTATTATGTGATTAAACACAGGTAAAGTGGATTATGTGAGTCTTATTTACAATCTACAGGAGAAACGTCTTGTACTTGGGATGCATTTGACTTAACAAAACGCTAGAAGACGGTGGCGTAGAAGAAATAAACTTCTTATTTTCAATCTTCAGTGAGTTTACCGAATTTTTTTAGTAAAAAGTAGTTTTTTGACTTTTACCTACAAAACTACTGAAGTGGAAATTAGAGAGCAATACTCAGCGAACCTTGGCCCAGAGCTGAGATAAATAAGACCCTGTTAGGGCTGTTATCGGACCCACGGGGGCCGTGAGACGAAGCATGATGCATGGCGACCAGGGGCTTGCACACTTGCCGGTACCGACACTGTATAGTCTTTCGTATGAGTTAGTTTCCAACTCTAGTGACGGAGTTTTTAGGCCGCCTTAAGGCCTCCGTCGTGGCTTAACGACTGCTAGAGCCAGGATCAATAAAAAAACTGTGGATATAGGTAAGTGTAATTTAATTCCATTATTTTGCTATATCTACCTATGGGTTATTGTGTAGTATTAACTAGTGACCCGCCCCGGCTTCGCACGGGTGCAATGTAGTGATGATAACCTTCCTCTTGAATCACTCTATCTATTAAAAAAACTGCATTAAAATCCGTTGTGTAGTTTTAAAGATCTAAGCATACATACATACAGACAGACGCGGGAAGCGACTTTGCGTTATACTATGTAGTGATATACTATACGTTTATAAGGGTTAGAATTGATTGCCCCATGCTGGCTTGTCCCCGTTGTAGATTACCAAATAGTATGTATGCGCTGAATAAATGCCGATACTTAATCCTAATTTTAGACTGAAATACAGTTTTGTACATAAAACTAGTTAAAAAAAACCAGTGCGTGCAGTCCCTCCGCGCGGAAGAAGTTATACTTCGAGTGGCACGCATTCACTCTCGCTCTGTGTTTAATGTGAAATTAATTTAGTATTTATTTTTATGTACTTAACCAATATGCAACACACCAAACATTGTTTATATTTTAACGTACATCTCTGAGTGCGGCTGTTAGTGATATTGTCGTTATACATTCCACTAAAACAATAAAATGAAACTAGAATCACTATAAGGCAAGTTGAGCTGTAAGCTAAATAAAATACCAGCATTACGGACGCGCACAGCACCTGGACGGAAACTTAACTTATATACAAACCACTGTCTCTTTTAACCGACTTCAAAATAAAGAAGCTTCATTTTTTCAATGAAACACTCAAACAAGAACATGCCGAGCGCACGAAATGCATACGGCGAGAGGACAGCTAGTTATCTAGTTCCTCGGTTAATAAACAACCTACCTACTGATCTTATTAATAGTATTACGCCTAAGAACCTTAAACATAAATTAAAATCCTACTTTCTAGCTAATATTGAAAAATACCAATAATACCTACTATTTTAAAAAAAAATCAATCTACCTACTTAATTACCTAACTAACTAGCAAGTGAATAAATTTGTAACTAAAACTAGCTACCTACCTAAGAAATTGGAATGCACTTTGCTAGATCCTACTTACAGCTACCTACCCATACCTATCTAACCTAGTTGCTATACCTACCTAATGGCTATCGACGCTAAGACTCATGAAGCATTATTCCTATAAACCTTGTGGTTTCCTTAGTGCTATAGTACAAAATAAGTTATTATGTATTTTTAAAACAATAAATGAAAAAAAAAAAAAATAGTTTATTTTTTAGTGTTTGTTATCTCAGAACTCTTATTTACTTACCAATCTATCTATACTATTATAAAACTGTAAAAAAGCCAAAAACGAAAATTAAAGATATGGATAAACTAAATATGCAGATATACTAAATAAACGATTCTGATTCCGAAAAACGAGTTTATTTGTTTGTTCGCGATTCACGCTTAAACTACTGGACCAATTTCAATGAAACTTATACCATTCTGAAGCCGATTTTCCGGATTGAAACATAGGCTATATTTTAAAGACGTGGATTCTTATATATAGCTTGACCTCCCTAAACCAAAAGCAGCCTTAGACACGAGGTTCATCGTATACTGGTTGACAGATATTTTGGTGGTTTCGCACGCGTACAAAGTCGAGGGTATCAGCTAGTTTAAAAATATGTATTTTACTGTAAAAACATCTGTGTCAATTGCTAGAGTGAATCAGGCAAGTTTAAAAACGCCTGCAGTTAGGTTTAAATTAACGTAAGTATTGTACTTACATAAAAACATCGTGAGGAAACCCGTCAGTCAGCTCCGCACGTATTGACTTGGTCTTTCCTGTGGATATGTCTGACTAGGCTGAGAGGATGGTATAGTATTACAAGCCTACTCCATCTAAACATTGTCCCAGGAACTACAGTGTTGGCATGCGGTGGCAAGCTTCTGTGAAGAAGTTCTCCTCCTAAAGGAGACAGCGGAGAAAGCGAGAGAGAGGTTCTCGCTTGAACCAATTCGCCGTGGACGGCGTGGGCGTAGCAGAAGAGCACGCGGTGCTTTTCTGCGCCCATAGCATGTTACTCGACAGTGTAACAGCGCAGGGGCCATTATAGTCATTGGCCAACACGGCTGGGATCGCGGAAGAATGCTAACGCGCCCTCGCGTCCCCCGGTAAAAGTGCCCGACGGACCGTGAGGTTTTAGTCAGTAGAGTCTGACATAACCTACCGCTGTAACAAGCAGAAGGTATCCCTGATGTATTTCCTCACGTAAAAAAAAAAAAAAAAAGGCACTACAGTGTGTCTTTAAGTGTAGGCATAGGTTGCCTCCTGACGCTGTATAAATCATCTTCAATAGATATAAGAGCAAGAGTTTGTACTTACATTACATTGTACTTTTAGGTTGGCTGGCAGACAATACTTACAGCATTAAGTCCACCCTTAGTAACAAATTTATAATTTTGTGCAATAAAGTATTAAATAAATACTTTTAAACGTCGTATAAAAAGGCGAATTAAATGCTAAAATAATAGGAGTGATAGATCGTCTAACATTTATTCTGTGTCCAAACCTAGATATAACATATCTTTTACGAGACAAAATCAGCTGAGACCACTTTGGAGTTGAATTTTTATGTGTTGGGTTTAAAATATTGAATAGAATAGAATAGCTTAGATTTTATTCAATACTGAAGCAATAGCACTTAAAATAAAATATGTATTACAGTGTTAAAACAAATATTAGGATAGGATTGTCAGTCAGATTATAATTATAATTTAGACCTTATTTACACATAATTAAAACTAACGTAATTTTAGATTGTAACAACGAAATTTCCACTTTTAAATCATGTGTCTCTATACTATTGAGGTTACTTCTAGATATTCCAAAATAACACGAGGTCCAAAAAGTTTGTAAATATATCAAGAAAGATACAATAAGCTAAATTCGACTCATTTCTCACAGAACCCTTAGCTATAAGATTACACCTTGACTTCGAACATCATTTCATAAATTTAGCAACACCTGTGTTGTTGAGAACTTTTGAAATGTATTGCTGCTTTCTGCGACCGTCATCATGCCAAAACCAACCTTGGTTACTAAGACTTAAGGTGGAGATTGGAGTGGACAACGCTGAAGTGGGGTGACATGAATTTGAAAGAAAATTTGAGCTTCCTAAGTGTTTTGAGCGCGAAAAAGGCTTTCAGTATTTGTGCCGCTTACGTAATTTTACATGTGAATGCATTATACGAGGGGAAAGATTAATGTGCAGAAATCTTGACCAATTTGTACCGTTTGATCTCAGTATTACCCTTTTTTGGTCATTTTGTGCACACTTCTAATAACTTGCCGAACAGCGCCACTAAGAATAAAAATTTGAGAGGTGTCAAGGGACACCCGGATGGAACGAAGTTCCTTGAGATGTTGTTTTCACCTAAATCAAAACAAAAACTTCTAACAATACCTACATTCATTTGTAGGTATTGTTGGTATTATAATGTAATATTAGTAAGTTATGTATTATAAGTATGTATTTACCAAAAAAAATGTATGTATGTATTCTATCAGCCATCTAGTTCCCATCGTACAAGCTTTGCTTAGTTTGGGACTAGAAGGCGTTGTGATAAGTGTCGGTGAATATTTATTTATTTATTTATTATACTTCGAGTGTCACGCATTCACTCTTGGTCTGTGTTTAATGTGAAATTAATTTAGTATTTATTTATAATGTCGCCTTGGATTTGAACTTGCGTCGACCGCAGTCCGACAGTATCACTGTTCGGCCAACTAGCTCTGCTGCTGATGGTGGAAATTGCGCCTGTATTTTTCTTTTGTTTAACGCTGTCAGTTGGAAGTCGTATAACTTCAAAAAATGCTGAACACTGCCAACTATTATTTGATTGTAGCGTATTAGTCTCTGCCTCTTTCTATTCCCTCGAATAGAAAAGAGACAGAGATTATGTCCTCCCGAATAACGCAACCTTGTTGGAAGTCGCATTAGAAGTATAACTTCAAAAAAAGTGGTGGAATTGTTCTATGGCTCACTAGATGATGAGGGGTTACCATCTTGCATTATCTTATGTGGCACGTCCATGAAAGACGTTAATATGTGACAACACACTGAATCTCACAGTAACGTCACTCTGAGAGGTCCTTCTCGCGATTTAGTATCGTCATTTCTTCAGTTTTATTCTACTCTTTGTTTTCCAGTTCACAGTTGCTATTGTACCTTTATTCTCCAGTAGTTGTCGGTTCTACGAGACATAATGACTTGTCCATTACCAACCTGAACTTGCTAACTCTGAGAGATGCCGGCAATTTTTCTTAGTTGTCTAAACATTCCTAAAAGTAGAGTTTATCCTAAACTCTAGCACAAAAATAGAAAACTGCCGACCGCACAATATTAAAATATCTGGATCTAGACTAAAGCGAACCTTTTTCAAAATTTGCATACCACTTACGCTTTGTTTTATGTGGAAAATGTGATTTTGTTTGAAAACGGTTGTGGAGCAAAGGAATTAGGACGGAAAAAAATATTGAGAAAATGGCGTAGGATAATTTGCAGACGCGACTTTTTACTGTTTATACAATCTATTCAGCATCGAAGAAAACTAAGCATAATGTACAAGAATGACATGTGAGTTAAAACCTATACGTAGGCAACGAATCGATATAGTGCTTCCAGTGTTGTTGGTGTTTCGTGGCGACGGTGACCGCTTACTATCGAGTTGGCCATAAGTCTGTTTACTACTTACATAAAAAAAACCTAAACCGTCCCAAAATAAAAGTATTTACCTCATTGCATTCCGCGACTAAAAGTCTCGTCCACAAGTCGCGTCCTACGTTTTTCATTTACCATTTGTGCGCGGGTAATGAAGACGAAATAAGGTCAGATTGACTGCCTTTGATGTTTACGGGTAAATATTTTACCTTTGTAAAGTTAGGTTGAATTTTCGCAGGTCAAGAATTATCCCGATACATTTTTCATACGAGAGAATATTTCAATTTGAAAAGGTAACTCGATTGAGGCAATGTGTACCTACGACCTATAGTTTAGTGAATTACTCAACTGTTATAACAAGTGTTGGTTCTATGTCTGTGTTTAAATTTTATAATTTGTAAGCAAATTGAATTTGCAGAAAATATCCTAAACAACACACGAACGTGTGGTTTAGGTCATCTTTCTACCTTGTGTGGACTACGCTGCGCTTTCCAGTTCGTAGTTTACACTTTAGAACCTGCTACCTTGCACGATACAGATAATTTATGTAACCACCAGCCATATGGAGGCAATGTCTTTATCAAATAAATTAAGTAGTGTAAACTTAGTTTTCTGAGTCACGGAAACAATAAAAATATAACATTACTTATAACGCAGTATTGTATTACCACAGAAATAGGTCGCATTTGCGTACAAATAGTCTCTCTCCATATCTACATTATTTAATCATAAATAAATCTTATGGTATTATTTATTTATTTATTTGCCTACTTGACCCGGTTACACGACAATAAATAGAGAGAATTTACGTTCATGTAGAGACTATTAACAGTTGATAAGTATTTATACCAAATTCTGTGAAGATCGGATAAGCGGTTTAAAAGATCTCGACGAACAAACATACAAACATGCAAAGCATTTTTGCCCAAGTTGTTACGAGATCTCAGTTGGGGGCGAACTACTAGTTTATCTGCGTCAATTAGTTTAGGAAAACAGAATTGCTCCCAATGCCAATCTCTATAGAGTTTCCCTTATTTATGGTGTCTATCTGTCACATATTCCACGAATTCAATAAAAAATCCATAAGTAAACATCTATCGAGATAAAAATAACTGTCCAAACTAGCGATATCAGCAGACAGGCGGATATACTATGGGATACTTATGTCACCCCAAACTGTTTCACCTCCACTTGCCCTCGACCTTGGGAGATAAAACTATGCCAGGGGTGCTCAACCTTTTAATCATTTCAATTTCAATCTCAGTTATCAGGTACAATAAATATTACACTATTTACTTTACTCCGTGACAAAATCAAATTCAAATCCAAATCACTTTTTCTTCTACGCATATCTGTCACTCGCATGCCGATGGCTAGAAGGAGGTGGTTTACATCGCCTACAACACTGTTGTAAATTGCGATGTTACATTTTTCTAAACTAATCTAATTTGACAGCACTAAAATTTTGCTCTTTCCCATAAACTGAAACTAAAAAGACGAGTATAACTTTAGCACTGTCGAGATAGTTTAGAAAGATGTAACAACAGAATCGACGCCAAGTTTTAGCTTTCGTAAAAACCGTAGGTAAATGATTTTTTGTTTAAAAATTCCAGAAGGTTTAGGGTTTTTGTATGTGCTTGTCCTGATTTCATGCAAAAATCTAAAATACATTGGTTTTTAATTGGTTTTCGAGTCTCAGATTATATATATGGCATATGGAATCGTATTTCCATACTTATATTGTTCAGTAGCGCTGTAAATGTTAAACACCAACTAGTTCCTCTAGTAAATAAATAGCCTTCAGATAAAAGAGTTTATTTTTATTCTCAACATAAAAAAAACTCAAAATGCTACCACAAAAACCCGATCGTAAAATCCAAACATGAAATTTTTTACACCAATCGGTCAACCAAACTTTTAAAATAAATTTTTCGCTCAACTATAAAAAAGTTTGAGCAGCACTGAAACAAAACGTTCCCAAGTTTATACAAGTTGAGTTATGCGTCGGAATTTATTAAGGTGCGCGATAACTTTCATCAATGAATGCCCCAGTTGTTTTATTTGTGGTTTATAGTGGCCAAAACAAAAGGGTTTACTTATAAACGCTGTAGATAGCTCAACTGTTTCATGGGTATTTTGTAAATATTGTGAATATTGTAAATACTGTATTAGTTGTAATTTTCCTTGTAAATAAAAAAAAACCTGTGCGTGCAGTCCTTACGCGCGGAAGAAGTTATACTTCGAGTGCCACGCATTCACTCTCGCTCTGTGTTTAATGTGAAATTAATTTAGTATTTATTTTTATGTACTTACTTAACCAATATGCAGTACTAAATTTTCACTTCAAAATAAAAAGTAAAAAGTTGCATCAACACTGCCATCTATTATATTTTGATTGTAGCGTATTATAGTCTCTTTCTATTCCCCCCGCTGTCAGTTGCAAGTCGTTTATCTTCAAAAACACGGGCTGTCAAATGCTGAATTGCTGAACATTGCCGAATATTTGATTGTAGCATTTGTAGCGTATTAGTCTCTGTCTATTTCTATTCGGGGGGAATAGAAAGAGACAGAAACTATGTCATCTCATGACGCAACGTTGTTGGAAGTCGCATTAGAAGTATAACTTCAATTAATTTATGGCTACTTAATTAAAATTAGCTCCGTCACTGTATAAGATTACCCGTTAGTATTTCGGAAAAATAACGAAAAATCACTGTGGGGACGGGAAGATTAGTGAAATATGACGCTTATTTTTAAACAAAATAATCTGAAATTTAATTATTTTTTACTTTGTACGAAAAGAACAAGACAAGTGATTTTGGGGGCTTATGGGTATGAGAGTGGAGGTAGTGTAAGAATTCACCACATTTGAGCTATCTACAAACCGTTGCAAACGATTTATAGATAGCTCAACTGGTCCAAGTCAGTACCGTAGATGAAGCAGCTTTTCAACTACAAAAAAAATCTGTGGATCCCAAACGTCTTTTATTGAAAAAACGTTTAAAAATGAGTTCCAGTGAAGCAAAGAATTCTTTTAAAATTATGTGCATAACATTTGAATAGGCCAGGCACCTGCGGGACATATTGGACGACTGCCAACTGCTATCGTATAATGCACTACTCTGTCTAAGCTGATTTTGAAACGCGTTTGGGACTTCGACTTATAATTTCACTACAATAAATTTAGCAAGTTATTGAGGGTAGTGGGGATTTTTGAAATTTTTACACTTCTGATTTTATCACGAGATAGACAGACAATATATTTTTTCAGAATAGTTTGGTATAGATAAAATAACTACAAGCAAGTAAACTCACATTTCACAGTAAATATATTAATATATATAAATATGTTGTTGAATATTACTCAAGAATTACAACACATCCAATCTCACGTGACGTCTACGAGATCTGCTACGAGATCTCGTAGCCGCGTAGCCTCGTAGACGTGCTATGCAGTGTTATATGCTTTGAACGGGTAAATGTACGATTTAGAGCTTTATTGTAGCTGTTATAAGAGCTAGTTGAAATTTAATTTATAACTGCATGACTGTCGTATGTAACTGAAATGTGACGTCACGAAAAGGGTGGAGATACAAAAGTGAGAAACATATTAAACCTTTGAAATATTTTCTCTTTTTGGGATCTTTTAGAAACTTTTTTTATAGACACAGGACATCTTGACATTTAGACCTCTTGGCTTTTACCTAACTAATACCTACTTAAGATCCTTTGAAGATATTCTAAGGTACAAGTATGTACCTTGCGATATTTGTTGTATGAATAACCGAAAAGCGCCTCTAGCGGTAAGAATATCACATACTATAATGTAACATTTCATTTCACTGTGGTCAGACCTTTGTCTATTATATGGAAAAAAAATACACAAAAACTGCAAGATTTGTTTAGCAAAACGGTAAAAGAAAAAAATAACTCTATGGTACTCAAGAAAGCGGAAAATAAAATGGTAACAACTTGTGGCACCACAACTCTTTCCAATTAAAGTTGGTGGCGGAAATACGCCACAAAATGACATGAGGGAATACGATCTGCACGTCTTGTGTTGGGGTGTACGAGACGTCAATAAGGCTCGTGTGAGCCACCGTTCTTCAGAACTTGTTTGTTGCAGAAATATATTGAGCTGTTAAAAACACAGATTAGGCCGTGCTCACTTTGGATACGATTTCATCCGAATTTGATTCGTACGAGTACGCACGAATGATCCCGACCTTCCAAGGACTATGAGAGCGCTCACACTGCATGCGATCAGACGTACGTATACGTACGTTTACTTACGACGTCCGAATACAATCCGAACTTGTTGGGATTTATCACGCAGTCGTACTATTTGACGGAGAAAAACGTATTCAGTGTGAGCACTCAATTCGTACGAACATTACTCGTACGTTTACGTACGAACAAATTCGTGGCCAAAGTGAGCACGGCCTTATAGGTGTCTTCTAGTCCATCTTGCTCCTTGGTGGGCGCAGGGCAATGCATCACGCCCTTATTTTCCCCTGCCGGTAGTCGAAGGGGTCGCTAAGGAGGTTATAGGACAAAAGTTCTATAATTCTCCTTTGTGGATGTGCTCGTTGAGAAAATGCATCGTTCTAGGTAGTGGTTACCGTTTGACATCAGGTGGGCCATCGGAAACGTCAAAGAATGCGATTCAATGTTAAAAAAACATACGATTTGCACTTGCAAAATTTATAATAACTACGATTCCAATGGAAGACCAGCGCTGTGTTGTAAACGTAGCAAATTTGAACTTCAATTTGTGACTAACAGATGGCGTTATCCGGTGCACAAATGCATATTCTGTTATGTATTTTTATTTACCTTGCTTGCTGTAACCCATGCATTTTCTTCCCTTCTTTCTACCCTTACCATTTAAAAAATGTCCAGAAATCTCCATTTTTTGCATACGTGATTGTGTGTTTCTTACCTGGAACAAATAAAATAGAAATATTATTACCTACTAGGCTTATTTACAAAACAAGAAGTCGAGGTACGCCAAAGTCTGACTCTATACGTTTATACTGCTTGAGCAGAAAATGAAAAAAGAGGCCGTAAAATATAGTATAAAGTCCGGGGTATGAAAAAGTCCGATACGAAACTTTACGGCCAGTGTGCGTATTTACTGCTTAAGCACCGATCGAGACTTACGAACAGAATTTTGTATGAGAATCTCTACTTAAATCTGTGAGTAACGATTTATTTAACAGAATATGAGCCTACAAGTAATTTTTAGAGGTGTGTGAACTTCTTCAGGCTGTTGTTATGATGATAAAAATTTGTAATAACAACTCTATATCGATACTTGTGAACTCCTTAACTCAACAGCCGAAGGGGGTTATTGGTTTATAAAATAAACTTTCTTTCTTAACGCGAAACTCATTATTTGTGGCTATTGTCACTTTTTATGCTTTAAGGCCTACGCAGACCGGGACGGCATGGCAAGGGATTTTGCCGTGAGTCAGTGATACCGCGCCACGGGAGCCTGTGGCGCGTCCATACAGCCAAGTCTTCAGGTAGAATTTTTTTATTGATATGTAATGAAAATGAAATTTAATGAGATGAAATGAAACCTAACCTAACTCATTCAATCAAATCATTAAATCTGATATTGAAACCAATTAGTAGCTTCTTTTTAGAAATATACGTATTTGCATGAATCATAAAAACTTCTATGAATTTTTTTAGTAAAAACTTCATGGTTGGTTTTTCTTTTTAATAGACATTATTTTGACAGTTGGGAAAGAGAACGCACTAGTTCGGGAAAGGTAAAAAAAAGCACGAGTGTGTAATAGCCCACATCCCGAACGCTATACGTCCCTGCAATACGCCACTTTTTGAGCAACTGTATTAAAAAATCCCTTTCAATGCCACGGCATCATTTTAAAGCATAGCATTTTTTTTCTTATTTCTGTAACAGTACGGTTGAATGTCCATTAGTAAAAATTAAAATCCCTTGCCATGCCTTCCCGGTCTGCGTAGGCCTTAAATGGTTGTTTTTAAATTACGATACGACATTATTTCGTAGTTAAAGCTTCTTGTTAAAGAGCTTGTCCGGGGAAGTGCTACCACTGTATCTATTTCGGGCACACAGTGATGCTCGCACTAACATAAGGGAATCACTTTGTTACAATAACTTTACTACTAGTAGTTCGCCCCGAACTGAGATCTCGTGATGGTCGGAGGTTAATAAAACCCAAACAATTTTTATTGACCAATGGTTGAAATAAACTTTGCGATTAGCTCCGAAATCGCCGTCTAGCTAAGTAAGTATCAATCTTACTTGATCTACAAAATCATTGAAACTCCAAGAAATGGTAGCTCACGTTATACTGGGTTTGACAATTTTATAATTTTTACAACAACTAAAAAACTATTAGACCTAGAATCAAAATAAAAACGGTTTTGGAATGTCTAAAAAAACCTCTATCATATGACACCCCACTTGATATTATTGTACGACTTTTTTTTTTACTCCCTTTGGACCCTCATAACTTCACGACCCCTTGACCGATTTACTTCATTTAACAAACCAGTAAAACTTAAAAATACTATCCGTATACCTACCAAATTTTACGAAGATCGGATAAGCGGTTTAAAAGATCTCGAAGAACAAACATACAAAGCATTTTTGTCCAAGTTGCCACTATGACAATTATTTTTCTATTGCTAGAAATGGCTAATTTATTTATAAAGAAAATTAAGACTAAAGATTTAAGGTTGAACCAATCGCAGTCAGTCGCACACCTTTCCATACAAACGTGGAAGGGTAACCACTCCACTGTTTGACGTTGACCAACCAAAACTAATGATTATATCAATTTATCTCGTTATAATTTATGTCTGTATATGTATACAGACATAACTTGAATACTTTTTGACGGTTTGGGATGTCCCAAACCATAAAAAAGTATTCATTTAAAAAATACAAGCTTCTAAACTTTCGCATGGAAAGTATTTTTAAAAAGTACCTTAATGCGACATGCGGCACCGGACACATAATCGCATGGAAAAGGCCTAGTATGGTCTCTTGTTCCGTCACAGTTTGCGTCAGCGGCGAAGAGCCATCGCGGCGCTGCGTTGAGCCGCATACCGCAGCGTTGTGCGTTACGATCGCGAGACCAAAGCACAGTGTATAGTATTATTAAGATCTGTGGTACAGGTGTCTTATTCACGAATAAATGTCACAATCGTAAACGTATCGTAACTAGCTAGCGTATCCGAAATACACTGCGCGGTGACACTACATCGCTTGGCAGTCGAGCTGGCATTGACGCGTTGGATCCCGTTAATTTTTCGGGATAAAAAGTAGCCTATGCAGCACGTTTTGGAAACGCTTGTAAAAATTTCATCTTTGTACACGTAGCTTAAGAATGAAAATATTGTTTTCTTAATTTGATTATTTACGGCCAGGTTGTGTACCCACCAACATAAAAAGGTTTTATTCAAGCTGTCAGTTGTTCCATGTCAGTTGTGTTTTGCTATACCATTTCTAACAAATGAATGGCTGGACTGATGTTTTTTTTTACTAATAAATTTTTTTGGATGTTCATTTGTTCCTCGGGAACGGGATAAAAAGTATCCTATGCGTTAATCCAGGTCACGGACAATATGTATATTCCAAGTTTCATCCAAATTGGATCAGTAGCAATCACCCAACCAGTTTTCATAGTAGCTCGAGGAAGTTCTAATATCTTAAAATGTTCCTCAACAGTCTAGCCCGAGTAATCAGAATGATTAGAGGGGCGCCATTAATGCTGTGTGATACCCTCCGAGTACCTACCACAGGCAGTCTCCATTAAAATTTGAATTATTAATGAAGCTCGGATCGTAGGTAGGAGGATTCACGACTGGACTACACTTTAACAAACTTTTGAGTTTATTAACAAAAGAATAAACAGGTAGATGGCGCCTTAGGTTCAGTAAACTTTCCGTCAGGTGCGCTGGTATCTTCTAAAAAAACATATTTTTTTACTTGCTGAATAGTTTCATGCAACACGCAATACATTTCGGTCTCAGGAGTAGAGTAAAAAAAAATTAAGTTCAAAAACTAAAACCCGACTACTGGAAATCACGTTCTAAAATGAAAAGACGATCAAAAAATAAAGTTTATCTACAGTTTCAACTTCATTCATCTATAAAGTATTAGTTGGCACGGCATAATGGTTGGTTTTAGTTGGATTGTTGCAAGCGCATTTTGCGTCCGGGCACAAAACTCTCCGAGGTTCAAGCCTTTGGACTTCAGGCTAAATTTTTTACCGTTTAAGTAGAGAAATTATGATTAATGCTTTGATATTCCGTCTTATTTGCAGGTGGAGATTGTTGCCATAAATATTTAAAGCAGGATATTCTAGAGGTTTAAATAAATTGTTTTTATAAGGAACTTAAAGAGGGAAATTGGTTTTGGAAATTGAAAGGCACTAAAGAGTTCGTACTTATAAAATATTTTTAAAAAAAGAGGAGTGAATAAAAAAATAGAGAGCATAAAACTAATATTTTATTTACACAGAAATTACAACTGATACAGTATGTATTAACATTAACCAGCTGGTTGACCGGGCTTTACTCGATATTTTTTTTTATGAAAACGTGAGTTTAAAAGACACGAATAATATAAATAAACAATGAATTTTCTTGGTCTAACCTTAAACCAAACACTCACTCAACAACGCCATCTATTGTGTCGTTGAAGCAGTTAAAAAAAATAGTATTATTATTCGCCAATAGATGTCGGGAAGAGTCACATTTTTCTGTTTAAGTGGCACTTGAACGAATAAAACGACATTTTCTGAAAATGAGTCCTAGCTAGATCGATTTATCGCCCCCGAAATCCCCTGTATACTAAATTTCATGAAAATCGTTGGAGCCGTTTCCGAGATTCAGATTATATATTATATATATATATATATATATACAAGAATTGCTCGTTTAAAGATATAAGATAAGATAACAATACTTAGGTACAAAATACATGATTATTATGAAACAGTTGAGCTATCTACAAACCGTTGCAAAATTATTTATGGATAGCTCAACTGTTTCAAATCAGTAGCAATCGGAAGCGTGTCCAGGACACTGGTGTGTCTTTAGTGAATGCGTAAATCTGAATTTAAATAACTACATTCGATATTTCAATCAAACAGAACTGTAACAATCGGTCAAAAAGTAACACGAACTGAACTGTCAAAGATTCCTCAAAGTTCAACAAACAGGTATTGTTTTAAAGTTAGCAAACATCAATCAAGTTGAAGCAAACTTTACTGTCAGAGTTTGCAAGTTTGTTTGGTAGATGACCTGAGGTGTAGCACGAGTTTCTAGAGGTAGATACACAAGTTGAAAGACAATGAATATCTTGAGACTAAATCTATGCTATTACTAGCTGATACCCGCGACTTCGTACGCGTGCGAAACTTTCCAAATATCTGTCCAATAGCATACAATGAACTCCGTAGCAAATGGCTGCTTTTGGTTTAGAGAATTCAAGCTGTATCTATGAATCCACGTCTTTGATTTCAATAAAATATAGCCTATGTTTCAATCCGGAAAAATGCTTCCGAATGGTATAAGTTTCGTTGAAATTGGTCTAGTAGTTAAGGCGTGATTTGCGAACAAACAAACAGACAAAGACAATCAGATAAACAGACAAAATCGATTTTCAGAATCAATTCATTTTCGGAACCGTTTATTTAATACATCTGCATATTTAGTGTGTACGTAAACAAAGAAACCGACGCTGTTTTATTATTTTGTATTTTGTTTTATTATATTGACAATATTATTTTGTGTGTGCGGCTAGCCGCACACACAAAATGAAAGATTGTCAAATCTTCATCAATATAATGGTCCCCGAACACTACGCAATATTATTGGCAATTTGTCATGGTACAATCTGAGTCAGTCGCTCCGCAGCTAGATTCATGTGCGCATGTTAAACATAATGGATAGAAAGAAAAAAGTAATTGCATTGAGTATTGCATTAATTTTACTAACTAAAAAAAGGCAATAAAAAAAACGATGGATTAAAGACTGGATGAAAAAAAGAGCTGAGTTAAATCACTTTAATCTAATAAATGAATTACGAGTTACAGAAGAAAATGATTTTAAAAATTACATGAGAATGAGAGATAGCAGCTTCCAAAAACTATTATCTTATTATACTGTTTTCATCTTCCATTTTGAACAAAAAACACGAACGTCCACCTGCCTTCAAATCTTTTTCTCAACTAAAATATTGCCGCGCGCACGCACACGTCAATATTATTGACAATACCCCTGCCTCCCCCTGATATTGATGTGACAAAATCAGAATTTCTGGATAATCCACAATAATATTGAACAATACCGCAATACAGGCCGCACACACAATATTATTGACAATACGTACTTTATTGTCAATATTATTTTGTGTGTGCGGCTAGCCTAAGAATACCTAAACTACCTCACATCAGGCAGGGTTGCCACAAAGCAAATAATTTCCAAGTCTTCGCGAGAGAAACACTTCATACCAGGGTGTGCATATTCACGGATACTTTCAGGATATTTCAGTCCTAATGATCTGAAGAAACATCTTAAAACGGTATTACAGAACTCTTAATTGAATTAAGCCGCTTATTCCGTTCTTAGCAAAGTGCTTCAAGGAGCATAATAATATTTATTTTAGGAATTATTTCAAATGCTATTTTGCCATGTTTTAATATGTAAGGGTAGGTTAGGTATATTCAATAACTAGGTACAGGTTATAATTTTTGGGGTATATACCGTTCGGTTATAAATGGCCTCGAAATGGATCGAAAAAGAAGAGATTCGTCGAAAAAAAATTGCATTTGTATTTCACGAATTCATGTTAAAAAGATTTCACACAGTTGATTGAAAAATCGTATTAATATTCATGCGAAATTGAGCATAATAGTTTGAAAAACTGAAAAAGATTGTAAAACGTCTGGGTATAAAAAATATTAAAACCTATAATTTTATTTGTAAATCCAATTTTATTGATTACCTTAGGGATAGAGAGCAAAATGTCTGGGTTGAAATGTATCTACAGTGAATTGCAATCTATGCTACTAATAAAGCTATGGTTACACTACTGTCACCTCTACCCCGCCAACTAGCGGCAGTGTACTTGGCCGACTGCACTGAGTGTAGGTCACTGACTTACTCATACTATTGTACTGTACAACTTCTTTTGAACCCCTTGCAGACCGTCGACTTTTTATCGGCCGATAGTCGGTCTCTTAAGACGTTGACAGCTGTTGGTCAACTTCTTGCAAATTTAATTGATCGAGTGAGCGAAGCGAACGACATCTTAGTGACAACTTGGACAAAAATGCTTTGTATGTTTGTATGTTTGTTCGTCGAGATCTTTTGAATCGCTTATCCGATCTTCACAGAATTTGGTAGGTATTCGGATAGTACTCTTAAGTTTGGTTACTGGTTGGTAAAATGAAGTAATTCGGTCAAGGGGTTGTAAAGTTATAAGGTTCCAAAGGGAGTAAAAAAAAAAAAGTTGTAGCAAGATATTAAGTGGGGTGTCATATGATAGGGTTTTGTTTAGAGATTTCAAAACCGTTTTTATTTTTATTCTAGGTCTAATAGTTTTTTAGTTGTTGTAAAATTATAAAATTGTCAAACCTAGTACAACGTGAGCTACCATTTCTTAGATTTGCAATGCTTTTGTAGTTCAAGTAAGACTGGTACTTAGCTAGACGGCGATTTCAAAGCGATTTGCAAAGTTTATTGACTGAGCGAGCGAAGCGAGCGAAGCGTCTTAGTTTCCACATTGGCCAAAAATGCGTTTGTCCGGATGTCTGTCTGTCTGTCTGTCTGTCTGTCTGTCTGTCTGTCTGTTCTCCTCTACAGGTCGCATTTTTCAACCGATCTGGACGAAACTTGGTACACAGGTTATATGACTTATTAGAATTTTTTTGTCGTCGGGGATTTTTGATTGGAGGGGTACTTCCCCCAAAAAAAGGGCAAAAAGGGGGCTATTTGATATACTGGATATCTCCACCAAATGAGATCCGATTTCGATTATTCTTTTTTTATTTGAAAGGTAGTAACTATAAATTGGTCTCATAAAAGTTTGGCGAAGATCTGATAAGGATCTTCAGCATGATGAACAGAATAGCTCATCAAACAATCGATGGTTTTCAATCAAATTTGAGAGAAACACAAAGGATGAGGTCCTCCTTCTACACAAGATGATGCAAAAAAAATCAAAAAGATCAAAAAAATCACAAAACGGAAAATGCACTTGCACAGTGGGGGTTGCGGGTGAGGGATGGGTGTCAGGTGAGAAGTAGTGGGGATGGGTATTTTCTACTTCTCTTCAACATTGATAGGTTTCTTTCAAAACTCTGAAATAGCTTTTGCTAAGGCAGTAAATAGCTCACTTTTAGTATGCTCGCGAGGTCTACAGCTCCCAGAGCCACTAGTTACAATCATTGGTCAATAAAAATTGTTTGGGTTTTATTAACCTCCGACCATCACGAGATCTCAGTTCAGGGCGAACTACTAGTGTATTATTTCAGCTTAGTCTAAGTACCAGTGTATAACGAAGCTACTATCTCAATGCAAACGCAGCATAGAATCTTGCATAGTGCGCTTTCGACTCGCGTCGCTTCAAGTGGTTCACAAATATACTCAGCAACAGGATTTATCGGATTAATTTACTGGCAACGTGTTGTGTACCTAAAGTGATTACTTTTAAAATGAATTTACTTATTTAAGTAAATGCGTTGGTTGAGGCTAAGCTCCTGAGCCTCGAGCATCGTCGGAAAGTAGCCTGTCGGTATTTTACAAGATACATTTTGGGGAGTGTGCAATGGAACTGTTTGAGCTAGTTCCCCCTTCCCCATTCCATCACCGGACCACTAGGCGTACGGAGACGAGACACCCGTTCATGGTTGATATGCCACCAATCCGCACTAAACGCTTTGCGTCTACATTTATTATGCGGACAGCCAAAGAGTGGAACTCGTTGCCGGCGTCTGTGTTCCCGAATGACTATAATTTGGAAGTTTTCAAGAGTAGAGTGAATAGTTATCTTCTAGGTAACCGTGCTACATCGTCGACAACATCATTGCTAAACATCATGTGAGATTATGGTCAAACGGTTGCCTATAGTGAATAAAAAAAAAAAGTTTTTTCATACGAAACTAGCCGTCGCCCGCGGCCTTTTGCTCGCGTTCTAGACCCTTTCTTAGTGCACCCCTACACTATTATAAGGATACTACCCTCCAAATTTTATACTCTATGACTTATAGTTTAGGCTGTGCGTTGATTGTCAGTCAGCTTCAATAGAGTTTGATATATCCTACTTACCCATACCTATCTAATCTAGTAGCTATACCTACCTAATGTAAGGCTATCGACGCTAAGACTCATGTTTCATGTAGCATTATTCCTATAAACCTTGTGGTTTCCTTAGTGCTATAGTAAAAAATAAGTTATTATATATTTTTAAAACAATAAATGAAAAAAAAAATTTTTTGATGATAAAAAACACGATATTTTTGATAAGTTATCTATTGTACGCTTTTTTTTGCCATGGGCGGCGATGAATACTCTACATCAGGTGGCCGGCCTGTTCGTCTGCCAGATATGGCATAAAAAAACCCTTATTCTTCCATATACTTACACTTAATTAACCTTATTTATATTAGTTTCTAGCCATTTCAGTTTGTTTAGTCCCGGGGGCCTCTATGATATAGATATATGAGAAGAAGGCTCCTGGGTTTTGTATAAAATAAAACGCTGTTCGTTTTGCGAAGACAATAAATGTATTGTAGTAATAGTGTTAAAAAAGCGGTTACAAATTAAAATAATGTTGTGTTCCCAATCATGCTACGGTCTGACAGTGACATATCTGCTAGGTATATCTTTAGCATGATTAGAGGGAACATGCTCCCCGGCCTTGAAGTGACGTTTAACAGACTTCAACATGGCATCGGACAAAGTCGGTTGAAACTCCGGCGTATGACCCCTTTCTTAGTGAGAACGTCTGCCACTCTCCCGATGTCGTCGTTCCCAGTGATGACTTTTGTGACACGACCAAGCATCCATAGAAGCGGAGATAGGTTAGCCTCCCGGACCAGCACCATGTCTCCGAGGGCCAGGTTTCCAGTCGAGGCTCGCCATTTCTGCCTTTGCTGTAGAGTGGAAACATACTCGTGTGAGAAGCGACTCCAAAAATGCTGTTTCAGCTTTTCCACTCGTTGCCATCTTTGAAGGCGATTTATATTTGTTGAGTCAGCGATCTGCGGGTGTGGAATTGAAGTGAGTAGCCGTCCAATAAGGAAATGAGAAGGTGATAAGTAGGAAAGATCGGAAGGGTCGCTTGATAGTGGGGTAAGAGGTCTAGAATTTAAGACTGCCTCTATTTGTGCCAAGCAAGTAGACAGTTCCTCGTACGTGAGATGGGTGAGGCCGAGGATGCGTCTTAGATGGTGCTTGGTGGACTTGACGCAGGCCTCCCAAAGTCCGCCAAAGTTCGGAGCTGACACTGGAATATACTTAAATTCAATACCTTGTTTGGCGATGTCAGCAGTGAGATCGTCCGAAACATCTCTAAGAAAAGAAGAAAGAAGGTTACATGCTCCAACGAAGTTTGTTCCATTGTCTGAATGGATGGATTGTGGTTTGCCGCGACGAGCTATGAAACGATTGAGTGCAGCGAGATATGCTTCCTTCGTGAGGTCCGTGACGAGCTCGAGATGTACGGCTTTTACTGCTAAACACACAAAAATGCATATGTATGACTTAGTCAACGTAGCTCCTCTACCCTTACGGTTAAGAATCAGCACTGGCCCGCAGTAATCAACTCCTGTTTTTAAAAATGGATATTCGAGGTTAGTTCTATCGAGAGGTAAGTCCCCCATTACGGGCTGAACGGGCTTGGCCTTAAATCGGGCGCAACGCGCACAGCTGTGGACAGTTACGTTTGCCAAGCTTCTTCCACCCAAAGGCCAATAGGTATGCCTGATATTAGCTAACAGTAGCTGAGGACCCGCGTGAAGTAAAACTTTATGGTGCATTTGAAATATAATTTTTGTTAAATTATGCTTGCTGCATAGAAGGATCGGATGTTTTACGTCGTAGCTATAGTTAGAGTTATTGAGACGCCCTCCCACACGTATGACTTGGTTGCGATCTATGAAGGGCGTAAACGAAATTAGTCTGTTTTTTATGTGTAAGGATTTACCTGAATTGATGACTTTGTATTCCTCGGGAAACATTTCCTTCTGAGAGATACTTATGATTTTTAGTTTTGCTGATTGTAGTTCAGAGCAAGATAAGTACCTCGTACGAGTTTTGTTTTTATGTCTGCAATTACCTATAAATCTTTGTACATACGCAAATACCCTAATGAGTTTTAGAAAATTTGACTTGTTATGTATCAGTTTAATGATCGGATTATCTACATTATCGTTATTCTTATCTATGATTGTTAATAGACAGGTTTCGGGAAGTTCATTTAGAGATACTTTTGGGTTGTTTGGAAATTCCATTTGAGGGCGCTGAAGAAAGTTAGGACCAGACCACCACAAGGTGGAAGACCTTATGTGGTCGGCCTTCGCCCCCCGAGAGACAAGGTCTGCTGGGTTATCTTTAGACGGCACGTAGCTCCACGTCTGGCCAGTGGTACTTTCTTGGATTTCACCTACTCTGTTACGCACAAAGCTTTGGAGACGACTGGGGGAGGTCGACAACCATCCCAGAACTATCATCGAGTCGGACCAAAACAAACTGCGATTTACAGAAATAGTCAGTGATTCTACTATCTTTCCATAGAGTCTTGTGCCCAACAACGCACCGCATAGCTCCAATCTAGGTATAGTTGTAGGCTTTAAAGGAGCTACCTTATTCTTTGAAGCCAAAAGACGAACGCAAACTGTCCCAGCGCTAGAAACAGTCCTTACGTAGACGCAGGCTCCGTATGCGCGTTCTGATGCGTCTGTAAATGTATGTATTTCTGTTAGGATTGGTTCAGTTATATTGGAAATCCAACGTGGTATTTTATAAGAATTTAAGCACCGTAGTGACTCCATGCAGTCGATGAAGTCTTTTTTGACATTGTAGGGTACTTCATCGTCCCAATTGCATTGGATGGTCCACAGGGTTTGAAATATTATTTTCGCTTCAAGTATGCAAGGTCCTACTAATCCTAAGGGATCAAACACCTGACTGATGAGAGATAAAATGTTGCGCTTAGTAATTTTTATGTTCAAGTCTGATTTGATGGAATAAAATAAATGATCTGACTCCGTAAGCCAAAAGAGACCCAAAGTTTTGCTCATTGAATAATCGAGATTGAGGGCTCTTTCTGAATCTCCTCGTATTTTGGAAATGGATTCGAGAATATCCTTAGAATTTGATTGCCATTTACGTAGGTTGAACCTAGCAGACTCTAGAACAGCTATTACACCCTTACTAGTTTTTATGACGTCATCCACAGATGCACTACTGTACAAATAGTCATCACAGTAAAAGTTATGGCGAATAGCGTTTTTGACACTGGCATCGGTAGCATGATCAGCAAGTGACACTAAACATTTTGTTGCCAAGTAGCCAGCAGATGCAGTCCCATAACTAACTGTGTCCAAGGTAAACGTTCTAAGGGGCTCAGATGGATCAAACCTGAATATAATTTGCTGAAGTGGACGCTGAAATGGCTCCACCAATATGGCGCGATACATTTTCTCTACGTCTGCCGTGACGACGTACTTGTGCTGCCTGAAACGCAACAATATTGAAAATACATCGTCTTGAACTGTCGGCCCAACCATTTGAATATCGTTCAAAGATTTTCCTGAGGTGCTCTTTGCAGAGGCATCAAAAACCACGCGCAATTTCGTGGTTGCGCTAGATTCACGAAGGACGCAATGGTGAGGTAGGAAATATTGATGCACATTTTGCGGCAGTCTTTTCTTATTTTCAGTCATATGACCAAGTTGAATATACTCCCTGATGAATTCATTGTACTTATGTTTCAGATTGGCGTCCCGTTCGAGTCTGCGCTCCAAGGACAGAAAACGATATTTTGCCATAGTATAAGAATCCCCGAGAGCCTCAGGAGAGTCTTTTAGTGGGATAGTTACCATGAACTGACCGTTGTCACAACGCTTTGATGTTTCTTTGAAGCTACGCTCGCAGGCGCGTTCCTCTTGGGACATGCATTTCTTTGAGGAAACTGAGTCCAGCTCCCAAAAACGAGTTACTAGCGATTCCTCATTTTGTGAGTGAATAAAGTGGCACATGATTGATTGAGATTGGTGATTGGATTGATGAACGCATCCTGATATTAACCAACCCAGTTTTGATTCATGTAACTTAGGCGAGTTTTTTCCTAGGTCTATGTGATTTGATCCTAAGACATTCCAAAATACCTCCGCCCCAACTAAAATTTGGATAGCCGATGGGACGTTAAAAGACGGATCTGCTAGATGAATTCCTGCAGGTATTTGAATGTTGGTTGTATGTATGTAAGTAGACGGTAGGGCTTTCGAAATTTCCGGTATTACGAAACAGCTCACGCTCGTCTTAAAGGTACCAAAACAAGACTCGATGACTAGATCACAAGACTCCGTGGATAAGGAACATTGATTATTGATACCTGAGACCGTGGAACTCGCGGCACGTCTTATTAGACCTAGTTTGTCACAGAAACTCTGCGTGATGAAGTTGGAGGTGCTGCCATTGTCGAGCAAAAGTCGCGCCGCATGTAGTGTACCTCGCGCGTCTCTCACTTTCACCAAGGCTGTGGATAGCAAGACATGGCTTCGATTAGGTATGATATGAGTAGAAGTATTAGTGGAGAACACAACGTTGTTCTCGACAATTGGTGGAGTAGGCTCCACGTAAGTATCTTTGTGCAGTAGAGTGTTGTGTTTAATCTGGCAATACTTGCAGTGCGCAAGAGAACAAGCTTCCTCGGAGTGACCGGGTCGCAAACAATTCTTACATACGAGCGCCTCAGTGGCTTTCTTAATGCGGGCATCAACATCTAGATTTCTAAAGATGCGGCATGTGTACATTAGATGTTTACCTGCGCAAACGGGACACGGAACCCTAATGTATGAGTTAGATTTAATGCTGGTGTCCGATGTTACTAAAAAACTTTTGGAGCTTTGCGTAGGTATTTCTGTTCGATTATCTATTGTTTCAAGCAGGTCGGCCCTATTGTTTACAAACTTAAGAAATTGTTGTAATGTAGGCGAGCATTTACCTACTAAGTTGTTTCGATGTTCTTCCCACTCGCGCACTGAAATTGAATCTAGTTTCTTTGACATAAGAAAAATAATAATAGTGTCCCAATGATCAGTAGCTTCACCAAGTGTAGCTAGCGCTCGCAAGTTTTTGTTTATAACATCGACCAAGTTACGCAGTAAGGAGCCTGATTCCTTTGAGATAGCTTCTAGGTCGAATAGAGCCTGCAAATGGTTGTGGACAAGAAGCTTTTGGTTGTCGTATCTTTCAGAAAGGAGCTGCCATGCGATGGCATAATTCTTAGATGTAAGATCCAAATTGTTTACTAATAAAGCTGCGCGACCCTTCAAAGATGCACGAAGATAGTAGTACTTCTGTATGTCTGTGATAGTCTTGTTATTATGAATTAGGGAAATATACATATCTCTAAATCCGAGCCAGTGCTGAAAATCCCCGTCGAATGCTGGAAGTTCAATTTTAGGCAGCCTTACGAAGTCGCGCTTGCGATCGGCTAAATGTGAGCCATCTTCTAGGCTTGTCACGGACCCGTCTCGATCACGGGGGGGTGGCAGTGCTGGAGCCAGCATGGTTCGTGCGAGGGCCACGGCACCATAGTACTGTGACTCAAACTGATCACGCTCCGCCAACTGATCCTCGAGATCGGAAAGAAGCTCGATCTCACCCTGTAACGCGTCGTAATCAGTGTAAATACCTTCTATTCTACTCAAACGACAATCCAATTCAGACACTTGCAACGCACTTAGAAAGTCGCAGGATTTTTGAACATTTAGAAAGTTAACAAACAATGTTAACTTACCCTTTAGGGTTGCACGCTTCTTGATGAGATCTTTCAATTTAGCATCAGCCATTTTATACACAGTTAACTTAGATATGCACACACAAAAAGTAGGAAGATGATTTTCAGAAATATCTAATGATTACCTTTGTCTTATCACAAATGACACAACACAGACTGATCAGTGGATTATAGGTTATGTAAATGCACGGCACGGCGCATTAGAGCGATAACTCAGAGCGAGCGAAGAGGGAATTTACGTTGAAAACAAGCGACACACACACTAGTAACTGCCACTGCGCGGGGACAAGATTAGCAGGTAGGCGCGTATGCGCCGGTATAATAATTAGGTCAGCGGTAAATAACCTGCAATGGCAATGACCTATTGACGTTTGATGAATAAAGGATATAGTGAGGACGAGTCGAACGTACGAGTAATGTCAACTTTACACAGCACATAAAAGAGGAGTGTCCTATTTTTATGGGAATTTCGGGACTGGGATCAGATTAGGAAATTGGAACGGACTCACTCAAATTGTTCTTCGTGTATTTCCCAAGCTGTATGACACGTCGCGTCGCTTCACTTTGAAATCTTGCAGTATGAAAAATGTATGAAAAATCGGTTTTTCTTGCTAGTTCTTTCTTTCTTGTTCTTGAAAGTAGTCGAAGGACCAATGTTTAGTCCCGGGGGCCTCTATGATATAGATATATGAGAAGAAGGCTCCTGGGTTTTGTATAAAATAAAACGCTGCTCGTTTTGCGAAGACAATAAATGTATTGTAGTAATAGTGTTAAAAAAGCGGTTACAAATTAAAATAATGTTGTGTTCCCAATCATGCTACGGTCTGACAGTGACATATCTGCTAGGTATATCTTTAGCATGATTAGAGGGAACACAGTTATTAGTAAAGTCCGAAACGGATAAACTGTTGGTTAAATTTTAAGTTTGTAACACCTTTATGTACACAGTTAAACAATAAAGATAATCTTTATCTTTATCTTTAAAATACTCTTCATCTTTAGAATATCTAGAAGAAATCTGTTTCAGCGATAAGGCCTACTGCACCATCTTTATTAGGTTATATTTTCCAGGAGTTATTTCAGAAGCAAAACTCGCAAATATTTTAAAAGCCCTACGGTGAATAGTTAGTTATCTGTAGAACACGGGCTTAGAACCGGTTCCACCATGCTCTGTTAGTTAAACTAACAGCTTGTTAATTAACAGACTGTTAAATCTAATCGCTGATCTGACGGCCACCATATAAACCAGCTAAACAATAATTTATAAGTTTAAAAAACTGGAAAAACCGACTTCAATTTGATACGCCTTCATCATCGAATGATGATGATGATGATGATGGCAGTTCATTGAGTCTGTTCTATTGATCGTAAACACCACAGAAAAGCAAAATACGCAATGTATCCGAGATACACTGCGCGGTGACACTACAACGGTTGGCAGTCGAGCTGGCAGTGACGCGCAATGTAACTCGAATACGCTAACGCGGCGACTGTCAGATTTGTTCGTGGGTACTTACTGTTCTATTGCTCGTAAACGTCACAGAAAAGTCACAGAAAAGCAAAATATGCAATATCGTGTACGCGTATGACGTGTTTTTTCCAGTTATTCTTATTTAACTGCCTAATTACTAAACCGATTTTGATTAAAAAAAATATGGAACCAATCTGGAAGCATAACCTTTCAGATAAAAAAAGAATTTTTCAAATCGGTTCATAAATGACGGAGTTATGAGGTAACAAACATAAAAAAACAACCGAATTGAGAACCTCCTCCTTTTTGAATACATCTGCTTGCGTTTTATTTAAACAGCGTTGAACGTCGTTTTAAATTTAGTCGCTTGACATTTAGACGTCCGATTACGTAGCACGCTGTTAGCAAGACTTTGGTGAAACTGGACCTTATTCTGCAAGTTGGGGGCGAAATAACTAACAATTAAAGGGGTACCCTACGTAAAGTAGTTAGAGCAACTTGGCCTCTTCATCAATTGAAGACAATTGCGATCTGCCAAATATCATTTAGTCTTTACAATTTCTAGGTTGTTCTGTCTAGGCTGCTTTCACACTGCCGACGACAGCTACACGATATCGTCAGAGATTTGAACAAAAAACTTAAACAAACCTATACGTATTTTCATTTTTAACCAACTTCAAAAAAGGAGGAGGTTCTCAATTCGGTTGTTTTTTTTTTTTTTGATTTATTTTTATTTATTGTTTATGTTTGTTACCTCATAACTCCGTCATTTATGAACCGATCATTAAAAAATTCTTTTTTTATCTGAAAGGGTATGCTTCCAGATTGGTCCCATAAAATGTTTATCAAAATTGGTTTAGTAATTAGGCAGTTAAATAAGAATAACTGGAAAAAACACGTCATACGCGTACACGATATTGCATATTTTGCTTTTCTGTGACTTTCTGTGACGTTTACGAGTAATAGAACAGTAATTGAGGAGCAAAAAAACAAAACCTGATTTGTCCTTGTGATGTAAACAATAGTAATGAGAAGAAAAGTTAATTTTCTATGTTTTTCTAAATGAAACTAAAGTTCTATGCTATTAATCTAAAGTTTCTGCTATTATAATAACCTTTTTTTGTTTTCTGTAATAGTCCTATGAACAATTTTTAAGTTGTTTTTTTCAATTAAATTTGGACAAATCATCTTTTGCATGAATATACTGGACATTACATGTTATGCATAAACTTAATTAGGACTAATCATGTTTTGTTTGTAACTATAAAGGAAAGCTGTATGAGAATATTATATTAATAAAACAAATTTAGATAAGACTTAACTTTATTTATTTTTCTTTTATGATTACAATGAATCCAAATTAAATATGGATAGCAGTTTCTGCTTCCAAACAATCACATAAAGGCTCATTTTGGCTATCTATCACAGAAGGTGTACTGAAAATGATTTGCTTATACCACTGAAAATACTCATCATCCAGTGATTGCCATTCCCCAAACATATTGGTTAGTAATTTATTCACATCATCTTTCTTCTCCTGTGTGATTCCGTGACTCAATGGCATTTCTTTAATATTAAAGGTACTCAGACGATTTTTCTTCACTCCTCTTTTTACCAGGTTTACAAAGGATTCAGTTTCATCTTCATAGTTAAAGTATTTTGATGCCTTTACTAGAAGAGTTTTTCTTGGATCTGGATTGTGTTTTATGTGTATTTTTTTCATCTCACTTATCATGGGAAGGTCTTTGTAAAGTACATTCAACGACTTTGTATCCAGAAGCTTCCAATCCACTCCTAGTATGTGTACTGTACCAATTTGTTTGTATATTTCGTAATACTGATCTTTCGACAGAATTGTTGGTTGAACTCTCAGCAAATGTTCTACTCTACCGAAGACACGGTCAGCGGGGAGAAAACTGTGGCCACGAACAGGTGTAATGAATACTATTTCCAATTCAGGTCTCTTATGCAAGAAGTACATTAATGTCCGGAGTACAATATTGTTCTTATTTTGTGAAACACATCCATCACTAAACAAACGTAATAGTTTAGTGTTTGTTAGGTCCATTTTTTCCAGATGTTGCAATAAAGCTGAAGACACTTCTGCACTCCCTTTCCCAGCCTGCTCTTCAGTCCAAGTATAAAAATCTGGTAGTTTAGTTTTGGTATCCACAACACATAAAGCGTAGAAACCAATTTGCCTAGCATAATAAGCTTCTTGAATTTGAGTTTTGGGAAGTGGCTGAATCTGCTGTAAATCAAAGCACAAAGTTTTTGAGTCTGGGACATCAGCTTTTAAATGTTGGTAAAAAGCATTTGCCCGCTTCTTGTGAATTCGTTTTTCAATCATACGGGAGCTTTTTTGTGCAAGATCAGTCGCTCGTTTGATTTGGTTAGTTAAAAGAGTGCAATAGCTGCAGACATCCGAAGCTGGAGATCGAAAACCAATATTGTATTCAGTCACAAATATAAGTCTAAACATTGAGTATTTAACTTTCAAGTTTTCAGGGCATTCAGAGTTATAAATCTTGTGTAACTTAGACATGGAAAGATCACAATTTAAATATATCCTTTTTGATTTATTCCTGTTATAATGGCTTTCAGTTCCTTTCAATTTTCCAATAAAATCTCTTACAAAATTTTTCTTCTCGGTATTTTTATAGCTTACTCTGTCACCTCCTCTGTGTTCTTCAATGGGTTTACCACTGTAAACACTTTTAGTCACGTTGGCTAATCTTGTGCGATTGAATCGAGTTAAGCTCATGAAGAACTTCTTGCAGACTGGTACTCGATTAGGTCCATGCATCAGGTAAAATTTAGTGCTGTATGCATGCTGCGTTCCTGATTTTTTTCTCTTGTTACCATGCACAGGTCTGGGCCTTCTTCTTTTGATGTTGGTGGTCGTAACTAACGATGCTATCATTGAATCTTGACGTAATTTGTCAGGTTCTTTGTACAATTCGCGGCGCATGGAGTTCACATCATTTGGAGATATTTTACAGCACTGAAATTGTTTGGTGTTGTGCTGGCAAGGATAATACAGCGAAACCCTAGGTGCAGAGTACTTTGCCTTTTTGTTTGCAGCTCGTTTTCCTCCTGTCACTCTTCTTTTTCGAAATCCGTTATTCACTGTCCGAACTTCTACAGTTTCCTCATCAACCTCATCCATTTTTTCAGAATATAAATTAATTATAAATTAAAAAACGGTAAACATATCGATCGATTCAATTCGCACCAAATCTGCTGTAATTAATGATTTTGACATGCAAAACATGACAGCTCCACAGATAAGATGGCGCTTGAAAATGCGTGATTGGTTGAATGGACAAAATACGATCTGCTTAAAAAAATAGAGAGGACAAAACTTATTTTGCATCTAACGGTACTTTTTGCGAGCATTTTTACAAGGGAGCAGTCACTTTTTGATCAAAACGAAAGGCGGCAAATGATTTAAGTTGACATAGACAGTAAAATACCATCATTAGGTGTATTTTTTTTTTTTGTGACAAATCACTTTATGCTTTTTTACTCCTCAATTACTCACGAACAAATCTGACAGTCGCCGCGTTAGCGTATTCGAGTTACATTGCGCGTCACTGCCAGCTCGACTGCCAACCGTTGTAGCGTCACCGCGCACTGTATCTCGGATACATTGCGTATTTTGCTTTTCTGTGGTGTTTACGATCAATAGAACAGTCTCAATGAACTGCCATCATCATCATCATCATTTAATGATGAAGGCGTATGAAATTGACGTCGGTTTTTCCAGTTTTTTAAACTTATAAATTATTATAATTGCAATAGGCGAGATGTTTGCATACCGTGTTGGTGCGGATATTTTAATTGGAGCCAGTAAAATGTCGGTGTCGTGTAGATATCGGGCAGTGCGAACGTCCTATTTCCAGAAATTGTTGTGAAGTTTCTATAAATCCTATTAGTTTGTAGCCTGTAGGACTTTAGAAGTTTGTACCTAGACAGACCGGTAGGTAATAATGACGTTACTTAGTAATATACAAACAACAAAACTAGAAACTGTACATAGGCATGCGAGCCATGTTATGGGAATGAGTACGTGTGGCTTTTATACAAACAAACATTTTTTTGAAGTTTTACTTCTAATGCGACTTCCAACAAGGTTGCGTTACACGGGAAGCGTTAGTCACTGTCTCACATAGAGTGATCATATACGGAGACCACCAAAAAATGCAAAACACTTCGATATCGCGTTCTAGGATCCGACCAAACTTAGCAGCGCCATCTAGTTCTGATTTAAGGCAATATGAGCATAGAACCTTTTCTAACTAAATAAGTACTGCATATTGGTTAAGTACATAAAAATAAATACTAAATTAATTTCACATTAAGCACAGAGCGAGAGTGAATGCGTGGCACTCGAAGTATAACTTCTTCCGCACGGAGGGACTGCACGCACTGTTTTTTTTTTTAAATGACCTGTTCTAATAAATGCCGCATCAATCTATTTAAACTTACCTTTTCCAGAATAAGTAGCCTGTACCGACTCATCCAACTTTATTTTTATTTTCAACATACACCACAGATTCGAACATATTTCTATGTCTAACAAGCTGTATGTACCTCATTTGAGCGTGTGAAAAAGATAACAAGATTATAGCTACTTTATCCTGACATTACATTCTAAAATAACCCTTATTACGTCCAGAGTAAACACTTTAACCCTATACAACATTTTTTTCGATAGGTCACGAATTCTATTAACGACATTAGCATATTTCATTAACCGGTTACGGGCTACCCCTTTTGTGCTGGGTCTTTTTGACCCGGCGGGGTCTTTTGGACCCGTGAGGAGGGTCAGTGAACAAAAGAGGGTTTTTGTGATCAATTTGGAATTGAAAGAGATTTTATGGTGTTATGAGTTGAGTTGTGAAATGGATATTTTCTTTGATGTTTGAAATATTGGGGTTTTTATATAGAGGAATGCTCATCGTATCTAGAACTTGGATTTATAAACCAGTGAACTGGTTAGAGGGTTTGAAAATACTTTTTGCCTATAAATAACTTCAGAATCAGAATGATTTTCATTTCAAAACTTCAAAATAATTAACTACTAAGGGCCGTAAGATCAAAAGCAGTTTAAACTATGGCTTTCGTAAACTACGATTACATTTGATCGATGGATTAATCTACTGTCATCTCTGTCAGTTTAAGCTACCGATGGTCGATTAACTACCATTGATCTTATGAAATAATTGGAGACTGGAGGTTAAACTCTATTTCGTGGTTTAAACCACTATTGATCTTACGGCCCTAAGAAAATTTACATTATACCATACTTGTACATTTCACACAACGCCCTCTAGTCCCAAGCTAAGTAAGCCTTTTATGTCTGAATACCTAACATACAAAAATCATCTATGTTTGCCAACGCAAAGATGTTTGTTTTTGGTGGAGTTCGAACCAACGACTCCCAGCTCGGAAAGCAGAGCTAATATCAACTGATATTACATGTAAGATATTAACACTAAGTTTTATAAACAAACCATAAGTACATTTTTTTTTATGTAATTTTTATCACTTTTATAAACATGCGTTACAATGTTATTTACAAAAAAAATAACGCATAGAAGCGTCAAACAATGTAATATTCTGAGACTGAAACTTTTCCCATAACTTTACATAACAATATATTCGGTTATTTCTAACTTGTTCGCTAAATAACAATCGCAATAAAACCCCGCGTTTAATATCAGGGAACACTGTCGGCATAATTAATAAATAGGTTTCATACATCTCATTTTGAGCAGAACCCTAAAATTATGTACACGTACAACGAGGTGCTATTTATTATTGGGCGAGTTGCACACAAAAGCGAATTCGAATGTAATAAGGAAAGAAAATCTACTATCCTTGCATGAAAATTTCTACTCAAACCCATACTTGAGTAACGATTTCTGTATCGACATTATACATGTCTTTTTATACCTATAGATAAGCACCTACAAACTTATATAACTACCTACCTAATAAGCTACGGCAGCGCCATCAAGAGGCAAAATAACTTTATTCTATAATTAAGAATTTTGTATCTCATTGTAAAAGAACTTTTATGTTTTTATGAGAATAAATGTCTTTAAACCTAAATACATTTTGTGACAAAAGTTACTAAATAAAGAAAACTAATTTACGAGCATTGAAAACTTTAAAATTATAGACGTGGCTCTGACTATCCCTGTAGATTTTCAGAGATCATATTATTCTAATGTGGATGATAGACTTATAATTAAGTAAAATATTCGTTGAGGTTTCATTAAAAAAATTCAAGATTCAATTATATTTATTATTTAATGTGAAAACGCACAAAACCTTAGTATTTTTTAGTAATTCATAGAATTTTTAAAAATAAAGATGACCAATATGAAAATATAAATACAAAAAATAAATCATCAAAAAGTACAGAAAATAAAATAAAATATAATGACCACGCAGAAGGTATGAATAAAAAAACATAAAAGAAAAAAAAAACCTTCAACAACCTCTATGAAAAAGGTCAAAAATAATTAACCTTAGACAAACAAGTAACGCAAAACAATTTCTCCAAAAGTATCGGAACCAGGAATTTCCCGAAAAATACCTTTTTCCCAGACGGAAAAGTTTCTAAACATGGTATCGATGCCAACTCGTCGAGATCTTGAGAATGGGCTGCTCTGTGTCGTGAATCTCAAATGAGGTTAGAATTGATTTTTTTGGCGTAATTTTTACCATTGCTACAGAATATACACTTGTTCTAAGCCTGATTTTCCACTTTAATAAGGTTTTTACACCAAATAAGCTAAGAAAAAGCTGCAATTTTAGTCGCAAAAACTAAGGTTAAATAAATCGAAACACTGATCTTAATCAGGCAAAAATTAAACAGCGGAAAAATAATAATTAGAATGGCATATACCTAAGAATAATGAACTCTGTGTTTATTTTATAATTCCTGTAAAAGTGGTGTACAATAAAGAGTTTTCTATCTATCTACCTAGGTAGGTTTTTTGAACGGATCATAGGTGGGCATTCTACAGGGGCTAGAGAACAAAAAATGTTATATCTTTGTTCTCTAGCCCCTGTAGAATGCCCACTTAGTTAGAGGTATAGTTTGTAGGTAATTAAAGTTAACCTTTGAATCCCGGTGTAAGTTAGAATTATAGTAGGTGCCAAATAACACCGCAATACAGGTCATTCACCCACCTTCGCCACAATGTCGCAAAATTCAATATATGAATGGCTAATTCTGTCGCTTTCCATACAAAATTGTCGCTAAGACGGTAATCGCTCGAATCTCGTAGTACTGTTTGTTTACCATACATAAATTGAATTTTGCGACATAGAGGTGAAGGTGGGTGAATGACCTGCATTGCTTACTTACACCATGTTTCTTATCCTACTAATATTATAAACGCGAAAGTTTGTAGAAACGTGGACACTGACAGTAGGGTTGGTCCACAAGCTGAAAGTCGCTCAGCGAGCTATGGAGAGAGCTATGCTCGGAATTTCTCTGAAGGATAGAATCCGGAACGAGGTTATCCGACAGAGAACCAAGGTAGTCGACATAGCTCAGAGGATACGTAAGCTGAAGTAGCAGTGGGCCGGCCATGTTTGCCGCAGAACTGACAATCGTTGGACGCCCTCCGGCTAGGTGGGGTGACGATCTGAGACATGTAGCTGGCAAACACTGGATGAGAAGAGCCGAAGACCGGGCTCAGTGCCGCGTCTTGGGAGAGACCTACGTCCAGCAGTGGACCGATATAGGTTGATGATGATGATGATGATGAAAGTTTGTAACGATGTATGTATGGATGTTTGTGACTCTTTCACGCAAAAACTACAGATCCGATTTGGATGAAACTTGGAATATATATTGTCCGTGACCTGGATTAACACATAGGCTAGGTACTTTTTATCCCGAAAAATCAACGGGATCCAACGGGACGCGAACGAAGTCGCGGGCGGCCTCTAGTAACTAAATATTTTTGATCGAAGACTTGATATTTATTTTATTTTATAAGTCTTTGAAAGTGATCTATCTAATATTCAAATCGCAAATTTTACTCAAGGATAAGAATCACGTTCAAACCCCTGTAATTTCATTGCGAACATACCGCGTTCAGTGTAACTGGTATTTTTATTTTAAAGTGGGGTTTAAAGAACCCTCTTTTATCTACAAGTTGGTATTTTCATTTATTTCTTTTTCTTTGAGTAAATTAGGGGTTAACATCTAAAATGTCTACTACGTGATGTAATTACATCTACAAAGCCTTATCGAAATAATATTGAAACTTTATTTGATTAAATAATAAAATATAAATTTAATTAAATAATAATAATTTCTTTTGAGAAAATTATACAAGTGTTAGAACTAAGTTAACATTAGTTATTTATTGATCGAGTGAGCGAAGCGAACGAGATCTTAGTGACAACTTGGACAAAAATGCTTTGTATGTTTGTATATTAGTTCTTCGAGATCTTTTGAACCGCTTATCCGATCTTCACAGAATTTGGTAGGTATACGGATAGTACTCTTAAGTTTTACTGGTTTGTTAAATGAAGTAAATCGGTCAAGGGGTCGTTAAGTTATGAGGGTCCAAAGGAAGTAAAAAAAAAAGTCGTACAGAAATATCAAGTGGGGTGTCATATGATAGGGTTTTGTTTAGACATTCCAAAACCGTTTTTATTTTTGTACGTAGCTAGACGGCGATTTCTATGCGATTTGCAAAGTTTATTACAACCATTGGTCAATAAAAATTGTTTGGGTTTTATTAACCTCCGACCATCACGAGATCTCAGTTCGGGGCGAACTACTACATAGTTAAGAAGTGAACTAAAGTTCCCTTTTCTAGTTCTCATCATAGTACAAGCTTGGCTTAGTTTGGGACTAGAAGGTGTTGTTTTAAATGTCCGTGAATATTTTTTTTATATATATTTTTATCTTTATCAAAAATGCCTATAGCAAACTAGTTTGTTATAAGGCTGTGCTCAATTCGGTGTGAATTTGTACCATCTCAAATGCGAGATTAATACAAAGGTGTGTAAGTGCAATTTCAGAGAAGCGGGCACGTCCCAGCAATTAACTACCCGGCCACAGTCCTACTAGAATAGCTTGTTTAGTATGTATACCTACTTGTAGACAAAACCCTTTGAAATACTTTGAAGTTTGTATATTGGAACGAAGTTCCTTATCGCGCGTTGCGAAAGAGGGCTAGACGGAAAAAATTAAAACCAAAAGTTGCAGCGACACTTTTTCCAAACTTTGACAACGTCATTCGAATAAATTGGTGCAGGAAGGAAACAAATGAATGTCGGGTATTGTTGGAAGTTTTTGTTTTAATTTAGGTGCTTCTGTGTACTTACTGTAAGAAAACAACACCTCAAGGAACTTCGTTCCATCCGGGTGTCCCTTCTCAAGTTTTTTTTTTTTTGAGATATTTTAACAGAAAAAAAGAACGACAGTAATTAATTTCGTAAGAGTTAGTGGCCAACTCTGGTGACGGAGGTTTTTAGGCCGCCATAAGGCCTCCGTCGTGGCTTAACGAATTCTAGAGCCGAGACCGACGTTTAACTTGCCCTCCAAAGCACGGAATCACTCAGATGTAAATATCACGGTCACCCATCTAAATAGTAAAAAATGTCGCTTAACTTAGATAATCAGTGAAGATTAACTAACCAAGCCTAGCCAGGAGCGCTTCAACGGTGAGTTTTGTTCGTGCGTGTTTCCCTTGCAAAGGGGAAGTCTGGAATTTTCGCCAAAAAATCCCCTTGCGACTGCTGGCAGGGGATTTACTGTGGATAGCGGTAGTAAACCAGCTGTTCTATCAAGCCTGTGACTCTCTGTTTGAGCTGTGTTAAGTTATCGTCACTTGCGAGTGTAGCGTTTGCACGAATTGTATAATTGAGCTTCTTATATTGTACGCGTGAGGCACTCGGTATAATATTTAACTTAATAGTCATAGTTATAGGTACAACAGGTTTTCAAATACAAATTCATTTATTCATTTGTAAACACAGGATATAACACGACACTGCGTATTTGCTTTCCTGTGACGTTTCTGTGGTGCTCACGATCAATAGAATAGTCCCAATGAACTTCCATCATCATCATCATCATTATGAAGGTTCAACGTTTCAAATTGAAGTCATAGTTCCCATGAATTTCATGACAGTTCCCAATGCATCTTATGATCATCAGCATCATCATCATTTGATGGTGAAACCGGAAGGTAGGTCATGAGATGGATTCTCGATAAGTATAAGTTACCGACTTCAAAAAAGGAAAAGGTATCAATTCGGTTGTATATTTTTCAGTAGTTTGTCAGTTGATTAAGAGTAACACACGCCATCCACGTACACGGCATTGCGTATTTTGCTTTTCTGTGGTGTTTACGATCAATAGAACAGTCCCAATGAACTGCTATCATCATCATCATCATCATCATCATCATCATTTGATGTTAAATGCGTATCAAATTTGAAGTCGGTCTTTCCAGTTTTTTAAACATATAAATTATATTAAAACCCATTGTTATTATTTTCTTGTATTTATGGCCTCTGTCCGTCATTTCGACAATTTTGCCAGTGTCAAGTCAAGTCAAGTCATTCGTCAAGTCCGCTGTCGTTTGTTTGTTCAGTCATTTTATCGCGGGTTTACCGATCAAAATATAAACGCTTTAAAAAATGCTGAAATGAGATGAAAATAGATATAGCAGCCTTTTTAGCAGCTTTAGGTATGGTGAAACACAAAACGACCTTAACAGTCCGTTAAATGGCTAACAAGCTGTTAGTTTAACTAACAGAGCATGGTGAAACCGGCCCTTAGAAGACTGTATTGTATTTAGAGTTTGAAACGAAAATATCGTTACTGGCTATGGCATGATGTAAAAGTGTCTCTGAATGAGAGACATTCAACTTTCGACAAGATGATGTCGTATCGTCTTTTCCAATATCGGTCCATCATTCGGTCTTATTTCGCCTTTCTGTCGTGAAAGATTCTTTTAAATTAGGTTTTAGTTCAAATAAAGCATATTAGCATAAAAAGTACTTTATTAATGTAACCTTTCAGCTTTTTAGCACTCACGCCGGTTTATTTCTTTACGTAATATGTGTCGTGTGGAGCCATCAGAAAAGCGTTTTTAATGTAATTTTATATTGAGTTCTATGGCCCCAAGTATTTCATAGTTGCAGCTCAAATTGCACAGTGGGCGTGCGCGGGTTGGGCGCGGTTCACCTGCTTCATTCGCGCCCGCGTTTACTTTATTTTCGGCTTTAGTATTGGCGAAATAAGGGCTATTGTAAGTTTTTTTTTGGTTGAAAAAAAAACCGTCTGATAAGGCGCTCGACAATTGTGTTTATTAAATTTCATTTAAGGTTCTGTGATTGTGAAACTAAGTACCTAATTTAAAGAGGAATAACCGTTCGAGTAAGCATTTTATGACCGGGTTGTAGATTTTTGAGCTACGACATAATGTAGGTACCTACCTAATTTACAGCAGAAATTACAAAGAAAACGGAGGGGCGATAGGCACTACAGACAGAAAAATTTAAAAAAAATTGTTTTTGGGCCTTTCTTTGGAAACTATTCAAAATTCTCACTGATATTCTAACATAGAAGTAGGTAAATAATCCTCGTATTGCCCTTACATCTTACAAGATAATTGAACTATGCAATGTAATGAAATCGCTTCTAGTGTGGCCACACGACAGCTACAACCGTCGTCCGGGCAGCGGAATGCAATAAGACCCGTCCGCAGCGGAATGGAGGGAAAAAACCTACCTCTGTCTAATGATAGTACTGGATACAACTCTGTGGATACATACCTATTAAATACATATAGGTACGAGCTTAACGGTGTAGGAAAACATCGTGAGGAAAGTTGAGGAAACCCGCGGCTTAGTCAGCTCCGCACGTATTGACTTGGTCTTCCCTGTGGATATGTCTGACTAGGCTGAGAGGATGGTATAGTACTACAAGCCTACTCCATCTAAACATTGTCCCAGGCACTGCAGTGTGTCGTTAAGTGTAGGCATAGCTTGCCTCCCGACGCTGTATACAGCGTTATACAGCGTTCGTACCTATCTATTGATAGGTACGAATAATAAGATGGTACAAGCAACGTGGCAAGTGAGATTGCAATATAATTAACTAGCTGTCTTCCGCGGCTTTGCTCGAGTGGTAGCAGCATACGCATTATTTGGTTAAAATTTTTGATTCTAGTTTTAGACACTTTAGTATGCGACTTTTCTAAATTACTATCTTAGGTGCATCCTTACTCAAACTTTATACCTCTAATTGCCGAATATTCAAACGACACTCAAACCCCACTCAATTTAAGTTCCGCTTAAATTATTGCCATCTCTTACAAATGAGTAATGTCAAACTGAGGCAGAGCAATTTTAAGTGGTGCTCAAATTTGAATGACTTTTGAGTATTCCAGCCTAAGACTTATAGTTTATGGCGGCCACATACGTAGCGGTATACCTGAACGGTATACCGGAACTAAAGGCTTGTGCAAGTATACCGGAGCGTGTGTGTGACATAACTTCCACAAGCTTCCTGACTTGCACAAGTCTGGTAGGCAGATCAAAACTACGATCTGTATACCTGCGCAAACTAGTTTGTGCAAGTATGCATGAGCGTGTGTGTCGTAACGCTTTCAGTCGCACGCGCGCCAGTGCTTCGGTCGGTTTGTGTTTATTTTCGCGCCAAAATGTCTGTCGATTCACGCCGCAGTAATAGAGAGAAATTAGAAGAGTTTATAGATTTATTTTTATTTATTTACCATTCTTTACACCATGCAGAACGTTTCTTCTTACACTTCTCTTTTTTTTTAATAGCTAGCACCAAACCAACAATAGCCACAACGTCATCACTTGTGGGTGCCGGTGGCATATTTCACAAAATACTTATTGCACAACACGACTTCTTCGGTTTGTCACAGGCGCAGAACTGAGACTGCACAGACATACTAGAATCGTGTGTGGTCACTATGGACGTTAGGTATACCTGCACAAGCCTTCAGTTCCGGTATACCGTTCAGGTATACCGCTACGTATGTGGCCGCCATAATGGCGGCCACATACGTGGTTAGGCTGTGCGTTGATTGTCAGTCAGCTTCAAAAGAGTTTTAACTATTTAGAAAAAGAAGAGAAGATAAATGTTCACGGACATTTCACACAACGCCCTCTAGACCGAAACTAAACAGAGTTTGTACTATAGACACCAGATCGCTGATAAAATACTTACCTAGTTATTTTTTTGTCAATATATACACTTAAAATACATAGCAACACCCAGACACATAACAAACATACAAGTTTGCTATAACATAAATGTTTGTTTTTCGTAGGAATCGAACTCACAACCCTCAGCACGGAAAGCAGAATCGACTGAGATGTGACATTTATCCATATATTTGTCAACATGTTTGATATTGCAGTGGGCTCTTGCTTCAGTCCCTGGTACAACCTGTATAAAGAACTAGAATAATCTCGGTCACAATAGAAATTGTAAACAACTGTAATGCCACAGGGACGTTGGGTTGTTTTCTTAAAAGAATAAACACAAATGAACAGCTTAACTGTAAGCTGTTGTAACTAAAGTTTATACTAGCTGTTTTTAGGGTTCCTCGTATAAAAGTGTTAATGCGAACCTTAGCAGTCTGTCTGTCTATCATCACACTCATTACAAATATTGTATCTTTATAGTTGGAAATCAAAGCGCTCGTTGCGTAGTATTGCTAAGTCAATCTTCACTGATTATCTAACTTAAGCGACATTCTGCGCGGTTACTATTTGAATGTGTGACCATTAGTGGTCTTTACGCTTCCTTGCTTTGGAAGGCACGTTAAACTGTCTCGGCTCTAGCAGTCGTTAAGCCATGACGGAGGCCTTAATGTGGCCTAAAACCCTATCACTAGAGTTGGCCATTAACTCATACGAGCTTGCTTGTTTGCTTTACCGTGATAGATGACACAAACGAAGGCAGGCCTAAGTATACCCAGCAGTAAGTGAAGTCGAGATGTGGATGGTAATGATAATTTCGGAGACTCGACGCTACATCCACTCCTGAACATTGGTCCAGATTTCCAGATTACCTATGTGGCGGCTAGCCACAAGTAAGTAAATCGGGCTGACGCGATAGTTTTGTGTCCCGAGTCGCCAGTCGTCTCTCCCTGCTCGCACAGTGCAAACATGTAGCTGCGTTGGTGAAATAAATAAGTAATTATGTGGAGCACTGAACTTTATCATTACATCCCGAAGAATTAGGCCGTGCTCACTTTGGATACGATTTCATCCGAATTTGATTCGTACAACTACGCACGAATGATACCGACCTTCCAAGGACTATGGGAGCGCTCACAAGGCATGCGATCAGTCATACGTATACGTACGTTTACTTATGACGTCCGAATATGATCCGAATATGTTGGGATTTATCACGCTATTTGACGGAGAAAAACGTATTTGTGAGAACATTACTCGTACGTTTACGTACGAACAAATTCGTGTCTAAAGTGAGCACGGCCTTAGAATGAAGATAAGAAGACTCCCACATCATTATATATTAGATACCCCTAAATTGGTGACCCCGACGTGATAGATTCTATGACATGTTATTTGCTAATGAACTGTTGGTTACGGAACCCTTAGTGCATCAGTCAGATTTGCACTTGAATAATTTTATATTGTCCTCCAAGTCTAAGCTTAAAGCTTTGCTTCCAACGACGCGGATGAAGCCCTAGCTTCCGTATTATCTACTATTTCCTGTGGATAAGACAGACTAGGTTGAGCTTGGTTTGTCCAGTACCAATACCATCCGTATTGGTACTGGACAAGCCTACTTCATCTAAAACCATGCCCCAAGTACTGAAGTGTTCCGTTTATAGAGGTATGGGTAAAAAGTGCCCTTGAATGCAAATGCCTGATCTACTCTGTTATAAAACTGTGTGTGATTGATTTAGTAGCAAAATGATGACTGAAAAATGCTTCTATAACTTTTCATACACGAATGAATGAAGGAATAAAAATCCTTTATTTGCACACTATAATAATAATAATATGCCTTTACATCTATTCAATCTTCTATACTAATATTATAAAGAGGAAAGGTTTGATTTTTTGTTTGTTTGTTTGTTTGTATGAATTGAATAGGCTCCGAAACTACTGGACCGATTAAAAAAATTCTTTTACCATTAGAATCCTACATTATCCCTGATGAACATAGGCTATATTTTATCCCGGAATTCCCACGGGAACGGGAATTACGCGGGTGAAACCGCGAGGCGCTGCTAGTATCCTATAAAATAAACATAAGTAGGTAACTAACCTTCTGGTTAACTCCCAGAGGACAAGATCCGACGACGACGTTTTATTAACTGCATTTGAAGTTTTCTTATTTTACATTTAATATGCTCTTCCTCATTTTCACATTTTCTTTTTCCCATATTGACAATACGCGTGCGAAGGCTCTGAGCATGGAAACACGAATGAAGTGAAGATGGCGGCGCTCGGAAGAAATAGGATCCTCAAAATTTGAAAAAATAAATTTAAACAAACCGTGCGAGGCTGAAGTAAGGAGGCTCACTACAACATGTAAAACAAATCGCTTCGAATGAAGCTGATCATATAATTATGATCGAACTTCACGTACAGGGTAAGTTCCTTTGATCATTAATAATATGCCTTTACATCTATTCAAGATGATTTATAGAGCGTCAGGAGGCAACCTATGCCTACACTTAACGACACACTGTAGTGCCTGGGACAATGTTTAGATGGAGTAGGCTTGTAGTACTATACCATCCTCTCAGCCTAGTCAGACATATCCACAGGAAAGATAAGGTCAATACGCACACTATACCAATATAATATCCTGTGGCTTTTTCCAACAATGAGATGACGTATAACAAACTTCATGTTTGTATTGAAACAGATTTTGGTATGAAACAGTAATAGAAATACTTGTAAAATTTAAGTTATTGTTTCGTCCCAGTTGGACGAAATACCGGAAGTCCAAAACTAGAATAACTCAATAAAATTGAAGTAAAAATTAATTAAGAAAACCCCAAAGTATCAGTACAGTAAGCCTCTTATGATGTTTATGTATATTGTATACTCAGTAATATACGTACTATTACAAGATAATACATTTAATATTCTAGCATTAGTGTTTGTTCCTGACATGCTACTATACCGCTCTCACTCACTCGCGTCAGTTCAAACGTGGCTTTACAGTGCTTCATAAAGTAGCTTATTCTGTATCGTGTAGTCCAGTGATTCCCAAAGTGGGGCAGGTGGACCCCCAGGGGTCCACGGGAGACTCGACGGAGGTCTACGTTGGACGTGACTAAAAATGGGGGTCTACAATCGTAAGCAGGGGTGCATGAAAATTAATTTGGTTTCGATAGTGAAGAACTAGAATGTTGGCTTGTTATTTAAAAAAAAAAGTAAAGTTGGATGGGGTCACTTTTTCGATTGGCCAACTTTGCTTTTTTGACATCCACTCACAATACAATGAATTAAAATTTAATTAAAAATTTGACTACCTTAGTTTATTATCAAATAATTCATATTCATATTCATATTCATATCATTTATTGCAATTATTATGTTACATGGTGAGGTCTTAAGATTAAAATAGTAGTGCATAATAGCCCTTAAGCTTAGCTTTAGCTTTTAATTAACTCTATCAAGCAATCAATTCTAACTTTTTTTTTCGAAAACTTTTAATTCGTCGTTGAAACTCAGCCACAACGCAAGTTTCCATAGATAGATAGATCTAATCTTCACTTTTTTTTCGAGATTTAGAAATTTGTAGTATTGTAGATGCAGGGGGTCCACGGACCCAGCAAAATTTTGAAAGTGGTCTACGAAACAAAAGAGCTTTCTGAACCACTGGTGTAGTCTGTTGTGATTGTGTTTCAGTTGAGCTTCTTAGAAGCGTCAGTGAACTGGTTAAAGATGTCTTAATTCTGTCTCTGTACTAAGAAAATACATTTTGTATCGAAGCGTTTATAAAATACTAGCGACCCGCCCCGGCTTCGCACGGGTAGTTCAAAATAAAAAGTAAAAATCCTACTAATATTAAAAACGCGAAAGTTTATAAGGATGGATAGATGTATGTTTGTTACTCTTAAACGTAAAAACTACTGATCCGATTTGGATGAAGCTTGGAATTTATATTGTCCGTGACCTGGATTAACACATAGGCTACTTCTTATCCCGGAAAATTAACGGGATCCAACGGGACGCGAACGAAGTCGCGGGCGGAAGCTAGTTCAAAATAAAAAGTAAAAAGTTGCGAAAAGCTTATTGATCGAGTGAGCGAAGCGAACGAGATCTTAGAAAATAAGAGCTTTTAGTAAATGTAGGTACATGTCAGTTCATTTTCATGATCGTAATCACCCTGTGGTTCCGAGATACTCTGTATAATATCAGAAAAAAAAATATAATTTTCAAATTATTATTGTTTGTAAAGAGCTTAGATTTGAAAAATTTAACTTTATTAACATAAAAAAACATTAAAAGTCTCACAATACTTTAAGAAAATTAAAACTAATACAGTATTAGATTTTAGTCCCAATTTTCTTTACCCCGTAAATAACCCGGTACTTTGAAATAAGCTTCGTGTTTTAAAATTAACCAATTGACAACTTTAGCACGTAGTCAGAGGCCTTGTTACAAAGTACACAATGCCCTGTAAAATTAATAGCCTTAGTGAGTTTAGTGGTTTGTTCAGACGTGCCTTTTAACTGTCCGTCAGATACCGCACTCTTTAGTCAAGTTCACTTTTATACAATCGCTAGAGAATGGAAAAAATGAGTGACATTACAGCCGATTTGACAAACTGACTAAGAACTACACGCGAGAGCAATGATTCCGGGTCACTTAAAGAATGTTAAAAATCTCGGAAACTAAAAATGATAGGTTAATGCAATAAATTGTATTTAATAGACAATGTAATACTCCTTAAATTAAGGTATTAAAACTTCTTAGTTATTGTAAAGTTATATCTTAAAAAAATCAAATTTGAAAAAGGGCCACTTTCGAAGATGGAACTACGAAATTACAGCATTTGGTTTTGCTTTTGTTTGTAATCTGTCATTTATGTGGGTATATAAACCATGTTGATAGTGCTCTATATTCATTATTCAAGCTGAAATTATGTCGCTTACGCCTGAAGAATGCACCAGAATACTTACAATGCTGGAAACCGGCCGGAGTCAGCGCGATACAGCCAGGACTGTCGGTGTGTCGCTGTCAACAGTACAAAGAGTTCTCCGACGTTACGAAGAAACTGGTTCTAACCTACGCAGACCAGGAACGGGCAGAACCAGGTGTACCACAGCACGAGAAGACCGATACTTGGTGAACACCATGCTTCGAAATCGCTTTCTCACAGGAACTGAACTCACAAATCAGTTTCGACGCCTCGGAGGAAGTAACCCAAGTGCATGGACAGTAAGACGTCGGCTTGCTGAATCTAACTTAAAACCCCTTAGACCTGCAAACGGCCCTAAACTGGAGCGTGGGCATCGTATTTCAAGACTAAGATATGCCCAGAGCCACGTAAATTGGAGTATTGAAGATTGGTCAAAAGTTATGTTCTCCGACGAATCAAAATTTATGCTCTACAAGCACGATGGAAGACACAGAGTGTATCGAAGACCAGGGGAAAGATTCAAGCAAGCATGCATCGAAGAAAAAGTAGCCTACGGTGGTGGGTCTGTACTTGTGTGGGCCGGAATTTCTTCTGAAAGTCGCACAGAGCTGGTGATCATAGAAAACGGCTCTTTAACTAGCGTAAGATATGTGGAAGAAATCCTCAATGATCATGTTGGTCCATTTATGGTCAATTTAGGTGAGGATGCTATATTTATGCATGACAATGCCCGACCTCATACAGGTAGGATTGTGAATGACTACCTTCAAGAGATGAACATTACTCGTATGGAGTGGCCAGCGCGCAGCCCGGATATCAACCCGATCGAGCATGCTTGGGACGAGCTAGGCAGATGCGTAAAACAACGAAACCCTCCCCCAATCACGCTTCGTGAGCTCAAAATTGCTCTCACAGAGGAATGGGAGAATATTCCCCAAAATCGTATAAGGAACTTGGTGTACAGCATGCCAAACCGCGTAAACGCAGTAATGGAAGCACGAGGAGGCAATACGAAGTATTAAAATTCAAGTCAAATCGTAATAAAGTTCAAAAATTTCATGTTTCCTATTTTTGTTTTAAGGAGAGATCAGCAGTTTTTTTCTTTATGTAATTTTGTGTTAATAAAATGTATGGTGACTCATATTTTTTTACTTTCATTTAAGGAGTATTACATTGTCTATTAAATACAATTTATTGCATTAACCTATCATTTTTAGTTTCCGAGATTTTTAACATTCTTTAAGTGACCCGGAATCATTGCTCTCGAGTGTATTTGAAATATAATTTTATACTTGACCCTGGCTAAATTGTCTGCAGAAATGACAAACAGAGGCCATAAAAAATCAGAAGAAGCAAATCAATCTAGTTTAAAAATGTCATTTGCATAGTTTTTTGGGTCTGTTCATAGTAATGTCCTTTATGCTCCGCTAGCTATAAATATCTGCTAAATCTATTGTCATCTCTCGACAGAGCATTTTAGCGCTCTCTCTCTATATCGTAGTCTTGAAACTGAGTTTACTCGTACCTCTATTAGCTACTGGTACCGCAAACTGAGATTTAGTGCAAGTAACTGGATCAGTCTGAACGCGCTCTCACCGTGTTGTTTGGTGTAACAACACACTCATAATAATTTACAACAACGATCGGCTCCAACCAAAATATTGTTTGTTATTTTAAATGCAATTTTAACTACCGGACCAATTTTAATGAAACTTATACCATTCAGAAGCCCTTTTCCCGAATTGAAACATAGGCTATATTTAATTGAAATCAAAGACGTGGATTCTTTGCTCGGAGCCATTTGCTACGAGGTTCATCGTATGCTGGTGACAGATATTTCGGAGGAAAGCTTCGCACGCGTACGAAGTCGCGGGTATCAGCTAGTTCTCTCATAAAAAAGGCTTATTCCACGTACCCTTACGAGTTCACCCCGAAAAAAAATAGCCGGCGATCTTTCGTTTGGATGTAATAAGTTTTCAAATGTAATTCGTGATACAAAACATTATCCTTCTGATTCCTTCTATTTCGAAATTCAGCCTTCTTGATCTGAGGACAACAAAAGGGCGAGCTAAGAGAATTGGACCCTTTGTAGGTAGTTCCAAATGGATCATGCGTGTTTGAAGCAATCTTTTATACGAATGTTTGTTGTATACTTGGACGTGATGAAGCCTTTTTTGTATGAGGGTCAAACGATTGCGTCTGCATGCTTAGCGTGTTCATTTTACCTACTACAAAGTTCACGTAAGGTGCATTGGGGTAATTGCGAAAATGGGTATATTCCGAAAATCCATAAAATCTAGTAACATAATGCGATATTTTCTTGTTACTTGATTTTATGGATTTTCGGAATATACCCATTTTCACAATTACCCCAATGCACCTTAGAGTAATATTTTTGTATAGATTGAGCAGCGCCCCTAGCGGGTAGCTTACAAAACTGATGATTCCCCATACAAAACTTTAGTTTGTACTTTGCAGTAAACGTCAAAGCGTTGGCGCCTGACGACAAGACGTCTTCGTCGTGTACTCAGTGACTTAAAAATAAATATTCTTTTAAAAAACATTCTGTCTGTAAGAGGTTTTTGAAGAGAAACTTCTAATGCGACTTCCAACAAGGTTGCGTTAAACGTTTAACGCTCCTGGGGAGGGGGAATAGAAAGACACAAAGCGAGAGTGAATGCGTGGCACTCGAAGTTTCTCCACGCACAATTTTTTTGTTATAACGGTTTTCTTCATACGCTGTTTTCGTTAAAACGACCCGAAATGCAAAAGCGTTCACTGATCATAATAAGTCGAAGCATTAACTGAACACTGTACTGTTTGTCGAGCCTTGTCGTATGATGAGATTGATAAACGTACACACAAGGCCTCACAAATCATCTGAAACTATCTATACACAATGATACACATAGCTCATATGGCTGATAATGGCTGAACGTGAAGGGTTAGTACTGAAGCATGCTGTGATACGATTCAACCTTAACCGACTTCAAAAGAAAGGCGCTTTGTAGTTTCCATTCAATCGCCCGTTCAACTTTAAATTGATTTCTTTTATGAAGTTTCCTAATGAGAATAGTTCACGGTACTTTTCCGCAGATATTTATAAAATTTGCAGCCTTTTTATTGGTGAATTGTCCACAGCTTTGGTCAGGAGGAGTCATTTCAATGGGGTTTCAAATAAAAAGTTAATTTAATCACTTTCCCATTCCATCCCACTAATATTATGACAAGGCTTAGATGTTTGTGTTTCAATCACGGTGCAACTACAGGTCTGATTTGGATGAAACTTGAAATCTATCTAATATCTATAAACGAGCAATTCTTGTATATTTATCTCTGAATCTCGGAAACGGCTCCAACGATTTTCATGAAATTTCAGTATACAGGGGATTTCGGGGGCGATAAATCGATCTAGCTAGGACTCATTTTCAGAAAATGTCGTTTTATTCGTGTTTTCAAGTAAACACTTAAACAGAAAAATGTGACTCTTCCCGACATCTATTGCCGAATACTATTTTTTGAAGTTATACTTCTAATCGTTAATAGATGGCAGTGATGAACGTTTTCTAACCAAATAAGTACTGCATATTGATTATGTACACAAACATAAATACTAAAAAAATAGCGAGCAAAGCTCGGTCAATCAGCTGGTATATATAGTGCGTCAATGTTTGCCACGCCCAATTGTTTATTGCCAATGAGGCTCGAACCCACGACCCACAGACACGGAAGGCAGAGCTACTACCGACAGAGCTGTGACGCGTGTTACACCAAAAATTTGATCCAACAATCCGGTTTCACCAAAAGCTTTGATAAAATTTAAATTCATAATATCACAATTGAACGCGTCAAGATAGACCCCACATGTCACAAGTTAATTTTACAAAAAAAGGTTTGCGCCCCCTGACATTGAATTATGACGGCAGGGGTCGCCAACGGTTGGCGCGAGTTATTTATTTAGAAGTGTACTTTTTATGGTACACAAAATGTTATTTGGCGCTGAGTTTCAGAAGTTAATGGTGCTGGGGAATTATGAAAGCGTTCATTTGTGACACTGGATTGTTTTTGGTCACTCTTTTGGGTAAGTGATTGTTAGATTAAAGAATTATTTTTTTGTAAGTGTTTTAAATATTGTTTTTGGTTATTATATTTTTGGTATACCTACTTAAATAAACCAATTGCACTTTTACACCCTATTAGGTCTAAAGTACGTATGACGCACAAGATTTGACAATTCACAATATTAAAATATTCAGTCGAAAATTAATCCTAAAAATAAATCAATAAATAATTAATGTGTAAAATACTTTATCTCAAGAGTTATTTTACAGATCACAAAGAAAATTAAAACACATAAAACAGTTGAGCTATCGACAAACCGTTGCACACGATTTTTATATAGCTCAACTGATCCAAATGAGTAGGTACCAAACTGTCACCACTTTTGTACTTACCGAGATTCCTTTATCTACTTAATAATTACAAATAATATTTACAAATAAATCTTCCATACACACACATGAGGGTTCTCCTCTATAACCAGACTCTTATGAGACTGGCATACCAGGAGAACCCTCCACACACTCAAGCATCACACACTCACCCACACCCACCAATTTACTTTCACTTACATTTTCACGTCACTTAACATTCTCCTTTCATTTTATATTTATCTTATCTTTATCCTTTCGATATTCACGTATGTGTGACCTACTCAATGTGCAATACATACTGTTTCTAACAAGATGTATCCTGGACACAGGAGTATTTGGACCACGACGGCAGGGTCTGCGCGTGAAGGGTGGAAGCTGGCCCCTGAGATACAGTTCTTAACTAGTTCGGGAGCCGGAATATACCCAACCCGCTCGAACACGTCGTTGTAGGCTCAAATGCTCTTGTCAAAATTAGATGCTACTATCTTGAAGTAGCTTCAGTTTTTAGTTAGATTAGTTTAGATAATAAGTAAAGGTCGTCTGGAAGAAATCGTATCGTAGACTAAGTTTTACTTAGTTTACTTACATAGCAAAATGAAAACCACAGGAAACTAGATTATCAGCGTAGAAACTAATCCAAGAGCTTTGTACATTCTATCAACATTTCGCTTCAAGTGCTTCTAAGCTATCGGAAAATAGTTGATGCGGGTAACTTGCTCGGAACTTCGGTATCTACCCTACAAAATACAAAGACGATATTTTTAGAGTTACACTGCACTATCACAGTATTTATACTACCTATTGTAAGATGCATGTGTACATGACGTTGTCATAAATGTCAACTGTCACCTGCGTGACAGTAGTAACTTTGAAGGATAACCTAAAATAATAAGAAGGGGTTTTAGCGGGTTTTGTTGTGACGAGTTGTACAGAAATGTATTTGATTTTATTCCGAATAGATTGTTTATAAATGGAAACTGAAATTTAATTTACCAAGAAGAACGTAAGAATGTGACGGCCAGAAGATAGGTCTTTACACTATCTTACAAAAAACTTGAGAGGTTTCAAGGGACACCCGGATGGAACGAAGTTCCTTGAGGTGTCTTTTACACCTAAATTAAAACAAAAACTTCCAACAATACCTACATTCATTTGTACTAAATTTTCACTTCAAATTTATTTATTTTTTATGTTTGTTACCTCATAACTCCGTCATTTATGAACCGATTTGAAAAAATCCTTTTTATCTGAAAGAGTATGTTTCCAGATTGGTCCCATAATTTTTTTATCAAAATCGGTTTAGTAATTAGGCAGTTAAATAAAAATAACTGGAAAAAACACGTCATACGCGTACACGACATTGCATATTTTGCTTTCTTGTGACTTTTCTGTGACGTTTACGAGCAATAGAACAGTAAGTAGGTACCTCTATCACGAACAAATCTGACAGTCGCCGCGTTAGCGTATTCGAGTTACATTGCGCGTCACTGCCAGCTCGACTGCCAACCGTTGTAGTGTCACCGCGCACTGTATCTCGGATACATTGCGTATTTTGCTTTTCTGTGGTGTTTACGATCAATAGAACAGTTTCAATGAACTGCCATCATCATCATCATCATTTGACGTTTCAAATTGAAGTCGGTTTTTCCAGTTTTTTAAACTTATAAATTATCGTAATAAAATGTTAGTTTTTGTGTCGTAGTTCATGCCTGTCACACACAGATCAACTCAGTACATTTATGTATGCATGTCAAATTATTCATACAAGTTAATATAACTATCTGTGGTGATTAACATAACTTGGCTTATCCATATCCGTTAATGTAATGGACTTGGATCAAGATGGAACTGGCTTCTACTAGCTTCCGCCCGCGACTTCGTTCACTTCCGGTTGGATCCCGTTGGTTTTCCGGGATATAAAGTAGCCTATGTGATATTCCAAGTAACAGACAATTATATATTCCAAGTTTCATTCAAATCGGATTTTGTAGTTTTTTAGTGAAAGAGTAACCAACATCAATAAATACATCCTTACAAACTTTCGCGTTAATAATATTAAGTGGGATAGGATATCAAAAATAAAGACAGTGCTATCAAAAGCAAACTCTACGGTAAAACTAACTAAGTTATTCCGGCGACTGTCGTCGGTTTGCAGTTCACAAGTCAATCAAAAGGAATATTCTAAACATGGAGGGAACTAACTTAATTACATTAAGTTATATGTTAACTAACTTGTAACTGTATCTGTAAACGTTCCTGAATGGTGACCACGAACCGGATAATGAATTCCAGGCCCTGACCCGAAGAAACAAAGTCAAACATGGCTTACCTTGTCTAACTAGGTTTTGACTACTCTGATTGTAACTGCATGGTATTGAAGCGTTTATGAACAGTGGAAGACGACTTACAGACGGCCCTGACCCAATGGAAGTTTTACTGAATTTTTATTATTTTATGGTAATTAATTATTATTTTTTAACTTCAGATTAGGTAATTGTTATAAAACATTGCACTAAAATACCACATTTTTGAGAAAATAATGATGAACCGCCTGATGCTAATTGATTATTCTGTGTCTGGGTGTTTCTATGTATTATAAGTATGTATTTACAAAAAAAAATAGTGTGTATGTATTCTATCAGCCATCTACTAGTTTCCATCGTACAAGCTCTGCTTAGTTTGGAACTAGAAGGCGTTGTGTTAAATGTCCGTTAATATTTATTATTATTATTATTATTATTATCTCAACAAATTGCATTACCACAAAGATCACGTCCACCTAATACGCATTACCCTGCGTCCAAAGCTCGGGGACAGAAAATAGTACAGTCGGGTAAAAAACTTCTCACTTATCCGACGTACATTCGAGTAAACAATCAATAGGAATCCATATCGAGAGGCTCGAAGCTCGTAACTCCAGTTTAAACATTTCCGAACGAAACTTCACTCATTAACGACCGTCGCAAAGTATTCCGTACGCTCCGGTTGCTGGTAGCAAGTTACAAGCGGAAGCGATAGCGAGAGCGGAAGCGGAAACCGAATGTTAATTCTGAGTTTTATTCCTCACAGTCCGTAACCGCCGGTTAAAACTGAGGTTGTCATTACTGAATTGTTTATGCATTAAGTAAATTATATTATTGGTACATCTGAATGATTACTCATATAATTTACTTGAGGTTTGGGTTTTTTTCCCCAACATCTAAGTTTGGCACACACAAAATTAATATTTATTCTCAGTCGGGATTAAACCCACGACCCACAGCACGGAAGGCAGATATCAAAAACTGATGTCACTCAAACGGTGAAAATTTAGAGAATAAGTAGTGTTTTAGTGTTGCGCCGCCGAACCGCATCCGTCCTCTGTGTGTTATGGTCTAAAATTTTTCTTTTTCTTTTTTTTTTTAAATTGACAGAATAAGAATCTCCTACCGCTTACATTTAGACCACGCACCAAACACACGGCTTATTGAACGAACTTGAAAATAATAAACATCGTATATTTCGCGACTTCGGTGCTCTTTACAATAAAACTGTTGCCAACTGATTGAAGTAATACTAACAAATAGGATTGCCTGGCCCCGTTCTGGCCTGACTCCGAAGTAGATTACCAAATAGTTACTACGTCGTCTAAGAGGAAAGCGTATTCTGATAAAAAATCTTTAGGTACTTGTAGCGCCATCTATCTCGCTACATAAGAACTAACATGAGAAATATCCTAGATCGCGCAAACGAAGTTATCACGGAGTTTGAACATAAGTAACACTACCATAATACCATCCATATAGATTTGAGTAGAGATTCTCCCACAAAAACTATATGCTTGACTCCAGATCAGTACTTGAGCCGTGAATCAGCATACGAGCCTATGTTAAAACTGTATATGGGATTCATCAGGTCACGTGACTAATTCGTTCAGAAATTTAATTTTAATACATTTTATTAGTTTTCTATTCTCTAGCGGTTGTAGAACGTTACGAGTATTATGTAACGAGTGCCATGGTACAGTCAACATCAAAAGTAAACGATGATAAGAAAAAATATTTTGAAAACTATTACTTCGGTATTTTTTTTTGTTTTATTGGCAGTTTGTACAGTAACCACTACAAAAAAGAACAAAGAAAAACTTATTATTATTATTATATTCAGCCTTTTGTATCTCATTGTTGAGAAAAGTTATCCCCCATTCTTCCCACACACTCCGATCGCAGGCAACGCTTTGCCAGTCGGTCAATAAATGGTCAAGTTCGTCTCGCCATAGCCTTCTTGCTGGGTCTTTGTTTTGGAATGTCTAAACAAAACCCTATCATATGACACCCCACTTGATATTTTGTACGACTTTTTTTTGTACTCCCTTTGGACCCTCATAACTTCACGACCCCTTGACCGATTTCTTTCATTTAACAAACCAGTAAAACTTAAGAGTACTATCCGTATACCTACCAAATGTGAAGATCGGATAAGCGGTTCAAAAGATCTCGACGAACAAACATACAAACATACAAAGCATTTTTGTCCAAGTTGTCACTAAGATCTTCGTTCGCTTCCCTCACTCGATCAATTATAAATAAAAAAATATATAATACACTTCTATTACTGACTGTACATCCATAAAACAAAATGCCTACTAAACTAAAAAGTTATGAATATTTTATGTATCCCTCTATGCAAACTTATTCTAATTTACTGCCGACCATAGTTCCAAGTGTCTAACTTTAACAAATTGCTACATATCACTATGAACACGGTTTGTGTCTAAACGGCACTTCCCAACAGTGGGACGACGCAGAGCGATATATGGAAATGAACGCTGATAAATTGGTCGGTTAAGAAAAATGTGTGCTTACCATCCAACTAGGTGTACATTGTGTACAGCGTGGTTGGTCGGTTGGTAATAGAAGGTAAATTCTATTGCATTTTTCTAAACTAATCTAATTTGATAGCGCTAAAATTATGTTTTTTTTATTTTAATGCGGGTTTATTCGAAACTTTTAGGTTTTTTAACAACTGTATCTCTACTGAAGTGCAAAAGTTGCACGAAATTTTTTTTTTTTATTAAAATTGAACATATATCCTAGAGCTTTGTAAAGATAGAAACGTGAATAATAATAATTTTCTCGATAAAAAAAATATCGTAAAGATGACACTAAATCGATATTTCAAACGGTTCATACTACGATGTTTCTTCTTGAAATCATGTCAACGTTATATATCATAAGATAGGGCTTATTATTTACTAGGGAACTGTAATTTTTTTTTTTATTATAATTGAGTTATTATTCATCTCTGTGAAAGAAAACTATCAAAATGTATACGTTCAGCCCGTTCAGGCGCTCGCGCCCAGTGCCCGTCTAGACGTCTTCGTCCTAAACTTTTTGGATAACCTCGCCTTAAGTATGTGATTACAGCTTACTGGATGACGACTGCGTTCTGGTCTTATCCAGAGGTTCTCAAATAGGGACCTGAAAATGCGGCAAAATAGTTCCAGTAAAGGATGGTACGGCAGTGTTTGCTTCGCGCTCGACTTGAGTGTCATATTATAAAATTTTCTTAACGAATAATTTGTCATTAACTTCACAACACCGGTACTTTCGAACATAATTTATAAGTTTAAAAAACTGGAAAAAACCGACTCCAATTTGATACGCATTCATCATCAAATGATGATGATGATGATGATAGCAGTTCATTGGGGCTGTTCTATTGATCGTAAACACCACAGAAAAGCAAAATACGCAATGTCGTGTACGTGGATGACGTGTTTTTTCGAGTTATTCTTATTTAACTGCCAAACTACTGAACTGATTTTGATAAAAAATTTATGGGACTAATCTGAAAGCATACCCTTTCAGATAAAAAAAGATTTTTTTAAATCGGTTCATAAATGACGGAGTTCTGAGATAACAAACATAAAATAAATAAAAAAAATATATCCGAATTGAGAACCTCCTCCTTTTTTGAAGTCTGTTAAAAATTGTTGATTTTCTACTGAACTGCGTAAAATAATACTCTAGCACATAGAACTGAACCGGATTTGAGGTGGCAGCTGTACGGCTCTGGAATGCTCTTCCAAGTAACATACAAAGGGCTCCAAATAAATTGGTTTTTAAGAGACTCGTTTATGAACACCTCTTGAAACAGGACGCATCAAAGCGAAATACATAGGTAGGTTTCTTTATTTTCTATGTTCTGAATTGTAGCTCATGTAGGTACTCTAACATAACCCATACTATTAGTGCAATTTGTTCTCTTTTCTGTTTATTCATTTTGATTGTTTTGAACATGGCTGGTTTGACAGGCGTCATGGCTCAGTCGGTAGTAGCTCTGCCTTCCGTGGTATGGGCCGTGGATTCGATCCCCACCGAGAACAAACATTGGTGTGTGGCAAACATAAATGTTTGTTCTGTGCTGGGTGTTACTATGTATTATAAGTATGTATTTACAAAAAAATATGTATATAAGTATTCTATCAGCCATCTAGTTCCCATAGTACAAGCTTTGCTTAGTTTGGGACTAGAGGACGTTGTATGTAATGTCCAAAGATATTTATTTATTAGGTACTGTTTATCTTAAGTTTGCACGCCAACCATTCTCCTGACCTGTAAGGTTGGCAGGTAGAAAATGCTTATAGCATTAAGTCCACCTAGTTGTACATTTGTTCTTTGTGTGCAATAAAGAGTTAGATAAGGTACGAGTAACCTTAAATAAAAATAAACTACACCCAATTTATTTATTTAAGTCTTATAACATTATTGATATAATTTTTATTTTTTGTGTTAAAGGTCTTACTATTGTTTGGTAAACCCAAACCACCCACAATAAGACGCATAAAAAAAGGTGATCACCGTATGTAATGAATGTAGTCAATGAGTTTCATTACTTCTTTCCCTTCATTTCTTATTATCTTTTGCACTAATGACGCGTGTGAAAACACTCCGTTGTCGTATGATTAATATCAGCGTTCTACGAAAGGGGCTCTTATGGATTCTGTTGAAGATCTACCCTCCAGAATGTTAGACAAAAAGATTGTTACTGATAATAGATTTGCATTGCGCGTCGGCTTTGTGGGTTGCGCGTAGATGCTTGAAATTTTACATAGTTACCGCGCAATGTATTGTAAATGTAAATATGAATGGTTTTGTGGAGTAGACCACCTGTGTCTTATTATTGCACCCTTTAAAATAATAGACAAAAGATTGCTATTGATATTTGATTTGCATTGCGCGTCGGCTTTGTGGGTTGCGCGTAGTTGCTCGAAATTTTACATAGTTACCGCGCAATGTATTGTAAATGTAAATATTTATCGTTTTGTAGAATAGACCACCTGTTGCTATTTAACGGAATGATTTATGTTAGTAATGTGTGACAAGAAATAATTAATACTGCAATGTTTGGAAGAGCCTCATCAGTGGAAGCATCGTCATCATTAAGCGGATGAGGTAAATATGCTTTTATTATCTGTTCTTAGACAATAATGCGCTTATTTCACACACGAGATGAAACGCACACATCTACAAAGATATGAATAAAAAACAAAAGAGGATCGAACTCTGGTGACGGAGTTATTTAGGCCGCCTTAAGGCCCCCATCGTGGCTTAACGACTGCTAGAGCCGGGACCGACAGTGCCATCTGAATAACGGAAGCGCTCAGATATAAATGCCACTAGCGGTCACCCATCCAAATAGTGATAGCGCAGAACGTCGTCGCTTAACTTAGGTAGTCGTAGAGATTGACTAAGAAAGCTACGCCACGAGTGCTTCTATAAGTTGCCTATTTTGCCATAAGTTTTATCCCTATTGGTTAGACAAAAAGATTATCAATTCGGTTGTTTTTTTTCTCAGTAGTTTGGCAGTTTAATATAATTATGTAACTGGATAATTTATAAGAAAACTGGAAAAACCGACTTCAATTTGATACGCATTCATCATCAAATAATGATGATGATGATAGCAGTTCATTGATCGTAAACACCACAGAAAAGCAAAATATGCAATGTGTATTATATAATCTGTGGCAATGTCGTGTACGTGGATGACGTGTTTTTTTAACCAACTTCAAAAAAGGAGGAGGTTCTCAATTCGGTTTTTTTTTATGTTTCTTACCTCAGAACTCCGTCATTTATGAACCGATTTGAAAAATTCTTTTTTTATCTGAAAGGGTATGCTTCCAGATTGGTCTCATAATTTTTTTATCAAAATCAGTTTCGTAGTTTGGCAGTTCAAAAAGAATAACTCGAAAAAACACGTCACGATCAATATAACGGTCCCAATGAACTGCCATCATCATCATCATCATCATTTGATGATGACGGCGTATCAAAGTCGGTCTTTCCAGTTTTTTAAACTTATAAATTCATCATATTTTTCAGTTTGTTGTCGGTTAGAACCATTTCTCGTTACATTTCTCTTTACATGTTACATACATTGGCAAGTTGCAAAGGTATTTACACTGTGCAGTAATTTACTAACAATGAAAGGGACGGATGAGAGAAGAGTGCATGCAGCAAAGATGCGAATGCTGAGATGGATGTGTGGAGTGACAAGAATAGATAAAATAAGGAATGAGCATATAAGAGGAAGTTTGAAAGTAGCGCCAATAACGGACAAGATGAGGAGTAATAGGTTAGCGTGGAATGGACATGTCATGCGGAGGAAAGAAAGCCATATTACGAGAAGAGTGCTAGACATGAATGTGGACGGATGTAGAAGTAGAGGTAGGCCATAGAAAAGATGGATGGACTGTGTGAAAGAAGATATGAGTAAGAAAGGAGTGAACATCGAGATGAAGGCTGATAGAGGAGAGTGGAAAACGAAGACATGTTGTACCGACCCCACTTAGCGTGGGACAAGGGTAGGAAGATGATGATGAGTAATTTACTAAGACTCATTAGTATATATATTAGGCCTTTACATCTATTGAAGATGATTTATCCAGCGTCAGGAGGCAACCTATACCTACACTTAACGACACACTGTAGTGCCTGGGACAATGTTTAGATGGAGTAGGCTTGTAGCACCTATACCATCCTCTCAGCCTATTCAGCCATATCCACAGGAAAGACCAAGTCAATACGTGCGGTGCTGACTAAGCTAAGGGTTTCCTCACGATGTTTTCCTTTACCGTTAAGCTCGTGTTAATGCGTATATAAATTTTCCTATCGAAAAATCCATTGATGCGCGGCCGGGATTCGAACCCACGACCTTCGGATCGAAAGGCGAGGTGAAATCCCACTCGGCCAACACGGCTTCACAAAAGTGTAACTTTACCTCTCTTAAAATTTATTTTTTTGAGGTTTTCCGTAAATTTCTTGCTATTGAAAAGTCTACCTTACTACTTTGAAAAACTGTTTTATTTTCCAAAGCATGTATGTAAAAGTTTTCTTGGGTACGTATAACGATGTAAGATGCATTTTTCCATAGAAAAATGCATTTTACATCGTTTTAATAGGGTTGTATTTTGTAAGAAGTCTACGTGAAGGGTCTCATTAGGAGCGCATTTCTAAGACACTTAACTTTGCTTTGTTTTATTTTTAGCAATGTCTTGACGAAAAACTAGCTCGTAAATGTGTCTTATGGATAAAAAAAAATATCCTTGGATATTTCACACAACGCCCTCTAGTTCCAAACTAAGCACATCTTGTACTATGGAAACTAGATTGCTAATAGAATACTTCCTATATTATAAGTTTTTTTAAGTACATACTTATAATACACTAGCTGACCCGACAGACGTTGTCCTGTCATTCAAACTCTTACTGTCAAACAACTGACAGTTATTTCAAATGTGACACTAAAAAGGTTTTTATGGAAAAGGTTAAGGAACTTTCACCCCCTCCCCCCTTTTCAACCCCTTACACCCTTTTTTTCGCATTAAAAAGTAACCTATGTCCTTTCTCAGGCTCTAGACTATCTGTGTACCAAATTTCATTCAAATCGGTTCAATAGTTTTGGCGTGAAAGCGAGACAGACAGACAGAGTTACTTTCGCATTCATAATATTAGTATGGATAGTAACATAGAACAAACATCTATGTTTGCCACACACAAATGTTTGTTTGAATGTAATTTTGAATTATGAATAAATTAATATTACAGCGTTCTTGTAACTAGTAGGTAGAAAATGAGAACGATTTGACTCGACTGAGATTGGACTTTGTAACGTAGCTTTGTTGGCTTCCTTTGATATTTATAAATGACATCGCCTTCTATAGCATAGCGTACATTATCAAATTCATAAAAAAAACAATAAAAATAGTTTTTTATGTCTCCATCCAAAAACTTCACATCAAATTTTAAGCCCCGTCGGAGGCCTTAAGGCGGCTTTAAAACTCCGTCAACAGAGTTGGCCACTAACTTATACGAACTAACATCTGAAAAAGCTTTGATCGAGGGCCTAGAACGAGTTTTGGTGTGTCAATCTGTAGAACGTATGACGCCCAGCACACCAGTGTGCGCTGAATTGTATGGAGACACAGCGGATTCTTTGCGAAGCTTGACCTGCGAGTACCGGCTTAGTGTAGATCAAGCTTCTATAAAAATCCGCTCAGTGTCTTGTCTCCATACAAATCAGCGCACACTGGTGTGATGGGCGTCAGACGTTTTACACACCAAGGGGTATATTCATATTGGTGTTCTAAAGCTGAACTAACTAGAATGATTGCTAAATCTTTTGTCATCTCTTTTCGTTCACATGCAAGTGACAATGATAGAGCATTTTTTAAAGCCACGCTAAAATGACAGTTGAATATAAATATAGGGGCAAAACTCGTCCCTCTGTTTTAGTGGACGTGACACTTTTGGTTTTATTTATTTGAGAGCTGTTGTTTTGAATAATAAACTCTCGGAGCATGGATCACGTATTTGAAGAGCGTTTCAAGGTCCCGGTGTAGGACCTAATATTTTATTAAGTTAGGTCTCTTGTAGATCTTGGTCAAAAGGTTTACAGGTACGTGTATGTATCTCGTGCTACTCGATCTACGGGGCTAAAATGCGCACGTGAGATATTTTGTGACAAGCGAGAATCGAGAAAAATAGTTTTCAAATCTCCCGCTCGATGAGCTTATCGAGTTTTCATACAAAATATCTTGCAAGTCGTTTCTCGATATGCGTTTCGATAAACAAAAAAAACCTCCGACTAAGGGCTCCGTTATTTAAATAAATACCGTCCGAAAGGTATGGCAAGAAAATATTATTTGATTTAAATTTCGAATCAAAAAGAAAAAAAAATTACACCTGCCAGTATTGAATAAAGAACAAATCAAAACTCTATCAATGGGCATTGACAAAGGCCGGAGAAAAGAGTATTTTATTAATTTTCTCCGAAGATTAAAAAGAAAAATAACACTGTTTTTTCGTGGCCGATTCTAAATAGAATTCACACTTCGACGTTTTTTAATAAGAATCTTTTGGAATTTTACACAATACTGATAAATGTTTTGTACAATATTTTAGACTAGCTTCCGCCCGCGACTTCGTTCGCGTCCCGTTGGATCCCGTCGATTTTCCAGGATATAAAGTAGCCTATGTATTAATCCAGGCCACGGACAATATATTCTAAGTTTCATCCAAATCTGATCAGTAGTAAACAAAAAACAGTAAAACAAACTTTCAAAATACCAAAACATGCAGTAACTTCGTATAAAAAAGAAGAAATATCTCTCAATTCAGTTGAAATGGCCATGTAACTAAAGTAGGTCTTTACCGGAAGTAGTCGCATTAAGTCTACAGACGACAACCACATTTCCGGTTCACTTGTTGACACTCCAGTGCTGCCAATTTCATTATAATTGATGGTAGTGTGGTTGCCAAGAGCGCTTCAATCGGTTTTCCAACTGCAAATACTTGGAAATAGGAGTTTCTAAATATATTTGCTGTTAAAAAAAAAAATATAATTTAAAAAAACCAGTGCGTGGAGTCCCTTCACGCGGAAAAAGTTATACTTCGAGTGCCACGCATTCACTCTCGCTCTGTGTTTAATTTGAAATTAATTTAGTATTTATTTTTATGTACTTAACCAATATGCAGTACTAAATTTTCACTTCAAAATAAAAAGTAAAAGTTGCAAAAAGTCTATAATGTCGGTTTGGATTTGAACTCGTATCCCGTTGTCGATCTGACCGCAGTCCGACGGTATCACTGTTCTGCCAACAGAGCTCTGCTCCTGATGGTTGAAATTACAGCTATGTTTATTTTTCTTTTGTTTGACGCTGTCAGTTGGCAGTCATATAACTTCAAAAAATGCTGAACACTGCCATCTATTAATTGATTGTAGCATTTGTAGCGTATTAGTCTCTGTCTCTTTCTATTCGGGAGGAATAGAAACAGACAGGGACTATGGGTGTTTCTATGTATTATAAGTATGTATTTACAAAAAAAAATGTATGTATGTATTTTATCAGCCATCTTGTTTCCATCGTACAAGCTTTGCTTAGTTTGGGACTAGAAGGCGTTGTGTTAAGTGTCCGTGAATATTTATTTATTGACCGAGCGAGCGAAGCGTCTCAGTTTCCACATTGGCCAAAAATGCGTTTGTCCGGATGTCTGTCTGTTTGTCTGTCTGTCTGTCTGTTCTCCTCTACAGGTCGCATTTTTCAACCGATCTGGACGAAACTTGGTACACAGGTTATATGACTTATTAGAATTTTTTTGTCGTCGGGGATTTTTGATTGGAGGGGTACTTCCCCCAAAAAAAGAGCAAAAAGGGGGCTATTTGATATACTGGATATCTCCACCAAATGAGATCCGATTTCGATTATTCTTTTTTTATTTGAAAGGTAGTAACTATAAGTTGGTCTCATAAAAGTTTGGCGAAGATCTGATAAGGATCTTCAGCATGATGAACAGGATAGCTCATCAAACCATCGATGGTTTTCAATCAAATTTAAGAGAAACACAAAGGACCTCATTCTACACAAGATGATGCAAAAAAAAAAACAAAAAGATCAAAAAAATCACAAAACGGAAAATGCACTTGCACATTACATTCCTCAAAAATTTACAAAATTAAAATAGAAAAACGTCACATCACACACACACACACACACAACATTTTACATTATAGTTAGTTTTCAATACGTGACAGGCTGCAAGCGTTTCGTCGCTGTTAGAATACTAACTGATAATTATCTTCATGATGTTTTCCTTCACTGAATGAGAGCATCAGCATAATAATAAGCCTTAAATTAGAAATTAATAAAAGTGCACTTAAAGACTTTCAGAAAACACCTTATACACGACATTGATGATGTTGAATATTGGAATATTTAGTATACTCGCGAGGTCTACAGCTCCCAGAGCCACTAGTTTATTTATGTCCTCCCGTATAACGCAACGTTGTTGGAAGTCGCTTTAGAAGTATAACATCAATATTCATGACATCCCATACAACGCCCTCTAGTTTCAAATTAAGCAAACTTGTACAATGGGAATTAGATTTTTGAGTATACTTTTTTGTAAATACATACTTATAACATAGTAACACCCAAAAATCTATGTTTGCCAACACATAAATGTTTGTTCTTAGTGGGCATCGAACTCACGACCCATTTTGCACAGCAGGCAGATCTAATAACCACTGAGTTGTGACGCCTGTCAAATTAAACTCGATTACGTATAGAAATTCATACAAAATGTTATACGAATTGATTTAAAGGCGATATCAATAAACTCCAACAAGTGCATGTTACGAAGGCTTAAAGCTGGAAGTGTACTCAAATAATTTACAAGCCACAATCAAAATAAGACAGTTGGTTCTCTTCGATAAAGCTCGTATCAGGGGCCAAATCTGGTATCGGAGTTTTCAGTCCGTCGTGGCTTAGCGACTGCTAGAGCCGGGACCGACAGTTTAACGTGCCCTCCGAAGCACGGAAGCGCTCAAATGTAAATGCCAGTAACGGTCACCCATCCAAATAGTGACCGCGCAGGACGTCACCACTTTACAGACTGAAGAAGATTCACTAAGCAAGCCAAGCCACAAGCGCTTCTGGTCATTGTGCTACGAGCTGACAAAGTTGCTACGCCGTAGAATGAATGCTACGGTGCTACGAGACTTGAATTTATAGTGTCATGTATTGTATTTAATAGTTATTTTTATTGTGTTTAGATATTTGAAACGTTAGTCAGGAAACTAAACCACTATGGTGTGAAAGGGATTGCTCTTGAACTTCTTAATTCTTACTTAAGTAACAGAATTCAAAGAGTTTAATTAGTTTATGTTAATGGAAAACGTTCTCCGGGGTCAGTGGTAAAAATGGGTGTACCACAAGGATCAATACTAGGACCGTTCTTGTTTTTAATTTACATTAACGATCTACCACGAGTGGTTAGAAACGATCATGAGATTGTACTGTTTGCAGATGACACTTCACTTGTATTTAAAGTGAAACGACGACAAACTAATTATGACGATGTAAATAATGCAATCTCTAAGGTTGTAAACTGGTTTAATGTAAACAATTTATTACTAAACGAAAAGAAAACTAAATGTATTCGGTTTATTCTACCAAACGTCAAACAAATAAATGCCAATGTAAAAATCAAAGAAGATAATATAGATCTCGTGGACACCACAGTATTTTTAGGCATAACTCTAGATAATAAACTTCAATGGGGCCCACACATAGATAAATTGTCGAAGAGACTTAGTTCTGCAGCATATGCAGTCAAGAAGATCCGCTTCCTTACAGATGTGGAAACCGCAAGACTAGTCTATTTCAGCTACTTTCATAGCATTATGTCGTACGGCATTTTGTTGTGGGGGAGTGCTGCAGACATAAACACCATATTTGTGTTGCAGAAGAGGGCTATTCGTGCAATTTATAACATGGGTCCCAGAGAATCACTAAGAAATAAGTTTAAGGAAATAAATATAATGACAGTACCTTGCCAGTACATCTATGAAAACTTATTGTATGTTCAAAAAAATATCAATCTATTCAACAAAAAAAGTGATAATCATAATGTTAACACTAGAAATAAAGACAAACTCGCTGTTCCCACCACTAGGCTCACAAAAATTAGTAAATCTTTCAAAGGGCAATGTGTACGCTTCTTTAACAAAATCCCAAGTGATGTGTCTCAGTTGTCGATTGGCAAGTTCAAAAACGTAATAAAACAGAGACTTCTTTTAAAAGCATACTATAAAATATCTGATTATTTAGAAGACAAACAAGCTTGGGACGAACTAGCTCCAACTCATCCAATAAAAAAAAATATGTAATCATACCTAATCATACAAAACGTAATGACGATTCAAAGTGATCAGTGGGATTTTATTGAATAAAAGATTTTTGACTTTGACTTTGACTTTGACTATTTAAATAAATAAAATCCTTGGACATTTTCAAACAACGACTTCTAGTCCTAGACCTCTAGTTCTTAGTAGATCCATACCCACGATCCACAGCACGCATATATTTGCATTGTATAGTTTTTTTTAACTTTGGAAAGTTGGAGGACATCATAAACAAAAAAAAAAGTGTGGCACTCGGAGACTGCCGCGGTAAAGCTATTGCATAGCATTTTTAATCGTATCACCGCTGTGCCGGTCCGAGTGGGGGGTGTTAGGTTATTTTCGTTACGGAATTTCTGGATTCGGTCTCCACGCTCAAGGCCCGCGATAGAAGCTATGCAATAGCTTAAAATTCCACAGAGCCTGAAGACCAAGGCATACAACCAATGTGTCCTGCCTATATTAACATACGGATCCGAAACATTGCCGCTCACACTTGAATACATCCATAAGATAAAAGTAGCACAAAGAGCAATGGAGCGCGCCATGCTCGGTATCTCACTACTCGATCACATACCCAACGTGGAGATATGACGCCGGACCAAAGTTGTAGATGTAGGTATGTGGATCACAAGCTTGAAGTGCAGATGGGCAAGGGCACGTGGCCAGAAGGAATGATGGAAGATGGACCACAGCAATTACGGAATGGTGGCCAAAGACCACGAGGCAGACCACCCGCTCGATGGTCCGATGATATTGTGGCTGTAGTCGGGCGGCAGTGGAGAAGACTCGCGCAGGACCAGAGAGACTGGCGTACTAAAGAGGAGGCCTATACCCAGCAGTGGGTGCATACAGGCTGAATAGATAGATAGATAGTTTTTATTTAAATACTTTTATAACACATTTGCTCGTAAAGGGTCTCTTATTTCACCAATTTCAGTATCGTGATGTATGTCATTACGCACTCGTGCGTTATGGTAAAGTAAAACGTACGGTTTATCAAGATGCTCCCACTAAAACGAACGGAACCTTTTTTAAATCTTAGCAAAGAGTTTTTATGTCAGTAAAGTGGTCAACATTTTATGAATAAAATTGACTTTGGGAGATAAAAAATAAGCATTTAATTCTTTTACAAATTGTTAAAATTTTTCTAACTACTTTAACAAGTGATTTATTCGTATTAGAAAGTAAGGTAAAACGTACGGTTTATCAAGATACTCCGTCTAAAACGAACGAACCTTTTTTAAATCTTAGCAAAGAGTTTTTATAGCGCTGATGCGCGCGCATCGCTAATTTGTGATCAAGTAAAAATTATTCCCGCGCTTTTTACTTTTGTAAAATTAATAAGTTAATTTTACTTTTAAACAACTTTTATAACGAGTTTTATTTATTTCCTCGCAAATGTGTTATAAAACGTCGTATGGCATACGTGCGCTTTGAAAATTACAGCCTCTGCTTTCTTGTAGCCCTCGCCTACGGCTCGGGCTGGCAATATCTCCTCGGCTGTAATTTTCAACTTATCGCACTCATATCATAATGTACTATTACATAATAAGTAGTGTTCTAGCTGCAACAAAGTTTCACTGTAGCGGCCTCATAAAGCAAAGTTAATAATTTGACGCTTATCGAGTATGAAGTATTAATTATATCAATAAATTATTGTAATTTTGACGAAATTTTAATAAAATTGAAACTTATTATTGAAACAGGGCGTTTTACTTTATAATTGAATTAACTCTGCAACTTTGCTTGTATGAAATTTGTTTTCTGTGGTAAGTAGGATATTTTTCAGTAGTAGCTAATATCAGTAGCTAATTTATTTCATCTTCAACCAAATTGGTAGTTTTTACCTCGGATAGGAGTAAAAATATTTTAATTAAGTTACTTAAAGCTATTTTTATAATAAACATTTTTAACTTTCGTTGGTGAATAACGATTACACGGGTTTTTTTGGCTTATTCCCATCGAGCCCACCGGCCGGGCGACTGTAAAAAATATGAAAAAAATATGAGTGAAAGAGAAAGAGTTTTAGTCTGGGCTTTTGGCGAAACCTTTGCCTTTAGTGAGATAAAAAAACACTTAAATAAATAGCAAAATATTCATCACATAAAACTTTTTTTAACACCATAAAAGAGAAGTACTTTCGATATAAAATTTTTATCGCTTCAAAGAGAATAGAAAATACGTACCTTAATATTTATGAAACCGACAGAGCTATGATTCTTACGGACAGGGTAGTTTTATGTAAACATGATTTGAGGGATGGGCTGTTGTCGATAGAAACAGAAAATATCGATTAAAAGTTAATAAATAAATATTAATGTTTGTTAGCAGTACGGGTTAAGACACTGTTCTATTGAAAAACTTGTATTTTTATGTAATTTACTCGTCATGGTAAAAATCTTAACACATTTCATGGCTCAAGTACTTCGTGCGTATTGTAAATATTGTATTTATTAGTCATCTTTCTTAAATTGTAATCGATAAGCAAGCAGGCCCAGCGAACGAAAGATAAAACTCAAAACTGAAAAATAAAACTTGTATTTTAATTCGGTACTGGATTTTGATCAGTTGAGCTATCTATTAATCGTTTGCAAAGGTCTACAGATAGCTCAAGTATTTGATGTAAGTGTATTGTATATATCAGTTGCATTTTATAAATATAAATATTTTAATGAATAAGCAGGCTTAGCGAATGTTAGATAAAACTTATAACTCTCTCTCTCTCTCTTCCCGACTGTTAGTCCCACATGGTGGTGGGGTCAGCCTTCCTCACATTCTTCCTCCACTTCGCCCAATCCATGACGTCGTCATCTGAAACATTGCATTCATTCATGTCGCGGTTACTTATAACTAAAAAAACTATCGATGAATTTCATATGTGACGTCCCATCCCTAGTTAACACAGTAACCCCTAGCGATACGCCGTAACTCCCATGAATACAAAGTGACATACAATGCACTTCGACCTACTCTCACTTAGCCCCAGCCACGAAATACATTAATAGTATACACAGTATAATTGAACAGGACTTTGCATCTACTGTAGACAAATTATTGTATGTCGTTTTTGGTTTATATCTAACTAGCTGCCGCCCGCGGCTTTGCTCGCGTGGTAGCAGCATGCGCATTATTTGGTTAACATTTTTTCACCTAATTTTAGACCCTTTAGGGTGCGACTTTTCAAAATTCCTTTCTTAGTGCACCCCTACACTATATAAGGACTACCCTATAAATTTCATACCTCGAGAACTTATAATTTAAGCTGTGCGTTGACTGTCAGCCAGCTTCAAAAGAGTTAAATAAGAAAGAGTTTTTTAACCTCAGAAATCCGTCATTTATAAATTGATTTTAAAAAATCTTTGTTCATCTGAAGGCCATTTGAAAGGGTTTTGATTTGGTTATCATAATTTTATTATCAAAATCGGTTCAGTAGTTTGGGTTGTAAATGGGAAACAAACATGTCATTCACTGACATTGCGTATTATGCTTTTCAAAAATCTTTTATTTAGTAAAGTTACAAGGATAGTTTTAGTGGACACACAACTGGACATTTTAAAAAGATCTATACGCATATAGAAATAAGTAACATTTCACTTTGAACAATTTGAATGAAGTTTCCTTTTGATCAGTAAGTAACTCTACTTTATAAAGTCTAGGGGTTAGAAATACCTGGGTAATTACTAAAAGCGGCCGCATCAGAAACTTAATTAATTTTAGCTGGTTAAAGCAAGTTATGGGAAGGGTGTGGTTAAATAAACGAGCGGAAGCGGAAGCCGACGCAATTTAGAAATTTTGTACTTGATTTTTTCAAGTAAGTATAGTTTTTTCTGGCGTTATAACAAGTTTTTAAAATTATAAACAAAGAGTTCACTATTTATGAAGATAGAATACGATGACAATATTTTTATAGTTACATTACAGTGAATAAGAATTTACGTACAAAACATACCATTTTATACCTTGTGTCCTATAAAAAATAATATTATGTACGTAATATTGTACACTAGGTGCCACCCGCGACTTCGTTCGCGTCCCGTTGGATTTCGTTAATTTTTCGGGATAAAAAATAGCCTATCAAAAAAAATAGTATGGATGGATGGATGTTTGTTAATCTTTCACGTAAAAACTACTGATCCGATTTGGATGAAACTTGAAATATATATTGTCCGTGACCTGGATTAACACATAAGCTACTTTTTATCCTGAAAAATCAACGGGATCCAACGGGACGCATACGAAATCGCGGGCGGAAGCTTGTACGTTCATAACGCGGTACGTAAAAACACTCGTACTCTCATCCCAAGAATGAATGCTGTCGCACAGAGTAGTAAATCTACACAACAACAGTTCCAAATAACGAACAGCGGCAAGGAAGCTCTCTCACAAATTCACGCACAAGAGTCGAGCGGCAGTTTTGGAGCTCGTAGTCATTACGTAGGATCGAAACTGCGAGATATTTTGTATAAATAAAAATAAGTCGGGTTTTCCTTCCTGACGCTATATCTCCAGAATGCACGAACCGATTTCCACGGTTTTGCATTCGTTGAAAAGGTCTCGGGCTCCGTGAGGTTTATAGGTTTATAGAAAATTCAGGAAAATTTCAACAGAAAAGTGGGAAAATGGAATTTTGTCAAAAGTCACACCCTAACGCGAGCAACGCCGCGGGAGACGGCTAGTTTTGTTGTATAAAAACCCGATAAGCACCTCAATATTTATATACATTTTGTAAATACATACATAAAGTACATAGTGACACCCAGACATAAAACAAACATCTAGGTATGTTTGCCGCACACAAATTTTTGTTCTCAGTGGGGATTGAACTTGCGAATAGAAAAGAAACTAGACAGAGTCTGCCTTCCGTGCAGTACTCCTGGTACTGCACGGAAGGCAGGGCTTATATGAGCTGTGACGCCTGTCAAAAAGCTGTTGCTCTGTAGTTGTCCTGCTCCATGGCTGTAGCGCATGAGGGATGGCTGTATCCGTGAGTGAGGTAAGCAACTATTTCCCGAGGCGGCCTATAATTTATGCGATTTAGACGTTTTAGCCCGCATTAGTTGAATAATGGTCTGGAATATAATTGTGTTCGCGAAGAGAATTTGCGAATTAATTTTGTTTACTGGTTATTTATTGCTTAATGCTGGGAATGGCTTTTCGGGGCTTGAGTACCAGTTTGGCGCGAAATGGTGCGATTGAATAGCGAGCTCGTCGCGAATGCCAGTTATTTTGATACAGTTAGAGCAGCAGAGAGAAAATGCTGGAGGACTTCTCCAAAATACACCGAACTGAGAGGTTATAAGAGATATTATAAGTGAACATGTATTACCTGAATAGCTCGTATCTAGGCTTGCTTAATCTTCACCAATTATCTAAGTTAAGCGACGTTCTGCGCGGTCATTATTTTGATAGGTGACCGTTAGTGGCATTAACATCTGAGTGCTTCCGTGCTTCGGGGGGCACGTTAAACTGTCGGTCCCGGCTCTAATAGTTGCTAAGCAATGACGGAGGCCTTAAGGCGGCCTAAGAACTCCGTCACCAGAGTTGGCAACTGACTTGTACGAGCTTGCTTGCTAGTGAACCAATATATAGGTAGCGAATTCGTAGAGTAACGTCATTTTACTTACAAAAATAAAACGCATACACATAGTTTTTTTTTCAACAGGCACTTAGTTATACATTTTTTACTTGGAACTCTACGGTACTTCAAAACTAGTGCTAATGGCTTGTGGGTATGATTTACAGATGGATCTGAAATTGCCTGGAAACACTTGGAATTCCGTCTACATTCGCTTTGGATAATTAGCAAGTTATGTGTAAGACAACATCAAGCAAATTATTTAGCAAACATACCAAGATGAAGATGTTTAACTTGATTTTGATTGATTGGCTATTATTCTGAAGCACTTTAGTTTTCGCCGGTACTAATGTAAATTAACGCAAAAGAGATTAAAATAATGCTATAAACTTTATTCCAATCGGGGGAGAACGGACCGGGTGAGTACGGACCGGGTGAGAACGGGCCTAACCCATTAATTTACCGAGTACTTCTAGATAATATGAGATCTAAACTAGTGTATGCACCATTTATAATAGGACACCGAGATAAACTAAGACAAGGTTTCGACTTAGTTTATCAATCAAAGTGGTTCTTGCTCAAGTGTGGTATATCTCTAGTTACTTGTGAATAGTTCAGCAATAAAAATTGTGATAATATATAAAACTCTTTTGAAGCTGACTGACAATCAACGCACAGCCTAAACTATAAGTTCTAGAGGTATGAAATTTGGAGGGTAATATCCTTATATAGTGTAGAGGTGCACTAAGAAAGGAATTTTGAAAAGTCGCACCCTGAACGATCTAAAATTAGGATTAAAGATGCGTATGCTGCTACCACGCGAGCATAGCCGCGGGCGACAGCTAGTTTAGGATAAAAAAAAAGTATTTTTGAAGTGAAAACTTCTTTAGCATCGTTGTGATTTGAAAGTCGATAAAACTAAAAAACTACAGTAAAATGAGACAGACACATAAATTCATAAGATTTAAACGTGGGAGAAAGTGAGATAGGAAGCATTATACAGTGTCTCTTTCTATTCGGGGGAACAGAAGGAGACAGAGCGAGAGTGATCACATACGGAGACCGCCACAAAACGCAAAACACTTCGATAGCGCGTTTGAGGATACGACCAAACTTAGCAGCGCCATCTAGTTCTGATTTAGGCAACATGAGCATAGAACCAAATTCAAATAATTTTTCAAACTAAATAAAAACTGCTATTGGTTAAGTGCATATAAATAAATACTAAATTAATTTCACATTAAACACAGAGCGAGAGTGAATGCGTGGCTCTCGAAGTATAACTTCTTCCACGCGGAGGGACTCCACGCACTGGTTTTTTTTTAAAGTTTCACTTCTACCACGTGTGAATCGCACACATGTTTTTTTTTACTATGGATGATGCATGATGAGTGCTTGTTGGACGACACTGTCCACCCGAATAGCGCTGGCCAAGATTAATGAACAGACCGGAATGAATGACGCTTTGTTAAATACGCCCGTTTTGAGTACAGGTATAGTTAGCAATACATGTTGGTTACTATCAAAAAGATATTTCATCAGAGGGGTATTTAACTCTTTAAAAAGAACCTGTGCGTGCAGTCCCTACGCGCCGGAGAAGTTATACTTCGAGTGGCACGCATTCACACTCGCTCTGTGTTTCATGTGAAATTAATTTAGTATTTATTTATATGTACTTAACCAATATGCAGTACTAAATTTTAACTTCAAAATAAAAAGCAAAAAGTTGCATGAACACTGCCATCTATTATATTTTGATTGTAGCGTATTATAGTCTCTTTCTATTCCCCCCGCTGTCAGTTGGAACTCGTATAACTTCAAAAACACGGGCGGTCAAATCCTGAATTTCTGAACAGTGCCATCTATATTTGATTGTAGCATTTGTAGCGTATTAGCGTATTAGACTATGTCAACCGCGTAACGCAACGTTGTTGGAAGTCGCATTAGCAGTATAACTTCAAAAATGTTCCTTGTGTTCAATGAGATACTGTGAAATAGATATTTCATCAGAGGGGTAACTCTATAAAAAAATTCTTGTGCTTTATCAATGAGATTGTAGAATAAAAAAAATATGTTCAAAGTTAATATCAATGAATTTCACACAATTCAAAGTTTTTTTGACGATTTGAGAGAATAAGTCGTCTTTGAGCAAATTTTTTGAAGTGAAGCATTTCTAATAGTCACGATGAAGTCATCAATTTCAAAGTCTGACTGTACTTAATGAGCCGTAACTAGACGGACTTGAATTAATTAACGTAAAACTTCGTAGCATATAACTTAATAGCAACTTTAAATGCAATGACTTTTCACATCGTTAATATAGTTAAGTTTTATAATGCTTTTAGCCGTACTTATAATCGCTGAATAAGCTTAAAATGGTCATTAAGAGTCAATTTAACTAAAACTTTTAAATTAAACGACAGTCAAGAGCAAAAATTCCGGGTCCTTTACAAAAATTTGCATATCGTGCAAACTATGAACGATAATGTTTTTTTTTTATGTTTGTTACCAAAGAACTCCGTCATTTATGAACCGATTTGAATAATTCTTTTTTTATCTGAAAGGGTATGCTTCCAGATTGGTCCCATAATTTTTTTATCAAAATCGGTTTAGTAATTAGGCAGTTAAATAAGAATAACTGGAAAAAACACGTCATACGCGTACACGATATTGCATATTTTGCTTTTCTGTGACGTTTACGAGCAATAGAACAGTAAGTACCCACGAACAAATCTGACAGTCGCCGCGTTAGCGTATTCGAGTTACATTGCGCGTCACATTGTTTACGATCAATAGAAAAGTCTCAATGAACTGCCATCATCATCATCATTTGATGATGAAGGCGTATCAAATTGAAGTCGGTTTTTCCAGTTTTTTAAACTTATAAATTATTTGATAATTCTATTTGTTATACATATTAATACTCCTTTGTAAAATAAAAGTTATTGTTTAATTGCTTTATTGACTTTTACTGATTGCATTATATTTCTAAGCTATTTTTTATGATATCAGAGATATTCACAATTTTAAAGATGACCTGGAATTTTTGTTCTCGAGTGTATTTAGAGAAGAACGATCATACATAATACAATTCTAAAAAAAAAAACCAGCGCCTGGAGTCCCTACGCGCGGAAGAAGTGAAACTTCGAGTGTCACGCATTCACTCTCGCTCTGTCTCTTTCTGTTCCCCCTCCTCAGGAGCGTTAAACGTTTAACGCAACCTTGTTGGAAGTCGCATTAGAAGTTTCACTTCAAAAATTGAGTTTGACTTTGACGATGCGCATTTTGCGACATCGTGGTGAAGGTGGGTGAATGACCTGTATTGCGGTGTTATTTGGCACCTACTATATCAGAAGGTAAAATACACGTGGTTGTATTCAAACTTTTGATTCGCATTTGCAATGCAAAAAAGACCACACCCACATTCAGCTCTAACTATCTATCTATGTAATCAGCCTATGCTCACCCACTGCTGGGTATAGGCCTCCTCTTTGTCACGCCATTCTCTCCGGTCCTGCGCCAATCTAATCCAGTGTGCTCCTGCCACTTTCCCGATGTCATCCGCCCACCTGGCTGGTGGTCTGCCTCGTGACCTATGACCCTCGCGAGGCCACAACTCGGTCACATTCAGCTCTCCTCCTCCTCCTTGCGTCGATATCCTCAGGGTTGATGGTTGTGACCTTTATGTAAGACCTTGTTTTGGATGATATTCTTCCAGCGATATCTGTCTGCTGCAGAACGGATGGCATCACTCACAGAGGAATCCAGTGCTGAGCGGACCTGATCGCTCCAACGCATCGGGCTTCGTCCTCGCGACCTGTTTCCCTCCACCTTGCCAGTGACTACCAGTTTTTCCAGGTTACCACCTCCTTTCCTGGCAATGTGACCGAAAAACTCAAAGATTCCACGAAGACATTCGGTAGAAAGTCTGGATTTGATGTTGAGCTCCTTTAAAATTGATACGTTGGTGCGATGTGCCGTCCATGGAATTTTGAGCATTTTTCGCCAGCACCACATTTCAAATGCGTCTATGCGTTGTTACAATTTTTTATCTTGGGTGTATCAAAGAAAAGAAGTGGTACACGCTGTTACTATTTTATTAACTTCCTCACAAAAATGTTACAATTTTATATCTTTAACTTTTACTTCCTCACAAAAATGTTACAATTTTATATCTTTAACTTTTACTTCCTCACAAAAATGTTACAATTTTGTATCGCTATCCAATGTTAAAATTTTAAACGGAGGTTCTAAAAAGCCTAATACAATATTTTATGTAATGTTTCCTACTATATTCTTTTACTTCCTCACCAAAATGTTACAATATCAAACAGTGTAAATTAAATTTAAAAGAAATGCCAGCCTAACTCAGCGAGGGTTTTAAAGTAGGTCACCAGAGATAATGTCACCAGTATGCCAAAATTTAAATGTTTAAACAAACAAAATTGGGCGCCACCAACCTAACGGGGTTGGACCGTGAAACTAAAAGAAGACAGCTTAAATTTTCCCTACCTAACCAAGGGAAGTTGCCAACACAACCTACAGAAGCAGGCGTCCTACAGCGACAGAAGCCGCCTTAGCGTCATCGACAACAACCAGTATAAAAGTGTATTATTATGTTATCTTCTTATCGAAGAAAGCTTAAATTTTCCCTACCTAACAAAGGGAAGTTGCCAACACAACCTACAGAAGCAGGCGTCCTACAGCGACAGAAGCCGCCTTAGCGTCATCGACAACAACCAGTATAAAAGTGTATTATTATGTTATCTTCTTATCGAAGAAAGCTTAAATTTTCCCTACCTAACAAAGGGAAGTTGCCAACACAACCTACAGAAGCAGGCGTCCTACAGCGACAGAAGCCGCCTTAGCGTCATCGACAACAACCAGTATAAAAGTGTATTAATATGTTATCTTCTTAATGAAGAAAGCTTAAATTTTCCCTACCTAACAAAGGGAAGTTGCCAACACAACCTACAGAAGCAGGCGTCCTACAGCGACAGAAGCCGCCTTAGCGTCATCGACAACAACCAGTATAAAAGTGTATTATTATGTTATCTTCTTATCGAAGAAAGCTTAAATTTTCCCTACCTAACAAAGGGAAGTTGCCAACACAACCTACAGAAGCAGGCGTCCTACAGCGACAGAAGCCGCCTTAGCGTCATCGACAACAACCAGTATAAAAGTGTATTATTATGTTATCTTCTTAATGAAGAAAGCTTAAATTTTCCCTACCTAACAAAGGGAAGTTGCCAACACAACCTACAGAAGCAGGCGTCCTACAGCGACAGAAGCCGCCTTAGCGTCATCGACAACAACCAGTATAAAAGTGTATTATTATGTTATCTTCTTATCGAAGAAAGCTTCATCGGCAAACACACCATATAAAATGATCGAGTAGAGGTTTCCCTACTCACGATACTCCACAGTTTCACAAAACACGTCTCTCCAAGGCTCTGGAATCCCTGGTGACAGGTCCCCCGGATAAAACACCTCCTGAAAAACAAGCAACAATTTAGGTCTTACTCCGAGCTCGGGGAATATTGATTCCCATAGAACCTAACTCCTAGCCTTTCTACACGGACAAAACACTACTGTTGGATTCACTTATCAGATCACCAATTACCTTATAGGAGGTGAGGTAATGCTGGGAAGGTTCTCGGATGCCACGTCTCCAAAATGGCACAAGATATATGATGATGCCACGCCTCAAAAATTGGACAATCCTTTCTTCCGCAGACCTATAAAGATGGAAAACGAGGTGATGAGAGGTATGCGACCTCAAAATGGACAGTTATTCTTCCAAAGAGTAGGAATCTTACCACGCAAACTGGACACGCACGCAACACGCGGGCGTCACACCGCCCTACGACGCAGGAGTTTGGGAAGCTGACACCGCCTAACACAACCGTGTAGGTCCTCCGGATAAAACAAAAATCTTCCTTGGCTTCAGTATCAGCCACACAAAACTATCACAACTCCATTAAATTAAAATAAAAACTTGCTGGCATGCAATGTCTGCAAGTCACCGGTGAAAAAAAAGCTCCTTTCACAATGCAATACTTGACCTTATTTAGCGAGCCACCTCTCGAACTTTTCCCAAAACATAGGGAAACTTTTAGGCCAACAGCGACACTAATAAATGTATTTACTGTAAAAAAATTACGAAAGCTGACTACTACTTTGTCAGGAAAAGACTCCTAAAGATTATCCCAATGTTAGTTACATAGCATAGCTATAACCAAAATATAAAATCTCTCTGGTCTGGCCACAATACCGCAAATTCTCACTGAAAATAACTTCAACATTACTCGGAAAGATAAATACTTACTCCTTCGCACCCCACAATTACTGTGCATGAAAATAACAAAAATTATTAACATCAAACCTTAGGGAAAGTGGGAAGCCAATAATTCAGATGGTAACACCGAAAAATGGGACTGTCACTTACAAACGCCTGTCAGTGACAAACCGCAATATTCAATCCGGACCTGCAGCGAAGCACAGACTAAAAATAATTCCTTCGGAAATAAAGTTGTAACAGTTCCCCTTTTCCCACCAGAATTTAGCGAGGATAGACGAGTTAAATTCATGCTGGCCCTCCAGCGGTAAACTTAAAACAATTCATTACGTATAAGCAAAACCCTGTAAAAATAAATCACTACATGCAATGCACCCAAGAACGAAATATTGAGGTAAACGAACGAAAGAAAGAAGTAAAATTAAGTAGGATAAGATCAGAAAAGGAAACGGAATCCTTGGCATCATAGGTTCTCGAAGATTTATGCATCAAAAGGCCTACGGTGATCCACAGACAGATCACCTTGGCATCACAAACCCACAAAAACCTATGCGAAATAGACGGCCTACGGAGAATTATCCCTTTTAAGGTCTTTTACGTGCCACTGTCCCAAGGGCTTGCCAGTAACGGCATCCTCCAACTCGTAGACTAGATCACTGATCTTTCCGCTTACCCTGCACTTGTCGTATTTAGGCGCCAACTTAGCCATAAAAAACTTGGAGGCATCGCTGAGGGGGTAGGTACGTTTCCAGACCAAGTCGCCGACAACAAACGTCTCCTTGCGGCGACTTTTATTGTAGTGGGTAGCACTACGCTGATGGGCCTTACTCAAGGCTTCCGACACTTGAAAAAAAACATCCTCCAAACATCCCAATTTTCGTGCGAAATCAGCACGAGGCGAACCAGCTAAGGTAAGGGGAGAAGAGTCCTCGACAAACATGCTACCACAAGTTACTGCTTCACGACCATGGACCAAAAAAAATGGAGTGAAACGAGTCGTTTCATTCACCGCAGTGTTCAGCGCAAATTGTATTTTGCTCAGCGAGACATCCCACGTACGATGATCTTTGCCTACCAAGATGGAAATCGCGGTAACTACGGTACGATTGTATCTCTCCACGGTATTGACTTGAGGGGTGTACCGGGGAGTGAAATGTACACTTGGAATTTTATATTTCCCAAACAACGCCCGAACCTCCTTTCCAGTAAACTGGGTGCCGTTGTCCATGATTACGGTACGCGGAATTCCATGCGCTAAAAAGACGCTCTCCTCTAAGCATTTCACAATGTTCTTGCCGATAGCCCTTCGCAAAGGGAACAACACACAATACTTAGTGAAACAGCAGACAACGACCAATAAACTTGTATATCCTGCTCTAGATCTCGGAAAAGGTCCACATAAATCCACACTCACCATTTCAAACGGGCGAGAACAGACTTTTGGGCTGCCCAGCAAACCAGGAGTACGATCCTGAGAATGTTTATAAGCTGAACAAACATCACACCCATTAACAAATTTCTCCACATCTTCATAAATTTTTGGCCAAAAATACCTGAGAGCTAAACGCTTGTAAGTTTTAAAGATACCGAAATGCGGAGCCAACTCTCCTTCATGGCAACTACGGATTAGAGAAGCCCTAGCTCCCAAAGGAACCACTTCCTTCCATTCAAATTCACCTTCATGCCCAAACTTGTTTTTACTATAACGAAACAGCTTATCATGACTAACCAAATAATTGGGAAAAGAGCGAGGAGACTGGGTACAACGATGAAGAAGTCTGTTAAACCAAGGATCATCCACTGCAGTGACGATCTCCGATACGGGTACAACCCGCGATAAAGCGTCTGGAACGATATTGTCTTTCCCTTTTCTATGGACAATTTCAAATTGGTAGGGCGACAGGCGACAACCCCAACGAGCTAGCCTACCTGTCGGGTTCGTAAGATTGAAGAACCATTTGAGACTAGAGTGGTCGGTTATTACCTTAAAAGGAGGTCCCCCCTCCAAATATGGACGAAAATGTTCCACACCGAAAACTACAGCCAAGGCCTCTCGTTCCGTAGCGGAATAATTACGCTCGGCGCTGTTGAGCGATCTGCTAGAGTAAGCAATGGGATGTTCCTCACCATCCTCGAGTACTTGCGTTAATGTCGCGGCTATACCATAACCGGACGCGTCACATTGTACCGAAAACGGAAGGGAAAAATCCGGACATGCAAGAACGGGGGCCGTAGCCAAGGCCGATTTCAAGTTAGCAAAAGCCTGTTCCGCCGCCTCACTCCAATGGAACGGGGGAGCGTTTTTGCGAGTACTAGTCAAAGCGTTCAAAGGGGCAGCCTTAGAACTAAAATCTTTTATAAACCTCCTGTAGTATGAGGCCGTGCCCAAAAACATCTTGACTTCTTTTTTATTCGTTGGAGTCGGATAATCAACGATCACCTGCACTTTGGCAGGATCGGTGTGTAATCCGCGCTCGTCCACCACAAAACCCAAATACTTTAACTCCTTCCTAAAAAATTGCGACTTCGACAAATTAATGCTCAAATTCGCCGCATGAAGACGCTCTAATACCTTCTCCAACAAAGATAGGTGCTCTGAAAAAGAAGATGACACCACAATAATGTCGTCTAAGTACACAAATACTCGGTTATCAAATTCCGGCCCAAATAGTTTATCCATAAGACGCTGTTGCGTAGCGGGCGCTCCCTTCAAACCAAATGACATTACCACAAACTGAAAAAGCCCTCTACCTGGAACAGTGAATGCTGTCTTTTCGCGCGAGCTAACAGAGTCCAAACCGATTTGCCAAAAAGCTGCTTTGAGATCTATTGAAGACAGATATTTTGCCTTCCCTAAATGGTTCAAAATATGGGAAATATAAGGGAGCGGGTACGCATCACCTTTGCTGACCGCATTAAGTTTCCGGCTATCGAGACAAAACCTCATCTCACCATTAGATTTCGGCACCATCAGTACAGGGTTGTTCCATTCGCTAGAACTAGGTTCAACCACCCCTAACTCCAGCATCTCATCTAGCTGCCGATTCAGCTCCTTCAAGCGCTCCGGGGATAAACAAAAATAACGTTGTTTTATAGGAGCGGTAGTCCCGGTGTCGATAGTATGCGTCAATAGACGGGTCCGACCTAAACCTATTTTTTCCGAGGACACCTCTTCAAACTTTCGCATAACAGCGCGGGCCTCAGCGCGTTGAGTATCACTCAATTCCTCAAAATGGTGTAACGAACGTAATTCAGAAACCCTACGAACCGCAGGTTGACTTACAGCCGGTAAGTCAGGAAAAATATTTGGAGCCAAACGAAACTCCCTCCAAAAATTCACCCCAAATATCAAAGGAGTCTGAACCTCAGGCACCACATAAAACTTTATCTCCTTGGTTACATTCTGGAAAGTAACCGGCAAAAAACAATAACCCCTCACAACAGCAATCGATCCGTTGGCCATGGCAACCTTGGAAAATTCGTCACTCCCACAATCATGTACACTGACCCCAGCATTAACAAAAATAACACTCGCTTCAGAACCCAAAATAGAAATGCTAGCTCCAGAATCCAATAAACCATGGTAACGCTCCCCATATATATCTACTACCAGATGTGGACGAGAATCGTCAGGATTATGAAAATGAATGGTGTCCACTTTAGGCTTGGACATAAATGACCTGAGAAAATTTAGATGGTTCCTCCAATCCACGGGATCAAAATTAGAGGAACCGTATTTCAGTTTTTTGAAACGGCGGCTGATCCTTCCTTTTTATTGCACTTCAAGCACGTCCCACTGGTGAATCCCTTGTTTCCGCAGGTGAAGCATACCACTTCTTTAGAAGTACAATTATTTAATAGATGCCCATCCACTCTACACCTGACACAGAACATGGGCCTTGACTGTATTTGTTCGACCTTCGAAGTAGATTTCGATGGCGTCGAGCAGGCTAAGTCAGGGGCTAATGTGTGTTCATTCACCTTGGGGGGCTCGCGAAAATCAGCAACCCTAGCACGACTATGCTCCAGCAAACGACACTTCAGCTTCAAAACTTCAATTGACGAAATATCCTCTAAAGCCAGTTCCATAACTATGGACGGGCGCAAGTTATATTGAATAATGTATAATTTTTCAGCCTCCGGGAGGGGAACCATTAAACGAGAAAAATAATTCAGCATGACAGAGATAAAATGAGGAGCAGACTCCGTCGGACCCTGTGTACGATTACGGATCTCCACTAACAAACGCCTATCAAAATCAACCGAAAGAAATTCATTCAAAAGGCCCTTTTTTAATTCAGACCAATTTTCAAAAGTGCCGCTTATTCCGCGGTACCAAATCAAAGCATGATCGACAAACAACTCCACCGCACCTTGAAATAATGCCAATTCCGAAATTCTACGCGTAATACACAGTTCATCCAAACGTTGCAAATAAGTACGCACACAGGTAGTACCACCATATTTATGCTGTAGCTGGCTAATCGACTTTAATTGTTTCTCCAATGGACGTGACTCAATTTTGGGCACTTCCGCAGCATGATTATTAGCTTTGTCGAAGCTCTCATGATACGAAGCAAAGAGAGCATCAACCTTTCCCAAAATTTTATTCAACTCTTCATCCAACCGAGACTGCATTTTAATCATGGTATCCAGGGTAGGCTCAATTCGACTAAGTCTGTGAAAAAGGTGGTGAGAAAGGGCGCGGATACGATTGAATTTTTTAAAAGTCATTTTCTGTGTTGCAAAGAAGGTACGCAATTCTTCCATGCTACTTTCTACGGCGTTCAAATCTGTGTCTGAATCAAGCGGAGATTCTATAATTTCATCGGCTGGCATACGCTGAGCTAAGTCTTTGATTTGAGATTTGAGAGCTGTAACCGTTGTTTCCGGCTTCACATACCGAATCTCGACCTCATAGATCAACTCCTCTTTCTTCAATAAATTATATACTATAGGCCGCTCCATCATTAAGTTAAACTGGCACCTCACGAGTATGCGGATATAGCAAACTTAATTCGTAAATTAATCTAGTATAATATTATCTAGGTATATTACTAGGTACACCCCACAATACAAAACAAACTGTTATAAACAAATTAAACTTAACATATAAACAAAATAACTGGTGACATTCAATTTAGCTAAGTGACACACTGATTATCTCTGGTCTGGCCCCACGTTGGGCGCCAATGTTACAATTTTTTATCTTGGGTGTATCAAAGAAAAGAAGTGGTACACGCTGTTACTATTTTATTAACTTCCTCACAAAAATGTTACAATTTTATATCTTTAACTTTTACTTCCTCACAAAAATGTTACAATTTTATATCTTTAACTTTTACTTCCTCACAAAAATGTTACAATTTTGTATCGCTATCCAATGTTAAAATTTTAAACGGAGGTTCTAAAAAGCCTAATACAATATTTTATGTAATGTTTCCTACTATATTCTTTTACTTCCTCACCAAAATGTTACAATATCAAACAGTGTAAATTAAATTTAAAAGAAATGCCAGCCTAACTCAGCGAGGGTTTTAAAGTAGGTCACCAGAGATAATGTCACCAGTATGCCAAAATTTAAATGTTTAAACAAACAAAATTGGGCGCCACCAACCTAACGGGGTTGGACCGTGAAACTAAAAGAAGACAGCTTAAATTTTCCCTACCTAACCAAGGGAAGTTGCCAACACAACCTACAGAAGCAGGCGTCCTACAGCGACAGAAGCCGCCTTAGCGTCATCGACAACAACCAGTATAAAAGTGTATTATTATGTTATCTTCTTATCGAAGAAAGCTTAAATTTTCCCTACCTAACAAAGGGAAGTTGCCAACACAACCTACAGAAGCAGGCGTCCTACAGCGACAGAAGCCGCCTTAGCGTCATCGACAACAACCAGTATAAAAGTGTATTATTATGTTATCTTCTTATCGAAGAAAGCTTAAATTTTCCCTACCTAACAAAGGGAAGTTGCCAACACAACCTACAGAAGCAGGCGTCCTACAGCGACAGAAGCCGCCTTAGCGTCATCGACAACAACCAGTATAAAAGTGTATTAATATGTTATCTTCTTAATGAAGAAAGCTTAAATTTTCCCTACCTAACAAAGGGAAGTTGCCAACACAACCTACAGAAGCAGGCGTCCTACAGCGACAGAAGCCGCCTTAGCGTCATCGACAACAACCAGTATAAAAGTGTATTATTATGTTATCTTCTTATCGAAGAAAGCTTAAATTTTCCCTACCTAACAAAGGGAAGTTGCCAACACAACCTACAGAAGCAGGCGTCCTACAGCGACAGAAGCCGCCTTAGCGTCATCGACAACAACCAGTATAAAAGTGTATTATTATGTTATCTTCTTAATGAAGAAAGCTTAAATTTTCCCTACCTAACAAAGGGAAGTTGCCAACACAACCTACAGAAGCAGGCGTCCTACAGCGACAGAAGCCGCCTTAGCGTCATCGACAACAACCAGTATAAAAGTGTATTATTATGTTATCTTCTTATCGAAGAAAGCTTCATCGGCAAACACACCATATAAAATGATCGAGTAGAGGTTTCCCTACTCACGATACTCCACAGTTTCACAAAACACGTCTCTCCAAGGCTCTGGAATCCCTGGTGACAGGTCCCCCGGATAAAACACCTCCTGAAAAACAAGCAACAATTTAGGTCTTACTCCGAGCTCGGGGAATATTGATTCCCATAGAACCTAACTCCTAGCCTTTCTACACGGACAAAACACTACTGTTGGATTCACTTATCAGATCACCAATTACCTTATAGGAGGTGAGGTAATGCTGGGAAGGTTCTCGGATGCCACGTCTCCAAAATGGCACAAGATATATGATGATGCCACGCCTCAAAAATTGGACAATCCTTTCTTCCGCAGACCTATAAAGATGGAAAACGAGGTGATGAGAGGTATGCGACCTCAAAATGGACAGTTATTCTTCCAAAGAGTAGGAATCTTACCACGCAAACTGGACACGCACGCAACACGCGGGCGTCACACCGCCCTACGACGCAGGAGTTTGGGAAGCTGACACCGCCTAACACAACCGTGTAGGTCCTCCGGATAAAACAAAAATCTTCCTTGGCTTCAGTATCAGCCACACAAAACTATCACAACTCCATTAAATTAAAATAAAAACTTGCTGGCATGCAATGTCTGCAAGTCACCGGTGAAAAAAAAGCTCCTTTCACAATGCAATACTTGACCTTATTTAGCGAGCCACCTCTCGAACTTTTCCCAAAACATAGGGAAACTTTTAGGCCAACAGCGACACTAATAAATGTATTTACTGTAAAAAAATTACGAAAGCTGACTACTACTTTGTCAGGAAAAGACTCCTAAAGATTATCCCAATGTTAGTTACATAGCATAGCTATAACCAAAATATAAAATCTCTCTGGTCTGGCCACAATACCGCAAATTCTCACTGAAAATAACTTCAACATTACTCGGAAAGATAAATACTTACTCCTTCGCACCCCACAATTACTGTGCATGAAAATAACAAAAATTATTAACATCAAACCTTAGGGAAAGTGGGAAGCCAATAATTCAGATGGTAACACCGAAAAATGGGACTGTCACTTACAAACGCCTGTCAGTGACAAACCGCAATATTCAATCCGGACCTGCAGCGAAGCACAGACTAAAAATAATTCCTTCGGAAATAAAGTTGTAACAGCGTGACCGATCAGCCTTCTTAAGCGTCCAAGTCTCTGCTCCGTATTGGAAGATGGAGAATACACATTCAGCTCAATAAATTAAAAACCTCTTTCTAAAATTAACGCACAACCTGCAAAAACCTGTATTTGCTAAAAGGCGTTTTTTCGTACAATGTACTCGTAGTTGGTAAATTAGTTTTAGCCTCCACGGACCGTGATGGATGGCGCAGTCCGTCTATCTTGTTTGAGAATCAACTTTTTTACAACGCAAAGGTTTATCACTCACAATGATTGCACGTTTACGGTTAGAATTCAAGCTCTTTTTAACCACTTCAAAAAAGGAGGAGGTTTTCAATTCGGTTGTATTTTTTTTTATGTTTGTTACCTCAGAACTCCGTCATTTATGAACCGATTTGAAAAATTCCCATAATTTTTTTATCAAAATCGGTTTAGTAATTAGGCAGTTAAATAAGAATAACTGGAAAAAACACGTCATATTTTGCATATTTTGCATATTTTGCTTTTCTGTGACGTTTACTAGCAATAGAACGCAAGTACCCACGAACAAATCTGACAGTCGCCGCGTTAGCGTATTCGAGTTACATTGCGCGTCACTGCCAGCTCGACTGCCAACCGTTGTAGTGTCACCGCGCAGTGTATCTCGGATACATTGCGTATTTTACTTTTCTGTGGTGTTTACGATCAATAGAACAGTCTCAATGAACTGCCATCATCATCATCATTTGATGATGAAGGCGTATCAAATTGAAGTCGGTTTTTCCAGTTTTTTAAACTTATAAATTATTTAATATGTTAAAAAAGCAAACCTCTTGAGGGATATTGATTACGAGGTCATTTATTTGATCAGAGGCTGAGTAGCGAAATTTTGAATATCATAGTGAGGCTCTAAAATAAAACTCCCCTTAATTAACCCTTAATTCCTCTTTACTGCTTTTTGTCAGAATGTTTTTAATATTTTATTTTGTTTTCTGCTCTTAGGCTGTGTCCGTAGTAGGCAAACTGTTAGCGGCTTACTGAGTTTGCGGCGTATCGGTTTAGTACGCCCTTCCATATATTTGAAACGGAGTGGCCACAGTTTGCTGTTTTGTGCTCACTTTACGCAGTTTCCAGCGTTACGTGCGCTGACTGTCTCAGTAAGCGGCTAACTCATAACAGTTTGCTTGCGACGCAGGAAAATTGATCTGAGTTTACAGCTAACTCAAATTTCAGTTCGCCACAAATTTGCGGCTCACTCAGTCGGCCGCTCACAATTTGCCTACTGTGGACACAGCCTTACACTACTCGTTGTTTTTTTTATGCTAAAAAAAATTATTTTATCGAAAAGTCACATTAACATTTTTGAGTTTTGATGTATTGTATTTCTCTAACCATTTAACCTGTTTTATTTTTGAAGCTTATTCAATACTGTAAAAACTCAGAATGTTGAAACCTTTTTATTTTTGCTGATTAAGGACTTGATTGACAGATGGATTGACGTGGAATGAATCGGTATTTTGAATGGAAATTTTTACGAATGTTATTTTCGATGCAAGTTACAATGAATTGTGTTTTTTTGCTTGTAAGATACCTAGACAAAACCATATTTTGTTTCCATGTCCTGTTGTACAGGTAGTTTCTTTAATATAACACCAACATTAAATATTTTTAGCTTTACATCAACCGCTTACAAAAACAGGATGGACTAAAGTGAAAAAAAATCGCAGGGTTAATTTTCATTTAAAAAAATTACCCTCCTGGGCAGTTAAGCAAAAATTGCGTCGCGTTGAAATGTACTTACCATACAAAAAAGTCAAATTAGAATGTAGCCCTCTCAAAAATTATACCTCGTTCCTCGTCGTATAGTAAAATCAGTGAACAATTTTTTTTAGAGTTTTTATATTCACATCGAAAATAACAATTAATACAGTATTTACAATATTAACAAAATACCGTTAAAACACCTGAGCCCGTAGTGTGTGCATTTGTTTTACTTTCGACTCGATTATAGCACACGCAAACGCATTCGCAGAGCGAGAAATTTTGTTGGGAATTGCACAATTCCAAAATCTCCCGCTAGAGGCGCTTATCCAGGTTTCATACAAAATGGCTCACTTTGCGAATGCGTTTGCGTGTGCTATAATCGATTCGAAAGTAAAACAAATGCACACACTACTATTTGCGGACTATCGGCATCTCGTCCCACTGGGACGAAACTACCTCTCAATTGTATTAATATTTCTATTACTGTTAGTCCCAAATTCTGTTTGCTTTCTATTTATTCTAGAACGTTAATGCATTATTTTTTTAACCGACTTCAAAAAAGGAAGAGGTTCTCAATTCGGTTGAATTTTTTTTCAGTAGTGTCATCCACGTAACATTGCGTATTTTGCTTTTCTGTGGTGTTTACGATCAATAGAACAGTCCCAATGAACTGCTATCATCATCATCATTTGATGATGAAGGCGTATCAGATTTAAGTCGGTTTTTCCATTTTTTTTAACTTATAAATTGTTTTTATTTAATTTGCGAAACCATATGTCATCAATAATTATAAATTCACGGGATGATTCGGCAGATTTATGGGGAAAATGTTTTCAGCTTATTTATTTCATCGGTTATCCGCCGGATCAGTCCTTATCCGGTTAATCTGGGCGATGTAAAATAAACCGTATAAGCATTAATGCTGATTTGCATGTTAAGTTTACCAGTAAATTGGTTTATGCGGATAACAAACAATTAGTTTTACTGAAATATCATATTTGTTTATGGCCGTTTTTATCCTCTGAGGCTAATTTTCTTATTTGAATCTATGAAAAAAAAAATAGTGCATGGAGTCCCTCCGCGCGGAAGAAGTTATACTTCGAGTGCCACGCATTCACTCTCGCTCTGTGTTTAATGTGAAATTAATTTACTATTTATTTTTATGTACTTAACCAATATGCAGTACTTATTTAGTTAGAAAGGGTTCTATGCACATGTTGCCTAAATCAGAACTAGATGGCGCTGCTAAGTTTGGTCGGATCCTAGAACGCGCTGTCGAAGTGTTATGCGTTTTGCGGGGGTCTCCGTATGTGATCACTCTCGTTCTGTCTCTTTCTATTCTATTGCGTTAAACGTTTAACGCTCCTTCTGTCTCTTTCTATTCCCCCTCCCCAGGAGCGTTAAACGGTTAAGGCGTGAAACGGTTGGAAGTCGCATTAGAAGTATAACATCAAAGAGTTTAATAGCTAAAGTGACTATTTTTTCGATTTAACCATTCAAAAGAAGAACTAAAAATCCAGCAAAAAAAAATTAAATCTCACGCCTGTAATCAAGATTTTTGCACCAGGAAATTGTACAAAGGAACAAAAAAGTTGACTCAGTTTTAAAAACTCTTGTAAATTCAGTAACCGTCTGACAAAACTGGCTATCTCAAATTAACCCTAAAACTAAACACTCTGCCGAAACGACCACTTAGCACGTCTACTCTGTTATCAAACTTTTGTCCCAACTTTGATCTCAACCCTGCCCGGTTGTAATAAAGGATGTTTTTGTGTAACTTTGTCATCTAAAGATATCCTTACTGCATCGGAATACAGTTCCGATTCCCGCGACTTTTTTATAACTTTTAATTTGTAGATTGGATCGTATTGGGTTGTGTTAAGAGCTATTTTTGCTGGAGTTTCGGATGGAGACAATTATTATAAGAAGGTTTTATCCCTGTGATTGTTTAGTTAGCTGAGTTTTCCTTAATTTGAGCGTAGCCGGTCGTTTTGTTTCGTTTTCCGATTACTTTTTGTTTTTATTAAGTTGGGTTCCTGTTTCTTACAATTGCAAGTCGTTGAGAGACAAATTAGTTGAGCGAAAAAGGACATACTATCCGACGTGATCCTATGAACCTAGACTCTTTGAATCAAATCAAGTGTAAGCCAAAAAAAAAATGAAATAAACTTAAAAATCTAATAATACCCGGTAGACGTGCTCTGTAAAAAATCAATTATAGGCCGATATAAACGCTCATCATCAGGAAGGTGAGCTGTTTGTCCCACCACTGCGTACGAGTAAGACCAGATTCTTGTTACACCAGACGAAGGGTTAAAGTTGTCATCAAGTTTACTTCTATTTTCGCAGAATCGAGTTTGAGAAACTTAATTTTAATTGAATTAAATAGCTTTGTTGAACTTTAAACTGAAGTAGCTACATTTTGAAGTCGCAATTCAAGACGTTAACTTTGAACTGCTAGAAAGTCAGTTAATTTATTAGAAGACACTAAGTTTTGGGTAAACAAATATTATAACGGTATGTTACTGTAAGGTTTTGTTGACGATAGGTATTTTTAACCTCGAAAAACGGAGGGGGTTAAGATTGACGGCGTTGTCTGTCTGTCATAGCTCTGTAAGAAGGGCTCCGATACTTTTGCAGCTGTCTGTCATAGCTCTGTAAGTAGGGCTCCGATACTTTTGCAGCTGTCTGTCATAGCTCTGTAAGTAGGGCTCCGATTGCAGTTTTTTTTTGTAAAAAAGGTATTTTATCTGGGCTGGTTTTTAGCCATGTTTGATGAAGATCGATGGAGCCGTTTCCAAGTTATAATGATATTCATTATTTCTGAAAACTAGTTTTCAGGAATCACAGGCATTACAGTTTGGAACGTTTAGTTCACATTTTGGTGAACAGGTGGGTTACTCTCGAACACAGTTCCAATCCGGATCCATAGATTTTGACAGAAGTTCTGTCATTTTTCAGTAGAAAATGACACGAGATCTGTCAAATTCCGTGAATCCGGATTGGAACTGTGGTCGAGAGTAGCCCACCTGGGGTCCGTACTCCAAGGTCTGATGCTAACCAGCAATAATGAAGAAGATCCGAGACTTTTTGGTCGGGGTTTTTGAAGTGAAATTTATTTAGCACCGCTGTGATTAGAAAGTCAATGAAACGGAAATGACATAGCATGACATGAAGCATAATGACATAAGCCGTAAATTTCAACCACCGCAGCAGAAGTACTGTTGGCTGAATAGTGATAACGTTCGACTGCGGTCAGACCGACAACGCGGGCAAGTTCAAATCCGAGGCGACATTAAACTTTTAGCAACTTTTTATGTTGAAGTGAAAACTTCTAAAACTAAATAAGTAGTGCATATTGGATCTTCTTCTTCTTCTTCCTGCTCTTATCCCACTAGGTGGGGTCGGCACAACATGTTCTTTTCTTCTATTCTCCTCTATCATTCGTCATCTCAGTGTTCACTCCTCTCCTATGTATATCATCTTTTACACAATCCATCCATCTTTTCTTAGGCCTACCTCTTCCACTATATCCATCCACATTCATACTTAGCACTGCTTATTGGATAAGTACATAAATATAAATACTACGCACTGGTTATTTTTTTAAGGTTTTACTTCTACCACGTGTGAATTTCACACATGTTTTTGGAACGAAGTTCCGTTGCGAAAGGGGGCTAGACGGAAAAAATTAAGACCAAAAGTTGTAACGACTCTTTTTTCAAACTTTGACAACGTCATTCGAACAAATTGATGCAGGAAGGAAACAAATGAATGTCGGGTATTGTTGGAAGTTTTTGTTTTAATTTAGGTGCTTCTGTGTACTTACTGTAAGAAAACAACACCTCAAGGAACTTCGTTCCATCCGGGTGTCTCTTGACACCTCTCAAGTTTTTTTTAAATCTTTAACCTAATGCAAACCGGTTTTTGACCGGCGTTTGATCCCCGGGGCTCGTCCGCCGGTCAACAGTAACTTGTTAGTATACAAGCCAGTTTCTCTAAAGACCGGAAGTTACGTTAGCACCTCAGATACGCCTACAAAGTAAATTTCCGGCAAGAATTAACACTCGATACGCGTCTAGTGCCGCCACCGATTTCCGACGCGTTACTTATTTGCATAAACCAATATTCTGAGGTGGGATTACTACTTGTTCTCGAAAGTTCATAAGAAGCTTAGACAATTTAGAATATGGCTGCCTAAGTAAACTCCTAATTACAGATTCTACAATACCCTTTTTTTTTAATTACAATATAGGTAACCGTTGTCACAGGCGCTACAGTGTCCCGTTAAGTTGACAAGGGTTGCCTTCTGACGCTATCTAACAATAATAATGCGGGAACAAATCGCCCGACATTCACGTATTTGTCAACTGCAACTGTCGAAGGACATGAAGGTCGCGCGTGTCGACGCTCGCAGAGCAACGACTAGCAAGCTGCACGACCCGTAAATGTCCAAAGCAACTTCGGGCGAGTTTTTATACAAGGCAAACTAAAATCCGTTACGTGCGATGCGTCCGATACGTGCGATGCGGGCCTGTGGACGTTTACCTTTAATCATTTTCAACAGATGTATCGGTATTTGCAAATTATGCGAGAGCTGTCATCGGCTGTCATCAGCTGTCATCAATTGCCAGCTACGCCGACCATAAGTCAAAGATACTAAAACTAGACTCATCGGTATGTCGATATATTAAACACAATCGAGATACAATCGAGTTCCAGTAGTACTAGTATCCAAATAGAATATTATTCGGTTAGAATCGCTCCCCACAACACGCACACAGCGTGGAGTATCCGAACAATTGCGTTTCTATTGATATCTTGTGTATCCGATTTTATTCCTTTGTTCTGAAGGGTGTTGCTACTGGGGACAGGCTTCCTTACTTGATTGTATTTTCGTTCAGTCAACTACATAAATATATTTTTGCGTATTCAGTCGGTATTAGCTCTGCCTTCTGTGGGTCGTGGGTTCAATCCCCACTGAGAACAAACATTTGTGAGTGGCAAACATATGTTTGTTCTATGGCTGCGTGTAACGATTTAGGTACCTACTATAAATAAGTATTTATAAAAAAAAGAAATTAAATATTCTATTAGCTATCTGGTTCCCTTAATACAAGCTTTGTTTAGTTTGAGACTATATAGAGGGCGTTAAGTGAAATGTGCATGATTTTTTTTATTTTTTTTCTAGCTGGCTTTGCTCTTAATTTTAGATCCGTCATTGTGCGACTTTTCAAAATTCCTTTCTTAGTGCACCCCTACACTATACATAATAATATAAGGATACTAGCTGTCGCCCGCGGTTTTGCTCGCGTGCAACCCTTATCACTAAGGGGTATGAAAAATAGATGTTGGCCGATTCTCAGACCTACTCAATATGCCCACAAAATTTCATGAGAATCGGTCAAGCCGTTTCGGAGGAGTACGAGAACGAACATTGTAACACGAGAATTTTATATATAAGAAGACTACCCTCTAAATGTCATACCTCTAGGACTTATAATTAAGGCTGTGCGTTGATTGTCTGTCAGCTTCAAAAGAGTTTTATATAATTTAAAAGATTTTAGGCAAAAAATCACCTACAAAATTGTAATATTCTGAAAAAGTTATCTAGGTACTTCTAATGCTGACTGTACTAGTAGCACCTGGTGCTGTAAATGGAATATAAAATACAATAATATTATAAAATCGAATGTTCTCTTTTTTCATTTTGCAAGAATAAAACAGATTCCCAAAAAGCCTACCTAAAGTGAATGTATAATTTTGTACTTGCCTCAGATATTGCTATCATTACCAACAAAATGAAAACTCCGCACAAAGTCCCAAAAACTCTCGAACCCTTTTAAACTCCATTACCACTCAACATAAGTTTCCCGCCAATATGAGACCATTCACAGAAAAAAAAAAAACTATTTTCCCCGAAACTAACCCTGAAATGGAACGTAAATAAAATTATTACCCTAAACTCGAGCAATTACGTAGTGGCAGCCCTATTCTGATCTCATTTATTTTGCGCCTTACTGCGAGGGAAGAAGGTGCGTTTTTGATTGTCAAGGTTGAAGTTAGGGTCGGTAAAAAGTTCCGTAAATTATCTTATATCATAAAGGCGTGATTTATTGAAAGAGAACGAACAGACTAGTTTTTGTTTATGGCCTGATAGTGTTCTCGGTTCTTTTCTCAGGTACATAGTTCTAGGAATTTCTGTTATCTATTTTATTAGATATCACGTTGGAAAAGCTTAGGGTTGGTTAAAAACTTTACAGAATTTTTTAAATAAAATTATAAGTCTTGTTTTCCTAAAAACAAATGGTCGCACTCACTAAAGGATAAACTATGAAATATCCATAGAACTAAGCCATAGAACTAGTTTTTATTTCAACCTATGCCCTTTGTTTTTTTTTATTTAAGCCTGTTATTACATTATTTTTTATTTAAATTTTATTTTATAGGTGTTAAGTATCATATTTGGCTTTTAAAACTATTTGTGGACATTTCATAATTTATTCAAAATGTCCACAACTGGGTAAAATATTCATAGTGGTACAATGCTCAAAACCAGATACACTCAGATTTTTGATTACTTATATATTGCTTATTCACTTTTATCACTGTAAAAAAATATGTGGCTTGATCATTATTTATCTGAAGCCACATTTAACGAAGTAGTTAAGTAGGTAGGTAGGTAAGTAGGTAGTAGGTACCTACTTAAGATCTCGCTATCAAGTCAACGGGAAGCATAGTTTATATGCTTCCCGTTAGTAGTTTATATGCCGCGGGCGCTACAGCTAGTTATTTTGTGAATAAAAGTGTAGAATTTTAATTGTGAAATCAAAAGCCAAATTGCAAGCAGCAATTAATAATCTTAAATCATTAACCAAAGCACTGTCTGCTAGAAATAATAGTCCATTAAAACTTTTCCAGCTCTCGACTAAAATTCAATATCTTGAAGACCTACATTCGACATCGCTGAATTGGCACAAAACTTTCCGTACGAAAAATTGTTAAATAGTGCAGGAGTCCGTGGGATAATGGTTTTTTATCTCTTACTAGCTGATACCCACGACCACTTACGCGTTACTTTACACCAAAATATCAGAAAGAAAGAAAGAAGAGAAAGAAAATACATTTATTTTGGACACACTATACATACATAAAAGCACAACAAAAAGAAAGCAACATAGGTAGAAACTTAAGAAATACATAAATTAGAACAAATATATATATTATAGGTATATATATTATATACCTACCTGTCTAGGCGCAAACCCGACGTGCTGGTGCATGCGTGAGCCAAAACGGGTCACAGCTCAGCTTAATGCCACTTCACATCGTGAAGTGACGCTGGTTTTCAGCTGTGACCACTGGAGTGACTTCACGGACGATATCAATCACCAGAGCCCCGAGTCTGTGCATTTGTTTTGACTTTCGGGACTTAGCGTGAGATTTTGGAATTGTGTAATTCCCAACAAAAATTTTCGCATTGCGAAGGCTTTTGCTTACCTATAAACGAGTCGAAAGATAAAACAAATGCACAGACTCGGGGCTCAGCGTACAATGAACCTACAACGTAGCAACGTAGAGAAGTAACAGGCTGCTTTGTTTAGAAAGTTCAAGCTGTATCTAAGCACCCAAGTCTTTGATTTCAATAAAAAAAAAGATATATATTATATATATATAGTCCTCCACATCGTTTTCGATGACGGCGACCCTAACTAAACATCCCGGATCGACGCAGGACCTCGGTATTGGTTATACGGTCCTGCCACTGGATTGTTGATGCACTACATCAATAAAATATAACCATGTTTCAAACCGGAAAAACTAGTTCTGAATGGTATAAGTTTCATTGAAATTGGTCCTGTAGTTAAGGGGTGACCAGCGAACAAACAAACAGATAAACTCGTAATTTTGGTGGAAAGATTCGCACGCGTACGCGGGTGCCAGCTAGTAATCTAATAAGTGAAATGAACTTAACTAATTACTAGTTAGATCAAAGGTAAAATAAACTCATATATGAACTTACTTCATGGTTAGATTAACGCAATTTTCTCTTAGGACGATATGCTGGTTTGCCGTAATATAAAATCCTTGACATTTTGCACGTAGAACCTGGCAAAGTTGGTACAAAGCGACTCGGCAATTCCAACCGGTCGGCCCACATACAATTTGTACATTTCGTCGAGTTTGGAAACTTTGCGAAGCGGTACTGTTGTTTGAGTGATTGTACTACGAGTCCCTACGAAACAAATTGAATAATGTTAGAGAAACCTATTGCATGCTTTCACACTGCCGACGATACGATAAACTACACTATATCGACGCTCAAGAGGATCCTTTGAAATCCTTTGAGTTTCCAGACTAACCCGGAACAGGAACGATATTTTTCTTCAAGCCGTTGACTATGTCGGTATCGTGTTAGCCCCGGGCAGTGTGTAAACGCCTGTACCAGTGGAATAACAGCTGAATAAGATTCGGAGGCCTGTGTTGGTCTGTAAATAATAAAAATAGGCAGGTTTTGATATTGGGTTATTTCATCTTGCAAAAAGATTACTTTTTGTGATGATCGTCGTGAATGTACCACTGTACTTATTTCTGCCGCACTCGCATTGCTGTGTTCCAGTTTGAAGGGTGCCGGTACTAATACATGCTCATGAGACTTAACACCTTTACATCTCAAGAGTGGCGGACGCAGTACAATGCATCATAGAGCACGACACGTCCTCGGACGGTCGCAGTAGCAAGCAAGCTCGTATGAGTTAGTGGCTCTGGTGACGGAGTTTTTAGGCCACCTTAAGGCCTCCGTCATGGCTTAACTACTGCTAGAGCCGGAACCGACAGTTTAACGTGCCCTCCAAAGGCACGGGACGGTCTCAGTGAGGAACGTAACTAGTAAAATACTTAAATGAGTTTTACTTTCAGTGAAGAATTAGTTGAGTGAGTGACTAAAGTACAAACGCTAGTAGGAATGTCAAGTTATGTCGCTACAAACTCCGCAGTTAAAAAGATTGGGTTTAAAATTACAAACATGCTAATAGAAAGAGGATGACATTTTATTAAATTCCTTGTGGAGTTATTTTAAGATGCAAAATTTTTACGTATTATAAAGTAAAATAATTTGAAGAATTTCGGATAGTGGCCACAAACCGGAAGAAGGAGCAAAAAATAATTTTTAGAGTATTTTTTATGATTAAAATGGAAACAAGAAACAGAGAGCACTTAACATTTTTGTCTATTGAAGGTTCAATATAGTTTTTTTCTGGAAATCAACGGTGGTTAACTAATTATGTCTCGTCCAGCAATGGACTGTATACAGATGATGATTATGATCTCTTTAATTTTTAAAGAAAGTCCAATTTATCAGCTCGTGAATTTTTTGAATAACTTTAATAACCACAATTTAGTTAAGTACCGCTAATTTGATAGCTATATATTTTTATAGAAATTCCACTTTAATAATCAGAATTTGGTTGAAGTTTATTTTAGTAGGTACTTATTTCTGTTAGTCCAACTGGCCTGAGTCCAAAACAAGATGTCCTGCATTGCGTACCATAAAGAAATCGCTTTATTTAACCAGCGTTTGCCAGTTTTCCTTCCAAATAAAACAAGAAAAACATCCTGGGGGGGCAATCGTTGTCTTATAGAAAACTGCCAGGTTTAAGCCTGGCAGGTTTTCTTAACTATTTTCATACTAAATCATAGGTATTCTGTGACATTAGAGTGTTTCAGCGCGTTTTTTACTGTCAATAGCTGCTTGGTTCGTATAACTGTAGCCACAACGCTTAACATTATGCTGGGCAGCGAAAGCAGTTCAGAGCTAACGATACGGGGGCTGAAAACAATTGAAAATCTGGCACAGAAGATACCTACAACTTGCCAATCATCCTCTACTAACTATCACTAGATAATATGTGCGTATGATGATTCAAATGTTTAGTTAAAACTTTGGCAAAGTATTTAAAAGTTGCGGAAGTTAAAAAAACTCCAATTATTTCTGACGTTTATAAACGATCACTGCGTCGCACGATACAGTACCCGTAGCACTAGTTTTAACACTGTCAAATCACGTTTTGAATTCGAGAGGTATGCAGCATGCAGCGCCGGACACGTCATAATTAATGGGAAACGCCTAGTATGGTCTTTCTGTTACGTCGCAGTCTGCCTCAGCGGCGAGGAGCAAACGTGGTATCTGCGTGGGTTATGTGTTACGATCGCGAGACCTAGGCTTTTTTTTTAGCGTGCGACAACTGTGCGTAGTTTTTATACATTGGAATGTTGGAATGTCATAGACTCACTTAGTTAATTTCACTACCACACTCAACAATAAGGCGCCACAAACGGTACCTATCGAGTTTTAGCTCGATTTAACGACTGAATTTTAGCGAATTCAGCTCTTCGAGGTTCGCGAAGTGTGTTTGTACTATTAATTGATTATGAACTTTGAATTAAAAAAATTCTAACTCATTCAAACTAACATGTTGTTAAGGCAATTAGAATATCAAGTTGACCGAGTGAGCGAAGCGAACGAGATCTTAGTGACAACTTGGACGAAAATGCTTTGTATGTTTGTATGTTTGTTCGTCGAGATCTTTTGAACCGCTTATCCGATCTTTAAAGAATTTGGTAGGTATACGGATAATGAAGTAAATCGGTCAAGAGGTCGTGAATTTATGAGGGTCCAAAGGGAGTAAAAAAAAAGTCGTACAAAAAAATCAAGTGGGGTGTCATATGATAGAGTTTTGTTTAGACATTCCAAAACCGTTTTTATTTTGATTCTAGGTCTAATAGTTTTTGAGTTGTTGTAAAAATTATAAAATTGGAAAACCCAGTACAACGTGAGCTACCATTTTTTGGAGTTTCAATGATTTTGTAGTTCAAGTAAGACTGGTATTTAGCTAGACGGCGATTTTGATGCGATTTGCAAAGTTTATTGCAACCATTGATCAATAAAAACTGTTTGGGTTTTATTAACCTCCGACCATCACGAGATCTCAGTTCGGGGCGAGCTACTAGTTATTAAGTTATTTAATTTTTGAAACAAGTGCTAGCCTACTGAAATATCAGCGTTTATCCGGTAGGAAAGTTTGTAACTTCATCGTATCAATCACATAAACTTTTTTATGAGATATCCGATGACGCGCGGACGCGTACCCTTACGTAGGTAAATTATTTGGTATCGTAGATACATCGAAGATAGTGTTAGTAGGCGTGATGTGGTTATGTATGGTGTCTGATGTGTATCAGGGGACAGAGGAAAGAGGCTATAGTCTCAAAAAATGACATTTACCGCCAAATTACGTTTCCAGATTTATCTTGGATCTAACAAAAACCGCGTCTGTTTTGGACTTAACTCCTGTCAAAGCTGTCAGATTTATATGTTACGTAATATGTAAAAACCTAGTTAAGTCCAAAACAGACGCGGTTTTTGGAGATTTTTGTTGGATCCAAGATAAATGTGGTAACATAATTTGGCGGATTGTGTCTCACCAAAGTCAGTTTAGTCCCAGAATACCTATGATTTAGTAAGAATACAGTTCAGAAAACTTGCCAGGCTTAATTAAACCCGGTAAGTTTTTATGAGATACAGATTGCCCCTCAGACCTATACAAAAAGCACATGCGTTCCGGTGACAATAATTGACCGAGCGAGCGAAGCGTCTCAGTTTCCACATTGGCCAAAAATGCGTTTGTCCGGATGTCTGTCTGTCTGTCTGTCTGTCTGTCTGTTCTCCTCTACAGGTCGCATTTTTCAACCGATCTGGACGAAACTTGGTACACAGGTTGTATGACTTATTAGAATTTTTTTGTCGTCGGGGATTTTTGATTGGAGGGGTACTTCCCCCAAAAAAAGGGCAAAAAGGGGGCTATTTGATATACTGGATATCTCCACCAAATGAGATCCGATTTCGATTATTCTTTTTTTATTTGAAAGGTAGTAACTATAAGTTGGTCTCATAAAAGTTTGGCGAAGATCTGATAAGGATCTTCAGCATGATGAACAGGATAGTTCATCAAACAATCGATGGTTTTCAAGTAAATAGCTCACTTTTAGTATGTTCGCGAGGTCTACAGCTCCCAGAGCCACTAGTTCTTAAACGGTCTATCTCCTATACTTATTGGATCTGCAATAACCGAGTTGCCGTGATTGACAAAATATATTTTATAGAATGTTTATTTACTTTTCCGAATTTTGCGGTAAATCATACCATGGGCACTGATCATACAATAGTATGTAGGTGCTTTATTGCGGTTACCTACTTACTTACCTTTTTACGGTTCTGTGCGTTTTGTCCAAGATTTATACATCACGTTTGTTAGACCTAATAACGCGTGTATATAAAAATAATGCAAGGTTGACTAACAATCATCATTACAGTTTTGATACTCCTTAGGCTTTGGTTTCGCGATCGTAACGCACAACGCTGCGGTATGCGGCTCAACGCAGCGTACTGTGTTTGCTTGTCGCCGCTGACGCATACTACGACGGAACAAGAGACCAAACTAGACGTTTTCCACATGATTATGTGTCCGGCACCGCATGTGGCATACCGCAGCGTTGTGCGTTACGATCGCGAGACCAAAGCATTAGATACGCAATATTTTGTTTGTTCGGTGTCTGGGTGATACTATGTATTTATAAGTACTTACATATTTACAGAAAAATAAACATATAAGTTCTACCTAAGTTGTTTTCTTTTTGTTGTGCTGTTATGTATGTATAGTGTGTCCAAAATAAATGTATTTTCTTTCTTTTCTTTCTTTCTTTTCTTAGATAATTGAAGTTATACTTCTAATGCGACTTCCAACAAGATTGCGTTATACGGGAGGACATAGTCTCTGTCTCTTTCTATTCGGGGGAATAGAAAGAGACAGAGACTAATACGCTACAATCAAATAATAAATGGCAGTAGCTATGTCCACACTGTGCATTTTCATCTTCAACTTTCGTCTTAATTTTTCTATTCAACTTTCGTTTGACGCTTTCAACAATTGAATGCGCTAATGAACGCAACACCAACATAGTTCAATCTTCAATAAACTTTAATTTAAAATCTTTTTCTTCGTCCGCCATTTTGTTGTTGAACGCTTTAGGGCACAGAAATCCACCCGAGCCGGAAAACCTGATTCACAGCGCGCGCTTCGCTTTGAACTCTCATTGCGCATGCACTAAGGGCATGCCTCACGTGCGCTGTTGACTTGCGCTATGACGCATGCCCTTAATGAACAAAAAAAGGCACAGTGTGGACATAGCTAGGGTTCAGCATTTTTTGAAGTTATACGACTTCCAACTGACAGCGTTAAACAAAAGAAAAAAACACATAGCCGTAATTTCAACCATCAGCAGCAGAGCCAGTTGCCCGAACAGTGATACCGTTGAACTGCGGTCAGACCGACAACGGGAGCAAGTTCAAATCCAAACCGAACACTAGACTTTTTGCAACTTTTTACTTTTTATTTTGAAGTGAAAATTTAGAACTGCTTAATGGTTAAGTACGTAAAAATAAATACTAAATTAATTTCACATTAAACACAGAGCGAGAATGAATGCGTGGCACTCGAAGTATAACTTCTTCCGCGCGTAAGGACTGCACGCACAGGTTTTTTTTATTTAATACGTATAGTTGTGGTATAGTATTTTGATTAAATCCTTTTTTTACCATTTGAGAACAGAGATTTACTATAGAATTTTAAAATAAAAATATTTTTATCAGAAAACTATGCTAGATTACTCAAAAAAGTTTTTTTTTTAACCCGGTGTACCCGAGGCAAGGTAAGTAGTACTAGTATAGTATTATATAATCTGTGGTACAGGTATCTGAACATAATACCAAAAGCGGATTTCTAACAACATAGCTTAACTTTTGTTATTCATTGTACGCAAAAAAGATTCCTACACAATAAGTTTATTCTCCGAGCTCATTTCATTTTCTTATTATCTAAATTCTATTATGAAAAATGATTTTCATAATTTTCTATTCACAACGGACTGGAGCTATTCATGTATCAGTTTTATCGCATATTGTCTATTTTTCAATAAATCATACATGTTTTTACCTAACTTTGGCTTTGTCAAGGTTTCTTTGTAGGTACTGATATTTAAATATCCTCTAAGGGTTTTTTTACACACGATTTTGAGATTTTTTTTTTGATCTTGTGAAAACTTGGACAAAAATGCTTTGTATGTTTGTATGTTTGTTCTTCGAGATCTTTTGAACTGCTTATCCGATCTTCACAGAATTTGGTAGGTATACGGATAGTACTCTTAAGTTTTACTGGTTTGTTTTTTGAGTTGTTGTAAAAAATATAAAATTGGAAAACCCGGTATAACGTGAGCTACCATTTCTTGGAGTTGCAATGATTTTGTAGTTCAAGTAAGACTGGTACTTAGCTAGACGGCGATTTCGAAGCGATTTGCAAATTTTATTTTGGGTTTTATTAACCTCCGACCATCACAAGATCTCAGTTCGGGGCGAACTACTAGTTATATATGTGGACATGGTCACTCTAGATATACATGGTTACCCTAGGTAGTACACATTGTGTACTACCTAGGGTAACCATGTATATCTAAAAGACATTTCTTGAAATCTTATTTTGCTTGTTTGTGTGACTGTTGGACTTTATTTCCGTTATAACCAGTATTTTTAGACTGTTTTAGTTCCACAATTTCCGTGCAATATTTGCCAACAACATCTAGGTCGTCTTGGGGGTAGTACAAGTAATTTGCTGCAAAACATTCCTCCACAGAATTCCTTCATTTTTCCTTAGCAAAATAACTAAACAAGCGGGGTATGGCTCACTTGGGACCTATAGGATGAGTTTGGCTTACCCGGGGCCAATAAGGTAGGTTTGGCGTAAGTTTGAAAAACGGTGGCCGGTATAAGACGGCCGCTTTGAAGTATTGTTTGTAATAGGCACGTGGTGATGAGACACATACCTTTCTGTCAAAACAAACTCTAGCATTGGTTTTGTTTTATTTATTGTCTACTAGCTGCCGCCCGCGACTTTGTTCGCGTCCCGTTGGATCCCGTTGATTTTTCGGGATAAAAAGTAGCCTATGTGTTAATCCAGGTCATGTACAATATATATTCTAAGTTTCATCCAAATCGGATCAGTAGTTTTTACGTTTAAGAGTAACAAACAAATCCATCCATCCATTGTATCCATCCTTACAAACTTTCGCGTTTATAATATTAAGTAGGATCTTGGTGAACCATGAGCACTAGAGCACTTTTATGGCCTTTAGTCCACCTCTCAATTTCTCATGCCTCTATGAACGGGATGTTAAGTGCGTTCTCCATGTTTTACATGTAGTGTGGATTTCTGAGAACATATACCTCTCAGCTTAGTCATAATCCACAGGAAAGACAAAGTCAATATAGAGTTGGCAAAGCCACGGATTTCATCGCTATGTTTTCTTTGTTGGAAAATATTACGGTCGTTATGTGACGTTGCTTACACGTAGGAAACTAAGGTTTTGTTCTGGCTGTGTTAACATGTTTTTTTACGAGTAATTACATGTTTATTACCCAGGATATAGTTGTGATTCTTTTTCTTGGGCTTTTTATTTTGTAATTTTTTTTTAGATTAAAAATCTATATCTTTTACCTACTAGTGTTTATTTGAGCCTGGTTGCACATATTAAGATATTTTTTTCATGTTATTGTTGTGTTTTCAGTTACAAAATAGGTGAACTGGTAGAGAATGCTCGTAGCATTAAGTTCACCTATTACAATATTTTTATGATGTGCAATTATGATTTTTTTTTAACTTATTTTTATGCTGAATTTTTATTTTCGTGCTTAAAAAATCTTAGTATTGAAAATTTGTTACTTAGGTACCATATCCATATTTTTATTAGAAAGAAAAAAAATACATTTATTTTGGACACACTATACATACATAACAGCACAACAAAAAGAAAACAACATAGGTAGAAACTTGATACATATAATAGAACAAATATAGGTAGGTATATATATTATATACCTACCTGTCTAGGCGCAAACCCGACGTGCTGGTGCATGCGTGAGCCAAAACGGGTCACAGCTCAGCTTAATGCCACTTCACATCGTGAAGTGACGCTGGTTTTCAGCTGTGACCACTGGAGTGACTTCACAGACGATGAGCAATGCTTACGTAGGCAAGTAGGTACTACGCAGGCATTTCCCACCTTATTACCTATCTATTACCTATCTATTACCTATCTGTTTTCACCCCGAAAACGTTTGTTGTGTAAAATCATTTACCAAATCAGGTCAAACCGTTTGGGTGACCCTAAGGTTCAAATATGCATGTCCAGTGTGCTACTACCACTATCGAATGTATGACTTCCGATTTTCAAAATCCCTTTAATTATTTGCGAGATCCCATAACGTGGAAGTGGCTTGGGTCCGAATTTGGATACATGCATACATAATGGCGCCTGGTTCCCATAGGAGTAGAAAAAGATCACGGGTTTCTTGGTATAACTATGAGATTTGGCTTCATTTATCCGGCACCTTTTGTGTATGATAAAATGACTTATTTATACTTTATACTACTACTTATTTTATTTTTGACTAGCTTTCGCCCGCGAATTCAACCTCGTCCCGTTTGTTCCGGTTGATTTTCCGAAATAAAAAGCATGTGTTAGTCCAGTTTACTATTGCAAGTTTCATCCAAATTGTTTCGATGGTTTTGGCGTGATTCAAACACAAACATTTAAACTTTCACATTTTATATATGTAGGAAGTAGTACAGGACGGGATTGTGTTTTTAAGCCAATTATCTTCTATTATTAATTAGTTTTAAGCCGTTAATCTACCACATTATGAAACAAAGTTCCTATTGAACCCTACGTGATATCGTAGTAACGTATGGGTACTAGTTATTCCCAAGATCTCCAGAATAATCCGTAAACTCCCATAACATGAAAGTTCGTCGGAATCCGGACTCCGGATTCGGATTTACGGATATAATTTGAGCCATTAGTCACTAATCGGCGTGATTTCACGCTAATCGTTTTCCGATAGTGCAGTCGTTAATTTGTTTATTTCATGACATGTCATGTAGGTAAGTGCTGGGATTTGATGACAGATATAGGCTAGGATCTATGACCTAGACTTAATCCTAACCACAACTACTAGCTGATTATCTACAAATGATTAATGGCAAACAGAGGTAGAGCAATTTTAAGTGGTGTTTAAATTTGAGTGACGTTTCAGCATTCGGCTCTAAGGTGATTTTAAAGACGGCGACTAAAACTATCCTCGATATAAAAATAAAAAAATATTTTTGGTCGGAAAACCTATTTGGATCAATAAATACGTAAAGATGTTTTACTAAACCCTTATTTCTCATAAATAACTTCAGTGATTTTATATCTATCTATACTAATATTATAAAGAGGAAAGATTGTTTGTTTGTTTGCATTGAATAGGCTCCGAAACTACTGGACCGATTTGAAAAATTCTTTCAGCGTTAAGAAGCTACACCATCCCAGGGTGACATATACTATATTACATTTTCAAAAAAATTAGGGATCCTTACTAAAACTACAATAATGTAAACCAAGGTGTAAAAAATTGACCTAAAAAAATTTTTAAATTTTTCTCAAATACCCGTGCGAAGCCGGGACGGACCACTAGTCTTGAAGTATACTGAAAATGTGTGAGCCAGAAGATGATAGACTGGTATCAGTGTCATAAAAGCACCGTCACTAATTAGGTAATCGAAAAAAGGTCCCTCTGTAAAATGTGAGAGCATTTCTTTTCCCGACAAAAATAAGAAGACAGACGTCACAGATCTCGGATTCAGCGCGCGTCCTATATGAACCGTTTACGGATCGTGCCGGCATTCGGGATATGTAGGCCTGTACCTCATATCCATCGATTGGGGTCCGTGACGTCACGGAGTATCGATTTGTCCATTTGGGATATTATAGAATCGCATTACACACCTTCTCAATGTTACTAGCCTAACTTAACATTCTCAAATTGCTTGAGATAAATAAATAAAATAAATAAATAAATATTCACGGACACTTAACACAACGCCTTCTAGTCCCAAACTAAGCAAAGCTTGTACGATGGGAACTAGATGGCTGATAGAATACATACATACATATTTTTTTTGTAAATACATACTTATAATACATAGAAACACCCAGACACAGAACAAACATCTATGTTTGCCACACAAATGTTTGTTCTCGGTGGGGATCGAACCCACGGCCCACAGCACGGAAGGCAGAGCTACTATCGACTGAGCCATGACGCCTGTCAAATAAACATACAAAGTTACATTTTGAGTTTTTTATGTACAATTTCACACCTTGACTAACGGTCCTGTCAGGAACTGCCGGTCTTCTTCTTCTTTTTCTATTTATGGCCTCTGTCCGTCATGTTGACAGACAATTTTGACAGACCGTTTTGCCAGTGTCAATTTCAAATTCTCAATTTTCTGATGTTTGTGGCTGTCATAACTTTCTGACGTTTTGTGGCCTTACTTATAATCGTCTCTCAACTTAATCACTGTTAAGATTCACTGTCTCTGTTATTGTCACTATTATCAGTATTTAAACAAAACGAGATAGCAATAAACGGAAATAAATAGCGATTTTAAGAAAAACCAGGCATTTCGTTTCAGCTAGTATCGATAAATTGTTTAGTTTGCTACGGTTACCAATTATAATAAACCTGTAATAAACTTAACATAAACTTACGATAAGTAATAAGCACTCACGAACAAATGAGTCGTATTTTTAGATGTCGGCTTAATGCAATACAAAAAGGCTTTATCCTTTCAGAATTACAAACGTTGCGAAGGTTTTCTTGGAATTATATTTAGATCCCTTTGATCTTAACCCGACTCCTAAAACGGTAGACGATTCAAGATTACTCCAGAAATAATGGTTTTTTAAAAAAATAGAATTATATTGACCGCGATTTTTTGCAAAGAACATTGTGTTTATTTTTTGAGAACTTGTAATCCAAAGGTTTTTCATTTTCAATGTCTGATTATCTTTTAAGTGGAAAACACGGAAGAAAATGTGGGATTACTTATTATACTGGGTAATAAAGAAAATGGCCGCCAAAAAAGTGAGCAGGACTTTCAGATTTAATTATTTAGAGATCTACTTTAGTGAAATACAAAGACAGAAATTTCTTTCTTTCTTTCGTTAATTCTTTCTTTCGTTCTTTCTTTCTTCCTTCCTTTCTTTCTTTTTTTCTTTCTTTCTTTCTTTCTTTCCTTCTTTCTTTCGTTCTTTCTTTCTTTTCTAAATATTGCTCCTGTAAGTTAGAAGAAAATATGCTATATTGTTGTCCAATTTGACGGATAACTGCATATTTTTATCTCTACAGTCCGACGACAAACGGGAAATGAGCAATTCGTCATTTTGGTTCGATTTATCATTCGCAGCTACCGTAGACTGTCCTTTATACATAAAATATACAGGATGTAAAAGAACACTCAAAAATTTCAGGTAATTTGCCTGTCGATCCTAATTTCGTGGGTTCAATTAAAATACGCTGGTGCAATAAATTATTAGTTAAAAACTGTAAAATAATCGGTAATAGCTCTGCCTTCCGTGCTGTGGGTCGTGGGGTCAACCCCCAACCCACTGAGAACAAACATTTAATTTTGTGTGTGTTTGTTCTGATGTCTGGTTGTTACTGTGTATTATAAGTATTTACAAAAATAACCAGTGCGTGCAGTCCCTACGCGCGGGAGAAGTTATACTTCGAGTGCCACGCATTCACTCTCGCTCTGTGTTTAATGTGAAATTAATTTAGTATTTATTTTTATGTACTTAACCAATATGTAGTACTAAATTTTCACTTCAAAATAAAAAGTAAAAAGTTGCATGAACACTGCCATCTATTTTATTTTGATTGTAGCGTCTCTTTATATTCCCCCCGCTGTCAGTTGGAAGTCGTTTATCTTCAAAAACACGGGCAGTCAAATGCTGAATTGCTGAACACTGCCATCTATATTTGATTGTAGCATTTGAAGCTTATTAGCCTCTGTCTCTTTCTATTGGGAAGGAATAGAAAGAGCCAGAGACTATGTCATCCCGTAACGCAACGTTGTTGGAAGTCGCATTAGAAGTATAACTTCAAAAATGTATTTATGTATTGCATTAGCAATCTAGTTTCCATAGTGCAAGCTTTGCTTAGTTTGGGATTAGAGAGAGTTGTGTGTAATGTCCAAGAATATGTATTTATATTCCCCTGAAGTTTTCAGCAGTGATCTTATTCACCCTGCAACCCGACCGTCAAACGTACGCTCGACCGACCTTACGTTATGTTATATCTGTAAGTTTTTACGGTATGTCGGACATCGTAAAAACAAAAATACTTTGTTATTTTCTAACTCGGAGGATTTGTATAATTCGGTATGAATTTTTTGGATGTACTTGTTTTGTTATGTTCCAGGATTGAGTAGCCGAGGTTTACAAGGATTTGAGGTTTAGTTGGTGGGTTTTATCCTGTTGGTCTTGAGGTAGATTAAAAGTAAACAGGACAAAGATGGAAGGCTTTTCGACTACGAAACTACAAGATGGATTGAATTTGGGTAAAAACAGATGGCTATTTATTTATTTATTTATTTATTTATGTATATAATCAGAACGGCCTGAGCCAATTACACTAATTAAACTAAATTAATTATTACAATAACAATAACATTAATACTAGACATTTTGAAAAAACTAGAGTAAAACTTAAATCTAGGAAAAAATAATAATAATTATATCAATAATGTCAAGAATTTATATAGAGCAAACAAAAAAAAAAATACAGAAATAAAATAAAAATGTGTCCGAAAATAGTAATAAACAATAGAATAACATTAAGTCAACACAAGGACGAATAGACAGATAGAGATCAGCTCTCACACTTTCTTCTCGCAGAACTCCAGGCACTCTGACAACACTGTTCTCCATCCATCCGCAAACACGTCAAGATCAGGGCTAGCATCCAGGAGAGCGTTAAGCGCAGAGAGCGTTCGCGGGATGGGAGACTGAGCGTGTGCGACTGTGCGGCAAAACGGTTCGAAGAACAGTTTGTGGTTCCTACTGCGACTATAATTGTTAGGGACGTAGAATTGCAACAGCTCATCATGGAGATCAGGGGCATCGATCTTTCCATGGATAATCTTAAGTGTTGTTGTCAACTGGTCATTCGCTCGTCGTACTTCTAAGCTATTGTACCCCAGGGAGCCGAGAAGAAACTTTGTGGGAAACATGTATGGGTAATATCCATGCCGTCGCTTGTACAAAAAGCGAAGGAAAGCTTTTTGTACCTTTTCAAGCACCAGAGCGTAGGTGCTCTCATGTGGATGCCATATACACGAGCTGGCCTCGAGTTTACTTCTGACCAAGGCGTGAAAAATAAGTTTGACGACATGGTCGCCCCGAAAGTCACGAACATTACGAAGCACGAAACCCAGCCTGCGGAAGGACTACTTGGCAACAGCGGAGATGTGGTCATGAAAAGTTAATTTTCGATCGAATGTGACACCCAAATCTTTAATCGCTGTGGATCTTGCGATGTGACTTCCGCTTAGCGTGTATTGAAACACTAACGGATGCCACATTCGACCGAAAGTCATAGCATAGCATTTAGACGTATTGAATTCCATTCTATTTTCTACGCTCCACTGACAGATCGCGTCTACGTCACGCTGCAGGCTCAGGCAATCATCCTCGGACTTTATTTCTAATATCAACTTCAGGTCATCTGCGTACAGAAGACATTTAGCATGTTTAATAACAGATGGTAAATCGTTTATCATTAGAATGAATAGAAGAGGTCCGAGGATTGACCCCTGGCTAACCCCTGACCGCGTATGATATGGACTCGACTCATAGACACCTAATCTAACATACTGTTGTCGATCCTTAAGGTAGTCCGCAATTAGCCTGAGTAACCCTGGTGCAAAGCCCAGGCTGCTCAGTTTCGCAAGTAGGATGTCATTGTTGACTCTGTCGAAGGCCTTGCGAAAGTCAAAGTAAAGAACATCAACCTGACCCCCGCGATCCATTTTAGCCGATATATAGTTGACAACAGATAGAAGGTTCGTGTTAACGGATCGCTTTTTCCTAAAGCCGTGTTGCTCATTGCAGAGGTACTGCTCAACTTGGCTGTAAATTTCCTTGTGGAGTACCCGCTCGAAAACTTTAGCTGGGGATGACAGTATCGCAATAGGTCTATGCTCCTCAACAGACGATTTACTAGTACCTTTCGGAATAGGCGTTACCCTGGTCAGCTTCCACTGCGCAGGATACACACCAGTGGTTAGAGCCAAATTGAAGATGTGACAGAGCGGACGAGCCAGATGCTCCAAGCCCTGCTTCAAAAACCATGGAGGGATGTTATCAGGTCCAGTGGAGCTGCCTGGTTTAAGGCTTTTGATGCTCGCAATAACTTCACTCAAACTAATTTCAAAAATGTTTACATAACGGCTTGAATGAATGCCTTGCTATGAAGATGTTTGTGCCTCACAGAGCACTATAGACGTAGCATTACTCAGAATCCATCAAACTCCGAAGCGTATTGCCTCCCGATCGTAAGCTCTGAACTGCTTTCACTGCTCAGCATGTCAAGCGACGTGGCTACAGATGTACTAAAACTAGAAGCTTTCGACGGCAAAAAACGCGCTGAAACGCGCTAATGTCCCTATTTAGTTGATTAGACCTATGATTTAGTATGAAAACAGTTCATAAAACCTGCCAGGTTTAAATCTGGCAGGCTTTTGTGAAACAATTCTTTATTCTTTGGCAATCCTAATAAATAAATAAATAAATAAATAAATAAACAACGATTGCCCCCCTGCTAGCAGTTGTTCATGGGTATCTCATAGTTTCTTCGAAACGTTTTAGAAATTCATTTAAATTTATCTTTATTTTTATTTACAAAAATGCTGTCATATTTATATAATAGTATTGAGTATGTTCCGTGAAATAAAGACGAAATTGCGTTTTCTGAAATAACAAAAAACAACATTTAAAGCCTTTACTTCTAGCTTAGTTTATATTTTTCCTTTTATTTATCTAGGCAACTATTGTTCCATGTTTTTATGAAATTACATAACCTAACTTTTACTTCTTATAAATTATTGACAGTGACATGTCAGGGACTCCCAGTCCCTGACATGACACTGACATCTGTTAGAAATGAAAGGAACGACACGACTAGTGTAGTGATATTCTTTACATTTATTAGGTATTTTCTTGACTTTACTAAAACTAGACTATTCAAGACATTGAGCCACTAATTGAGAGTCTGAAGAGTTTGTCTCTTATCGTTGAAAACGTCTTAAAAACGTCTGCGTTGAACTCGTAAACATCACTCAATAGCGGCTTTGAGAATCCAGCTCAGTTAACAGATACCACAGTTTAGAAAACACATCTGGGTTACTCCAAATAAGAAGCTGCTAATACACAAACTTTAATGAAACAGCTGTATAGTACATCCACAAGAGTAATTCCCAGTTATAACCACATCTTTTGCCTCCAGTATGACAACTTAAGTCTAAGTCACAGTAAAATCTTAAGGGTTATTTAAGAGAAAAAAAAAGAAACTTTATTTTTCCTTTCCGTTTATTTTTCCCCAAAATATGAAAGAGAACTAAGAGTGAACGCAGTTACATAGCAACATTATTTATAAATTGAAACAAAAAAAAAGATATCTATTAAACTAATACTTAGAACAACAAGTGGCTACCTAGCTTACAAACTAGACATAGTAGGTAGCACATACGTACCTACAATGGGAGGATTTGTAAGCGTTGTTTGGGGCAAAAAGGGTCCCGTCTCAGCACTAAGCTACACCATTCTATGTCTTGACTTAAGGTATAGTTTAAATCTTATCTTTTACTAGCTGATCCCCGCAACTACGTACGCGTGCGTAACTTTCCACCAAAAAATATCTGTCAACCAGCATACGATGAACCTCGTGTCAAAGGCTGCTTTTGGTTTAGAGAGGTTAAGCTGTGTCTAAGAATCAATGTCTTTAATTTCAATAAAATATAGGCCTATGTTTCAATCCGGATAAAGGGCTTCTGAATGGTATAAGTTTCATTGAAATTGGTCCAGTAGTTTAGGCGTGATGCGCGAACAAACAAACAAACAGACAAACTTGATTTTCGGAATCAAAATCGTTTATTTAGTAGATCTGTATATTTAATTTATCCATATCTTTAATTTTAGTTTTTGGCTTTTTTACAGTTTTATAATAGTATAGACTAGCTGTCGCCCGCGGCTTTGCTCGCGTGCAACCCTTATCACTAAGGGGTATGAAAAATAGATGTTGGCCAATTCTCAGACCTACCATATGCCCACAAAATTTCATGAGAATCGGTCAAGCCGTTTCGGAGGAGTACGGGAACGAACATTGTGACACGAGAATAGAAGAATACAAGCTGTTTACCTACCATCCGTGACTGTAGTCTAGTGCTAACCAACTGTCTTCCTACCCTGATATAACCACTAACTCGCAAAAGGAGCCGGGCAGCCATTTCAGCTCAAGTGTTTGTGTCGTCCACCATTTACTGCTAAATGCTTCGTAATAATAACATTTTGATGTGAAGTTTGTTTAACCACTCTATCTAGAAACTATTCTCATATCAACACAAACACTACTGTCGTTATTTATCACTAGCTGCCGCCCGCAACTTCGTTGGCGTCCCGTTGTATCCCATTGATTTTTCGGGATAAAAGTAGCCTATGTGTTAATCCAGGTCACGAACAATATATATATACTAAGTTTCATCCAAATCGGATCAGTAGTTTTTGCTTGAAAGAGTAACAAACATCCTCACAATTATAATATTAAAGTTCGCGTCCCGTTGGATCCCGTTAGTTTTCCGGAATAAAAAGTAGCCTATGTGTTAATCTAGGTCACGAACAATATATATATACTAAATTTAATCCAAATCGGATCAGTAGTTTTTACTTGAAAGAGTAACAAACATACTCACAAACTTTTGCGTTTATAATATTAGTTCGGGTCCCGTTGGATTCCGTTGATTTTTCGGGATAAAAAGTAGACTATGTGTTAATCCAGGTCACGGACAATATACATTCCAAGTTTCATCCAAATCGGATCAGTAGTTTTTACGTTTAAGAGTAATAAACATCCATTCATCCTTGAATATTAATTTTAGTAAAGTTATCGTAATATTTTCGTAACGTTTTTAAAGTTTTTTATGAGAAAAAGTGACAGTAAAGTTGAAACTACTTACCACTTTTTAACCGATTTTAAAAAAGGTTCTCAATTCGGTTATTTTTTTTATGTTTCTTTACCTCAGAACTTCGTCATATATGAACCGTTTTGAAGTTGATTAAAAAATAAAAGAGTAACTAATAACTTTGGAGTTCATGATATTCAAAATAAGAATCCAAATATCACACAATGAACAAAGAAAAAACTAAAGAAACTCCTTAGTGAAAAATATTCGAAATTCAAAAACGTGCTTTAGCATAATTAACCCTTTGAATCCCGCTTGTATTGTAAACAGGATTTCAAAGTGATACTATAGAATAAGTACTTGAAGATTGTATCCGTCCTAATTCGTAGCTGTTTGTTGGGTTGAGTGCATTTTAGTGTTTAGGACAATGCGTAGCAGACGCTTCAGGGCAGGATGGGACAAAGTCTGAGCTTCAAGTTACAAAATACAAGCGAATTTATACTCCTATGGTAGGTGCCAAGTAACACCGCAATACAGGTCATTCACCCACCTTCACCTCGATGTCGCAAAATTCAATGTATGTATGGTAAACAAACAGTACAACGAGATTCGAGCGATTACCGTCTTAGCGACAGGTTTGTATGGAAAGAGACAGAATTAGCCATTCATAAATTGAATTTTGCGACATCGTGACCTGTAATGACCTGTATTGCGGTGTTATTTGGCACCTTCTATACTTCCTAATTTAGAAGCATTTCCAAAAATATGTTTTCAAGGCATAATATTTAAACTACCTTAGCCCAAAACATAGGGGCATCTATCTAGGTAAATTAACATTCTAGAATTAAGTGTATTCGTCGAAAACGAATCAAAAATTTGAATGACTAGAAAAATATGGAAATTATATTTTTGGATGGCTAAAAAGGCATGTCTTACAATATAGGAGTTGAAACTCTTTTTATCACTTCGTGAAAAATTTATATAAGTATGAAGGACGCAGTACAATGCCTCACAAAACTTTTCTAAGCAGAAGCACCTATTTATAAGTTAGGTTTTCGAAATGCCTTTTTCACTAAGCATAATTGAAACGGTTTAGCTTATAACTTGGACCAAAACTCGGGTAAATAATGTTAGTAGAACTCAGTATTAGAATTACTCAAGATGGTCGCAGACTAGTGAGAAGTTTCATGTATTTTGAGAGTACAGTGTAACTTTGTTTAAGTTTGCACACCAAGTTCCGGAGAAACAACGATGTTTCTTATAAACTTGAGGAAACCAAATTGTCTATAAGAATTTTAAGACAATATAGTTAATGCACGACACATGGGAAGTAAGAGATTAAAATTAAAGAAATAAAAAACTAATGGCCGAATACTCAAACGCTACTCAAACCCCGCTCAATATAAGTTCCGCTTAAATTATTGCAATCTCTTACAAATGAGTAATGTCAAACAGAGGCAGTATTCCAGCCTGAATTACCGCTTTGATATCTACCCTTCATTAAAAATCATTACTTTTACTCATAATAATAATAATTATGACAGGCGTCATGGCTCAGTCGGTAGTAGCTCTGCCTTCCGTGCTGTGGGTCGTGGGTTCGATCCCCACCGAGAACAAACATTTGTGGGTTGTAAACATAGATGTTTGTTCTGTGTCTGGGTGTTTCTATGTATTATAAGTATGTATTTACAAAAAAAAATGTATGTTTTCTATCAGCCATCTTGTTTCCATCGTACAAGCTTTGCTTAGTTTGGGACTAGAAGGCGTTGTGTTAAGTGTCCGTGAATATTTATTTATTTATTTAATGAATTAAGACTGTAAAAGTCTAGTCCTTTATAAAAAAACTAGCTTCCGCCCGCGACTTCGTTCGCGTCCCATTGGATTCCGTTAATTTTCCGGGATAAAAAGTATCCTATGTTACTTCTAATACCTCCAAAAATATGTGTACAAAGTTTCATGATGATCGACTAAGTAGTTTTCGCGTGAAAGCTTAACAAAAAAACTTACATTCACATTTATAATATTAGTAGGATACTACCTATATTTCATAGCGAACCGAGTCACGTGAAATTATATACGCTTACCTAACACAGTTAACAATAATACCTACCCCTAGCTACGAGTATCTAAAGCGAAAATATCCAGTAGAACGAACAAAAACAAGACTTGATTGACGTTTTCCCTAAACATTTGTAATTCATAATAGGCTTAAAATTGTATAAAAACATTTTGCAGGAAAAATTCTTGGCTGAATAAATTATTTTAAGCACGCGACTATTTGTCGCGCAACATTCTACGACAACTTGATTACCGTAACTGCGTAACCTGGTTTTTGAAACACGGAACGTGTGCAATAGTATTATTAATATGGCGATTATTTTAGAATAACCTCGAAAAGGTTATTAGTTTTGACATTTGATACCCTTCCACACTACCAATACCCATCATAATCTTTTTCATCACACCTATTCGAAAAGAGCGACTTGGTTCGCCTTTATGTGCACCCAAAGGTGGTGTTTTCTATAAGAAACAATAAGTGCGCGGCAAAGTTCATTCCGGCGCACTTATTTAAATAAGTGCGCCGGAATTTACATTGCCGCGCACTTTTTGAATTTGGAACATCTTAGTGTTCAGCGCCAAAGAAATCGAACGAATAGAAAACATAAGAAATAAGTGGTTTTTCATTATAGATACTATTTATTTTCATTTTAGTTGTTACTACATTGTTGTATATATGTTTTATTAAATAATAATATTACAATAAAATATGAGGCGCCTTTTATTTTCTCATAGTTGGTGATGAAAAGTAGAGTGTACCACTCGGGCGCAAAATATATTTTTGGCTCGGGCGAAGTACTTTGAATCCCTCGCTACGTTCAGGATTCTACTAAAGAATCCCTCGCTACGCTCGGGATTCTACTCTAGAATCCTTCACTTCGCTCTGGATTTAAAAAATCGCCCTCGCCGTAAAAATATAATTTTGCTCCCTTATGATACAATCTACTATTTCCTCTCTCTAATTATATAACTCTTTTGATTTCAAGCTGACTGACAATCAACGCACGGCCTAAACTATAAGTCCTAGAGGTTTGAAATTTGGAGGGTAGTATCCTTATATAGTGTAGGGATGCACTAAGAAAGGAATTTTGAAAAGTCGAACCCTAAAGGGTCTAAAATTAGGATTAACGATTTTAACCAAATAATGCGTATGCTGCTACCACGCGAGCAAAGCCGCGGGCAACAGCTAGTTACATATGTTAGCCGTCAGATGGACCATGAATGAATCATAATGAATTAATGTAAAATCAGATTAAGCCGTGTGTGGGTCTTTTTCATTAGCCCGTTTCAGATTTGGTAGTTTAAAATAGTGTACATCTTGACCATACATAACTTTGTCAAAACGAACCTTTGACGAAACGCACCTTTGGCAAAAAATGGTTAATGACGAAAAGCAGTTTTGACGATACGCATCAAACCCGACTAAAGGCCTGTTTAAACTGGTAAGCTGGTCATCAATCTTTGTCCACAAGAGGCCACAGGTGGCCACTGGTGAGCAACACGCAAAATGTTAAAACATTTCAATGTTGAGTAAACGCGTCTCACAATAATAATATTATTATGCGCTCTAGCGCGTTACGACTGGCTTCCTGCGAGCCTAAGATGCGCACCGCGAGATATTTGTCATGTCGTTCTGTCAAAATGTAAGCATTTTGTACCAGTTTAGGAACTATTGCATTATCTGTGGTAATGTTGTCGAGAAACCGCGCCTTTGAATTTCCAACTTTTGAAATTTCTGCGTGACTATTATCTCGTCCTCAGAGAGGTACGACGACTAAAAAGTGTCAAAAGTGTACATTATGGCGCGTTTTGTCGACACCATTAGGTACCACAGATAATGCAATAGTTCCTAAACTGGTACAAAATGCTTACATTTTGACAGAACGACATGACAAATATCTCGCGGTGCGCATCTTAGGCCCGCAGGACGTAACAGCAAGTCGCGTTCCAAAAAAATCTATCAGGTATAAAAAATCCAAATTTCTTTAATCCCTAATAACGAAGATTAATTCCCGTTCATTACCGAGCCCCTAAGTACCTAATCCCAGGTGGGAGGTGAATCTGACCGTAGTTTTAATGCCCTTAAATAATAAGAGCCTATTAGAATGGCCGAGGTAATAGCCTGTGTCGAAAGTTGACCGCGGCTAACATGCGCACTAAAATAAAACACATTATTTCTTTCTCTTTTTCTTTCTTTCGTTCTTTCTTTCTTTTTCTTCCTTTCTTTCTTTTGTTTTCCTATCTTTCTTGTTTTACTAGGTGTCTAGATGGACATGGCCGGCGACTAGACTGACACCTGGAAGAACCTAAGGATATGAGACGGTTTTAGATTGTACCTTACGATTTTTGACTTTAAAATAAATTACGTTTTTTTGTCTATTATTTATCTACTGGCTTTTTATTAAACAAATAAATATTCACGGTCACTTAACAGAACGCCTTCTAGTCCCAAACTAAGCAAAGCTTGTACGATGGGAACTAGATGTCTGATAGAATACATAATTATATACATTTTTGTTTTGTAAATACATACTTATAATACATAGAAACACCCAGACACAGAACAAACATCTATGTTTGCCACACAAATGTTTGTTCTCGGTGGGGATCGAACCCACGACCCACAGCACGGAAGGCAGAGCTACTACCGACTGAGCCATGACGCCTGTCAAAGTTATACTTCTAATGCGACTTCCAACAAGGTTGCGTTATTCAAGAAGACAGTCTCTGTCTCTTTTCTATTCGGGGGAATCGAAAAAGACCGAGACTAATACGCTACAATCAAATATAGATGGCATTGTTCAGCAATTCAGCATTTGACCACCCATGTTTTTGAAATTATACGACTTCCAACTGACAGCGGGGGGAATAGAAAGAGACTAATACGCTACAGTCAAAATATAATAGATGGCAGTGTTCATGCAACTTTTTACTTTTTATTTTGAAGTGAAAATTTAGTACTGCATATTGGTTAAGTACATAAAAATAAATACTAAATTAATTTCACATTAAACACAGAGCGAGAGTGAATGCGTGGCACTCGAAGTATAACTTCTTCCGCGCGTAGGGACTGCACGCACAGGTATTTTTTTTCTACATCTTCGTGGGAGATGTTCAAAGGTATTGTCTATTTTGAAGCCTAAATTCTGTTCACGTCCGCTCTCCCATGAAATATTCAGATTACTTACTATTAATTGAATTTATTGGCGAACCGGGTAAATTACCTGAAACAATTAATATTTATTTAGATTGTTATGCTAACAAGCTATTTAGGAATAAATTCATCAAAGTACAAACCTCAGAGTAACCTACAAAAGCTATAACCGTAAATAATGTATGGGAATAGTAACGGTCTCATAGTTTACAAAATGTCACAATAATTTTGGATTTTTTTTTAAAATAAATATAGATCTAAACTAAGCCAAACTTGTACTATGAAAACTGAGTTGCTGATAGAATACTTATAAGTACCTATATTTTTTTTATACTACACCTGCTTGGAAAGTACCTTGATACTTTATCAAATTTACGGTAGAAAGTACGTCATTGCATATCGAACAAATATGCGGGGAGAAAACGCATCTGAGCGGGAGAGAAAAGTGTATGAAAATCCATTTCTTACGTGGATTTTCTTATTTAATTTTGGGTAAGACTATGCGCCGGTAACCTAAATATCAAAAGCCAAAAAGTTTTTACAGTGAGTTTTTATCTCCAAGTTCGCAAAATGACACTGGCCACTAGCTGTGTGTTGGATGGTGTCGGGCTGGCAGTGCGACTCTGCGGCGGCAGGATAAACAATTTGAAAAAAGAACATGTGAAAATTGCAGACGCCATTGGCGCCATTTTCAATTTGTGTGTTGTTTGAGGTTTCAGTTTTAGTTTTTTTATTTTCCTCGTAGGTGTAGTATAAAGCACTATGTATCACTCGAGAGAAAGTGCGATTCCCGATCTCGGGTTTAAACGACACCCTCGACGGTAGTCGGTCACTTTCTCCTCTCGGTGAACAATGTACTATTGTAATACATGTAAAACCCAGACAGAGAACAAACATCTTTGTTTGCGACACACATATGTTTATTATTGGTGTGTTCGAACCCACGACGCACACACGTAAAGAGCTAATTATGGACTAAGCTGTGACGCCTGTCAATAAACTAATGTATTGAAAAGTGTGCTATTAAAAGCACAATAGGGCTCAATAGAAACTAGCCGCACAAAGCCAATAATTAGTGACGTGTAAGCTTATCGAGCTGTGGCCCACTTGTGTAATGAACACGCGTTGATTGGTTGACGAGCGCAGTCCTATAGCAAATAGCTGGTTTAATCAATGCATCCTCAATAGATACACTTTGTATCCCAAAGAGTACTAGTTACACCCGGTATTTTTATACCCTTGTAACTAGTAGTTCGCCCCGAACCGAGATCTCGTGATGGTCGGAGGTTAATAAAACCCAAACAATTTTTATTGACCAATGGTTGTAATAAACTTTGCAAGTCGCTTTGAAATCGCCGTCTAGCTAAGTACCAGTCTTACTTGAACTATAAAATCATTGAAACTCCAAGAAATGGTAGCTCACGTTATACTGGGTTTGCCAATTTTATAATTTTTACAACAACTCAAAAACTATTAGACCTAGAACCAAAATAAAAACGGTTTTGGAATGTCTACGCCAAACCCTATCATATGACACCCCACTTAATATTTTGGTACGACTTTATTTTTATTACTCCATTTGGAACCTCATAACTTTCCAACCTCTTGACCGATTTATTTTTCAAACCAGTAAAACTTAAAGTACTATCCGTATACCTACCAAATTCTGTGAAGATCGGATAAGCGGTTCAAAAGATCTCGAAGAACAAACATACAAAGCATTTTTGCCCAAGTTGTCACTAAGATCTTCGTTCGCTTCGCTCACTCGATCAATGATCAAATTCGATGTAAGCTTAGAATTTAGCTATACCATGTTGATGCATATCCTCATAACATGGAAAATGCTGTTCTAACTCTTAAATTTTTTTTTACAATAAACCGCATTCAAATCTGAGCCCTACAATCAGAGCTACGAAAGCACAGACAGACACAACGCCGTCAATCTTATAACACTCCATCCGTTTTTAGATCGGGAGTTAAAACTACTTTAAAAAAACATGCCGTATCGTATAAGTAGTTTCATTTTCTCTTAACCTTTAAGCGATCTCGGGAACTAAAACACTGAGCTTGTGGCCAACTCTGGCGACGGAGTTTTTAGGCCGCTTTAAGGCCTCCGTCATAGCTTGTCCACTGCAAAAACGCTTAGATTTGACGAATAAATTGTTTTTTTGCACACCAAGAAAAGAAGAAAAACAATAAAAGAGAAATAAGTTTTAAGTATGAGGTACAATGGGCGGTCTTATCGCTATAAGCGATCTCTTCCAGACAACCTTTAAATGGACAGAAGCATTTCGATTAGGTAATTACGGGGCGCACATAAAAATAACCTGGAATATACATAACACATAAATATAATTTAACCTTTAAAATAATATTTATAATGATTTATGATCAAGGATCAAGGATAAATAAGCTAGTTACCGTACTGAGATATAAGTCGTCTGTTTAATTTCCTTTTAAAAATAGTCTACTAATAACTTAACCAGTGGTTTGCATGTTATCTGTGTCACTCGCCAGGGTTTACCGCAAATTGTCAACATCGACTGCATCGGAGGATGTTTTGCTGAAATGCTCGCTTAATGAGCCTAGTTATATATTTAAGAGCGCCATGTATTTCAAACATGATTAAAAAATCAGAATAATACGCATGTTGGCTAGAAATATGCAATTATGCATGCAGGCCCGGTATCGTAAGCTCTGAACTGTTTTTGCTGCCCAGCGTAATGTCAACCGATGTGGCTACCGATACACGATTATAAGTTTAAAAAACTGGAAAAACCGCCTTTAATTTGATACGCCTTCATCATCAAATGATGATGATGATGATGGCAGTTCATTGAGATACACTGCGCGGTGACGCTACAACGGTTGGCAGTCGAGCTGGCAGTGACGCGCAATGTAACTCGAATACGCTAACGCGGCGACTGTCAGATTTGTTCGTGGGTACTTGCGTTCTATTGCTAGTAAACGTCACAGAAAAGCAAAATATGCAAAATATGACGTGTTTTTTCCAGTTATTCTTATTTAACTGCCTAATTACTAAACCGATTTTGATAAAAAAACAAATTGGGACCAATCTGAAAGCATACCCTTTTAGATAAAAAAGAATTTTTCAAATCGGTTCATAAATGACGGAGTTCTGAGGTAACAAACATTAAAAAAATAAACCGAATTGAGAACCTCCTCCTTTTTTGAAGTCGGTTAAAAATCAGAAGCTTTTGACAGCAAAAAAACGCGCTGAAACGCGCTAACGTCACTATTTAGTCACAGAAATCGTATGATTTTAAAATTTTTAGTCATCTATATATGAACTTAAGTATCGTAAAAGTTTCGCCATTTATTCAATTGGGTTTACAAACGCACACCCTTAATAAAAAGCCTGGCAGTCGAAGCGTGCTTTCAATCAACAAAAACTCTATTAAGCCCAATTGGGACAGTGACGGACATTCGGAAGAATTTTACTTTTAATTTTGAAGTTATACTTCTAATGCGACTTCCAACAACGTTGCGTTACGCGGTTGACATAGTCTAATACGCTAATACGCTACAAATGCTACAATCAAATATAGATGGCAGTGTTCAGCAATTCAGCATTTGACCGCCCGTGTTTTTGAAGTTATACGAGTTCCAACTGACAGCGGGGGAAATAGAAAGAGACTATAATACGCTACAATCAAAATATAATAGATGGCAGTGTTCATGCAACTTTTTACTTTTTATTTTGAAGTGAAAATTTAGTACTACATATTGGTTAAGTAAGTACATAAAAATAAATACTAAATTAATTTCACATTAAACACAGAGCGAGAGTGAATGCGTGGCACTCGAAGTATAACTTCTCCCGCGCGTAGGGACTGCACGCACAGGTTTTTTTTATGGAGGTAATCGATCTAGTTTTTTGTAACTGGCAATATATTGACCCAAAGTCCTTGAGATACACAAATGGAGTCACCATCCCACTCTTTTTAATCTGAAGAGCTTAATAACTTAGCGATCACAATAACCCTTTACATGAGTAAAACAAATGTTCACAATGACCACAACATGAAAGTAAAAAACAATACCCACACAACCAAATACAAAAAAAAACCTATAAGTGGTACTTAATCATTCAATTAATAAAAACACCATGGCAACTTTAAAATATATGACTAGTTTACAAATTCAAGAATACAGCTTCCCTCTTTATGTGTGTTTAGAAAGACGCGACTTAACGTAGACACTCTACGGCGTAGCGGTTGTGGCGTAGTAGTGCTACGAGCGACTTTGATGATGAAAATAATGATATATTCCAGAAATCCCCACAAAAAAATCCCTAACAGTGGGGATTTCAGTATTTACTAACCTACGTGTCTTTATAGCATCAAAAACCATAAAAATATTTTAGGTAAACAGACCTTTTGTGTATTTGGTAATTTCTGATAAGTAAAATAAGAAAATATATTTCAAACATGTACATTGAAATGTAGTTTATTTGGATTCCAGTTGAATTGAGATTTGAGAAACTTTATTCACAAATCAGGGGGCACGGTAGTGCCCCGCCAAGTCGAGCGCGAAGCAAACACTACCGTACCATCCTTTACTGGAACCATTTCGCCGCATTTTCAGGCCCCTATTTGAGAACTTCTGGATAAGACCAGAACGCAGAAATTCGTCATCCAGTAAGCTGTAAAATCACAGGCTTAAAATAAAAAATTTCAAGTCTGTAGGAGATTTAGTTCCGAAGTGAAACGAAAGCAAAGTTTCGCATTTATGACACTCACTCACTCATGATCATCAGAACAGAACTAGTACTTCCCATAAACCCAGAGAGCTGAAATTTGGTACAGAGTTAGGGTTTAATGGCCACATAAAGGGAAAACTATAAAAACTAGGATAATCGAAGATCTGGAGTACCTGGTGACCCTACAAAAAGAAGTAAAATCCCACCAAAACATTCTGTAAAAAACCAGCCAAGTCTCGATGGAGCTGCTTGTTTATCTCTAAAAAGTACTTAAATCTAGACAAAGTCGTGCCAAGTCTAAGGTTCCTTACTACGAGTTCTTTATTATTATAGTTAATGTTGTGTGACTTGGCCGTTGAAGAGTACACAAGGGTACAAAACCAGGTGCGGCCAAGTCACACAACATTAACTATAATAATAAAGAACTCGTAGTAAGGAACCTTAGACTTGGCACGACTTTGTCTAGATTTAAGTACTTTTTAGAGATAAACAAACAGCTCCATCGAGACTTGGCTAGTTTTTTACGGAATGTTTTTGGTGGATTAACATTAAAAACATACATGAAACGGTTGGGCTGGGCTATTTACAAACAGTTGCAAACAATTTATAGATTTGAGTTAAAATAAGGAAGTCAGACTAAAAGTCGCGTCTTAAAGTCGCACTTCTCAATCCTTAAATCACCGCAATATGGATTTAAGTCGTCCCATATAAATCAGAGCGACTTAAGCAGAGATTATGTAATTAAGTACAACAGAACGTGGTTTCCGGGATAATGTCTGGCGATTTATGTTGTGGTGGGTCACTTCCGGTCTACGCCGGAAATTAGGTTCTTAGTACCTAACTTTCATTTAAATACCAAACGTTTTAAATTTGAATTCTATACAATTTTTAGTTTTATTATCGTTCAGGAGAAGGCTATATGTCTAATAGTGACCTTCAACAGGCTGATAATCATGATGATTACGCCTTTATACAGTTTTTTAAATCAAAACTAAATAAAATTAAGAACATTTTTTGAAGTTTTACCTACTTCTAATGCGACTTCCAACAAGGAGGAGTCTCTAGGTATCTCTTTCTATTCGGGAGAAAGAGACAGAGACTAATACGCTACAATCAAATAATAGATGGCAGTGTTCAGCATTTTTTGAAGTTATACGACTTCCAAGTGACAGCGTTAAACAAAAGTAAAAAAGACATAGCAGTAATTTCAACCATCACCAGCAGAGCTAGTTGGCCGAACAGTGATACCGATGGACTGCGGTCAGACCAACAACGGGAGCAAGTTCAAATCCAAACCGACATTATAGACTTTTTGCAACTTTTTACTTTTTATTTTGAAGTGAAAATTAACTTCTTCCGCGCGTAGGGACTCCACGCACTGTTTTTTTTATGAGCAATAGCTACCATCTCTCCCAGGTTAGTTGGTAGATAATGCTAAATAGCATTAAATTCGCCTCTGTACGATTTTTAAAAGTGCAATAAAGAATTTTCTAATCTAATCTAATAGCAAAGCATTTGGCTGTCAGCACACCTGGTGGTAAGTGTAGCTGCAGCCTAAGGTGGAGCACGCTTAGCTATAATCCACCTATTCACTCTTTTCTTGAAAATTCCTAGGTTATATCTTTCAGGAAATACTGATGATGGCAGAGAGTTCCACTCCTTGGCAGTTCGCATTATGAAGGTGGAATATATTCAATCCGTTCCTGCACGAGCGCGACTCGCACTTGACCAGTTTTCTATCATCATCATCATCACCAATATTATATAAAACTCTTTTGAAGCTGACTGAAAATCAACGCACAGCCTAAACCATAAGTCGTATTGGTATGAAATTTGGAGGGTAGTATCCTTATATAGTATAGGGGTGCACTAAGAAAGGAATTTTGAAAAGTCACCTTCTAAACGGTCTATTTAGAACGCGAACAACGCCGCCGGCGACGGCTAGTTAAAATATATTGTTCGTTCATTCACATAAATTCTCATATCAACTGTTTTCTTAGGCAAATCCAGAGCTGTATTCAAGGAGACATAGAAGAAGAGGGGCATAAATAAATTAAATATTTATGGACATTTCACACAGCGAACTCAAACCATTTGTGTGGCATAACATAGATGTTTGTCCTATGTCTGGGTGTTACTATGTATAAGTATGTATTTACAAAAAAATGTATAAGAGTACTTTATTAGGAATCTAGTTCCCATAGTACATACTTTGCTTGACTTGGAACAAGAAGTCGCTGTGTAAATGTCCATGAATTTATCTCTTTAAACGAGCAATTCTTGTAGGTATATATATACACCTAAATAATCTGAATCTCGGAAACGGCTCTTACGATTTTCATGAAATTTTGTATACAGGGAATTTCGGGGGCGATAAATCAATCTAGCTAGGACTCATTTTCAGAAAATGTCGTTTTATTCGTGTTTTCAAGTAGCTCCAATATTGCCACATAAACAGAAAAATGTGACTCTTCCCGACATCTATTGGCGAATAATAATACTATTTTTTGAATTTATACTTCTAATGCGACAGCAGATGGCGTTGTTAAGCAACACAAAGCCAATTAATGTTTGGTTAGACCAAGAAAATTAATTGTTTATTTATATTATTGACAGGCGTCATGGCTCAGTCGGTAGTAGCTCTGCCTTCCGTGCTGTGGGTCGTGGGTTTGATCCCCACCGAGAACAAACATTCGTGTGGCAAACATAGATGTTTGTTCTGTGTCTGGGTGTTTCTATGTATTATAAGTATGTATTTACAAAAAAAAATGTATGTATGTATTCTATCAGCCATCTAGTTCCCATCGTACAAGCTTTGCTTAGTTTGGGACTAGAAGGCGTTGTGTTAAGTGTCCGTGAATATTTTATATTTTTTTATACTTTTATTATTTGTGTCTTTTTAACTCAGGGGTTCACAAAAAAAAATACCGAGCAAAGCTCGGTCAACCAGGTGGTATTTTTTTATTACTAACTTTCGGCCGCGTCTCGTTTGATTCTGTAGATATTCTAATTCAGGTTACGAGCATCCCAAGTTTCATCCAAATCGGATCAGCAGTGTGTATGTTTCAATCACACTCACACAAATATCTAAACATTTGATTTTGATTTGATTTGATTATTTAACATTTATAATATTGGTGGGATGGGATAAGGTGGGTTGAAATCAGTAGTGACCCAGTTCTACCTCCAGCCCTGCCTTAGGTCCAGTTACGCAGTTACGCAAGAGGAAACCCATAAATTTGAGAGGACGTTCAAGTTCGTGACCTTGAAGCCATTGGCTGGCTTCCAGCAGGATTTGAGGATTACGAGAGAGGATTGCTATTTTTAATAATATTATGGATGTGGACACAAGAATTGTTTTAGAAACTTGTGTTTTTGAGATGAAAATCTATTTCACAACATGGTTTTCTTGATCTCGGTCCGTTACGATAAGAACTAAGCCCTCACTTGTTTTTGTACTTGGACGAATAATTATTAGTTCAAGTTTTTGTGGACTTTGATATCGGGCACTTAGAATGACTTTGGACGATTATTGAAGTTATACTTCTAATGCGACTTCCAAGCGTTTAACGCGTTAAACGTTTAACGCTCCTGGGGAGAGGTAATAGAAAAAGACAGAGCGAGAGTGATCAGATACGGAGACCCCCACAAAACGCTAAAACACTTCGATAGCGCGTTCTAGGATCCGACCAAACTTAGCAGCCCCATCTAGTTCTGATTTAGGCAACCTAACCTTTTCTAACTAAATAAGTACTGCAAATTAATTGACCGAGCGAGCGAAGCGAGCGAAGCGTCTCAGTTTCCACATTGGCCAAAAATGCGTTTGTCCGGATGTCTGTCTGTCTGTCGGTCTGTCTGTCTGTCTGTCTGTCTGTTCTCCTCTACAGGTCGCATTTTTCAACCGATCTGGACGAAACTTGGTACACAGGTTATATGACTTATTAGAATTTTTATGTCGTCGGGGATTTTTGATTGGAGGGTTACTTCCCCCAAAAAAAGGGCAAAAAGGGGGCTATTTGATATACTGGATATCTCCACCAAATGAGATCCGATTTCGATTATTCTTTTTTTATTTGAAAGGTAGTAACTATAAGTTGGTCTCATAAAAGTTTGGCGAAGATCTGATAAGGATCTTCAGCATGATGAACAGGATAACTCATCAAACAATCGATGGTTTTCAATCAAATTTGAGAGAAACACAAAGGACCTCATTCTACACAAGATGATGCAAAAAAAATCAAAAAGATCAAAAAAATCACAAAACGGAAAAAACACTTGCACATTAATTAGAATAAACATCACATCACACATACACAAACAACATTTTGCATTATAGTTAGTTTTCAATACGTGACAGGCTGCAAGCGTTTTGTCGCTGTTAGAATACTAACTGATAATTATCTTCATGTTTTCCTTCACTGAATGAGAGCATCAGCATAATAATAAGCCTTAAATTAGAAATTAATAAAAGTGCACTTAAAGACTTTCAGAAAACACCTTACACGACATTGATGATGTTGATCGATGATGTTGAATATTGGAATATTTAGTATGCTCGCGAGGTCTACAGCTCCCAGAGCCACTAGTTTAGTTTGTAAGTGTTTTTAGGGGTTTTTAGGGGTTTGTAAGGGTTCTTAGGGGTTTGTAATTTTTGTTAAATACCCGTGCAAAGCCGGGGCGGGTCGCTAGTACTATTATAAAACTGTAAAAAAGCCAAAAAGTTAAATTAAAGATATGGATAAACGAAATATGCAAATCTACTAAATAAACGATTCTGATTCCAAAAATCGAGTTTGTCTGTTTGTTTGTGCGCGGATCACGCCTAAACTACTGGACCAATATAATGAAACTTATACCATTCGGAAGCTCTTTTTTCGTATTGAAACATAGGTTATATTTTATTGAAATCAAAGACGTAGATTCTGAGATACAGCTTGAGCTCTTTAAACCAAAAGCCACCTTTGGCACGAGGTTCATCGTATGCTGGTTGACAGATATTTTGGTGGACAGTTTCGCACGTGTACAAAGTCGCGGGTATCAGCTAGTGTCTAAATAAACTTAGCTGAGTTTTTCTCACTGTCAATCTTTGAAAAGATACAATTTCGCGCCAAGCTATCTTCGTAAATGGACACAATTCTCACACGTATACAAGAAACCTGTTTACAAAGGCCGAGTAGTTCTTAAGGTAAGGATTGCCTTCAGTATTCCAATAGTGGATCCCATTGGGAGCAATACAGATCTATTTGAATTGAGAGAGATGCTGCGTTTAGTGTGGGCGAGCTACTGGACGTGCCAGTGCTGCTAGTTTTAAATAATTTATAAGTTTAAAAAACTGGAAAATCCAACTTCAATGTGATACGCATTTATCATCAAATGATGATGATGATGATGATGATGATGATGATGGAAGTTCATTGGGACTATTTTATTGATCGTAAGCACCACAGACACGTCACAGGAAAGCAAATACGCAGTGTCGTGTAAGTGAATGACGTGTTTTTTTCGAGTTATTCTTATTTAACTGCCAAACTACTAAATTGATTTTGATAAAAATTTTATGAGACCAATCTTGCATACCCTTGCAGATAAAAAAAGAATTTTTAAATCGGTTCATAAATGACGGAGTTCTGAGGTAACAAACCTAAAAAAAATAAAAAAAAAATACAACCGAATTGAGAACCTCCTTTTTTTGTGAAGTTGACTAAAAATAGGTAAGTACTTACTTGATTTATTAATACAAAAACTCAAAATGGTGGGCAGGTTTATTAAATACTTCATTTTTTTTTTTATTACATTATTATCACTAATTTATACAAGCGACTTAGAGCTAATACGCACTAGCGACTAGTCGTCAGCGACAGTCGACGGCAACTGTGTCATTCTATAGTTGAAATAGTTGAAATAGTTATTTATGCACTGGGTCGCTGATCTAATGCTATGTTTTTGGTCGTCTACAGACTAAGTCGCCGACGACCAGTCGACAGTGCGTGTTTGCTCTGTAGTTTTTATTAGGTACCTAGCGTTCGTAAGTTTACATTCAACGCTTTTTTGTAACAACTCAAATGATAAATACTAAATATTGTATGAAAAATTGTTAAAACTCAGCTGTGTTTATATTGCTTCAGAAAACCCAATAATCTCTGTACTTGCCTTGTGTAAACGAGCATTAACTATCGACAGGTAGTCTTCCCAAATGCACCCGGATACCACCAAAACTATAATATATTTAAGCGATGTTTTAGATTATATGTTTTTTTCAGTAATTTCTTTAAGAATCCCGATTCATTCATTCGCATGGAAAAATCAAGACTACAGTATTTTACAAGATTATGTTGAAAATCAATATAAAATGTTCTTGCGACTAGCGATCAGACACGATAGTCTGGTTCTTTTCTGGCACTTCCTCCAGGTCTGAGGATGTTTCTAGCACTTTCTCAAGGTCTGAGGCTATTTATAGCACTTCCTCAAGGTCTGAGGCTATTTATAGCACTTCCTTAAGGTCTGAGGATATTTTTAGCACTTCCTCAAGGTCTGAGAATGTTTCTAGCACTTCCTCAAGCTTTGAGGATGTTTCTAGCACTTCCTCAAGGTCTGAGGATATTTCTAGCACTTCCTCAAGGCCTGAGGATATTTTTAGCACTTCCTCAAGGTCTGAGGATATTTCTAGCACTTCCTCAAGGTCTGAGGATATTTTTAGCACTTCCTCAAGGTCTGAGGATATTTCATTCTAGCTAGACCAACCTGTCTATACAAGAATATATATTTTTTTGGAACTGTTGACTATTTGTTTTGTCACTTTTGCAAGAATTTAGGTAAATTGGTACTAGGTAGATTTTAAAACCATTTTTATTTTATTTATTTCTTTATAAGTTCTGATTATATCAATAAATTTTGCGACTGCATCAACTTAGATTTTAAAAACTCAACTGATTTCCTTTTGTTGCTGGTCATTGTACATGTGCCAAGGCGCTATTTGTAAGAAATACGTGCCGGCTAATACACTGCGTGAGTTCAGCGTAATGGACGGAAATCTGGGACAAACTGGGAATCGGGTTAGTCCGATATATAGAGCCTGGGGCACTCACCAATGTATTTATGATCAACTAGCTGGTACCCGCGACTTCGTACGCGTGCGAAACTTTCCACCAAAATATCTGTCAACCAGCATACGATGAACCTCGTAGCAAATGGCTGCTTTTGGTTTAGAGATTTCAAGGTGTATCTAAAAATCCACGTCTTTAATTTCAATAAAATATAGCCTATGTTTCAATCCGGAAAAAGAGCTTCTACATGTTACAAGATTCGTTGAAATCAGATAAACAGACAAGCAGACAAACTCGATTTTCGGAATCAGAATCGTTTATTTAGTAGAGCTGCATATTATTTAGTTTATCCATATCTATAATTTTAGTTTTTGACTTTTTTACAGTTTTATAATAGTAGGTATAGAAGAATAGATAGATATAGATATAGATAGATGCGTTGTCAGTCATGTAGACAAGATTATGTCTATGAGAAAAGTGGTTTAAGAGATGATTGAACTTGGTTAACTTATAGGTTGCATCATTTTTCACCAAGCATGGCTAAGAACCATCAATACATAGTATAAACAAAGTCGCTTCCCGCGTCTGTCTGTATGTATGTATGCTTAGATCTTTAAAACTACGCAACGGATTTTGAAGCGGTTTTTTTTTATAGATAAAGTGATTCAAGAGGAAGGTTTATATGTATAATACATGCGTAATATTGTAGAGAAACACTGATAAATTTACAATAATGTAACCCAAGGTGTAAAAAATAGAAATGGTATAGCAAAACACAACTGACACAACTGACGTAATGTTTGAAAATTTGACATTTGGAAATTGATAACAGACATAATTTCAACCTTAGATTATTAACACTTAGATAGTAACTCTGTCGCGCAAAGTTCAACCATTCATAAGGTGCCCAGACACGCACGATTGGCCGAGCGGCCCGCCAGTGATCAAGGTCAAATTGTTGTGGGCAGATCTCCGCAGTTTTTTTTGAAAAATGCCGAATTGCGTGGTGAAAGGATGTCCCAATAAATCAGACAAACATAATAAGGCTGACAACATCACATTTCACAAGGAAGTACCTACTTACTGCCAACTTGTATTTTTACATTATACATAAATCAAAAATATAAATTTATTCGGTTTGAGAGGCGCCATTACAATCAAATGTTGCCAGCAACAGAATTTTTTTCGCCAATTTATTATTTTGTTAATCAAAATATTTCTTTACAATGTAAGTATTAAATATTTCATTTCTCACTAGCGACCCACCCCGGCTTCGCTCAGGTGCAATTGGTTTATGTGGTATCATTTTTTTTTAGAATTCCTACTAAAGCAAGCAAGCTCGCATTGTGCTAGTGGCCAACTCTGGTGACGGAGTTTTTAGGCCTACTTAAGGCCTCCGTCGTGGTTTAACGACTGCTAGAGCCAGGATCGACAGTTTAACGTGCCCTCCGAAGCACGGAAGAGCTCAGATGTAAATGCCACTAACGGTCACCCATCCAAATAGTGACCGCACAAAACGTCGCTTAACTTAGATAATCGGTGAAGATTGATATGCAAGCCGCGCCACGAGCGCTTCAAGAATTCCTACTGATCCGATTATTTCTGCTTGTTGGATTGAAAAACTAAAGTTGAATCTACCTACGAGTTAGGTATACCTACCTATTACGCGCCAATCGATCAAACCACTCGCTTTATACGAAATAGGCTTTATTAACAACAAATAATAATTAGCTTTGCACCTATTAATGAGTCAAGGTTGAAAAAGAGGAACTGTAACAATTTCCCTACTTTTTGGGAAAATGTATCTCCGCTTGCAGCATTATACTTGCGCTTGTGTGCGTGGCGGCGAGCGTAATTACATACCTGTCATGCACACATGAATTGGTTTTTGGCCTCACTTTTGGAATGACGTTTGAATGAGAACGCTCCTTCTCGGTGTTATTATTCTAAGATTTCAACCATCGTAACGGACACGAGTTTTGAAATTTTTCGAAACGACACAGCACTAATATTTTAATAGTTTTTCTTGTGTTATTGTGAGTATTGTTGTTTAATTTTGGTGGAATTTTAACCAATAATACTTAGGTCGTAACACAAAGTTTGAGCCATTCTAATAAATGTGCGTAAAGTGGTTTTTCTGAATGTGACAATTCGTGTTAGGTTTTGAAGAGAAAATCCACCATTTTCTTTTCAAAACAAACGACAGCCGACTTGACAAATGACTTGACTTGACTTATATTATTACAATTATATCACTTGACATTGGCAAAATTGCCTGTTGAAATGACGGGCAGAGGCCATTAATGAAGAGAAGAAGAAGAACCATCGTAACAGACGTCCTGTTGGCCAAAGGGTACCAACCATTGGACTGCGGTCAGACAGACGCAAGTTCAAATTCAGGGCGATATTATAAGCTTTTTGCAACTTTTTACTTTTTGGAACGAAGTTCCTTATCGCGCGTTGCGAAAGGGGGCTAGACGGAAAAAATGAAGACCAAAAGTTGTCGTGACACATTTTTCAAACTTTGACAACGTCATTTGAATAAATTGGTGCAGGAAGTTTTTTGTTTTTTAATATCGTGTGCCTGTACGTTCTCAACCAAAACAAATGAATGTAGGTATTGTTGGATGTTTTTGTTTTTAGGGTTCGTTAAGGTTCTTATAGAAAATATTATAAGAAAACAACACCTCAAGGAACTTCGTTCCATCCGGGTGTCCCTTGACACCTCTCAAGTTTTTCTTTTGAATTTTTACTTTAATTTTTGTTAAACTATCCGTGCGAAGCCGGGCGGGTCGCTAGTTCCAAATAAATTAACTTTCTTACAAAATAAACCTCATTCAAATCGAAGCTCTACTTTCTGTGCTACGAGGGCATAAAATAAATAAAGTATGGAGGTAAGTCGTCCGTTTCAAGCCACAGTCAAAATGGCTAAAGCCAGAACGAGGAAATTTAGAATGTATTTTCGATCATAAATGACGGAGTTCTGAGGTGATAAACATTTAACCAAAAGAAAAGACCAAATTGAGAACCTTCTCCTTTTTTGAAGTCGGTTAAAAATAAATAACATACGAAAGGTGTAGGTCAGTAGGGAAAAGCGTAGGTAAAAAAGCTAAATGTGCGTCTGAATCCACATTTAAAGAAGTTGCTAGGTAAGTAGGTACCTACTTAAGATCTCGGTAAAGTAAACGGGAAGCATTATAACTTATATGTCGCTTTAATACTGAATATCACGCGAGCAAAGCCGCGGGCATCAGCTAGTAGCTTTTAAATTTTACTCTAACGACCTTAATTTATAGCTAGGAAGTCATAAACTGAAGGCATTTACAAATATCGTAAAGGAACAAAATGAGTTTACAGAAAACAAACTAGATGTCGCTGCTAAAAACGTACCGATCCTAGAACGCGCTATCGTTGCGTTTTGACCTGTTAGTAACCTTATTAGATACTATTGAATAGATATTCATTTTATTACTAAATATCCTATCAATCAATTTTTGAAGAAGTGTCGTTTAGATATCTTCTATGAAATACATTTCCTCAAAGATGCGTAAAGTGATAATCAAAGCATAATATTTTGACAACCTTCTTCGAGATAAACCGAAAATGCAGTACATGCGAGCAGCGGCCAGATAAAAATGTGGGAAAATCCATTGCTGGCGTGTTTAGCGGCCAAACAAATTACATACAAAACTCATATCTGTCGTGTAATTTATAAATGGAACGATCTTTTACTCCATAACATGGCAACCAAGGAGGTAACTTATCAAAGGTTTTATTCAAATTTCGAACAAGCTTTCAAATAGAAACATGATTATCGAAAAAAAACAAATGAAAACTGTAACTTCGTTGTTTGTTATTTATTTTCAAAAGTAATTGTATTTTCAACTATAAAAAGTTTTGACTAGGTACTTAGTTTTAATTTCCGCGCATTGAGAAAAGTACTATACAAGCCTTGGCCACAACTAGACAATGATTGACTCACGTATGTGTTCCTCGTCTTCGTCTCGGCCCACATTTGCACGTTCATCCCTCATTGCCCCTGTTGCGGGCCGCTGCAGTAATGTATTATTGCATGAAACTTAAATTAAAGAAATTAGAGATATGAATATAATAAACGGATGACGGATTTATCGAAAAACCCTGTCTCTAACTCGTGGTCTGGGTTAAATTAGGGTTTTTCATATTACGAAACATGTTTTACTTTTTTTCCGACATTGACAAAATCATTGACCGTAGGTACCTATACCTATTCCTTGTTTTGGCTTGTTTTCCCGCCAATTTCTTTTCATCACACCTATTCGAAAAGAACGACTTGGTTCGCCTTTATGTGCACCCAAAGGTGGTGTTTTCTATAAGAAACAATAAGTGCGCGGCAAAGTTCATTCCGGCGCACTTATTTAAATAAGTGCGCCGCAATTTACTTTGCCGCGCACTTTTTGATTTTGGAACATCTTAGTGTTCAGCGCCAAAGAAATCGAACGAATAGAAAACATAAGAAATAATTGGTTTTCATTATAGATACTATTTATTTTCATTTTAGTTGTTACTATATATGTTTTATTAAATACTAATATTACAATAAAATATGAGGCGCCTTTTATTTTTTCATAGTTGCTGATGAAAAGTAGAGTGGGCGCAAAATATATTTTTGGCTCGGGCGAAGTTTGGGTGCACATAAAGGCGAACCAAGTCGTTCTTTTCGAATAGGTGTGATGAAAACATTTTATGGCGCACCGCACATAGATTTTTCTGTAGGTAGTAAATTAGGATGAACCGTCACGCTCTGAGGTGAAAGGCTCGATCTCTTAAACAAACCCAGTGTAACGTGAGCTATTCTTGGAGTTTCAATGATTTTGTAGTTCAAGTAAGACTGGTACTTAGCTAGACGGCGATTTCGAAGCGATTTGCAAATTTTATTACAACCATTGAGCAATAAAAATTGTTTGGGTTTTATTAACCTCCGACTATCACGAGATCTCAGTTCGGGGCGAACTACTAGTTATTATTGGTACGTAATAAAAATTATTTTGACAATTATTTGGTTTACATTGTGAGTTTAGTGTGTGTAAGTTAGCGGTTTATCGTGCTAATATTATATATTGAAAAAACATTAGATATAAACATGAGGTTTTCACTTCTGCCGTGCAGTCTTAAGCACACACTCTATTTTTTTCGTGAGTGCTAAATGTTTAGGTATAGATAGGTATAGGCGACCAAGAAATTGGTTTACCACTTTTGATGACATCTCCCAGTAACATAATTATTCGCTAAGGAGCTTAAATAAACAGGAATGACAAATTCTGACGTAGCAGTTATTAATCTGTCAAGCGAAAATAGCCCTTGATGTTTTGTACGTGCAAATGATATTCAGCCTTAGAGTGGTAAACCAATTTCTTGGTCGCCTATACCTACCTTGTTCGTACCTACGAAAACTAGTTAGTTACACAGTAATATAGACAGGAAAATATTGAACAAGATAATAAATTGAGTGAAACATTGGAATATCGCTGCATTTACGTTATTTAAAATTCTCGACGAAAACTGGTTAAAGTGCGCGCAAAAATGGCGGAAATTTTTTCGGTATAAATTAATATACGTTCGGGTTGAAGTGGGTTTCAATTGGAAAGGTTGGGATAACTTTTATATGCAACGTTAAAATCAAGATAAACAATGTTTTTCATAGACTTCTTTGAATACCTACTTTTAATATACTCATGCAAGAAAAACGCTATAGAGGTTGGTGTGTGTTCCAAATGGTGTCAAAAATGGTGATTTTTTATATATAAATTGTAACGCCTCGCCATGTCATCAGCCAGCTTTGTCTCGCCATGCCATGCCAAGCCAAGCCAAGCTAAGCCAAGCCAGAGTTGCCTCGCCATGCCAAGCCAGGCTTGAATGCCGCTATGCCAAGCCTAGCCCGTCAAGCCAAAAAGAGCAGTGCCATAGATTGAGATTCGATTTTCGTGACTGATGGCTTGAGACGTCATGGTGGTTGGTGATAAAATTACCACCGGGTATTTTCTGAATTCTTTGCGGTACGGTGGTGGTAGCCTGAACGATACAGAACCTAAGCAAAAAGATTGTTACAGAAGAAGGAGAGAATAAATTGTTGTGCAAGTCATTTTGTCTCCGTTTCAAAATCTTAAATCTAATCTAATAATCTATTAGTTATTTTTTTATGAATCATTTATTTAAGTAAAATACAAACGGGCAAAAGCAAAAAATATCTCTAAAAAAAAAAAGTGACTTTTTTAACTCTGACATTCGGATAAAATCTGAAGCATTTAAAGCTATCTTTCTATCTATACTATTATAAAACTGTAAAAAGGCAAAAACTAAAGTTAAAGATATTATGGATAAACTAAATATAAAGATCTACTAAATAAGCGATTCTGATTCCGAAAATCGAATTTGTCTGGTTTGTCTGTTTGTTTGTTCGCGGATCACGCCTAAACTACTGGACCAATTTCAATGAAACTTATACCATTCAGAAGCCCCTTTTCCGGATTAAAACATAGGCTATATTTTATTGAAATGAAAGACGTGAATTCTTAGATACAGCTTGACCTCTCTAAACCAAAAGCCGCCTTTGTCATGAGGTTCATCGTATGCTGGTTGATAGATATTTTGGTGGAAAGTTTCGCACGCGTACGACGTCGCGGGTATCAGCTAGTATTATGATAAAATTATTTTTCTTCTAATTCTCGCCGACATTCTTCCCTGATTTATGTGAGGCTATATTTCATCTCGTCTGCTGTAAAAAGTACCACAGTTTAGATATGCATACAGAGTTTACCTAATCCACTCTGTGGCTTGTACCTAGATTGACAGTGTTACTAAAGGTCCTAGCTTTAGGTACAGTTCTTCAAGAGTTCTTCTACGCGTCAACTGCTAGTTTCAATTTGGATGTTTACCAACTCTCTTCTTCTTCTCTTCAATAATGGCCTCTGTCCGACATTTTGACAGTCAATTTTGCCGGTGTCAAGTGATTTATTTGTAATGATTTCTGTCAAGTCATTTGTCAAGTCGGCTGTCGTTTGTTTCGAAAAGAAAATGGTGGATTTTCTCTTCAAAACCTAACACGAATTTTCACATTCAGAAAAACCACTTTACACACATTTATTAGAATGGCTCATACTTTATGTTACGACCTTAGTATTGTTACTTAAAATTCCATCAAAATTAAACAACAATACTCACGATAACACAAGAAAAACTATTAAAATAAAAGTGCTGTGTCGTTTCAAAAAATGTCAAAACTCGTGTCCTTACCAACTCTCAATAAGACAGTGTTCGTATTCTTCTTCTTCTTTATATTCGCCTCTATCCGTCATTTCGACAGACAATTTGGCCAGAGTCAAGTGAGAAATTTGAAATAATATAAGTCAAGTCATTCGTCAAGTCGGCTGTCATAAGTTTTGAAGGCAAAATGGTGCATATTTTACCTTCATAAATTGAAAAGAAATTCTTTCATTTCAAAAAATCACATTATGCACTTTTATTCCAATGGCTCACACTTAATGCTACGACCACAAGTATTATTGGTTGAAATTGCACCAAAATAAAAATAAAACAGTACTAACAATAACACAAGAACAACTATAAAAATAAAAGTAAAAACGACATAACTGCTCGTTATGTTTTATTCTGTGTTTGTTTTTAAAAAGCCTAAAATAGAATCGGATATATATCATCTGATGAATATTTGACCGAGCGAGCGAAGCGAGCGAAGCGTCTCAGTTTCCACATTGGCCAAAAATGCGTTTGTCCGGATGTCTGTCTGTCTGTCGGTCTGTCTGTCTGTCTGTCTGTCTGTTCTCCTCTACAGGTCGCATTTTTCAACCGATCTGGACGAAACTTGGTACACAGGTTAAATGACTTATTAGAATTTTTTTTGTCGTCGGGGATTTTTGATTGGAGAGGTACTTCCCCCAAAAAAAGGGCAAAGAGGGGGCTATTTGATATACTGGATATCTCCACCAAATGAGATCCGATTTTGATTATTCTTTTTTTATTTGAAAGGTAGTAACTATAAGTTGGTCTCATAAAAGTTTGGCGAAGATCTGATAAGGATCTTCAGCATGATGAACAGGATAGCTCATCAAACAATCGATGGTTTTCAATCAAATTTGAGAGAAACACAAAGGACCTCATTCTACACAAGATGATACAAAAAAAATCAAAAAGATCAAAAAAATCACAAAACGGAAAATGCACTTGCACATAACATAACATTCCTCAAAAATTTACAAAATTAAATAGAAAAAACATCACATCACACATACACACACACACACAACATTTTGCATTATAGTTAATTTTCAATACGTGACAGGCTGCAAGCGTTTCGTCGCTGTTAGAATACTAACTGATAATTATCTTCATGATGTTTTCCTTCACTGAATGAGAGCATCAGCATAATAATAAGCCTTAAATTAGAAATTAATAAAAGTGCACTTAAAGACTTTCAGAAAACACCTTACACGACATTGATGATGTTGATTGATGATGTTGAATATTGGAATATTTAGTATGCTCGCGAGGTCTACAGCTCCCAGAGCCACTAGTATTCTGAGTTGCCAGTTCTAAACTTAACGTTTTGTTTATTGTTTTTGTGAAAAAGTACAACATGCTTTTACCCATTTTATCTGTTTTGTAGTTTAAGCTATCCGCCCACCCATTCCGTAGATTTGAAGTGACAAGGGCACAGAAGGGACACAGTCGCGCCTTATAACTCATTAGATAAGGAGGGATGAAAAGTTTCAGTGGAACCAAGATTTCTTTGAAGATTTTTTACGGATGTCACAGAAAAAAGTCCAGCTAGCTCACTCAGAGATAAATCCCTATTTATCAATATTAGTAAAACTTCATCTTCTAAATATATAAAACTCTTTTATAGCTGACTCACAAATATATATCCGATTCTATAAAGTATAAGTCCAAAATTATGAAATTTTGAGGTAGTATCCTTATACAGGAATGAATTTTTGAGACGGGACAGTAAGGGCAGGTACCTTATTCGTTATAGTTACAGGAAAACGCTTTTTAGAGACTATACATAATTTTTTAGGATATTCTGAACTGCATTAACAGATTTTGGATAAAATGTACAGTCAGCAAGAAAATAGTCATTTTGCCAATGCCAATCGATCCTGTTTCTTATAAGGATCAAAAGTCTCTACCGGACCGACTGAGGTTTGAGTACTAGAAATGTCAGAAATCGCAAAAAAACGTTTCCCATGCATTTCGGTAAAAGAGTCAAACCTCTAAATTAGCCAAACTTTTTGCTATGGGTAGATTCGCTATAATCCGCTGTATAGTGTAGGGGTGCATTAAGAAAGGAATTTTGAACAACCGTACCCTAAAATTAGGGTCTTAAATTAGGATCAAACATTTTAACCAAATAATGCGTCTGCTACTACCACGCGACGAAAGCAAAAAGACTTAGCATACACATTTCATTATTAACTACTAACCTGGTTTTAACCGTTTTACTGGTTTGTTAAATGAAGTAAATCGGTCAAGGGGTCGTAAAGCTATGAGGGTCCAAAGGGTATAAAAAAAAAGAGTCGTACAATAAGATCAAGTGAGGAGTTATAATATGATAGGTTTTTTTTAGACATTCCAAAACCGTTTTTATTTTGATTCTAGGTATAATAGTTTTTGAGTTGTTCAGTTGGAAGTCGGATTAGAAGACAAGTATAACTTGAAAAATACAATGAATCATTTTTATTAATTTTAGTCGTATTATAGTGGGCTAGCTGTTACCATCTTCATTTGGTCACGCAACAGTAGCGTTGCCAAAAAAAGTTGTACCTCCACAAGTTTTCATCTCGAGATTGTAAAACTGTAATTTGTTTCCTTAGATTTAATTCAGGGATTTTGAACTTTGCGTCGCTGTGGTTAAAGTTGTTTTTTGTTTGTGATAAAGTGAGTTGAGATATCATGTGCTTGGCTAATGGAGGTGTTCTGAGACTTTTGTTTTGTCGATCATCTGTTATTTTGTTGTACTAAGGGCGGATTCGTCCAAAAGTCATGATATTCCTGAATAAGTATCCCTTGTATAACTTTACTCTTTGATTTTATTCTCAGATAAATTAGTTTTTGTTTTTCCATTGCAATCTTGAGAGTAGCCAATCCTAGGTATTGTTATTCTGTATCTTCATAAAAACCAACTTAATTCAAAACACAATTGCTTAGAGAGCGCAACGCAATAATACATGTGCACACAAATTATCCGGGTGTCAAGTTGTCAATATCTATGAAAACAAACAGCTGTTTTGTCAAATGTAGCAGCCGCCATTAAAATATTCGACAGATAACTTGTATATACCATAGATTTTGGCAGTATAACGATTTATTCTCGGATAGACAAGTTTTTCCTGGAATAAAACTTGGTAGAACAAAAAGTTTCTTATCACTAGAGTAATTATTGAATTTATTCGCAGTATAAAACTTAAACTGCGTATAAATAGTTTGGTCGAATCCGCCCTAAGAAGCTCAAGACTCTGATGTAGGTACCTAGATAAGAATTAAAGACTTGTGACTTTACATCAAAATAAAAGAAAATAAATTATAAGTTCAAGAAACTGGAAAAACCGACTTCAATTTGATACGCATTCATCATGAAATGATGATGATGATAGCAGTTCATTGGGACTGTTCTATTGATCATAAGCACCACAGAAACGTCACAGGAAAGCAAATACGCAGTGTCGTGTAAGTGACCGACGTGTTTTTTCGAGTTATTCTTATTTAACTGCCAAACTACTGAACTGATTTTGATAAAAAATTTATGGGACTAATCTGGAAGCATACCCTTTCAGATAAAAAAAGAATTTTTCAAATAGGTTCATAAATGACGGAGTTCTGAGGTAACAAACAGAAAAAAAAATTAAAAAAAAATACAACCGAATTGAGAGCCTCCTCCTTTTTTGAAGTCGGTTAAAAATAAGAGGTACCTACAACAAAAAAACAAATATGAAGCACAATGGGTAGTCTTATCGTTATAAGCAATCTCTTGCGTGCGTTGTGTGTAAAAAGTTATGCTAACCTTAGCATAATTTTTTCACATACAATTTCGCTAAATTCGGCAGAAAAGATAATAAACTCGGAATTTGGAATTTTGGAAACGGTAAAAAGTTTGTTAAAAGTTATGTTGTTTAAATGGCTTCCATGGGCCCTTCCTTTTTTTAATAAAGTAACTTTTTTGAATTGTTATTTTTTCAAACGTTACATAATATATATTATTATAATATTTTTTAAGGAAATGTTCAAAGCGGCTACCACTAATTGGCAATCAGTTACTTATCGCAAACCCGTCAACTGTTTCAAATAGAAAAGAAATCTCGTTCATTTGTTTTACCAGACTTAAAAAAAACATGTCTGCAATTCACACGTGGTAGAAGTGTAACCTTAAAAAAAAACCTGTGCGTGCAGTCCCTCCGCGCGGAAGAAGTCATACTTCGAGTGGCACGCATTCACTCTCGCTCTGTGTTTAATGTGAAATTAATTTAGTATGAATTTTTATGTACTTAACCAATATGCAGTACTTATTTAGTTAGAAAAGGTTCTATGCTCATGTTGCCTAAATCAGAACTAGATGGCGCTGCTAAGTTTGGTCGGATCCTAGAACGCGCAATCGAAGTGTTTTGCGTTTTGTGGGGGTCTCGGTATGTAATCACTCTCGCTCTGTCTCTTTCTATTCCTCCTCCCCAGGAGCGTTAAACGTTTAACGCAACCTTGTAGGAAGTCGCATTAGAAGTATAATTTCAAAAGAAGGAGGTTCGGTTGTATTTTTGAAGTGAAACATATAGTGCGACTTCCAACAAGGTTGCGTTAAACGTTTAACGGTCATGGGGCGGGGGAATAGAAAGAGACAGAGCTAGAGTGATTACATACCGAGACCCCCACAAAACGCCAAACACTTCGATAGCGCGTTCTAGGATCCGACCAAACTTAGCAGCGCCATCTAGTTCTGATTTAGGCAACATGAGCATAGAACCTTTTCCGTGCGGAGGGACTCCACGCAGTATTTTTTTTAATTTTTTTAACAGAAATAGATTGCAATCGAAATCTAACTTACATAATAGCAACTCATCTATAGATAAAGTAATCTTTATTGGTACTTAATTATTACGTACGTAATTCTAGAGATCTCTTATTATAATGAAAATAGAGAAGTTCGATATCCAATATTCACATATCTAATCGCAGATATAAAGATATTCTGAATTTCTGACTCAATTTTCAATAATATCTTGTGTCTTCCGCTTCCATCAATCTTAATACACTCAATCTATCTTCAGACGGTGGAAGTAATATATCCAGAGGCCTGTATCATAAGCTTTACAATATGATAATAAATTATGTTGCTGTTGTGTTTGATGCATGAGTTTACAATCTGTGAGAAGCAACTATCAAAAATCTATCATCTTACATATTTTTTATCTAATTCAATGAATATACTTTTGGTTTTGTTTTTTTTAACTGCACATAATTATGTAACTGCAAAGATTGCTAGCATTCTAATCAGAGTTACCGCATAATTGTTGCATTATATAGGTTTTTGGATGAAATAAAATCATATACCCTTTTTGTTTTACCTTTTTTTATATTTTTTATTTTGCTATCACAAATGTCATTCATCAAATATTTACCAACATGTAAAATGTTTGTAAACTAAACATACAAAACGATTGTAAGTTTTACGTAACAGGGCCCTACGCAATGTATCAAAATTGTCCCCCAAAATTTCCTCTTCTCTCGGAATTGAAATAACCAACGTAGGTACCCGAAATACGAACGACAATTTTCAAGGGCCCAGATGTTTCAATATAATACTACAACTCACGGCGTAATAGACAGAATCTGAGTTATTGAACGGTATAAAGGCCCGACTTTATCAAAGCGGAGACGAGACGGGATGGGATGTGTTTTTAACAATGGATAGGTTTTCATAATTTAATCATCGTTCTTACATCATTTTGCCTGAGCAGTGAACCAAACTCGACCCTCGGGTCGTTGAAGCTGCATCAGGTTCACTCGGCTCCACTCGACATCAAGTCATAACTCGGAAAGTACTCATTCTGAACTTTTCGTTCTAAAACTAAAAGGTTCATTCTACATCTTATTAACCGACTTCAAAAAAGGCGGAGGTTCTCAATTAGGCTGTATTTTTTTAAAATATTTGTTACCTCTGAACTCCGTTATTTATAAACCAATTTGAAAAAATAAATCTGAAAGTGTATACCTACTTCCAGATTGGTTCTATAATTTTTTATCAAAATCGGTTCAGTAGTTTCGCAGTTAAAAAAAAAAACTGGAAAAAGCACGTTATCCTCTTACACGACATTGCTTATTTTGCTTCCCTGTGGTGTTTACGATTAATAGAACAATTCCAATGAACTGTCATCATCATCTGAGGATAAAGCCATAAGGTAATCAAATTGAAGTCGACTTTCTAGTTTTCAAACATTATATTTTTTACGGACAGAACTAGTGTTACACCCTTCTTAGTACTTCTGTCACGGTACGCAATTCCATCTGTGAGAGGCTTTCACGTTTCTATGTGTCACCTCCATTTACTCTGATGCTTTTTACGATTATTGGCTGTACACGTGCTGTGTTTTCTATTGGGAAAAAATACGGAGTATTTGACAAGACAAGTATTAAGCTATTTATACACTTTTCGGGCCTCAATAATGTGTAGAAATAATATTCACACAACGTCCTCTAGTCCTAAATTGAACAAAGCTTGTATTATGGGAACTAGATTGCTGATACAATACTTATATTATTATTATTTTAGTTTAGATTTTTATCTACTCGACTTAAAGTCGGTACTATAAATGATGCACACGGGCCTAAGCCAAGTGTACATCAGTTGATACTGCTGAAAGATTTGGTATATTAGGATTTGAAGTTTGCACATCAGTCAAAAGGTCAGATTGCAAAAACTTTCGTACAATTCTGCAAGTATTTAAAATGACTGCTTTTTGTAACAGAGCAAATGTGTGTTTAGGCAAATCAAGCAGAGCCAGTGCCTGGAACAGTTGGCTGGGGATAACGCCGGTGGAAGATATGACGACAGGAATGATAGAGACCTTTTCTAGTCTCCACATCCGGCTTATCTCGTTTTCAAGTCGACATATTTTGAGAGTTTTTCTGCTATTGTGTTTTGTAAATTGTGTGTGTTGGGGATGGATATATCTATAAGGTGTGCTGTTTTACTAACTTTATCAACAAGTGTTATGTCCGGTCTATTGTATTATTATTATTATTTTATACACAGGCAGCTTAAAGCTGATACGTGTATATCACTTAATATTGTCTGTGCACTTGGTTTATCTAGTCTGTTTTTAAATGTGTTAACCGTTGGAGCACTAATTATAGTCTCTGGCAGCCTATTCCAGGCTTCGAGCACACGGTTTGGCAAGGTCTGTCTTTTAGGGTTGCTTGTACCTGGTAGGCTAACCAGTTTGAGAGAGTGTCCTCTTAGGTTTGTGTTCTCGTTTAAGTTGAAAAGTAAGTAGTAGTTTAAGTTGTTTAAGTTTAAGTTGTTATATACTTATTTTTTGTAAACATAATTATACTACGTAGTAACACCCAGAGATAAATAAAACATTCATGTTTTGCCACACACAAATGTTTTGGAACGAAGTTCCTTATTGCGCGTTGCGAAAGGGGGCTAGACGGAAAAAAATTAAGACCAAAGTGGTCGCGACACTTTTTTCAAACTTTGACAACGTCATTCGAATAAATTGGTGCAGGAAGTTTTTTTTTTAATATCGTGTGTCTGTACGTTCTCAACCAAAACAAATGAATGTAGGTATTGTTGGAAGCTTTAGTTTTTAGGGTTCGTTAAGGTTCTTATAGAAAATATTATAAGAAAACAACACCTCAAGAAACTTCGTTCCAAACGGGTGTCTCTTAACACCTCTCAAAATTTTTTTTCTCAGTGGCGATCGAACCCATCGCTTCATCTTTGTATACCTAATTCGAAGTGAGACTATATCGCGTTTCGCCTATACAGTCAAAACGCGACTAAGACCTTTTGCGAGGTAGACCTTTTGAAAGTGACTTGCTCGAAAGGCAGAGTATTATATGATCTGTGACAGAGCTATTTCCTACTGACCTGTGACTAAATATTGTTTCAAAATCTCTTCTTGTATAATCAAATGCACTGTAAAATGTTATGTTATTTTTTTTTTAATTTGAATTCTAGCAACATTCAAAACAAAGTCACTATCTCTTAACGTAGAATTGAAACAGAATTATTTTAAAATCCTCAAAATACAATGCCGAGTTCAAAACAAGAACACAGAAAGTACTACAAACTTCCGCTCATACAAACTACTTAATTATGCTAAATACGGGTGTAACATACAATATTTAGTACAGTTGTCCTCAATATATCAACAAATCAAAACTTTCAAAAATATATCCCGTTCTTCAGATGAGAACATGAACTTCCAAAAAAAAAAAAACCTGTGCGTGCAGTCCTTACGCGCGGAAGAAGTTATAATTCGAGTGCCACACATTCACTCTCGCTCTGTGATTAATGTGAAATTAATGTAGTGTTTATTTTTATGTACTTAACCAATATGCAGTACTAAATTTTCACTTCAAAATAAAAAGTAAAAAGTTGCATGAACACTGCCATCTATTATATTTTGATTGTAGCGTATTATAGTCTCTTTCTTTTCCCCCCGCTATCAGTTGGAAGTCGTTTATCTTCAAAAACACGGGCAGTCAAATGCTGAATTATTGCTGAACACTGCCATCTATTTTGATTGTAGCATTTGTAGCGTATTAGCCTCTGTCTCTTTCTATTCGGCGGGAATAGAAAGAGACAGAGACTATAATCCCTTAACGCAACGTTGTTGGAAGTCATATTAGAAGTATAACTTCAAAAATCCTAAAACTAAAACAGTCAGTTGACTAGTTAGTACAATAAAGCTCTCATCCGCGTAAGATCTCTCTCAAACCTTGTACTGAAACATTCTCTTTGAAGATTTTGATTTGTAGGTATGTTATTGACACTGACTGTACCACGTAGTTTTAAGAACGGTTGCGATGCGGTTGCGGTGCGTTCGCGGATATCTATGAGTCCATGTGATGGTAATAACGAAACTTTGTCGTTTACTTTTCGTATTCTATCGATAAAGTTCTTCTCCACCATTTTTTTTTTTTATTATTATAAAGTGAGGCTGCATATTGTGTATATTATGACAAAAACACCAATATTTTATCTCGACAGGAATTGAATAAGCATTGAACTCACTAACCCACCACTAAGCCACAGTGATCAGTATGACAGCACGGGCCCCTGACCCTCAATATTTATGACATTAATCTAACGAATCTCCGCTGTAACCTCGTTACTAATGATGGGAACTATCGATTAAAATTCAATCAATTTTATCGATACTGGATTTAATTTAATCGGCGGCTGTCTTAACCTAACAAAACGTTGATTGGAATAAAGCTGCTGATAGCGTCGGATTAGATCGAGCTACTCAGTTAAGATGCTGACAAGCTTTAAACAAATTGCTCGCACATTTCAACATTTCTGAAGATATATTATAATTTATAAGTTTAAAAAACTGGAAAACCAGACTTCAATTTGATACGCCTTCATCATCAAATTATGATGATGCAAAATACGCAATGTCGTGTGCGTGGATGACGTGTTTTTTCCAGTTACTCTTATTTAACTGCTGAATTACTGAACTGATTTTGATAAAAAAATCTATGGGACCAATCTGAAAGCATACCCTTTCAAATAAAAAAAGAATTTTTCAAATCGGTTTATAAATGAAGGAGTTCTGAGGAACAAACATATAAAAAAAATACAACTGAATTGAGAACTTCCTCCTTTTTTTAATTTGGTTAAAAATCACTGAAGTTATTTATGAAAAAGGCAAGCAATGCATAAGGTTCATTATAAATATAATTGAGATCTAAACAAGTCGACCAAAAAAATATTTTTTTTGTTTTTTTAATTTTATTTCTACTTTTCGATAGAAAAACTTTAAGGGGTATTCAACACGCATAATTTATAATCATATTTTATGCTATTTTACCGAAATTGAAATAAATTATACCCAACCATTCAATCCATCACTCATAATTACCTAATCATTGACGCACTATTCCGTTGAAAAACGCCACCGGAAGCGGTTACCGCGGCGTTTCCGGAAGCGTGCGTGTCCGCGATAATGGCGGTTTCCGGTACCGCCGGTTCATTAATGGCGGCGATTGTACTACCCTCCTTTGTGAGTTTGTTTTAGGAGTTTTGACGAGGAAAACAATTATATTTTTTTACGATAGAATATTTTTATTCGTAGAAAAATAACCTTTTTAAAACACAGAAACGCTAAAGTTCCCAGTTAATCAGAAAATATTTTAAGTAATTTCTGTATTAAGTAATAGTAAAAAAAAACCTGTGCGTGCAGTCCCTACGCGCGGGAGAAGTTATACTTCGAGTGTCACGCATTCACTCTCGCTCTGTGTTTAATGTGAAATTAATTTAGTATTTATTTTTATGTACTTAACCAATATGCAGTACTAAATTTTCACTTCAAAATAAAAAGTAAAAAGTTGCATGAACTGCCATCTATTATATTTTGATTGTAGCGTATTATAGTCTCTTTCTATTCCCCCCGCTGTCAGTTGGAAGTCGTTTATCTACAAAAACACGGGCGGTCAAATGCTGAATTTCTGAACACTGCCATCTATATTTGATTGTTTGTAGTTATTGACATTTGTAGCGTATTAGTCTATGTCCTCTCCAATAACGCAACGTTGTTGGAAGTCGCATTAGAAGTTTAACTTCAATAAATATTCTTGGACATTTCACACAACATACAAAATGATTGCTCGTAAATTTTATGTACATTATTACTTCACAAAAAATACGAGCTTTGATAATGATAAAATATTCAAAATATAGTTCCTATTTAGATAAAGTCAATAAGTGATATTCTCATAAACTACTGAATGAGATTATTTTGTGCTTATAATTTTCAACTCAATCGCATTCACTCATTTAAAGTTTGAAATAACGTAAATTACCCTACAGCTCGTAGTCTCCACATAACAATGTCGAAGTTAGAATCTGACTACTTGTCTGTTGGAAGCCATTCGATACCACTATTATAGTTTACCTACAGCTGAATCGTTCCAGCCGATCGGAGCCAGGTCGCTCGCTCTGTAATCTGCATTCTCACATAACTGGCTTTCGGGTCAAATAGCAGGTATTGTACAGATGTGGCAGTTAAACAAAGGGCACAGGGAATGCTATGAAGTACTGTTTGATCGAGTGAGTGAAGCGAACGAAGATCTTAGTGACAACTTGGGCAAATCGGCGTTGTATGTTTGCATAACTTTTGAACCGTTTATCCGATGTTTACAAAAGTATGTCTACGGTCTTAATTTTGAGGTGAATCAGTCAAGGGCTTGTAAATTTATCAAAAAGAAGTAAAAGTACAAAAGGAATATCATTATGATAAGGCTTTGTTTAGACTTCTAAAACAGTTTTTATACTTATTCCAGCGGGCCTAAGATGCGCACCGCGAGATATTTGTCATGTCGTTCTGTCAAAATGTAAGCATTTTGAACCAGTTTAGGAACTATTGCATTATTTATTTATATTTATTTATTTATATTACGCATGTATTATACATATAAACCTTCCTTTTGAATCACTCTATCTATTAAAAAAACTGCATCAAAATCCGTTGTGTAGTTTTAAAGATCTAAGCATACATACATACAGACCAACGCGGGAAGCGACTTTGCTTTATACTATGTAGTGATAGATCTACTGAGGAATGTCAATATGGCTGAAACAGCTGATTGTATGGAACTTGGAGGTAATCCAGTATTCAATCACCGTTTATAAATTCAAAAACGAGCTCCACTCAATGTTCCAACCTCGTTTTAACCGTTTTGTCAGATTTCTTGTGCACATTAGCGTCATTATATTCTAATGTTATCTGAGACATTCATTTATCTTCTAAGGTAATGCATCATTCCTGAGTCGTGCTTTTGTGGGATCAGCCCTTAACACTGCGTACACATTTGTTGTTAATGTGTCTAAGTAGTCTCAACTAAAAGAGTATGTACAAATGTACACAGCTTAGTTTATTAATTTATAGTACAGTAGAACGTCGGTTATCCGAACGTCGCTGAACCGAACGACCGCTTATCCGACCGCGCGTGCCTCGCTCGCGTCTCCCGCGCTGCAGTTTTTCGCGCACTTGTCGCGACTATGTATGTCTTTAATGACCTATTTGTCATTCCGAAACGAAAAATCCATTGATGCACGGCCGGGATTCGAATCCATGACCTTCGGATCGAAAGTCGAGGTGCAATATTATCCCACTCGGCCAACACGGCTGTACATTATAGGTTGTTCGATTATCCGAAAATATCGGTTTTCCAAAAACCCACGTCCCCCAATTAGTTTGGATAATCGACGCTGTACTGTATCCATAAATCTGTGTATCCACTTTTCATTTTCTTTTTCATTGACTCGCTGTTGTCCGTCGTGTCATTTCCACTGTGTTCCATTTTCAAAACACTTTGCCGACACAACAATAGGTACTCCTTTTTTAACTCAAAGAGGTTAGCTCTTCGCTTCATTGATAACAGTAGGTGAGTGAGCATTTCATATCAAGTTGGAATAACGACACGAAATAGTTTATTTTGACATTTTCTAAGAAATACCTGGTAGAAAAAATAAGATTATTTCGTGCTAGGTTCAATTTTAAACATTTTGAAAGGGGCCTAAGTCTTAAAATCTCGTTACGTTTAAGAAGTGAAGATTATGGTCACACGTCACTTTTAGATGAAAAGTGAAATCTGCAAATAGTGGTTCCGTGCACATGTGGGTGAAGCTTGAAGCTAATTACGACTTAAACTAAAGCTTACCTAATTTGTATGCAGTCGTGGGAGAAAGTAATTACTTACTCACTTGCATGTGTCGCTTAAAATACTTAATTATAACAAAAACTAGCTTAAACGAGTCAAACTTTTAAATGAACTACTAAACAGTGTAAAATAGATACTAGAACCACTCAATTCACACGATTGTTTGTATGATATGATGTCAAAAAATATAGGTATTTATTTTTGAACCACTGTTTAATCTAAGTAAACTGTGGTTAGGTAAATGAATGTAAAAAAATACTATTTCAAACATTTTTATTTTATTCTCTCCCATTTGTTTGTATTTTCAAATACTACAAAATTGCTAAAGGTATCCCCAAAATGCTAACAAAAAACCTCCCTCAAATTACCCAGGCACACTTTATAGAAAAGGGGTTTTCGAAAAATCTCCACGGAGTGTCGCATCTGCATAATATATTCACTCCTAATCTTTGAGCCGTCGGGTAAATATTGCGAATCGATAGGTCCTTATCGGCAGGAAGGTAGGCAGAGTTATTAAATTACCCCATTTACCGGTAAGTAGGCCCTAAATTTTACCCTGCATCTTTTGTTCTTTAATATATTTTGTGGAAAATGTCGACGTATTTGGGCAAATGTCGCGTTGTTGGGTAAATTTCTTGCGTATTTTAGGGTGTCGTACCTATCCCGAAAGGAAAACGAAACCTTTATAGGATCACTTTGTTATCTTAACTCTAAATAGGGGAATGTTTGTTGGAAACATTTGCAAATGCTGAACTTGGATATGCTAAAATAACATAAGATTGGATTTTTTACACAAACGCAACTTCGTATCCATCTACTTCGGTTTCTCGAGTCCAATAACTTCGTACAAAGTAAAAAGAACCATAAACGCTTCTGTACAGATCTATCAGACATCGAAATTAATTTAAAAATAACATTAGGTACTTACCAGACAAATGCTTTCAATTTTTTATTTAGTTCAAAGCGATCAAAACTCAATTGTTTGAGCACAACAAACCCCTAGACCCCTAAGTAGGGGTACGTGCTCCTATTTAGAGGTACTCGTATGCCCCATGTATGTGTTGTGAGGGGGTAAATTGATTATGGTTGCTATTACAATAAGAGGTTTACTGAGTGCTCTGATGCACTTGTGTGGGATATTTTTATTACGAGGGTAATGAGGGGTATTTTCATGTTAATGTAAAAAATATTGCATGAGTTAAGTGTGTTACTGGAAAAGGAAATAAAATATTGATATAACTGCTTTTTTTATTTGCTAAGGTGTTTTTCAATAAGTTTGAAATTCCTTAGTAACTTTTAAATTACACAAAAATATGAAGAGGTCTTTAATCTATGGGGTTCTAACTTTGATGGGGGCTTTTTAAGAATAGAATAGAATAGAATAGAATGTTTTTATTTTGTTATTTTACAGAGGTATTACAAAATTAAATCTTAGAACTATAATTAAAAATAACAAAAATGGCCACCACTCAGCATGGTGCCAGGGCAGGATATGTTAGTACCCTGCCTAGGCGCTGGTTTTCAGTGGCGCCAGTTGCGTACGTGCGGTAGGTACTGGTACTGCGATCACACATTTAATAGAATATTCTACATCAAACTCTAAAATAGGTTGGTAGGTTACATAAAAGTTTTATAAAATATAGTCACAGAAAGTAAAATATTAACTACGCTAAACTGAAATGAAAACTGGGCACAGAATGGCTGCTTACTGGTGCTTTTTGTGATTCTAACAATATATTTTTGAGTGATTTTCTAAAGGAGTGAATGGTTTTGAATGGTTATTAAGTAGTGTCCAAAAAAAATTACCATATTCACCATATCAATCCCTACTGTAGGGATTTTTTGGTGGGGATTTCTGGAATATATCTCAAAAATAACTAAGTAATCTATATTTTATATGACTTTTAAAACTTTTTTTTACCCCTTGTCATATAAAAATTCGAAAAACAAACAGAACTCATCAAATATTCAACAACTTCATCAACAAAAACAAGTCAGAATATCCCAAAACCTTTCAAAGGTTCTCAGGTAACCCTTTCTGAATATGACCTATAAATTAGGTAATAAAATACCCATATTTATTACAAGGACCGATCGCGTCCTTTTCAAAATCAAATCAATAAGAGACAATTTGGTATAAGTCAAGTAACTTATTTGGAATTTATTAGCCTGTTTTGAATGTGTGGTGTCTGCAAAGTAGGCTTACCTGTAAAGTGGGCGATTTTGAGGTTTGGGTGAAAGTGAAAACGCTTAAGCGAATATTTTTGCAACATTTTCACGTGAGAAAAAAATTTGTAATATTCTTACTATTTTTATAATTGTTTCATTATAATATGGTAAGGTAGTTACTTGTTACGTAAAACAATGTTGGCTTACACGCAATACTAATAATTTACTGTTCTTTATTGTGTGCTTTTTATGGTTTTTATGTGTGGTTTTATGGTTGTTTCGTGGCGACAAAAAAGAGCTATGATTTTTATAATGTCTCAATAAACTGACTAACTTTATAGAGTTTATAAAATAGCAATTCTAGCTAAGTTTACAATAAATAACACAAAGCACTGGGCGAGACCTACTATGTATTTAAAAAACTCCGTTACACTCTACACGGGTAAATACAGGGTGAATTTTTGAGACGGGACTGTAAGGGCAGGTACCTTATTCGTTATAGTTACAGGAAAATGCTTTTAGGAGACTATCCATAAATTTTTAAGATATTCTAAACTGCATTTACAGATTTTGAAAAAAATGTACAGTCAGCAAGACAATGGTCATTTTACACAAAAACGTTTTTTGATGCCAATCGATCTTGTTTCTTATAAGGATCAAAAGTCTCTACCGGACCGACTGAGGTTTGAGTACTAGAAATGTCAGAAATCGCAAAAAAAAACCGTACCAGTAGGGATTTCTCAGTGGTGATATCTGGAATATATCCACGGTTAATTCTGAAAGCCACACCCAAGTAAACTTAGTTTCAGGACAGCGAAAGATCCACCAAATGTCACATACCGACCACTTCCAGCGTAAACTAACTTTCGAGACAGAAGCCTCAGCACGAAGAAATGTGACTATCATAGACGCATCGTATTTGACATACACTGCGCGGTGACGCTACAACGTTCGGTAGTCGAGCTCACGTTAACGCGCAGTGTGATGCATGTGAAATACGTTAGGTTTGCGTCACGCAGCGACTGTCAAATTTCTTCGTGGTCACCCCCTGATTAGGAGGTATCCGGGTGCGAGGGAGAAGAGGGGAGATTAAGCAAACGGGAAAGTATGACAGAGACAGAGAAGGATAATTTTTCCCACATCATTTAATACGGGCGATCGCTCAGACCCTCGCGAAAGCATGTTAAGGGTGTTTTTACACTGCATTTTATGTGGCATGTAGAATATGTTGTAAAAGGTTGGCTTGGTTAGCATTTTTAGGGTTCAGTGACGTAATACATAACATTACATTAAAATACTGTCAGCCGTCGAACAACTTCTCGCTCGCCCATTTCAACATTTCTGAAGATATAAAATAAAAAAAAACTTGAGAGGTGTCAAGGGACACCCGGATGGAACGAAGTTCCTTGAGGTGTTGCTTTCTTATAATATTTTCTATAAGAACCTTAACGAACCCTAACAACAAAAACTTCCAACAATACCTACATCATTTGTTTCGGTTGAGAACGTACAGGCACACGATATTAAAAGAAAAAACTTCCTGCACCAATTTATTCGAATGACGTTGTCAAAGTATGAAAAAAGTGTCGCGACAACTTTTGGTCTTAATTTTTTCCGTCTAGCCCCCTTTCGCAACGCGCAATATGAAATTTCGTTCCAATTATTGATGAAAAATCGCATACAACAATGTTGTTTGCAATAACATCTTGTTTGTCACATCGCTTGACATTATGCTGGGCAGCGAAAACAGTTCAGAGCTTACGATCTGGGGGGAGGGGGTAGTAGAGTTTGTCTGGAGAAGTTCACTCCAGACAAACTCTCACAAAAAGGTCTACTACCACTAAACCGTACGTGGTATGGTAGTCAGTGTAAATAAGCCCTTAGACGATCACTCAGGCTCTGAAATGCATTAAGCCCGACGCCCTCACTCACACCGTATTGGGTAATTAATTAGCAGATGGTTTATGTTAAATACGGTCTAAGTTCAGCTGTTTTACGTAACAATAGTTTGACGTAAGAGAAAATACAGTGAAAGATTGATCACGTTGTTTTCTATTTAAGCAGTGCAAGGAAATGTAGCCTAAATTTATTAGTAAGTAATAAAATAAAGTGTCGGACGAACTTGACCATTTTTTGACCGACTGGCAAAGTGTAGCCCAAGATCGGAGTGTGTGGAAGCAATGAGTGTGTTGTGTGAGAGGAATGTGGGGAGGCTTTTGCTCAGCAGTGGGACACAAAAAGCTGTTAAAAAATATAATTGAACGAGCGAGCGAAGCGTCTCAGTTTCCACATTGGCCAAAATTGCCTTTGTCCGGATGTCTGTCTGTCTGTCTGTCTGTCTGTCTGTTCTCCTCTACAGGTCGCATTTTTCAACCGATCTGGACGAAACTTGGTACACAGGTTATATGACTTATAAGATTTTTTTTGTCGTCGGGGATTTTTGATTGGAGGGTTACTTCCCCCAAAAAAAGGGCAAAAAGGGGGCTATTTGATATACTGGATATCTCCACCAAATGAGATCCGATTTCGATTATTCTTTTTTTATTTGAAAGGTAGTAACTATAAGTTGGTCTCATAAAAGTTTGGCGAAGATCTGATAAGGATCTTCAGCATGATGAACAGGATAACTCATCAAACAATCGATGGTTTTCAATCAAATTTGAGAGAAACACAAAGGACCTCATTCTACACAAGATGATGCAAAAAAAATCAAAAAGATCAAAAAAATCACAAAACGGAAAAAACACTTGCACATTAATTAGAATAAACATCACATCACACATACACAAACAACATTTTGCATTATAGTTAGTTTTCAATACGTGACAGGCTGCAAGCGTTTTGTCGCTGTTAGAATACTAACTGATAATTATCTTCATGATGTTTTCTTTCACTGAATGAGAGCATCAGCATAATAATAAGCCTTAAATTAGAAATTAATAAAAGTGCACTTAAAGACTTTCAGAAAACACCTTACACGACATTGATGATGTTGATTGATGATGTTGAATATTGGAATATTTAGTATGCTCGCGAGGTCTACAGCTCCCAGAGCCACTAGTAAAAGTAGGTACAACGTACTCAGTGAGGAAATGCATTAAGCTCTATCTAAGAATCTACGTGTTTGATTTCAATTAAATATAGTCTTTGTTTCAATCCGGAAAAAGAGCATCTGAATGGTATAAGTTTCATTGAAATTGGTCCAGTAGTTTAGGCGTGATCCGCGAACAAACAAACAGATAAACAGACAAACTCGATTTTCGGAATGAGAATCATTTATTCAGTAGATCTGAATATTTAGTTTATCCATATCTTTAATATTAGTTTTTGGCTTTTTTACAGTTTTGTAATAGTATAGATAGAAGAGTTTCAAATCGGTGTGAATAAACACCGCATTAAAATGTACAAGCTGGCGACAGATTTAATTTCCTAAGGAGCGATCGTTCAGCGTCTGATATCCGGTGCCGTAAGAAAGTTCAATTACACCTGAAAAATAAGGTTTGAATACTGAAAACTTTTCCAAAGTTATTTTTCAGGAAAATGTCGATGAAGTATATTTTTAAAATCTTTCTTACCTTTGCTTAATCATGTTGTTTATTGTGCAACCAAATAAACGTTTTGTATTCTATTCTATACTTTTGCTTATAGATATTCTTTAAAAACTTATTTAAAATGGTAACAATAAAAACACAAAAAAATATTTCTTTTTGCAAATGACAAATCGAATATAGCTTCTATATTTGGACCAACTTTTGGAAGTTCTTTAGCAATTGTTTATTTTTCAAATGAAATCTTTTTGTTTGCTTTTCTTCGTTTAAAAAGTATAATAGCTAACAAGATAGTACTGGATACTATCTTGTTTTCGAATAAAGCAGTATCTTAGTGGATGAAAATTACTACTAATTTACCAATGACACTAACGAAATTTTAAACAAGAGTGACGTAATAGAGAAGGTCAATCTAAATCAGAATTTGAATAATATTTCTGAGTGATTCCTGTAAACATATTTTTTTATAGTTTTTGAGCGTGGAATTGCGGAATAAATTAATTCTGATAGATTGTTACTAAAAGTATCTCTAAGCTAATTTAGCCAAGTTGAAATTATTTATTACTAGGTGCCGCCCGCGACTTCGTTCGCGTCCCGTTGGAGCCCGTTGATTTTTCGGGATAAAAAGTATATTCCAAGTTTCATCCAAATCAGATCAGTAGTTTTTGCGTGAAAGAGTAACAAACATCCATACATACAAACTTTCGCGTTTATAATATTAACTAGGTATGCCCGCGACTTCGTCCGCGTGGAATAGTGTCTTTGGGTAGCATAGCTTTTACAAACCTTGATTTTGTATCGAATCAACTGCTTAAAAATAAGTTTCAAGCGTCTAGCTCTAAAAATGACGATACTTACAATCAACTTTCAACCCCCTCCCCTCTCCCCCCACCATTAAATCCCTTCCAACCCTTTTTTCGCATTAAAAAGTAGCCTATGTCCTTTTTCAGGCTCTAGACTATCTGTATACCAAATTTCATTCAAATCGGTTCAGTAGTTTTGGCGTGAAAGCGAGAAAGACAAGACCGACAGACAGACAGAGTTACTTTCGCATTTATAATATTAGTAAGGATAAGATTGGCACGTTTTTAAAAGACTTGCTTTAAATGTATTGATGATAGAATATGCCAAAGATCACGATCTGGTCTCATTACTTTTTTTTATAAAAAATAAAAAAAAAAGGCAGCACCTCACACCTAACTTCTAAGTACCAACAAATTACAGAATTTATTGAGTATTGCAAACTTTTCTAACGCAGACAGTAAAAAAAAGTTTCAACAACATTATTCCCTCCTAAAAAGCAATAAACAAGATACAATTAAAACTTTTTCGTACGTACGTAACGCAATCACCCCGTTTTGGCTGTAATTACCCTAGTTTTGGGGTAATTTCTGCTGGTTTCTTCCACTTTTTGTTGCTTTCCCTAACTCGATAAATCATCGGGGCGTTACTTTTGGATTCGTTTGTAAGGTGAAACAAATAAGTATAATTTTTTTTAAGTTATCAAGTGACCTGAACAAAATCAGCTGTTTTTTACCTGCGTATCTGCGTAGAGAGCCTACGTAGTGCGTAGTTTGTTTTCGGAGATTATAAACCACTAATTTACCCAAATTAGTGCTTAAAACTATGATAATACTAGTAGTTCGCCCCGAACTGAGATCTCGTGATGGTCTGATGTTAATAAAACCCAAACAATTTTTATTGACTAATGGTTGCAAATCGCTTCGAAATCGCCGTCTAGCTAAGTACCAGTCTTACTTGAACTACAAAATCATTGAAACTCTAAGAAATGGTAGCTCACGTTATACTGGGTTTGCCAATTTTATAATTTTTACAACGACTCTAAAACTATTAGACCTAGAATCAAAATAAAAACGGTTTTGGAATGTCTAAACAAAACCCTATCATATTATAACATTCTACGACTTTTTTTTACTTTTTTTGGACCTTCATAACTTCACGACCCCTTGACCGATTTACTTCATTTAACAAACCAGTAAAACTTAAGAGTACTATCCGTATATCGGATAAGCGGTTCAAAAGATCTCGACGAACAAACATACAAAGCATTTTCGTCCAAGTTGTCACTAAGATCTCGTTCGCTTCGCTCACTCGATCAATTAATACTGCCTTATGTAAGAGTCAAAAGCAAGCTAAAGGTGTTAAAACATAAATAATTCATTATTGAAATATGAATTTAAATCACAATTTTTCACTGATTTCCCAAGAGGCAAACGTGTTAAAATTGAACCTATCAAAATTCCATATTTGCTTAGGCTCGGTTTTCACATTACTTTGGCATGCAAAGTACACACGCTTTGATTTAATTTTGTGTCAGAAAAGTAAATAATGATACCTACAATGTTTTTGTTTTTGCTGATAGAACGGAGGTGTTGGAATTTTTTTGCGTTAATTATCTTAACCAACCCCATGGAATTACATAGAAGGCACCTACTATTGTCGGGGGCCTTTGTTTTAGTTCATGTTATTTCAAGTTATAAATTTTTTATATGGGTATTGTTTTCTAGATGTCATAAATCTATTATAGCAATGCACCATAGCATTGAATTTGAAATTTAGTTCCATAAAAAATGACCCACCTGCAATATTCCTGCCTTTATCCATTCGTTTGTAAAAATATACAAACTGTAACGAATTGATGTTTCAGTTGTATATAAAAGTAATATTTTACCTTCAAGGGACACGCATCAAGATTTGTGAAGAACACGAATACCCAAGAGTCAGCCTTCTCCACATGATAAACATCAAAATGTTCGTGTCTGTCTGTCATAAGAAAGAGACAGTAAAAAATACCAAGTTCTACCGAGTTTTTATATGTTTTAGTATAGGTCTTGCTACCTAAAACCTAGCTAAGTTACGAGGAATATTCTACAGTCGCTAGATAATGTATGGGAGCAGTCACGTGAGCTACATGTTTCAAAAATAATTTGGATTTCAACTGAACTGTCATCATCATCATTATTATTATTATCTGATGATTGTTATCTGAGAACCTCCTTTTTTAAGTCGGTTACAAAGTATAACACAATACTTGTAAATAAATTTTACAGCTATGTAAATTGAAATAACTCAGAACTAAGTGTTAAAATACCCTATTTGTTATAATTATAAAGGAATTTAGGGAGTTTACGCCGTCACGGATGCGATTTGAATAGATAAGATTATGTTGTTTAACAAAATTACGCCATTATTTTTAGATTAATGACTTTCAGGCTCGTAAATTTTAAAAACAATTTGTATCCTTTATACCGAACAATGAGAACCAGGTGTACTTTGCAGCCAAGATTTGAAAGTACCACCACTAAGCTATTTATACACCACCATTCTGTAATAACCACAAAAAAGACAGTTGCAGCAGAGGCTACTACTGTAGGTGCGCGATCTGAGTGCAGTTCTGAGGAATGCACTAGTGATGTGACCTAATAAGCGACAATGAACGGAGTTCGATATTTTTCTTTGACACCTTAAAACAGGACGTTCAAACTGCTTGTATCTGTTAGTATTCTAAAACATTTTATTTATTACATTTGCGCTAGATATTTGTATTACAAGTTATGGTACAAAAAAAAAGAAAATATCATGCATTATATTCCCTACTATAAGAAAACTGTGTGGAAAAGCCGGGAATCTTAATCAAACAAGTTTATTACTGCAAAAAATATATTATATTGTAGTTTTAACCATCATCATCAAAAAATAACACAAGTTCGCAACTTGAGTAAAACGCTATCGATAAGCGCGCGAGCGAGAGACATCAAGCACGGCACTAAACTACAGGCGGTCGCGGAGAGGTGTTGACGGGCGGGAGGGGTTCGCCCGCCTCGCTCCTCATGCCCCGACTGCACTCAGATCGCGCGCGTACAGTAAGGCCGTGCTCACTTTGGACTCGAATTTGTTCGTACGTAAACGTACGAGTAATGTTCGTACGAATTGAGTGCTCACACTGAATACGTTTTTCTCCGTCAAATAGTACGACTGCGTGATAAATCTTTTGAGGAGGAGCGTTACCTTGCCGTAACACAGTTTTTAACTATCACGGAAGGAAACGATCCAAAACCGATCTGTTGCTGCTTCTACTATAAAATCTAGACTCAGAAAAACGTAGTTTATATAATATGTATAATTATAGTTAGTAAGTGGCTCTGTTATTTTTGGAAATAAACATTATCTTATCTTATCTTATCTTATCTTAAAAAATCCCAGCAAGTTGAGATTCGGACGTCGTAAGTAAACGTACGTACACGTACGACTGATCGCATGCAGTGTGAGCGCTCTCATAGTCCTTGGAAGGTCGGTATCATTCGTGCTTAGTCGTACGAATCAAATTCGGATGAAATTGTATCCAAAATGAGCACGCCTTACTGCTATTGACACTCTCAAGATTTTTTGATATTATTTAACTTTCACTTAATTCACCTTTTATCGAGGTTTGTTTTTATCTAAAATCCTGCACAATTTAGTTAGTATTGCGCAAAATGCGCAAGCGGCGCGTTCGGATCGATCCAGAAAATTATGAATGGTCAGTAGACTCAGTACCTAGTAGGTATCATATTATGATCAGTGGTAGTAGGCACATACGGATAACGAGTAAATCAATCACATTATAATTGCAAATGTGCATGTGCATGCCTGTAATTGGCACACATTTTATAGAATACTAGCTGATACCCTCGACTTCGTACGCGTGCGAAACCACCAAAATATCTGTCAACCAGTACATGATGAACCTCGTGTCAAAGGCTGCTGTTGGTTTAGGGAGGTCAAGCTGTATATAAGAATCCACGTCTTTAATTTCAATAAAATATAGCCTGTGTTTCAATATGGAAAAGGGGCTTCTGAATGGTATAAGTTTCATTGAAATTGGTCCAGTAGTTTAGGAGTGAATCGCGAACAAATAAACAAACAGACAAACTCGATTTTCGGAATCAGAATAGTTTATTTAGTATATCTGCATATTTAGTTTATCCGTATCTTTTACCGCGTGCACACTATGCCGGCAGTGGCATGGGCATAGTGTATACGCGGTATTTAATTTTAGTTTTTGGCTTTTTTACAGTTTTATAATAGTATAGAAAGTTTTCAAACTTGATTATTGTAATTTACACTATAAGCGCTGTTGGCGTTGCCTATTGAATAAATATCCTATCTATAAATTACTTTCTATAATTATGCCTATCTATAAATCGTTTGCAATGAATTTAGCAATGGCAAAAAAAAAATATGTATGTATGTATTATATCAGCCATCTTGTGGGGATCGAACCCACGACCCACAGCACGGAAGGCAGAGCTACTACCGACTGAGCCATGACGCCTGTCGAGTTGTAGTATTCTTTGAATAAATAAATAACTAAATAAAAAAGCACATCAATAATTTTCTTTTATATGAATACGTTCCGACGCGTTTCGTTACAAAATCGTACCTTATTCCACCTTTTATCATTTTTCTTACAAAATAAACGAAATACTGCTTTTCTTGAACAAAAGAGCTCATAAATTAGGAACAGTATTCTTACACCCGTATTTATAATGCTACTTTGGATATATTCTCAAATACCATTTACTTTTTTAACCAGACTGATTTTATAGTATTACTTACACCAAATTATCAAAATTAGTTATAAAAAAAACCTTTAAAGGTAGGTACAACGATCAGCCTTATTGCTAAAAGCAATATCTTCCAGATAATATTTATTAAAGCGCCAAAATCGAGAGATTTTAGATGGTGACGATATTATTATTCTCAGAGACTCAGACGGAACCTTTGCCTTGCCCACAATTTAAATTAAATCTTTTAAAAATCATCTCTTACACAGAATAGATAAAATCATTAGTTTACAATTTTATATACTACAGGCGAAGAATAAGTATAAAAATCGTAATCAGCAGTTTAGTGAGTTTTATACGTGAATGCATTACTGAGGTTGAGTGAGAGACTTAAGATACAAGTGTAAGGCGATGCTACTCTTAGGAATGATATATAGTTTACTCTGGGTGTGATGTACCGTCTGTAGATAGCATTAAAATGTTACCAACAGTTATGTGCTTGGATTTATTGATCGAGTGAGCGAAGCGAACGAGATCTTAGTGACAACTTGGACAAAAATGCTTTGTATATTTGTATGTTTGTATGTTTTTTGTTCGAGATCTTTTAAGCCGCTCATCCGATCTTCATAAAATTTGGTAGGTATACGGATAGTACTCTTAAGTTTTACTGGTTTGTTAAATGAAGTAAATCGGTCAAGGGGTCGTGAAGTTACGAGGGTCCAAAGGGAGTTAAAAAAAAAGTCGTACTATAATATCAAGTGGGGTGTCATATGATAGGGTTTTGTTTAGACATTCAAAAAAAAAATTTATTTTGATTCTAGATCTAATAGTTTTTGAGTTGTTGTAAAAATTATAAAATTGACTAACCCAGCATAACGTGAGCTACCATTTCTTGGAGTTTCAATGATTTTATAGTTCAAGTAAGACTGGTACGTAGATAGACGGCGATTTCGATGCGATTTGCAAAGTTTATTGCAACCATTGGTCAATAAAAATTGTTTGGGTTTTATTAACCTCCGACCATCACGAGATCTCAGTTCGCGGCGAACTACTAGTATGTATTAAGAAACAGCAATATAGCAAGTGTCTTGGGCACGCTTCGGATTGGTACTGATTTGGACCAGTTGAGCTATCTATAAATCGTTTGCCACGGTTTGTAGATAGCTCAACAGTTTCATGTGTATTTTGTAAATATTGTAAATACTGTACTAGTTGTAAGGTTCGTTACAAAAAGGTAAAAAGTTTGTATACCTACTGATTAAGCTAAGCATATTAAACGTCTTTGCTACATTTAAAAAGTATGTGCTGCTGCTAGAGAATAGAAAAAGCCAATAATGTAGAAGTTAATAGGTGTCCTTGATTATCGATTAAATTTTTAGATAAAAAGCCAAAAACGGAAATCAAACATAGATCTCACCCCAAACTGTTTCACGTAGCTATCTTCAAAAGATTTCAGTAAAATAAATAATCTCTCCCAAAAAGATTACAAAGCATTCTCAAATTAAACATCATTCTAAGCTCTTCATTAAATACTTCGTCACGCATTCAAGAATTTATTCCAAAAAGCGTTAGAGCTCATTGTGAAGGAGTTTGTCAGGGGAAGTAATAGCACCGTCGTTATTTATTCCGTACAGTGATGCTCGCATTTCTATGTTACGGTTTGAATGGTATGGGTACATGTACATGAGACTTAAAACATCGTCTCTGAGAAAACGCAATGCAATATCACATAGAACATGCTCTGTAAGATAATGCAATTGTCATAGGTATACCAATTTATTTAGGACATCTTGTTCCGTTACTTTATCATTAAAAATCTACCCCTCGGTACAGCCGCCTGGTAATTTACCAAATAAGCTTTTTTTAAATATTTTGACCTAAGAAAGCATTATACAAATAATCATATTTGAAATCCAGATTCATATAAATATTTTGGGTTATCTACGAGGTCACTGTTCAACCCCTTGAGTGTCTACTAAGATATAAAAGAGCAGTTTAAAAAGGTTGAGTTTTGTGTTGAAATGATAGATAGATATTACAGAATATTAGTACAAGTAGCCATACTTCCAGTAGAATAATGTCAGCAATGCAACTTTTCTACTTATTTAAGAGCCCCACAAGAATTAATTAGTGGAGAATAAACGCAAGGTAAATATTTAACGACCCTGTTTAAGGGTTCATTATGGGGTTAATTTGAATGTCCAGGGGTTAGGGGATAAAAAGCGGAGCTAAATAGGGAAAAAAATGGGTTTTGTTAGCATGTACGGCGTGCAGTGCGCGATTTTTTGTACTGTCACCTGTGTGAACAGTGCTGGGGCATTATTCTGTATGACTTAGGAGATTCCTTGCCGTAACTGTATGACGTCACCGTAAGGAATGACATTTATGGCATAGGAAATACGGCATAGGCATAGGGCGATTTCACGCCGCTGTCTTGTCGTGCTGCGTAACGCGCTTGTATTGGTCATAGTGAATAAGGCCCCTGTGTCTGTCTGTGTAGTTCTTTATTTTATAAACAGGGTTGCAATCTGCAGTGACCCCTAAATACATTTAAGTAGGTATTCATATTTAACTTTAAATAAATTAAAATTATTTAATTACCATTTTATTTTTTAATGTTAAATCACTGTATGTCATCATTTTCCTGGCCTTATCCCACGCTAGGTGGGGTCGGTACACCATGTTTTCTTCTTCCACTCGCTCTTATCATTCGTCAACCCTGAATCTACTCCTCTCACATTCATATCCTCTTTCACACAATCCAACCACTTCTTCTGTCTTCCTCTACTTGCATACCCAGCCACACTAATAATATTCATAACTCTCTTCGTTATATGACTTTCATCCCTCCTCATTACGTGTCCATACAATGCTAATCTACCACTCCTCATCTTTTCAATAACAGGCGCCACTTTCACACTTCCCCTGATATACTCATTCCTTATTTTATCTAACCTCGTAACCCCACACATCCATCTGTATGTACAAGTATTTAATGACCAGAATCATTGAAATTAGGTACAATCAAATGATGTGGACCAGTTAAAGAGGCTTAGTGCCTATGAATATTATGCGTGGGCCCACGAAGAATTTTCTGTGTAATATTATTGCTCTGTGCTTTAATCATAATGTGGATCACGTCCTCAGTAGATGTGCTCAGTAAGGCAATGCATCGTTATTGGCAGTGGTTACTACTTAATATCAGGGAGACCAACGACTTGTTCTATCAAAAAGATGCGAAAAAAAAAAGATGAAATAAAGTATAAGTGTAAATGAATACTTAAACTTCTATTAGTTAATATTATGACCATGTAGTGATTGGCTAAAATAGCAACATCGAGTTCTAATCTTAAATCTCGATACGGTAACCAACTCATGCTCCAGTTTAATTTGACAACCCTAAACTTGGGCATGCCAGACCTGTCCAGTCTAGTTTACTTTAAGGCCTGTTCACACGTTACGAGCTACTGACCTGGCAGTAGACAGTCACTTGGTGGTATTGCAAAACGATTACGGCGCGGTAGCTCAAATCACACGAACCAAAACACTGGCCCGAAAGGCAGCAGAATTCTTAATGTGTACTTACTTTTTGCAAAATCATAGGTATGAGTTTTTGTTTTTTTATTGTAAAAAAGGAAAGCCAGTTATTGGCAATCTTACCGTGTTACTATCAAAAAATGTAAAAAAAAAACCAGTGCGTGGAGTCCGTCCGCGCGGAAGAAGTTATACTTCGAGTGCCACGCATTCACTCTCGCTCTGTGTTTAATGTGAAATTAATTTAGTATTTCAGAACTAGATGGCGCTGCTAAGTTTGATCGGATCCTAGAACGCGCTATCGAAGTGTTTTGGGTTTTGTGTGGGTCTCCGTATGGGGTAGCGTTAAACGCATAACGCAACCTTGTTGGAAGTCGCTTGAGAAATATAACTTCAATAACCAGTAGTCAATTAGTGACACTGAAATAAATGTTAGTTCTATCTGATAAAAACTGGTCAGTTATAGCCGTTTTGCAAAACTATCTTGCAAAAACCCATTGTTTGTACACCGGGTGTAATAAGATCACACTCGAAAACTTCGAGGGCTTAAAATGTTCATCAATATGAACGACGTTTTCTTTGCAATTATTAGTGTTGGCGCGAAAAATATCTGCTTCTGTACATTTTTACTAAAACTTGCATACAATTACACGGTGCAAGTAACTAAACAACTCACACTGTGTGATTTAACCTTTGCCGTGTTGGGGTATGCCGAGCCAACTCTCCTCAAGAAGGAATATTTGGGCCACATTCCTACATTATGTTAAACAAAACTTCGTCAAAACTTCACATACCGAGGTAAACTATACTAAACAACTTGTTATACTCTGTACGTAGATCAGAGGTTCTCAAACTTTTTTTCTCAAAGACCACTTTCAAAATTTAGCTTATTCCGATGGACCCCCGGTAACTACATATTTACCATATTCCCAAAACTCGACAAAAAATGTGACGGTTAGATCTAACTAAGTAAATTCGTCCCTTTGCAAGTCTCGACACGTTGTACTGAAAATGGAATATGCAAGTTTTTAAGAGTCGCTGAGCTTCTTAAAATATTATCTAACCTACATGGATAGGTGAAGTCAAGCCAACATTTTAGTTCTTCACTATCGCAAGTAGATTTTTCGTGAACCCCAGCTTACAAATTGTGAACCCCCATTTCCTTGTCGCGCCAACGTACACGCCAGTCGAGTCACTCGTGGACCCCTGGGGGTCTACCTGGAACTACTGACTTAGATGGTAAGCAGTTTGGTGACTAACGTACTAACCAATTTATTTTAATGTGATCACTTTAACACTACGTCTGGACGAAGATAACTAGTAGTTCGCCCCGAACTGAGATCTCGTGATGGTCGGAGGATAATAAAACCCAAAAAATTCTTATTGACTAGTGGTAGTAATAAACTTTGCAAATCGCTTCGAAATCGCCGTCTAGCTAAATTCCAGTTTTACTTGAACTATAAAATCATTGAAACTCCAAGAAATGGTAGCTCACGTTATACTTGGAAGCCAATTTCATAATTTTTACAACAACTCAAAAACTATTAGACCTAGAATCAAAATAAAAACGGTTTTGGAATGTCTACGCAAAGCCCTATCATATGACACCCCACTTGATATTTTGGTACGACTTTTTATTTTACTCCCTTTGGAGCTTCATAACTTTCCAACCCCTTGACCGATTTACTTTTTCAAACCAGTAAAATTTAAGAGTAATATCCGTATACCTACCAAATTTTGTGAAGATCGGATAAGCTGAACAAAAGATCTCGACGAACAAACATACAAACATGCAAAGTATTTTTGCCCAAGTTATCACTAAGATCTCGTTCGCATCGCTCACTCGATCAATTATGTATGCCGTAGCAATCATTATTAACACTAGACTGCAGGCGCACTTGCAACCAAGACCAACAGTTAGTGTACTTTTCCACCAGACCTAAATTACGCTGCTAAGGATGCGTTTGAAATCCACCAAGAGAGATCGTTTATTTTCATATTAAAACGATTCCTATTGGTGGATGTCAAACACACCCAACACACAATATGGTCTATCCTCAAAAAAAATACGATCTCTTGATAGCAGGAGTATTTGAATTTGTCGAATTGAAGATGTAAACTTTATAGTCAAACTGGTCGCTAGACTGCTTTCAGCCAAGTGCACGTGTAGCCTTAATCCCCTGACTGCAGTGATATTAGGGCTCTAGCAAACTATCACAGTCAGCTAGTTATAGCAACTGACCCGTTTGCGGTAAGCCTAAGAAAATGTTTAAAGCAAACGTAGGGTTTTTAGACTTTTGCAATTATAAAAAAAAATTACAACTAATACAGTATTTACAATATTTATAAAATACACATGAAACAGTTGAGCTATCTACAAACCGTTGCAAACGATTTATAGATAGCTCAACTGGTCCAAATCAGTACCAATCTAATATTGTATAGTGTCAATTTCATTGTTAATTAGTAAGTGGGTATTTTGGTTACAATTATTTTTGTTATTTTTTAATAGTTTTCTCGTTGCAGATTACCACTTGGTGAAACTCCCAGCTCTTCGCGTAGAACTTTAGATCAAGCGACTTACCTTGCATTGTGGAAACTGTTCCGTGGGCCTCGTGACTCTCCATCCGAGGAGTGGTGGAATGCACACCAGCGCGCTCATCAGCCACACGGCCGCGATCATGAGTGCTGCGCGCGCTGGCGTGCGCTTCTTCAGGTAATCCACCGCCTGGAAAGAAGAGGTCAGATTAGGATCGCAATTTTTGAAGTTATACTTCTAATGCGACTTCCAAGCGTTCTTTATTCTTTATTGTACACAAAAGTAGTGACATAAAAGGGAACTTAAAGATAGGTCATGTACAAAGGTGAGCTTAACCCTAAAAAGAGTTCGCGTTTAACGCTCTTGGGGAGGAGGAATAAAAAGGGACAGAGCGAGAGTGATCACATACGGAGACCCCCACAAAACGCAAAACACTTCGATAGCGCATTCTAGGATCCGATCAAACTTAGCAGCGCCATCTAGTTCTGATTTAGGCAACATGGGCATAGAACCTTTTTCTAACTAAATAAATACTGTATATTAGTTAAGTACATAAAAATAAATACTAAATTAATTTCACATTAAACACAGAGCGAGAGTGAATGCGTGGCACTCGAAGTATAACTTCTTCCGCGCGGAAGGACTCCACGCACTATTTTTTTTATAAAACTATTGATGAAACGAGCCCGTGGTCTACCTGATGTTAAGTGGTAATGTTATTACAATTTTTTTATTAGCATTTTGCGGCTATTATATATGCGGCCTAGATGGATTGTCACTGCCACACTTGTGTAGTTGTAGCCCTTACTCGGGGCGTTCACAGTTCACCACTAAACCCTGCAGCTTCTAGAAAATGAAGGATTTTCTTAGGGTTGAGGTTTCTTAGCTCATCTGGGCTCACAATATACTTTCACAATATACAGATGCATACTGCGTATGTTAAGGACACATTTAACAGTTAAGAACAAACGCTCCTCTGCCGATAAATAGGCGTTGCCTCACTGAGCACGCCCACCGAAGATACCACGTTAGGTTTCTCATTGATTATATTATTAAAACTAAACTTTTAAAGTATTTCTGAAAATTCTTGAATTTATAATTTTATCTCTATTGACCTTTTAAAGTGGCCTGTAAGATCAAAAGCAGTTTAAACTATGGGTTTCGTGAACTACGATTACATTTGATCGATGGATTAATCTACTGTCATCTCTGTCAGTTTAAGCTACCCATGGTCAATTAACTACCATTGATCTTATGAAATAATTGGAGACTGGAGGTTAAACTCTATTTCGTGGTTTAAACCACTATTGATCTTACGGCCCTTATAGGATTAGAAGTCTATTTCTTTACCAGTTAAGTTCTCAAGTGGTCTATTATTGCGTTTCTATATTGAGAAACTGGTTCTATCACAAAGTTCGTATACAATAGTACTTCAATAATCCCCCAAACACTTAGCAAAATTGCCCCGTGGGTGCATCAAGGTTAACATTTACAGCCCCAATTCTGTAGCTGTCACAACAAGACAGTTCTATGTCAGAGAATATATTCATGATAGTTTCAGGGGGGCAATTGATAATAACCTGCCAAGTTTAATCCTGGCAGGTTTTCTAAACTGTTTTCATACTAAATCACTAGGTATTCTTTGACTAAATAGTGACATTAGTTGGTTTCAGCGCGTTTTTTGCCATCAAAAGCGTCTCGTTTTTAACCGACTTCAAAAAAGGAGGAGGTTCTCAATTCGGTTGTATTTTTTTTAATGTTTGTTACCTCAGAACTCCGTCATTTATGAACCGATTTGAAAAATTCTTTTTTTATTTGAAAAGGTATGCTTCCAGGTTGGTCCCGAACTGCCATCATCATCATCATTTGATGATGAAGGCGTATCAAATTGAAGTCGGTTTTTCCAGTTTTTTAAACTTATAAATTATCGTATATCTGTAGCCACGTTGCTTGATATTATGGGCAGTGAAAGCAGTTCAGAGCTTACGATACGGGGTATAGGCAATGGTGTTATTTTCTTTTTTCGTCCATAACAGGCAGCGAGAGACACTCAATCATTTACGTCAAAACAAGCCCCTACACACAACCAAGATACACATAAAAATATATCATTCCATATTGCATTATAGTACTAACGCCCGAATACTGAATCGCTACTTGGATTCAACTCATGCTTGAATAATTACCATGTTTAGTACAATCAGAGTTCAATAATATTTAGGCAGATAGTTAGTTTTCCAAGGTTTTAAGGGTAAAATTAAAATACAATTTTTTTTTGATAATATATAGATGTTTTTGGAAAAAAAGTGTACTAAAAAATAAGTATAACGCTAGCGAATTCTCACACAAGTAATATTTATTACTTGAGGAAATAAAAGGGCCTTCCATTAGTTTTGGGACGCGTGTGTTTGACACTAACAGGCACCGCACTACAATAAATCAAACACGCTATAGTAGGTGCCAAATAACACCGCAATACAGGTCATTCACCCACCTTCACCACAATGTTACAAAATTCAATTGATGTATGGCTAATTCTGTCGCTTTCCATACAAACCTGTCGCTAAGACGGTATCGCTCGAATCTCGTTGGTACTATTTGTTTACCATACATAAATTGAATTTTGCGACATCGTGGTGAAGGTGGGTGAATTACCTGTATTGCGGTGTTATTTGGCACCTACTATAGTAATGCATTGCTATAGGGTAGGTCTCTAGATTGATTGATTTGTTTGGGCCCTGTGTCTCTTAATTTTATGTTGTACTATTGTTAGTACCTAAGTAGGTACTAATAATTTACGAATTAGAAACTTTTTAGTATGTAAAAATAGTACAACATAACATTTACATTTTACATAACCCAAACTAAATAACCATTGGGTGTTAATATGTATCATAAGCATGTATTTACAAAAAAAAGGAATATAAGTATTCTATCAGCATCTAGTTCCTAATAGTGCAAGTTTTGTTCAGTTTGGGAATAGAAAGCGTTGTGTGATATGTCCAAGAATATTAAAATTAATTTTTATAACAAAGAATTTTTTATTTACATCTAAAAAGTTTATAACTCGCAATACGACTGAAAACTACCATTCGCCAATATAAATAAACAAATATTCATATTCATTTCACACAACGGCTTCCAGTGACAAGAAACTATATTGCTGATAATTTGGTTTTAACTTAAAATAAGAAACAAAACCGTAAATAAGTATTTTTCATAGATGTTTATTCTGTGTCTGGGTGTTTCTATGTATTATAAGTACGTATTTACAAAAAAAAATATGTATGTATGTATTCTATCAGCCATCTAGTTTCCATCGTACAAGCTTTGCTTAGATTGGGACTAGAAGGCGTTGTGTTAAGGGTCCGTGAATATTTATTTATTTTTATTTACTGTTTTCGGGTATTGCAAATACGTGATTTTTTTGTACTATGTACCTAGTTGTTTGTACAAAAATTTTAACCGACTTCAAAAAAGGAGGAGGTTCTCAATTCGGTTGTTTTTTTATTTGTAATGTTTGTTACCTCAGAACTCCGTCATTTATGAAACGATTTGAGAAATTCTTTTTTTATCTGAAAAGGTATCCTTCCAGATTGGTCCCATAAAATTTTTATCAAAATCGGTTTAGTAATTATGCAGTTAAATAAGAATAACTGGAAAAAAACACGTCATACGCGTACACGATATTGCATATTTTGCTTTTCTGTGACGTTTACGAGCAATAGAACGTAAGTACCCACGAACAAATCTGACAGTCGCCGCGTTAGCGTATTCGAGTTACATTGCGCGTCACTGCCAGCTCGACTGCCAACCGTTGTAGTGTCACCGCGCAGTGTATCTCGGATACATTGCGTATTTTGCTTTTCTGTGGTGTCTACGATCAATAGAACAGTCTCAATGAACTGCCATCATCATCATCATCATTTGATGATGAAGGCGTATCAAATTGAAGTCGGTTTTTCCAGTTTTTTAAACTTATATATTATCGTTGTATGTAGATTATGATACAGGACCCCAATGAAAAGGCTAAACAGTAACGATTATGCGAGCAAAATACATTAAAAATAACCGCTGAACTGAGAAAAATAAATGTTTTTGATGTGATCTGAAAATAGGGAGATTTTATTGTGTTCGATTTGACCTATATTTAGGCTATTGGTTAACGCAAAATAAAAAGTTCTTAATATGTTTATACTAAAGTTCAAATTAGAATTAATAAACACTCATAAATGACAATCTTAAAAAAGTTTTTTTATTCATCGAAAAACGTCAAATATTAATCAGAAAACGTCATATAATTTTAGCGCCAAAATTTGATGACAATTTATATATTTTGCATCTTTAAGGAATTTTGGCTCTTGAATGCATTGGTTATTTAGGCTCATTCCAGTTTTCCCCTGCGTGAGTCCCCTGCGTAGGGGATTTCTGGAACTTTTGTCCAATAATCCCCTTAGCGACCCCAGCGACTGGGGAATACTGTTCGAAACTCAAACCAAAAAAAAACCTGTGCGTGCAGTCCCTACGGGCGGAAGAAGTTATACTTCGAGTGCCACGCATTCACTCTCGCTCTGTGTTTAATGTGAAATTAATTTAGTATTTATTTTTATGTACTTAACCAATATGCAGTAAGTACTAAATTTTCACTTCAAAATAAAAAGTAAAAAGTTGCATGAGCACTGCCATCTATTATATTTTGATTGTAGCGTATTATAGTCTCTTTCTATTCCCCCCGCTGTCAGTTGGAAGTCGTATAACTTCAAAAACACGGGCGGTCAAATGCTGAATTGCTGAACACTGATATCTATATTTGATTGTAGCGTATTAGCCTCTGTCTCTTTCTATTTGGGGGGGATAAAAAGAGACAGAGATTATGTCCTCCCGTATAACGCAACATTGTTGGAAGTCGCGTTAGAAATATAACTTCAAAAATAATTTATTTGTAAACGAAGAATGTGCTTGTTTGCAAAATATCTAAATGCAAAGCAATAACACTATTTTCAACACTGCACTAATTGATGTTTGTATTACGATACGATCGGTTTACAAAACCAAACATTCTAATATTAGTCTATTGTTATTCGTGTAACACTTTGCGTTCGTCCGCGACTTCTCTCTCAAAGGTACTTGAGGGCCTAATACGAGTTTTGGTGTTTAAAACCGGAGTGAAATGACGTGCGCTGATTTTCTATACGCCAGCAGCGCCCAAACTTCACGAAGAATCCGCTAGGGGCTTTCAAGTGGTTCTCCACTATACCACAGATTATATAATACTATACACTATACTATAGCAAGAGTTCTGTGTAAAAATGTCAGTGTACTTATATCGTACGTACGACAAACGTCATGGCTCAGTCGGTAGTACCTCTGCCTTCCGTGCTATGGGTCGTGGATTCGATCCCCACCGAGAACAAACATTTGTGTGTCTGGGTGTTAATATGTAATGATATGTATGTATTTACAAAAAAAAAAAATCAAATATATTTTATGTAGTCTATCAGCAATTTGGTTTCCATAGTACAAGCTTTGCTTAGTTTGGGACTAGAGGGCGTTGTGTGATTTGTCTGAGAATATCTATTTATTGAAGTTATACCTACTTCTAATGCGACTTCCAACAACGTTGCGTTACGCTGCTGACATAGTCTAATACGCTAATACGCTACAAATGCTACAATCAAATATAGATGGCAGTGTTCAGGAATTCAGGATTTGACCGCCCGTGTTTTTGAAGTTATACGAGTTCCAACTGACAGCGGGGGGAAGAGAAAGAGACTAATACGCTACAATCAAAATATAATAGATGGCAGTGTTCATGCAACATTTTACTTTTTATGATGAAAATTTAGTACTGCATATTGGTTAAGTACATAAAAATAAATACTAAATTAATTTCACATTAAACACAGAGCGAGAGTGAATGCGTGGCACTCGAAGTATAACTTCTCCCGCGCGTAGGGACTCCACGCACAGGTTTTTTTATTGAGGTAGGTACCTATTATAATTTATACCTACAGGTTATGCTCCAACGAATGCTTTGATCAACTTTTTCCAGACTGTTTTGATGTTTTGGATGTGAAAATATGTTTTTACTGCACAATTTTCCTCAGTCGGTTTAAATGCAGCTTTATTCCACTAAAATTTGCGATGCACTTTGAATACTCCTATAAAATGTTCAGTTACCTAATTTATGTGTATCGCAAGAGTTATTTGTGCAATCGTAAAGTGTAGTGCTTTTTCAGACAGAATGTTCTGAAACGAGATGAAATTGAACATGTCTAACCTTGGCTGCACGACTATCTATCTACAGTTTTGTTAGTGGCCAACTCTGGTGACGAATTCTTAAGAGCCTTATCACAATACGTCAGAGCTCGATATCTGTCAAATTTCGATACCAGAGCCTTCACCCTGCAGCAAACAGAGGGCGCACATTGAACGTCGCTTTACGCTTGATTTTTTACATTATACCTAACTAATCTTGGTACTTGAAGATTAGGTAGTTAGAGTCATCAAATTAAATAAATGTCACGAACTAGCCTTTCGAACTAAGCGTCTATAGCGTCAGTGACGCCGCGACAGAGCGACAGATCGATGTTCTATGCAAATGTATGAAATTCTAGGGATCGTCATACGTCCAACCGTTGCCACGCGTGCAGGTCTTTAAACAAAATACAACATAATACAGGGGACGTCCTCAGTAAGCATGGAGGAAACTTCACTGGTTTATGTAATACTAGCTGACCGGGCCTAAGATGCGCACCGCGAGATATTTGTCATGTCGTTCTGTCAAAATGTAAGCATTTTGTACCAGTTCAGGAACTATTGCATTATCTGTGGTAATGTTGTCGAGAAACCGCGCCTTTGAATTTTCAACTTTTGACATTTCTGCATGACTATTATCTCGTCCTCAGAGAGGTACGACGACTAACAAGTGTCAAAAGTGTACATTATGGCGCGTTTTGTCAACACCATTAGGTACCACAGGTAATGCAATAGTTCCTAAACTGGTACAAAATGCTTACATTTTGACAGAACCACATGACAAATATCTTGCGGTGCGCATCTTAGGCCCGATGAGCTGACCCGACACCCGGCAGACGTTGTCCTGTCATTCAAACTCTTACTGTCAAAAAACTGACAGTAGTTTCAAATGTGACATTAAAAAGGTTTCATGAAAAATGTTAAGGATGATATTGCACAGTAAGGTCAATGCCTTGCACTTGTGTAGTTATTTGTATTTTCGTGCGCAATAACACGCATTAGGGTGCATTCCGATGATCCGAGGATCGATTGTCGGATTTACGACGCGATCGAATCATACGCCAGCGGATTTAGAAAGCGCAGGGTGGGGTGCAAGTTACAAAAAAGAGCGTGTTTCAAATGTATTTCAATATGCTGATTGTGATAAAGACTGATCTAAAATCCACTTGATTTCATTTAAATTATTTATCTTTCGGAAATACATAGTTAGAGTTTCAAATAACACAATAAGTAAGAGACATCTTGTGCCTAGACTATATTTTTGTATATTCCTTGCTTTCTCTACATTGTACCACTTTTTAGACATCATCATCATCATCAACCTGTATTGGTCCACCTGCTGGACGTAGGTCTCTTCCAAGACGCGCCACTGAACCTGGTCTTCGGCTCGTCTTACTTTTACTACTACTTTTTAGATATCGAGGTTCATATATTCAGTTGAAAGGGCTGAAAAAACTTGTTATTTATAGCCGCTTTCGCTTATACCTTGTACTGTACATCGGCTGAGCGGATTGATCTGTCGAATGGTGGCGTGAATAACTGCTCGTTATAAGCCGACGCGGATTTCAACGCTGTTGCGTTTGTTTGGCGAAGTCAAATGCTTTGGAACCGCAAAAACTAACATGCAACAGGTTCTGAAAAGTTTTTATTGGGTCTAACCTTTAACCCTTTATACGCTTGTGTTGGGTTATGCCTTTTAAACATTGCATTATAGCACAAGCTGTGATCATGATGGATGTGCCTTGATTATTGATCGAGTGAGCGAACGAGATCTTAGTGACAACTTGGACAAAAATGCTTTGTATGTTTGTATGTTTGTTCGTCGAGATCTTTTGAACCGCTTATCCGATCTTCACAGAATTTGGTAGGTATACGGATAGTACTCTTAAGTTTTACTGGTTTGTTAAATGAAGTCAATCGGTCAAGGGGTTGGAAAGTTATGAGGGTCCAAAGAGAGTAAAAAAAAAGTCGTACCAAAATATCAAGTGGGGTGTCATATGATAGGGCTTTGCGTAGATATTCCAAAACCATTTTTATTTTGATTCTAGGTCTAATAGTTTTTAAGTTGTTGTAAAAACTATAAAATTGGCAAACCCAGTATAACGTGAGCTACCATTTCTTGGAGTTTCAATGATTTTATAGTTCAAGTAAGACTGGTACTTAGCTAGACGGAGATTTCGAAGCGATTTGCAAAGTTTATTACAACCAATGGTCAATAAAAAAAATTTGGGTTTTATTAACCTCCGACCATCACGAGATCTCAGTTCGAGGCGAACTACTAGTAATAAATGTGACAATCGCAAACGTATCGTAACGCTAGCGTATCAGAGATACACTGCGCGGTAATGCTCTACAACATTAAAATTTGGCAGTCGAGTTTGATACGCAATATGACTCGATGACTCGTGGTTTACATAACGCAGTGACTGTCAGATTTGTTCGTCATCGCCCCTTTCACAGTCGCCGCGTTACGTTAACCTACCGTAATCGTATCGTATGGTGCGCCATATGTCTTAGTGCAAAAGTAATGGTTTCTTTATAGAAGCTAAGTGCTAGGTGGTACCCGTAAATTTAATTTATTTTTCATCCCACCATCTCGGAAAGAGTATTTTTGCTCTTCAATATCTGAGTGCAAAAGCCGTTTTTATTCTCTAGAGGATAAAGTAAATTGAATTTAGAACATCGTGTGCACTAAGTTTGTGAATTAAAAAAAAACATTAAACCTATTTACTGCTACCTCTATGGTGCCGAATATATCATACAACTTTTTTTTAATTTGTTAAAAACTCAGACTCGGAACCTTCTTGGTATTCTTTTTTCAATTTGCTTTGTACGCGGTTCTTTACGCGGCATTTTTTCACGTCATTGTTAAACCTTATATTAAAAACAAGAAACTTGAAAACAAGTGAAAAAACAAAAATGAGTGATTCTAGCGACGAGACTTACCTGTCATAATGTAGTAGTTAATACCTAAACTGAAATAAAAGTACCTATTTTGTGATTGTAAACGTTTTTTTTTTTGCATTTAGTCATTTCCTCGCTGAGGTGGAATGAAAAGTTACGTGTTGCACTCGAGTGCAAAGATTTGTCACCTCGTGCTCTTTTGATTCCCTCGCTAACGCTCAGGATTCTAATTTTGAATCACTCGCTGCGCTCGTGATTCAGTTTTAGAATCCTTCGCTTGCTCGGTCATCAAAATTGAACACGCGGCTAAAAGGCAAATTTGCACTCTTGTATAACAAATACGCTAGAGTTTTAGTTGAAAATTCATTTCAGTTGCAGCATATCTTAGTTTACCCAGAAACAGATTCAATGTTCCTTTGATTCAAAAGCAAAACTCCAAGCTCCTTTGAATTCGGGATTAGTGCATCTGCACAGTTGTTTATTTTGTGGTTGCATTTTCCGAAGTCAACATAATTTGGCAGCGTTATATAATATAGCATTACCAAATTAAGTTGACTTCGGAAAATTAAAGCCCTCATTGTAGTTACGGGTTATAAGGCTTATTAAAAAAATGCCCCCTATGCAAATGAGTGGCCTCGATAGGTTTTTTTTTTCCATCTGGCCCACCAGTGGGCCGGCCGGTGGGCTCGATGGAAATAAGCCGTTTATAAGAAAAGGGCGGGGACTAATCAGGTAACTCCCATTTGTTCTGACTTGCTGACGTTTCGGAGAAAATCAAATGGAAGCTGTTGAGTACAGTCAGGTAAACAATTTTTGAGCAAAATATGATGTAGCTAAGTATTTAAATTGCTTTGCGAGCGTGTGGTGACATTAAGGGACTGTTACGTAATTTTTTTTATCCCTGTAGTTCCATAGTAGGACTATTGAAACTAGCCCATTAGGGCTAGTTTTCGTTTCAGTAGTCCTACCAAATGGAAGTTACCAGATATTAGGGATAAAAAAAGTTTTAACAGTTCTATGACGTAACAGTCCTATAGAACAAGTGGGAGTTACCCGACTAATCAAAGCTAATTGCTGTCAAATTAGGTTAAGTTAACAGTTTAGAAAAAAAAAACAGTCGGACGCTGCTTATACTTTGTAAAAAAAACATTATCCGCCAAATAATGTTTCCAGATTTATCTTGTATCTAACAAAAACCGCCATAAACCGCGTCTGTTTTGGACTTAACTAGGTTTTTTCATATTACGTAACATATAAATCTGACTGCTTTGACAGGGGTAAAGTCCAAAACAGACGCAGTTTTTGGCGGTTTTTGTTAGATCCAAGATAAATTTGGAAACATAATTTGGCGGTACATCTTTAGTCGACTCGGTAGATTTTTTTCACTTCTAAACATTCAATGAAATAAATTTCTATTTTTTAAATGAATACTTTTTTACGGTTTGGGGTGTATACAGACATAGATTACGACGAGATAAATTGATATAATCCATGCAGTTTTGGTTGGTCAACGTCAAACAGTGGAGTAGTTACCCTTCCACGTTTGTATGGAAAGGTGGGCGACTAGTTCACCCTTAACTTAGATACGTGGTATCTACTTGAAATAATATCTTATTTTGACGAGACATTAAGTAAACCTGCGATTGAGTACCGATCTGAAAACTTGGCGTTCAACCGGTTAAATAAAATGTTCTTTGTTTTGTTCTAGTATAGGTTAAAATCGTAAAACGAATAAATTAAGCACCTACTTCTATTTATGCTTAACTAGCTTCCGCCCGCGTCTCGTTGGATCCCGTTGATTTTTCGGGATAAAATGTACCTAGTCTATGTGTTAATCCAGGTCACGGACAATATTTATTCCAAGTTTCATCCAAATCGGATCAGTAGTTTTTGCGTGAAAGAGTAACAAACATACATCCATCCATCCATCCTTACAAACTTTCGCGTTTATAATATTAGTAGGATTATGCAGAAACTCATAAAGCTCTTATTTTCCTTAAGCCTCAACTGCTACGTGCTAATTTGAACTTTAAATCCACGATCTTACATCATGATTTTGATAAAAAAATGTGTTGTCGGAACTTTAAGTAGCATCGACATTTTGTACACAAAACATTAATGCAAATCGCTTAAAAGACCCTAAATTAGATTCAACAAATACTCCCTTAAGACATAAAATACTTACCCCAATTCAAATATCCCGAATCTCCGGAATTTTGCGACAAAATAAAATTAATTCCAATTTATGTGAGCGTTCTGATTTGCCCATTATTCAATTTCCATATTCCTCCTCTTAAGAGGACTCTGACTATGAATACCACATACCAGATTACTTTTACCTCGAGCATACATAAGTACTATTGTAATATTATTTAGATAAAAATAGTATTCTAAATTGACTTCGATTCTCAATTCGGTTGTATTTTTCTATGTTGGTAACATTATAACTCTATCATTTGTACTTTTGTTATAAACTAATGTTTTTTTTTATCTGAAAGGATACAATACAAAAATTACATAAAAATTGGTTTAGTAGTTTGGTTATTAAATACGAATAACTGAAAAAAACGTCATTCGCGTACACGACACTGCATTTAGTTGGCTTTCTTAGGACTGTTTCATCTTGTTTGTTCCATATTAAAACCAAGAATAATACATAGCTAACTTATTATTTACATGGATAACATATTTAGCATCACAATATAAAAAAATACAAATTTTCATACGTCATTTTTGTAATTTCGTAAAGGAACATCAACGGTAAATGAAATTGCGAGCGCCGGTCTCTTAAATCTTCTGTCCTTGTCAATTGCCGGATGTTGGAAAGAGACAGCGTATGAGTGACATTAATATGTCTGAACGTAATCCTATGATAATTTTTGAGTGACGTTTTTCTCGATTTAAGAGTTTTTGAAAGCTAAGAGCTTGCTAAGGGGTTGGTGAAAGCTTTTAGTCGCGACTTTTAATACTATTTATTGACATGTCTTGAATCCTATTGAAATCCATTTTGACATTCATTTTGTATGTCTTAACGGTATTCATACCACATACTGTCATATTCTTAGGACCTATTATAAAAGCTGAATATTTAAACGGTTGAATAAAATCCAGCTCTGTTACTGTTTCACATTTATTAGTTAGAGCCGTAAGATCAATAGTGGTTTAAACCACGAAATAGAGTTTAACCTCCAGTCTCCGATTATTTCATAAGATCAATGGTAGTTACTCGACCATCGGTAGCTTAAACTGACAGAGATGACAGTAGATTAATCCATCGATCAAATGTAATCGTAGTTAGCGAAACCCATAGTTTAAACTGCTTTTGATCTTACGGCCCTAAGAGATAGTAATAATTTAAATAGCTGAATAAAGTTATGCAACTATTATAAATAAGTTAGTTGGGTTAGGCTCATAATCCCCTTTGAGTCGTCCCCTTCAAGGGGATTATGAGATTTTTTGGCTAATAATCCCATTGATTTCAAAATTTTAAAATTTTGAGACTGAAGAGTCTCAAAATCCCCTTAGAGGCCCATTTACACCGTAAGCTATAACTATAGTTAGGTACCTCGAGTAATACTTGCCTCAACTCGACCTCAAAATCTTGTCTTAGACTACGATAGCCCGATTTTGACAACTAAAATAAACCAAAGCAGGATTTCTAGGTCACAAGTTTGGATATACTTTTATACTTTCTGCTTTAAATGATAGAATTGCTTATATTTAGGCTATTTAGGTACTTAGGCCGTCTGCTGTAATAAAAAAATCGTTACTCAACCACATTTGAGTTGAGATTTTCATACAAAAATTTATGCATGAGTCCGGATCAGTAAATCAGCATATGGGATTTTCGAAGCTAAACTTATTAGTCAATGTATAATACTGACTGTACCTTCCTTAAGGTCCTTATAAAGAAAAAATCGCCCTGTGTACAAGTCATAAATCAAACATCACAAAGTTTAAGACAAATAAAAAAAAACATCGATCTTTGAAAAATAAATTCCGATATGTGTCTTCAATAAAACGCGAAATAAAACCAGTACTCTCTATTTGCGCAGTCGGTAAACAAGTTACGCAAAGGCAGGGTGTCCGCTGTGGCAACTAGTGATGCGAAATATTATCAATCGATTTACAAAACTATCGATGATTGGCCCCACCAGTGAATGCATTGTTTTTTTTTAAAGTTTAAGTATTTTTTTACTTTATAGACTTTTAAAAGATCTTGAAAGTAAAAAGTACTAAAAGATCTGAGGGGATATTTACCAAGGTTTTATTTTTAAAATATTTAATAGTTGAGCATATTTTTTTTTAAGTGAAAACTTCTTTAGCATCGTTGTGATTTGAAAGTCGATGAAACGAAAAAGCGACAGTTCGACCCCACAAAACGCATAACACTTCGATAGTGCGGTCTAGGATCCGACCAAACTTAGCAGCGCCATCAAGTTCTGATTTAATCAAATTGAGCATAGAACCTTTTCTAACTAAATAAGTACGGCATATTGGTTAAGTCTGCATGTTGGTTAAGTACAGAAAAATAAATACTAAATTAATTTCACATTAAACACAGAGCGAGAGTGAATGCGTGGCACTCGAAGTATAACTTCTTCCACGCGTAGGGACTCCACGCACTGGTTTTTTGAAGGTTTCACTTCTACCACGTGTAAATTGGACACATGTTTTTTTTATAACAATGTGCTTGTAAATGAAAAAAATCCTCTATACTTGGACTTATTGCAGTGGACAAATTGTTTACAAATTGTTTTGGTTAAGTTGAGCTTATTCATACAACATACAGTTTTAACAATTTTCATGCTGTCTAGACTGAAATATCGTTCGGTGCAGGAATCAATAGAGACGTCCCTATGACTCGAGAGTTTTATCGATAACTTCAATCACTATTGCCGTTTTATTTTCTTTTCTGTTATAACCGTCTTGCGTCTAAGCGCCCTTGTACAGAGACGTTTGCTCGGGGTCACTACTATGATCTAATAAAGCGCTTTTATTCGCACCAAATTCACGAAACTTTAGATTGTAGAAAGGGAATTGAACGACTCGATAGATTTTGATAAATGAGGTGTCAAACGACGCGTCTCAACAGCTCAGTTGACATGGGCTCTATGACATAAAATAAAAATAAATATAAAATAAATATTCACGGACACTTAACACAACGCCTTCTAGTCCCAAACTAAGCAAAGCTTGTACGATGGAAACTAGATGACTGATAGAATACATACATTTTTTTTTGTAAATACATACTTATAATACATAGAAACACCCAGACACAGAACAAACATCTATGTTTGCCACACAAATGTTTGTTCTCGGTGGGGATCGAACCCACGACCCACAGCACGGAAGACAGAGCTACTACCGACTGAGCCATGACACCCGTCAAAAACCTTAACATTAAGTAAATTTTCCAATATCTCACTAGATACTGGCAAAATTGTAGTACTAGCTAACCTAACCTAACTCATCAAACAAACATGTAATTACTCACGGTTTTAAATTAATTATATGTTTTATTATTGTATCTACTTATGCTCCAAGGGAAAGACCTTCCTATCTTATTATTCTTATCTTATCTCTTGTGCTTGAATGGAAATAAATAAATTATTATTATTGTCTGATGACGGACAGAGATCATAAATAAAGAAGAAGAAGAACTATGACGATAAATAAAAGCATTTTTGACACTTTAGTTTTGTTTATTTTGTAACGAGACACAAAATAAGTGATTGCCGACGAAGTAAAGTAAAAACAGAATATTATTACGCTCCAACTGGCTCTTTCTAGGTTAGAAATAGAACTAGCATCGGAGCGTAGAGTTACGGATGAATGGAGAACCGGTGCAACTTCACCACTCAATTCAGGTCTATTCTGATAAAAAAATGAATTTAGTTCGGTATTGCGCCAGAAAACAATAAATATTGAAATCTCACTAATCCTATTAATATTATAAACGCGAAAGTTTGCAAGTATGGATGGATGTTTGTTACCTTTTCACGTAAAAACTACTGATCCAATTTGGATGAAACTTAGAATATATATTATCCGTGACCTGGATTAACACATAGGCTACTTTTTATCCCGAAAAATTTACGGGATCCAACGGGACGCGATCGAAGTCGCGGGCGGCACCTAGTATTATAATATCAAAGTCATGTTTGGATGTTTGTGTTTCAATCACGCTGAAACTACTGGTCCAATTTGAATGAAACCAGAAATATAAATAGTGCGTAATCTGGATTCACACATAATCTACTTTTTATCCCGGAAAATTAAAACATTAAACGAGACGCACACCGAGTGGCGGGCAAAAGCTAGTACAGAAATATTTATTAAGAAATATTTTTTACGCCTGTTACATCAAGGTATACTTATAATAGGTATATTTAACTAGTATAAGGGCGGATTCGTCCAAAAGTCATGATATTCCTGAATAAGTATCCCTTGTATAACTTTACTCTTTGATTTTATTCTCAGATAAATTAGTTTTTGTTTTTCCATTGCAATCTTGAGAGTAGCCAATCCTAAGTATTGTTATTCTGTATATACATAAAAACCAACCTCATTCAAAATACAATTGCTTAGAGAGCGCAACACAATAATACATGTGCACACAAATTATCCGGGTGTCAAGTTGTCAATATCTATGAAAACAAACAAATGTAGCAGCCGCCATTAAAATATTCGACAGATAACTTGTATATAGGTACCATAGATTTTATTCTGGGATAGACAAGTTTTTCCTGGAATAAGACTTGGTAGAACAAAAAGTTTCTTATCACTAGAGTAATTATTTAATTTATTCGCAGTATAAGACTTAAACTGCGTATAAATAGTTTGGTCGAATCCGCCCTAAGTTGAATAATTAGTCACACGTACACAATGTAAGGATAAATAACTACTTGACTTTATTGTCTAGTCAATCTGTCTGTCTGTTGTTACGCAATGACCGCCATTTTACGAGCCCTGGATATATCTGACCGAGCAAGCTTTTAAAACTATTACTTTGTGAATAAAAACATTATTTTTACCAAAACTACACCCTTCACAGACACACACATACCCTCGCACCTACCTGCTTACTAATATTATATTATTGACTTACAAAATATAGATTCGAATTGGTTGACGAATAATGTAAAATAGATAGCTTTTAATATACCATAATAAAACTGTGAATCTTAGACTAATAAATAAATAAATAAATAAATAAATAAAACTTGAGGCTGTAAATAGCTTTGGTTATTTGACCTTCGATTTATATTTTGAAAATAAAGTAGTTATATACCTTGGTTTGGTTTTAAAAATCTTCCAAATACATAAAACTCTTTTGAAGCTGACTGACATTCAACGCACAGCCTAAACTATAAGTCCTAGAGGTATGAAATTTGGAGGATAAATAGGGGTGCACTAGAAGACTTGAGGATGATGGTGGGTATAATCACGGGCCACTGTGATCTGAACTACCATCTCCTCAAGATCGGAGCTACAGACAGCGACCTCTGTCGTGGCTGTCTTCAGGAAAAAGAAACAGTAGAGCATGTCTTGCTACATTGCTCTGCCACAGCAGAAGCCAGATCCAAAACGGGACTGCAGGAGCTGATCGGGTCTCACTCCTTGGCATCCACAACACCACCGGGGATGCTGGAACATTGCTGTCATCAACCCAAAGTCCTTCTCCGTTACTTCAAGGAGTTGGGCTGGTTGGGGTGAGGTCAGCAGGGGGACAATGCACAATACACCCCAACGCCGGACGTCAGTGCAGATCTTATTTCCCCACGACGAATTAGAATTAGAATTAGGGGTGCACTAAGAATGAAAAGTTGCACCTTAAAAGCTCTAAAATTAGGATCAAATATTTTAACCAAATAATGCGTATGCTGCCACTTCGTGAGCAACGCGGCGGGCGACAGTTAGTAAATTAAAAAAATATTTGGTCTGACTCTTGACTGTCCACACTACAGCTGTAGGGCGTCGCTGAAGCTAGACGCTGCAAAGGAATGCTACATAATTTATATGTTTAAAAAACTGGCAAAACCGACTTCAATTTGATACGCATTTATCATCAAATGATGATGATGATAGCAGTTCATTGGGACTGTTCTATTGATCGTAAACGCCACAGAAAAGCAAAATACGCAATGTTGTGTACGTGGATGACGTGTTTTTTCCAGTTATTCATAGTCAACTGACAAACTACTGAAAAATATACAACCGAATTGATACCTTTTCCTCTTTTGAAGTCGGTAACTTATACATATCGAGAATCCATCTCATGACCTACCTTCCGGTTTCACGATCAGATGATGATGATGCTGATGATCATAAGATGCATTGGGAATTGTCATGAAATTCATGGGAACTGACTTCAATTTCAAACGTTAAACCTTCATCATTAAATAATGATGATGATGATGATGGAAGTTAATTGGGACTATTTTATTAATCGTAAGCACCACAGAAACGTCACAGGAAAGCAAATACGCAGTGTCGTGTACGTGAATGACGTGTTTTTTCAAGTTATTCTTATTTAACTGCCAAACTACTGAACTGATTTAGATAAAAAAATTATGGGTTCAATCTGGAAGCATACCCTTTCAGATAAAAAAAGAATTTTTCAAATCGGTTCATAAATGAAGGAGTTCTGAGGTAACAAACATAAAAAAAATACAACCGAATTGAGAACCTCCTCCTTTTTTGAAGTCGGTTAAAAAGAACGGGTTTTTCTAAAACTTCTTTGAAATTCTTTCAAATCGCGTGTCAGTTTTAATTCGAGCCTAACTTTAGGCCGAGCCTAGCTAAGTCGGGTCTAAACCCTCGAAAAATCCAAGATAAATGTGACAACGTAATGACAGAGCAATACTTCTCGTATTAACAGTGTAGGTTTTTAAGGGCGGATTCGTCCAAAAGTTATGATATTCCTGAATAAGTATCCCTTGTATAACTTTACTCTTTGATTTTATTCTCAGATAAATTCGTTTTTGTTTTTCCATTGCAATCTTGAGAGTAGCCAATCCTAGGTATTGTTATTCTGTATATACATAAAAACCAACTTAATTCAAAAAAACAATTGCTTAGAGAGCGCAACACAATAATACATGTGCACACAAATTATCCGGGTGTCAAGTTGTCAATATCTATGAAAACCAACAGCTGTTTTGTCAAATGTAGCAGCCGCCATTAAAATATTCGACAGATAACTTGTTTATACCATAGATTTTGGCAGTATAACGATTTATTCTCGGATAGACCAGTTTTTCTTGGAATAAGACTTGGTAGAACAAAAAGTTTCTTATCACTAGAGTAATTATTGATTTTATTCGCAGTATAAGACTTAAACTGCGTATAAATAGTTTGGTCGAATCCGCCCTTAGTATTTCAACATAACTGGAATTTAGTTTAATGTGAGAACACAGCCTCCAGTGGCGGCGTTTAGTGAGGGAGCGCCAAACGCGGGAAATGCCGCCAGGGAAATCTGCGAGTAACGGCGATGGCACACTAGGCTTGGAAGGTTTACAACTTATTTTTCCAATCTTTTTCATCAATCATGTATGAGGAGAATACGGCAGGGTGTGTTCTCCATCGAGTAGAGATGAGTTCGATATAGCGAAACGTAACTAAAAACGGTTATGGGTCGGTTATCATACCATATCGATACCCTACATCCACATAACCGATTTCACGAAAACTACCTACTGTTAGGCCGCGGAGCGGATACCTACGCTTTCGTACGATTTTTACTCGTGAGTAGGTACACGTACGAACACCCACGATCGATCCCGACTTTCCAAGTACCTACCTACTATGGGAGCGCGCAGCGCGCAGCGCAGACTGGCCTCAAGTTAGCCGACGACCAAAACGAAAACTTCACAAACCAACCAAAACTATAATGAAACACCGATACGATACGCTAAATTCGCCCCATCTCTTTCTAAGTATGTAGTTTTACTGGTTAGAAAGAGATGGAGCGAATTTGAGTGACGTAAAGTTAGCTACATATTTGCATGTTAGTGGCGTGCGTAAAAATATGTCTTAAGAAGATAACAATATGGTTTACTTTCAATTGTAACTTTTTTTGGTCCATGGTTTTGCGGCGCGAAAGCACGAAGCGCATATCGATATTTGAAATCCGTTATTGAAATCGATATGCAAACTGTATAGCGGCTACGTAGCCGTTTGGGAGAAAAAACGAAAACGCCCATCTCTACCATCGAGAAAAGAATGAATAAATAAACATTTTTGGACATACCACACAACGCTCTCTAGTCCCAAACTAAGCAAAGCTTGTACTATGGGGACTAGATTGCTGATAGAAGATCAAATCAAATCAAATTATTTATTCCATTCAATAAATTTCAGGTTGGTAAAGATCTTAAATGAATTATAGTTTCACTAAAATCTGCCTTTACAGGCGTATGAATGTGTGTTGTGTAAGTATACATTAATCATTCTCATCGCAAATAGAATAAATAAAAGTGTCAATAAATCAAAAGAAAATAAAATTTAGGAAATGTCAAATTATAAAATTCAATTATATCACTTATTTATACCTAACCTACCTATATTTTATAATTAAAAATTCATTGATCTTAAGGTAAGATAAGAAAAAGTTGGTTTTGAATCACTAAAACTATGCTTACCGCTTTTAATAATTACGTGACTACGAAAATGCCACTCAGTATGTGCTCTACAAATTTTTAATTAATATAACCTTGGTCTTTGTGCAATACCGCTAACTATCTGGCGAGCCTTCCAATTTCATTGATTCTTTACTTTTCTCAATACAAAGTTTTTTTTTTTCCAATTTATGTTTAATGATGCCCCAGTGTGCCTCTTTCCTATCAGACGTCGTTCAGTTACTGCCTTCAGTGAACTCTATTGAAATCTATTTGACACAGCTCTGTCCCGGCATTAACACGATGTTTTGTCGATTTTATCTGTTTATCGATAAAATAAAGTATCGACAGTTCCCCTCCCGCTTTGGATCGGGTTTGACTGTGTTTAGAAGCATAAATTCTCATTTAGCAGTCATTAACTTTCCGTTTCTTTGTAGTTTTGAATTTTGCAATATGGTGGCATTTAACTGATTGGATATAATTATGACAGTAATTATCAATGTCTAAATATTTTTTTTAATAAACTAGTCCTAGTTAAAACTGTAGATAAATAAAAGAAATCCAGTATTATGGCTACTTTTAACAAGACTCACTAAAAAAACAGCATTTTTGTATATTTTTTTTTATAAGCCACAGTACCGAAGAAAATAAATAAGTAGTTTATTGTGCCTTGGGGCTGATGAGTAGTTTCACTATATATTTTTTTATTAAAAACATGTAGATACTATGGTCAAAGCCTTACGTGAAATCTTGACGCAATGCTGCAGATGTTTTGCACAGTAATAAATAAATAATAATAATAATAAATATTCTTGGACATTACACACAACGCCCTCTAGTCCCAAACTAAGCAGAGCTTGTACTATGAGAACTAGATGGCTGATAGAATACTCTGATAATAACCGTAACTGTGTTTCGCCAAAAAATATAGTTTGACATAGTTGACCGAGCGAGCGAAGCGAGCGAAGCGTCGACCTGTAGAGGAGAACAGACAGACAGACAGACAGACAGACAGACAGACAGACAAACAGACAGACAGACAGAAATCCGGACAAACGCATTTTTGGCCAATGTGGAAACTAAGACGCTTCGCTCGCTTCGCTCGCTCGGTCAATAATACATAGTAACACCCAGACACAGAACAAACATCTATGTTTGCCACACACAAATGTTTGTTCTCGGTGGTGATCGAACCCACGACCCACAGCACGGAAGGCAGAGCAACCGACTGAGCCATGACGCCTGTCAAACAGTAGCATTTTATCGATAAATAAATATCGACATTTCCCTTCTCTACTGTTTGAAGTGCCGATAGCACACAGTGATGTGTATTTAATAGATGGACAGTCTGGACAAACTCATTTTTATTAAATTAGTAAGAAAAAGCGTGTGAAAATGTCTTTATAATAACTTAGGACTTGAAGCTCAGTTGGTAACTCTGCTTTCGGCGCTGTGCGTTGCGGGTTCAATTCCCAACAAAACAAAAATTCGTATTTGAAGTTATATTGTGATTAGTGACTTTTATACCGTTTTTTATATTATTTTGGTCATTATTATGGCAACAAAGTAATTTTGAATACACACTACAAAAAAAATTACCAAGCGTAGATTTAGAGCACCTTGCTAAGATTTCCTCTAGCACCATAAAGGCACCATGAAGATTTATTTTTGTTGACCCATGACATCTTAGTGCATAAATAAAATAAATAAATAAATATTCACATACATTTTAACACAACACCTTCTAGTCCCAAACTAAGCAAAGCTTGTACTATGGGAATTAGACGGCTGATAAAATACATATATACATTTTTTTTTGTAAATACATACATATAATACATAGTAACACCCAGACACAGAACAAACATCTATGTTTGCCGCACACAAATGTTTGTTTGTTCATCAACAACTTTGCCAATTATTTTTACTATAAACCGGGAGATTTTCTTCTACATAAATATATAATACCTACAAAGTAAAGAAACAATTTTACTAAGGGCGGATTCGACCAAACTATTTATACGCAGTTTAAGTCTTATACTGCGAATAAAATCAATAATTACTCTAGTGATAAGAAACTTTTTGTTCTACCAAGTCCTATTCCAGGAAAAACTTGTCTATCCGAGAATAAATCGTTATACTGCCAAAATCTATGGTATATACAAGTTATCTGTCGAATATTTTAATGGCGGCTGCTACATTTGACAAAACAGCTGTTTGTTTTCATAGATATTGACAACTTGACACCCGGATAATTTGTGTGTACATGTATTATTGTGTTGCGCTCTCTAAGCAATTGTTTTTTGAATTAAGTTGGTTTTTATGTATATACAGAATAACAATACTTAGGATTGGCTACTCTCAAGATTGCAATGGAAAAACAAAAACGCATTTATCTGAGAATAAAATCAAAGAGTAAAGTTATACAAGGGATACTTATTCAGGAATATCATGACTTTTGGACGAATCCGCCCTAAGTGAACTAAGTTTCTATTTCAGTACTTATCTGTAAGTAACGTATTCCCGTGTATTTAGTGCATACAAAGTAAAAACACACCGGTAAACATTTTGTAAGTTCAGCTGAAACCTCAGTGCAACTGCTACGCTGTAGAGCTACGGCGTAGCTCGTAGCGCTACGAGAGTGTCACAGTGTAATGTTGTACAGAGAAACTGCTTTGTTCTCGGGAGGAATGGCTCAGAACAGATAGTGCTTAATAGGTTAGTGTAGCATGAAATACTAAGAAGAGCAGAAAAATGGTATGAAATACTTACTTATCATAAATGGATTGTGTCACCAAAAATCCTGTTTTAAAAATATTTCTGGGCTTAGTGATTCGCAGTTGTAACATACATCTTCTAGACTTGGTCAGTTTGTCAAAAAGTTTCAAACATAATTGGTATAAATAAATAAATAAATAAATATTCACGGATATTCAACACAACGCCTCCTAGTCCCAAACTAAGCAAAGCTTGTACTATGGGAACTAGATGGCTGATAGAATACATACATTTATATTTTTTTTTTCGTAAATACATACTTATAATACATAGTAACACCCAGACACAGAACAAACATCTATGTTTGCCACACACAAATGTTTGTCCTCGGTGGGAATCGAACCCACGACCCACAGCACGAAAGGCAGAGCTACTACCGACTGAGCCATGACGCCTGTCAAAATAAATAAGATTTATTTATTGTGTGATCTGTGGTACTAGTAAACGAAATACAAAAAATTAGACAATAGTTATTAGTACCGACCTATTTAAATAACTGAATCTTACATTCTGTAGTGTTGTACACTGTGACACGCCACAAGAGCTGGGTGCAAATGAGCTCCACGGATCTTTGGGTAGCTAGTGATATTTTTAGAATGAAAGCATTAAAATATACTGTAAATGTTAGAAATGGTAGAGTTTTTATGCGTTACGGTTTATTTACGAGGAAATATATATTTTTAGTTTTTATGTTAATTCTGAGTACTTTCAGAGATAATATGTGAATTTTGTTTTTATGGATTTATAGAAAGGGTGTATAACCGCGATCTTAACTATGTCGTCGGTCCATCCGATGGGGGGCCTATCATCTGTTTCTTAATTAGCATTATGTTTTAAATACGTCTATCTATCTAATCAGCCTATGCTCACCCACTGCTGGGTATAGATAAATATTTATTAAGCACAGAGTTCATAATTTTCAAGTAAAGTACAATGGGCGACCTTATCGCTATGAGGTACCCAGTTCTGGATATAAAACTCAAGACAGATGAAAACACTAAGGTTTTAACTCTTGTATATTAAACTAGCGACCCGCCCCAGCTTCGCACGGGTAGAAAGTAAAAAAAAAAAAAAAAAAGAGTTGCAAAAAGCTTACAATGTCGCCTTGGATTTGAACTCGCGTCGGTCTGACCGCAGTCCCATGGTATTACCCTTTGGCTAACAGGAGGCCTGTTTCCATGGTTGAAATTACGGCTGTCTGTTATCAATTTCCAAATGTCAAATTTTCAAACATTACGTTTAGCTGTCAGTTGTGTCAGTTGTGTTTTGCTATACCATTTCTATTTTTTACACCTTGGGTTACATTATTGTAAATTTATCAGTGTTTCCCTACAATATTACGCATGTATTATACATATAAACCTTCCTCTTGAATCACTCTATCTATTAAAAAAAACCGCTTCAAAATCCGTTGTGTAGTTTTAAAGATCTTAGCATACATACAGACAGACGCGGGAAGCGACTTTGCTTTATACTATGTATAGAAGCATGAGTTTAGAAGAGCAAAACCAAGAATGAAAGCTAGTTATTCAAATAAAATATGAATAAACTCATTAAGATTTCTATTAATATCCCCTAAAAGCAATAGGGAGTCAATCAGGTGTAAATTACTAATTAAATTGAATCAATACTGATTCTGAATCTGCCTGATGCTGAAATCTCTTTGAAGCCTTTATATTTCTCGTTATGCAAATAAAGACCTAGTTGCTTTATTAATAGAGCTCTTTGTGTAAGGGGTCGTCTGGGGAATTATCGTCGTACCTATTTTTGCCGTACAGTGATGATCGAATTGCTGTGTTCCAGTTTGAAGGGTATGGGTGCCGCTACTACAGACACATTCGACTTAACTCAATACTCAATACTCAATACTCAATACTCAATATATTTATTGCCTTCACATGGTTTAGGTAAATTTTACATTGGTGGTGGATGTAAATAGATATGTCTCATGGACCCTGCTTAGGGTATAGCAATATGAAGGCAGGCCGAGGTTTATAGATAGCTAGTAGATCGTTAATTAGTATTACATAATACTAATTAACACGTCTCATATACACATTGTAAAATAATTACCCCCATAAATCCGAAAGGGGGGTATTTTACAGGTCTACTGACGAACAGTTTTTGTTCTACGACTTTTGAGATTTCGAAGTTTTTCATGCGTGTGCGTGCGTTGCGGTAGGAGGGTACCTACCTTGTATACGCAGTGGAATTTCTTAGCACGTCCTCAGTGGTAACATAATTGTTAAAAAAAGTTTGTACGAGTTATTGGCCAACCCTGGTGACGGAATTTTTAGGCCGCCTCAAGGCCTCATAGCTTAACGACTGCTTGAGACAAGACAGTTTAACGTGCACTCCGAAGCGCTCAGATGTAAATGCAACTAGTGGTCATGGTCACCCATCCAAATAGTGGCCGCGTAGAACGCTTAACTTAGATAATCGGTGAAGATTGACTAAGGGCCCTAATGTTAAGATCAATAGTGGTTTAAACCACGAAATAGAGTTTAACCTCCAGTCTTCGATTATTGCATAGATCAATGGTAGTTAATCGACCATCGGTAGCTTAAACTGACAGAGATGACAGTAGATTAATCCATCGATCAAATGTAATCGTAGATAACGAAACCCATAGTTTAAACTGCTTTTGATCTTACGGCTCTGAGCAAGTTACACCACGAGTGCTTTCAGAACGTGCGAGGGATTACTTTGGCGCTAACTGTACCTGTTTGTACCACTCAATAAGGCACATGATTTATTTTCAAAAACTCGGCTTATTGCAGTCTTAGTCATTGCTTTTGTAAAGTAAACAAGAAACGTGTTGATTACTTAAAGAATTGTAAATAAAACAATAAATCTGTCTTAAATTAAAAACTAAAACTAGATTTTCAAACTTGCGTAAATAATACAAAAAACTGGTCGAGTGCGGACTTTACTTTAGTAATAAGAACCCTGTACTTCATTTTTTGAAGTGAAAACTTCTTTAGCATCGTTGTGATTTGAAGGTCGATGAAACGGAAAAGCGAAACAGTTCGATAGCGCGTTCTAGGATCCGACCAAACTTAGCAGCGCCATCTAGTTCTGATTTAGGGCAACATGAGCATAGATAAGTACTGCATATTGGTTAAGTACATAAAAATAAATACTAAATTAATTTCACATTAAACACAGAGCGAGAGTGAATGTGTGGCACTCGAAGTATAACTTCTTCCGCGCGGAGGGACTCCACGCATTGGTTTGTTTTTGAAGGTTTCACTTCTACCACGTGTGAATGCACATTTTTTTTAAAGTTATTGAAAAGCATCACGTGATTAAGGTCCTAGAATTTTAAGACCGACATTATTTTAAGCTTCATTCAAAATTCAGCTTTATAACTTTGTTTTCTCGAATAAAATGCTATAAAATCGTATAAACAAAGAGAGTGATCAAAGCACTTTATGATATTGAAAAGTTGAATCGTGTGCTGCAGTCCGTTCCGAACAATCGGGCTTTACGAGAAACGTCTGGGAAATATATATTTACTGATGCATTTTTGTTTCAAATCATGCTTCACTTTTCATTTTGCTAATCAATTTTGCATTACCTACAGCACGGCTACGGAATAGAATTAAAAATAGGGGTTAGAGCCAATCTGCGGTGCAATCGTTGCCTAGTAAAACCCGGTTTTCTGAACTGATTTTACTAAATCATAGGTATTCTGTGACTAAATAGTGACATCAGCGCTTTTTTTTGCGTAAAAAGCTTCTTGTTTCCGCATATCTGTAGCCACGTCACTTGACATAATGCTGGGCAGCGAAAACAGTTCAGAGCTTACGCTCACTGGCCAAATAACACCGCAATATAGGTCATTCACCCACCTTCACCACGATATCGCAAAATTCAATTTATGAATGGTAAACAAACAGTACTACGAGATTCGAGCGATTACCGTCGTAGCGACAGGTTTGTATGGAAAGCGACAGAATTAGCCATTCATAAATTGAATTTTGCGTCATCGTGGCGAAGGTGAGTGAATGACCCGTAATGCCGTGTTATTTGGCACCTATTATAATATTTTTTTTTGGATGAACGATTTAAAATCCTTTCCATTCGAGATTTTAACGCAGCATTCGGACGGTCCATCAACAGGTTTTTCTCATGCCAGCAATTACTTTGGTTATCAGATACGATTTATAATTTTATTTTTCTTCAAAAATCAGTTTTAAAAATTTATTGAAATAAATATTTTGAATAGTATTCGAGTGGAGAAAAATAAGTTTTTTGGTGAAAAAAGTGGACTAGATTAGAAAAAAAATTTCATCTTGCCCGTCAATGGGCCAAGCCGGTGGGCTCGAGGAAAATTACCCGATATGGTCTAGAATTTTGCGCGTGATTCTTACAAAACAATACACCAACTATATTAGTCCATCAGCACAGACAGGAGCCATAAAAGAAAAAGAAGAGGGTAGTTTCCAAAGAAATTAGTTATTTTCCCGATTCAACATTTATCTTGAGCAGCACGGAATCCGTATTTCAGCGTTCGATCGCCGATTGAGCTCGTTGTATGGTAAAGCCGTTTAGATAGCAACGCTCGTCTGCCACAGATCTACAGAACAGCTGGTGCATTGCTTTATCTGATAAAGAATAAGAATAATAAGAATAATTTTTATTTACGACACTAGGTACCAAATAGGTACTAGAAAAGAAACAAATACAGACTAATTAAATACTAACTGTACTAGAAACTATGTACTACATAATAAGTAAACTAAGTATAAAGGTAAACTAGTGGTAAAAAAGGTAAAAACGTACCCTGGCTCAGCCTATGTTGAACGACTGGCAACCAACGCTGGTCTTCCGCATATCTGCGGGCCTAAGATGCGCACCGCGAGATATTTGTCATGTCGTTCTGTCAAAATGTAAGCATTTTGTACCAGTTTAGGAACTATTGCATTATCTGTGGTAATGTTGTAGAGAAACCGCGCCTTTGAATTTTCAACTTTTGACATTTCTGCATGACTATTATCTCGTCCTCAGAGAGGTACGACGACTAAGAAGTGTCAAAAGTGTACATTATGGCGCGTTTTGTCGACACCATTAGGTACCACAGATAATGCAATAGTTCCTAAACTGGTACAAAATGCTTACATTTTGACAGAGCGACATGACAAATATCTCGCGGTGCGCTATTTTTAGCAAACCGGACAACAATCAGTCATTTTGACATAGTTATGGAAGTTTTCAGATTTCCTTGGTGTTTCATTGCGTTACTGGTTTTTTTTTGGTATTGCTCGAACTCCCGTTTCCGCATTTAGACTCAAATAATGGTTCATTATGCGTGATTGTTCTGTTCTGATTTGTTGATTGTTTGATTGATTTGCTCTGCTGTAAAAGCACCCTAAAAGGTATGTACCAACTGTTTTTGGTGAGCTGTGTCTTGATAGTAGGAATTTGTTATGAAATTGAAACTTCTCCGCTAGACAAATTGACTATCCAACGTCGAATATTTCAAAGATATTGTTATGGTCTCGTAAAAGTACTTATAGAAATTCTAAGATAAAGATGATGATAATATTCTAGTTTAGTTTCCGTCTTTATAGTATTTTACGATATGTAAATATAGATAACTAGCGAATACTTTTCGGAATCATAATCGTTTATTTAGTTGATCTGCATTATTTGGTTTATCCTCTTTATTTTAGATTTTGGCTTTTTTTCAGTTTTATAATAGTACCTAGGTACCTATAGAATAATCTAGTTTGTGTTCTACTAGTAGGTTAGCATGGTATGGTCATGTTATGCGGAGAGATGAATGTCATGTAACAAGAAGAGTATAAGATATTAATGTAGATGGATATAAGAGTAGAGGTAGGCCAAAGAAAAGATGAATGGACTGCGTGAAAAATGATACGGGTAAGAAAGGACTGAGGCTGTAAACAGTGCTCGACCGACAGTCAGCGCTGACCGTACGTCGGCGTAGCTATATCTATGCAAGTCTATGAATGCGTACACAGCTACGCTGATGGTACGCGTCTGAATTTCCATACAAATGACAGGCGCGACCGACGTACGCACCGACGACGGTCGGTCGAGCTCTGAAACCGGCCTGACAACTGAGATGACGGCTGATAGAAGAGCATGGAAGAAAAACACATGTGCCGACCCCACATAAAGTGGGAAAAGAACAAGGAGATGATGATGATGATGATGAGTGTGTGAGTTTAGACAAACAGAGAAAGAGTGCGCGGGTCGCAATCAAATGGTTATTTTCAACCAAGTACAAGTACATAGTACAAGTTTGGGACTAAAATACATTATGTTGAATGTCCGTGAATATTTATTTATTGAAGTTATACTTCTATTCTAATGCGACTTCCAACAACGTTGCGTTACGGGATGACATAGTCTCTGTCTCTTTCTATTCCCCCCGAATAGAAAGAGACAGAGGCTAATACGCTACAAATGCTAAAATCAAATATAGATGGCAGTGTTCAGCAATTCTTCATTTGACCGCCCGTGTTTTTGAAGATAAACGACTTCCAACTGACAACGGGAGGAATAGAAAGAGACTAATACGCTACAATCAAAATATAATAGATGGCAGTGTTCATGCAACTTTTTACTTTTTATTTTGAAGTGAAAATTTAGTACTGCATATTGGTTAAGTACATAAAAATAAATACTAAATTAATTTCACATTAAACACAGAGCGAGAGTGAATGCGTGGCACTCGAAGTATAACTTCTTCCGCGCGTAGGGACTGCACGCACAGGTTTTTTTTTATTTATCCAATCATCCCCATCCATCATTAAAAAAAATCACGCAAAATGCTTAGAGGTAAAAGAATTTAGGGAAAAATGGTGTTTAAAAACGTAGTATGCTCATAAGCAAGGTGGTTAAATAAAATAAATAAAGTTTTTTTATAACACTTGATAGTTTTGTACTACTTACTAGTTGTCGCCCGTGGCTTAGCTCGCGTGGTAGCAGCATAATAATATGCATTGATTAGTTAAAATCTTTGATCCTAATTTTAGACCCTTACGGGTGCAACTTTTAAAAATTTCTTTCTTAGTGCACCCTTACACTATATATGGTTACTACCCTCCAAATTTTATACCTCTAGGACTTATGGTTTAGGCTGTGCGTTGATTATCAGTCAGCTTCAAAAGAGTTTTATATATATTGATGATGATGATTATGATTTGAGAAGTCATCTTCTACACCGTGACCTTCTTTCCAAAGTCGGATAAACATCTTGTTGTGGACGTATCCACCCGTCTTATTTCAATTTAAACTTTCTAATTTATTTCTTGTTTACAGAGTATAAATAAAATTATAATTTTTAACTTCCGAAATTCCTTTAAGTACAAACCATTACGTTTTCAAATCAAATTAGGGAATAAGCCAAGTTCTATTTCATTACCAGCAAATTTATCTTTGAACGTAAAAGTTTTATTAATTTTATACCTGAAAGCTTAGAACAGTAATTATTTAGACTGTCCGAAAGAGTATGAACGTAAATTAAATTTTCAAGTCATTCTTAAACCTTTACATCTGTTGAAGATGATATAAACAGCGTCAGGAGCCAACCTATGACCACACCTAGCGGGACACTGCATAGATGGAGTAGCCTTGCCTAGCACATATGCCATCCTCTCAGCCTTGTCAACTCATTATGTACGTAGCGCCATCTATCTCGCTACATGAGAACTATCGCGCATCGCACAATCGAAGTTATCACGGAGTTTAAACATAAGTAATACTACCGAATACCATCCATTGCTCCTCGGACCCCGAGCCAAAGGTCGCTCGGCAAGGAAGATCTTCCCTTTTCTTAGGAGGACAACATATCCTACCGTGTTCTCCTGATGTACAGCCTATATTGTCTAAAAAAAAAAAAAAAGAACTAGGAACTACAAGGTATAGGAACTTCATGTATGAAATGAAATGAAATGAAATGAAATTTATTAAGAACCAAACGTCTGTTACAATGTAGTAGGTAGTTAAGTGGTAATTCTTATAATAGGTAGGGTAGGTAGTTAAGGAGTTTAATCATATTAATAAAAATAAAATAGCATGCAATGATACCTATACCTACGTAGACAAAGAAGTAAGGACGCCACTAAATTTTTTAGGAAAATGTACCACCCAGTGGGATAGGTACACTTTCCGGTTCATGTTAGAGGGTAACATAGATGAGGTCGTATCAAAAAACCACATTAGGTTAATAAAACCTGTGTTGTGGGTTCCGATACCTTCCTTCGAGTTTGTAGTTTAAACATGATCACATTTGTGTTGCTATCGTCAGTGGTTAGGTAGGTAATTGGGTATTGGTAGGTTAGTAGTGTCACAAATCATATAATACTATACTAGTACATGTTTAGGTTTTTCCAACAATTTACATCAGAAATAGGTAACAGTTTATATTATTCCAATTTGAAAGGAGTCAGTAGGTACACTTAGGTGCTAAAAAGATAAGTAGGTGTGTAGGTACTTACATAGTTGACAAAAACCCTTCGAGCGAATGATTACAATGTTGGTACATTTTAATAGGTAGGTAGGTATTCTACTCAGTAATTGGTCAGATTAACGGCAAGCAAAATAGAGGTAAACACTCTTACATAAACACAAACACAAACACCATAACACATTAAAACAATCAATCATAGCTATCGGAAACAATCAGGCTCAATATATAATACCACAGTACAATGCTACACGTAATAATAGGTACTTCTACTCTGAAATTAAAAAAATGAGGGTAGGTAAAAATACACATAATCTACTACAGATTTTGTATGTGTGAGTTGCAAGGTTGGTATCCGTGTCTGTATTAAAATGTATTAGATGTAAGGGTGCGCTCGGTGCATGAATGGTTCTGTGCGTGTGCGTCGCGTTTCGTGTTTGCTATGTCGTAACAAGTAAAGAGTGGTAGATGTTAGTGTGAGTGGTTATAGTTTATTTGTAGTCAGGGAGCAGGTTGCCATTTTTGTATGATGAAGGTAATTAGTTGAAGACCATTATATAATTTTATTACTATTGAGATAAACTGGGCTGTGGTCTATTTTAAAGATAAAATAAAAGATTCTGTTGTATCATAAGTTTGCAGTAATAGCCATTTACGAATGGTTTTTGTTAAATTGTGGTGATTTAAGTTGTAGATATCCAGAATTCGATTTAATTTGTTATAGATAAAGGGGCCTAAATAAAAAGGATGTCTCCTAGCAAATGAAGTATTAATTTTTTTAGTTTTAAAGGGATTGGATTTTTTTCTTTGGGAGTTTTGTATATTGGCGTCAAAAGGTGAAGATGTATGCTGTTTGCTAATTAGTCTATGCAAGAAAAGTTGACGAATCGATAGTACTTCACATTCTTTATGTAGGAGGTGTGTGGGATAACGATAGGGTTTGAAATTCATCACTTTTAGCAAAGATCTCTGGGCTCGTTCAAGCTTGATTATTTTGGTTTTACATGCACATCCCCATAACAAAATACAGTAACTTATTACTGATTGTGCTAGCGCAAAATATACTGTTTTCATCAGTTTGGGTGTTGCTACGTACCTTAAGTGCTTAAAAGTAAAAATAAGACGCCTCGTTCTAGCTGATAATAAATCAATATGTGGGCCCCAATTTAAAGTGCTATCTAGTGTAACACCCAAATACTTGATCGTTTGGACAGTCTCAAGAATCATGCATGGACAGGTAATGGAAGTATGATCGTTACAAGTGTGGGCACGGATGGTCATATCGTTTGCATTTGGGGATTTTTTTATAGAGAATTTTAAATATTTAGTTTTGTCTATGTTTAACGAAAGTTGGTTTTTACGCAGCCACATTATAACTCTTTGCAGGCCTTTTTCAGCATACTCGCGAACCTGGTTCCAGCTATCACCCCAGTACACTAGGGCGGTATCGTCAGCAAAACTAAAAACTTCCCCTTGATGAGGGTTATGTAGGCAGAGCTCGTTCATATAAATTAAAAACAAAGTTGGGCCGAGAATACTTCCTTGAGGGACGCCACATTTTAGTAAAAGTTCCTCAGAAACAAACTCTCCTATTTTAGTACTTTGGTATCTTCCCTCAAGGTAGCTTGAGAACAGTTTTAACGAATTTTCTCTTATTCCAATGTTAAACATTTTGTCAAGAAGAATGGGAATAGAGACAGTGTCAAAAGCCTTTGCCAAGTCCAAGAAGATTCCGATACACTTTGTTTTTTCATCTAATTTTTTAGTAACCAGTTTTGTTAAGGAGTACACTGCATCCTCTGTTGATTTACCGGATCTGAACCCATATTGTCGTGGCGCCAATATATGTTCACTTTCTAGGTAATTTATTAACCGGTTATTAATGAGTTTTTCAAGGACCTTGGAAATGGCTGGCAGTATTGAAATTGGTCTATAGTTGTTGACACTGTCTCTATTTCCTTTTTTGTATATAGGATGGATAATTGATTTTTTTAGTACCGTAGGAAAGACACCAAGTTCAAAGCATAAATTGAAGGTATGGGTAAGAGCAGGAGTTATCAAATGTTTAACAAGTTTTAGAAATTTGGATGAGATTTCGTCACTAGTTGTTGCAGATACATTTTTTAGGTTGCATATGGTTGCATATACTTCATTGCAGTCTGTTTGAAGAAGTACAAACGATCGGTGGTGAGTTTGAATTGGGATAGAACTCTCCAGTAAAGTAACATCTAGATTAGTATCAATTTTATCAGCAAGACTTCGGCCTATCTCCACAAAAAATTTGTTTACGTTATTTATTTCACCCTCGCTATCGTTAGTTTTTTGTAGCAGTTCAAACGGTTGACTTTTAATCTTTTTTGTATTAGTAATAGACCTAATTGTATCCCATGTTTTCTTTGGATTATGGGCACATTCTTCTAGTTGTGATCTCTCATATGCCATTTTAGCTTTTCTAATAAGGGATGTACAAAAATTGCGATATCGTTTGTATGAGGTTTCAAGTATGCAGTTCTCAGGGTCAGCTTTGCATTTTTTATGAAGTCTGTTTCTATGCCTGACACATCTTAATAAGGCGGGGGTCATCCAAGGTTTTAGTGTGCGTTATGTATGAACATGAAGCAATTATTTTATGCTTACGCCTACACCTAATACCACTTTAGTGTGAGTTCCTTAGCTCTATTCGCTCTCTTTTATTATAACTCTAACTATAACTTAATGTCCAGTGAAATAAACATTTTTAGGGGCTTCTTAAAAACTTATTTAATATCGGATACCGATTAAAACTCATTTTAAAAGAACACGACAGGTTTTTATGCTCTATTGAAGATTTGGAAGGATAAATTTGACCCTAGAAAGGTATCCTAATTTTTTTCATTTCGTTTACCGATATATAAAATGTTGTCGAGTCAAGAAAGAGGCACGTCTGAGAGGACGCCGTGCATTGCCTCACAGGGAACGTTCTCAATCGGAATTCTAAGCTCCGCTGCATTTTAACTTTTTTTTTAAATGATGTATGTAACTTGCATCTCTGTGAAGTCGTTTACAGTTACAGATGCACTGACTTAAGAAACTCATATTCGGTCTTGTTTATACTACCCACTAGTTTAGTCATTGACCTGAAAGTAGACCAAGAAGGACCAGTGACTCGACTACACAGTTGGTACTCGACAATATTATATTTCTTCTAAGCAAATGTCACCGCCTCGTGATGTCAAAATGGTAAAATGTAATATTTCAAAGTGTATTTGGTTCTGAGTTCGAACGGAATTAAAGTTGTGACGGAAGTGACAATGCGCGACGACAAGTCAAATACATTACTTATTTTCTTTTCATTTCCACTAGGAAAAATTAAATAGCTATGTTATGATAAAAAATACAGAAAGCAATGGAAATAAATAAATATCCTTAAGTACCTACTGCTGAACCGATCCAGATTAAAGGCACAATACTAGCGGCCCATCCCGGCTTCGCACGGGTATTTAACAAAAAACTTGGCTATGGAATTTTTTCGGAAATTTTTGACACCTTGCGTAACATTATTGGAGTTTTAGTAAAGAACCCTAATTGTTTTGAAAATATAGTATTGCCTATATTACCCAGGGAGAGTGAAGCTTCCCAACGGTGAAAGAATTTTTCAAATCGGTCTAGAAGTTTCGGAGCCTATTCAATACAAACAAACAATCGAATCTTTCCTCTTTATAATATTAATATAGATGTTATACCTAGATGCTATCATAGAAAATATACAAAACTCTTTTGAAGCTGACTGGCAATCAACGCACAGCTTAAACTATAAGTCCTAAAGATATTAAATTTGGAGGGTAGTATCCATATCACTAAGAAAGGAATTTTGAAAAGTCGCACCCTAAAGAGCCTAAACTTAGGATTAAAGTTTTTAACCAAATAATGCGTATACTGCTACCACGCGAGCAAACCCGCGGGCGACAGCTAGTAGAAAATATATTACAAATCTCGCCCAATTTAGTACATTCACCATACAAAGTGTCATATCGAGCAGTATGCCACTATGGGACCCTACCAACTAGCCAACTTCTAGCAAACTTGAATACAGTTGTATGACAGTTCCCAACTAGAACACACAATCGAAGATATCATATTATCGACCCGCACTCGCTAGTTTAATCAAAAACTTCGTGTCCCAAGACAGAATACACTGAACTTGATGAAATCTGTTGCAAGTTGCAGGTTAAGGTGCGTTTACACGTAGACATTTGTGCTGAGTTTCATTATTATATTTTGTTTTAATTAATTTGTGTATATTTTGCGATGTTACTACTCTATAGACAATGCAATAAAGAATTATTTATTTAAAAGTAGATTTGTTAGATAGGCAAAATGTTTAGCAAATAGGATTGCTAAACTACTGAACCGATTTTGATGACATTTTTATAGAAATAATCAGGAAGTATGCATCACAGGGCACGTGATCAGCGGATGTGCTCAGTGAAGCAATGCATCGTTATAGGCAGTTACCTAACATGATGGGCCATCGGCTTGTTCCCTCAAATAGTTGTATAAAAACAAATACAACCGAATTGAGAACCTCCTCCTTTCTAAGTCGTTTAAAACACCGCGGTGACTCAACCTAACTGTTGGGTAGCAACCCAACAATTAGATTGAGTAACTAACCAGCAGTTATTATAACTGCAGAAATAATCACCAAAATCACCTTTTTTGTTCCTGGTGATTATTACCCTCGTGTAGATGCACCTTTATTAGACTCGCTCTGTTTCTGATGCAAAGAAATGTCATTTCCATCCGCTTTAGATCTCCAAGTTTAAAATGGATATTGAACGTTAGAAGAAACTCGACTTGGCTTGAAAAGTACAAACTTCGTTTTGTAAAACTATTATTATAATTCGGGCTCTTTTCGAAAACTTATTGAAAAAGTATATAATAAATTTATGGTAAAATAAAATTGGAAAACTATTTTAAGAATTGTAACTACATTTCACAGAAAATAGATTAGACGCCATTTTGCTGACGAGTTATCAACATTAGAGTAAAATACGATAGTGTGCTAGTAAGCAATGTGGTGGTTAATGCTTATTCTCTGACTTTGTCTTATTTACAATTTATTTTCTTTGAATTATGTATGTATTAATTTATAGCCTCGAAGTATAAAAACATTTTTGTTATTAAAGGCAACGTATTATTCGTACGAAAAAATACATAAATTATTTATTTTGTACATACATATTATGTACCCTTTTTGTTTTTTTTTATAAAAGTTAGTTTTTCGGCACTTCATATACGAAATTTTTGATCACAAAAATGTTCATTACAACTTTACATCTCAAGTTTGCGAACTGACAGGCAGATGGCGCTGCCGGAGTAATGGACACTGACAGCTGTCAAGTGTCACAGCGGGTACCTACTATTAGCGAATATCATCTGTTTTAACTTTAGACGAAATTCAACTTTATCTATGCTGCGTTTTGATGCCATTTTGGTAAAACTCATACGAGCAAAATAAACTATTAGGTACCGATACGTAGTTTGACACACATACAAATAAAGTTATTGAAGTTATACTTCTAATGCGACTTCCAACAACGTTGCATTACGGGAGGACATAGTCTCTGTCTCTTTCTATTCCCCCCGAATAGAAAGAGACAGAGGCTAATACGCTACAAATGCTACAATCAAATATAGATGGCAGTGTTCAGCAATTCAGCATTTGACCGCCCGTGTTTTTGAAGATTAATTCCAACTGACAGCGGGGCATACGCTACAATCAAAATATAATATGTAGATGGCAGTGTTCATGCAACTTTTTACTTTTTATTATGAAGTGAAAATTTAGTACTGCATATTGGGTAAATACATAAAAATAAATACTAAATTAATTTCACATTAAACACAGAGCGAGAGTGAATGCGTGCACTCGTAGTATAACTTCTTCCGCGCGTAGGGACTGCACGCACTGGTTTTTTTGGCTTACACTAGTTTACTAATTGTGGTACCAACATCATTTACCGTAAATTACGTGATGTTCCAAAATCTATAATTGCTGTCTTTTCCCAACTAATAAACGATAGCGTACAAAGTATTGGAACAAAATTGGATACTAAAATCTATTACTTATCTTACTTGCTTGTGATGTTCTAAGTTCGCAACTCAATATTAGGTTTATCTAGGTCACAATGGTTTACTGAATAACTGGTCAATTCTCAGGTTAACTAGGGAAAACTCGGACAAAGTGAAGAGCCCAGGTAAAAAAATAGCTGGAATTTCTCAGAGATCGTAACACAGTCACGTTGGTGTTTGGATGCAGGGAGAAAATAGTCACCGGAAAGCTGACAATCTATGAGATGTCAGTTTTCTGGTGACTTTCTTTTTTAGTAAATCATGAAAAAGTTTAGTCAATCAATAAACCGTGTGTATATTCTAAGTCCTATTTGAAGATACACTTACAGTGTGTCGTTAAGTGTAGACATACGTTGCCACTTGACGCTGTATAAATCATCTTCAATAGATGTAATGATTCTAAAAAATATTTTAATAATCCTACTAATATTATAAACGCGAAAGTTTGTAACGATGTATGTATGTATGGTTGTTTGTTACTCTTTCACGCAAAAACTACTGATCCGATTCCGATGAAACTTGGAATATATATTGTCCGTGACCTGGATTAACACATAGGCTAGGTACTTTCTATCCCGAAAAACTAACGGGATCCAATGGGACGCGAACGAAGTCGCGGGCGGGTGCTAGTTAGGCATAATTTGCTGTTAGAAACATCTCAAAGTATTGAGATTTCATTTTGTTGAACTGGAGTTAACTTTTTGAGGCCTGGTAAGTTACTCTCGACCACAGATCCAATTCGAATCCATAGATTTTGGCAAAAGTCGTGCCACTATTCTGCATTTTTCAGTACATAATTTTTAAGTTTAAAAAACTGGAAAAACCGATTTCAATTTGATACGCCTTCATCATCAAATGATGATGATGATAGCAGTTCATTGGGACTGTTCTATTGATCGTAAACACCACAGAAAAGCAAAATACGCAATGTCGTGTACGTGGATGACGTGTTTTTTCCAGTTACTCTTAATCAACTGACAAACTACTGAAAAATATACAACCGAATTGATACCTTTTCCTCTTTTGAAGTCTGTAACTTATATTTAACGAGAATCCATCTCATGACCTACCTTCCGGTTTCACGATCAGATGATGATGATGCTGATGATCATAAGATGCATTGGGAATTGTCATGAAATTCATGGGAACTGACTTCAATTTTAAACGTTGAACCTTCATCATTAAATAATGATGATGATGATGATGATGGAAGTACATTGAAACGTCACAGAAAAGCAAATACGCAGTGTCGTATAAGTGAATGACGTGTTTTTTCGAGTTATTCTTATTTAACTGCCAAACTACTGAACTGATTTTGATAAAAAATTTATGGGACCAATCTGGACCCTTTCAGATAAAAAAAGATTTTTTCAAATCGGTTCATAAATGACGGAGTGCTGAGGTAAAAAACATAAAAAAAACAACCGAATTGAGAACCTCCTCTTTTTTTGAAGTCGGTTAAAAAGACACGAAATCTGTCAAATCCGGATCCAAACGGCGGCGCGGCGGTGGTCAAGAGTAGCCCTACTGATCTGGCTGCACAGAGCACCCTTCAACTTTGACCGAGCACTATCAAACCGTTACGGGACTTACTCGAATTGAACTTCTTTTATACTTTAAGCCATTTACTTGATAGCAGTAGCATCATTTAGATAGGCTGAGGTATAATGTTGATATTGCACAGTGCAAGATGAGCTTCTACTTCCAAGTTAAATTCAATATGACGTCGTATCAGCGGTGCCATGCGGGCGCGGGTGTGAAATCAACTTTACAACCACTACTATTGGAAAACTAGGGAAAAAGGCGTTGGGGCATTTCAAGTCCAGATTTGCATACATTTTGAAGTTATACTTCTAATGCGACTTCCAACAACGTTGCGTTACGGGATGACATAGTCATTCCGAGGGTATAGAAAGAGACAGAGGCTAATACGCTACAAATGCTACAATCAAATATAGATGGCAGTGTTCAGCAATTCAGCATTTGACTGCCCGTGTTTTTTAAGATAAACGACTTCCAACTGACAGCGGAGGGAATAGAAAGAGACTATAATGCGCTACAATCAAAATATAACAGATGGCAGTGTTCATGCAACTTTTTAATTTTTACTTTAAAGTGAAAATTTAGTACTGCATATTGGTTAAGTAAAAATAAATATTAAATTAATTTCACATTAAACACAGAGCGAGAGTGAATGCGCGCCACTCGAAGTATAACTTCGCCCGCGCGTAGGGACTGCACGCACAGGTTTATTTTTTATTTTGTTATTTATAACATTTGTTGGTTTTATCATAATGTTTTATGCAGTAGCAGTAACAAAAACGCCAAATAAAGTTATTATTTAACGTAAACACATGTAAATATCATAAACAACATTAAAAAAGACGAATTTTTCAAAGTAAAATGTCTAATAACTACATTGTTACATTTTTAAAAACTGCATTGTCAGTGTATTGAAATATCCAAAGTTCCATCATTGCAAATTTTAAAAAATATGAGACCTGGGCTCAATTCAATTTGCCCTAGACCCTTATACCTACGGGTAAAGTTACACTAAGCGGTACTGAACGGCAGTGTTTGTAAGGGTCAATTTATACTAGCGCAGAGTCGAAGCGCATCGAAGAAACTTAACATAGCAAATTCAGCCTTATCTCCACACTATTGCGTCGTGCACTACTTAACGCGGGTTAGGCTCATAATCCCCTTTGAGTCGTCCTCTTCAAGGGGATTATGAGATTTTTTGGCTCATGATCCCAGTCATTCCAAAATTTTAAAATCAAGGGGATTATGAGAGTTTTCAGTGTCAAAATCTCCTTTGGTCAAAATTACACCGTAATAGCTCAAGACAAAGTCATAATGCACTACCACAAGATAGTGGTCACAACCTAATGAATAAGTAGATTCTATCAGATTTGTAGAAATGTGCAAACCAAACTATTCGAGTTAGATGCAAAACTCCTCGAAAGCAACTCACTAAGCCGGTAGTAGGGACTCCGGTTGATTGTATGCACCCACGAGATCGAGTTTCACTGACTTTTAATGTGTGCGGGATTAGGGAATACCCAACTAGTTTTAATGCCTGTGCCTTGATGTTTTCCTTCACCGTTTGGTCTTCACACTGCCACGATATTGACAGGCGTCATGGCTCAGTCGGTAGTAGCTCTGCCTTCCGTGCTGTGGGTCGTGGGTTCGATCCCCACCGAGAACAAACATTTGTGTGTGGCAAACATAGATATAAAATTCCAAAAACAACCTATGTACCTGCGTACCTAAATATTTTTAACCAACTTCAAAAAAGGAGGAGGTTCTCAATTCGGTTGTATTTTTTTTAATATTTGTTACCTCAGAACTCCGTCATTTATAAACCGATTTGAAAAATACTTTTTTTATCTAAAAGGGTTATGTTTCCAGATTGGTCCCATAAATTTTTTATCAAAATCGGTTTAGTAATTAGGCTGTTAAATAAGAATAACTCGAAAAAACACGTCATTCACTTACACGACACTGCGTATTTGCTTTCCTGTGACGTTTCTGTGGTGCTTACGATCAATAAAATAGTCCCAATGAACTTCCATCACCATCATCATCATTTGATGATAAATGCGTATCAAATTGAAGTCGGTTTTTCCAGTTTTTTAAACTTATAAATTATTTTTTACATACTGAATTAATTGTTATGTAACAAATCATTACAAATTGAGCACTTCCAGGTGGTACGTGAAGGTTATAAACGAATTCCAACAGTTTTGCCATTCCATTTCATTTCATTTCTAGTTTTGTTCAAAAGTTAAATCCATGAGACTAAAAGGGCGTTTATGAATAAGGCTGCTGCATTCGCACAAAACAAAAGCATAGTTTCTACAAACATTCGCGGCCTTTGCAACTCAAAGCGTCATATTTAATGGGTGGACATTCGTTTTCATTTGTACAACTGTTGGCTACACTGCATAGCACTTTGGTTCGGTAGCGAAAACAGGCTTTATCTCCATAGTTTTATGGCTCAAAATAGCTTGGAGTATTACTGATTCAATGTCTGTCAATTTTAGTTAAGTTCTTTATCTAACGACAGAGGGTAGGTAATGTTTTTTTTGTTAGAATTTTTTTATGGAATAGTACATTGTTCACCGAGAGGAGAAAACACCCGAGATCTGGAATCGCACTTTCTCTCGAGTGATACATAGTGCTTTATACTACACCTACGAGGAAAATAGAAAACTAAAACTGAATCCTCAAACACACAAATTGAAAATGGCGCCAATGGCGTATGTAATTTTCACATGTTCTTTTTTCAAATTGTTTATCCTGCCGCCGCAGGGTCGCACTGCCAGCCCGACACCATCCAACACACAGCTAGTGGCCAGTGTCATTTTGCGAACTTGGAGATAAAAACTCACTGTAAAAACTTTTTGGCTTTTGATATTTAGGTTACCGGCACATAGTCTTACCCAAAATTAAAAAAGAAAAACCACGTAAGAAATGGATTTTCATACACTTTTCTCCCCCGCTCAGATGCGTTTTCTCCCCGCATATTTGTTCGATATGCAATGACGTACTTTCTACCGTAAATTTGATAAAGTATCAAGGTACTTTCCAAGCAGGTGTAGTATAAATATTTTTTCTCAAAAACTGGAGGGGTCTAAGGTACACCTTCAATACCACTTTTACAATGAAATTTAAACAGTTTACCAAACAAATGTTTGTTCTTAATGAGTATCGAACCCACGACCACGGCACAGACCGCAGAGATAGTACCGACTAAGCTTTGACGCATAAGTACCGCTAGGTACCAGGAGGTATAGTAGGTGCCAAATAACACGGCAATACAGGTCATTCATTGAATTTTGCGACATCGTGGTGAAGGTGGGTACCTTCACCATGATGTCGCAAAATTCAATTTATGTATGGCTAATTCTGTTGCTTTCCATACAAACCCTTCGCTAAGACGGTATCGCTCTTATCTCGATATTACTGTTTGTTTACCATACATCAATTTAATTTTGCGACATCGTGGTGAAGGTGGGTGAATGACCTGCATTGCCATGTTATTTGGCACCTACTATAGTACAATATTTGTATGAGTCAGACTATTACTAACGTTTATTCTGTGACGCCATCTAGGTACCTGCTAGTAGGTAGTGCAATTTTTGTATGAGTGAGACTCCATTACTAACTATTCTGTATTCTGTAACAGCATAAACAGTCGCGAACAAAAGTTGCATATGTTTTATGCATTTTGTAATTAAAGCGGTTCGGGTCAGTTTTCAACAGAAAATACAAATATTTACGAATAGCAAAAATATGCGAACTTTTATTGACCGAGCGAGCGAAGCGAGCGAAGCGTCTCAGTTTCCACATTGGCCAAAAATGCGTTTGTCCGGATGTCTGTCTGTCTGTCTGTCTGTCTGTCTGTTCTCCTCTACAGGTCGCATTTTTCAACCGATCTGGACAAAACTTGGTACACAGGTTATATGACTTATGAGAATTTTTTTGTCGTCGGGGATTTTTGATTGGAGGGGTACTTCCCCCAAAAAAAGGGCAAGTAGGGGGCTATTTGATATACTGGATATCTCCACCAAATGAGATCCGATTTCGATTATTCTTTTTTTATTTGAAAGGTAGTAACTATAAGTTAGTCTCATAAAAGTTTGGCGAAGATCTGATAAGGATCTTCAGCATGATGAACAGGATAGCTCATCAAACAATCGATGGTTTTCAATCAAATTTGAGAGAAACACAAAGGACTTCATTCTACACAAGATGATGCAAAAAAAAACAAAAAGATCAAAAAAATCACAAAACGGAAAATGCACTTGCACATTACATTCCTCAAAAGTTTACAAAATTAAATAGAAAAAACATCACATCACACACACACACACACACACACACATACACACACACACACACACAACATTTTGCATTATAGTTAGTTTTCAATACGTGACAGGCTGCAAGCGTTTCTTCGCTGTTAGAATACTAACTGATAATTATCTTCATGTTTTCCTTCACTGAATGAGAGCATCAGCATAAAACGTCGCGAGGTCTACAGCTCCCAGAGCCACTAGTTTTAAAGTGCTGACAAACACAATTAATTTTTTTTTTGCTAAATATTTTATACCAAGGGAATCGAACTTGCGACTGTTGATTTAACTACCGTATCTGTGTCATTGTTGTAAACACTAAAAGACGAATGACTTAGCACTCGCAAAGTTGTCACAGTCTATGTTAAAATCTATGTACTAGTGGCTCTGGGAGCTGTAGACCTCGCGACGTTTTATGCTGATGCTCTCATTCAGTGAAGGAAAACATGAAGATAATTATCAGTTAGTATTCTAACAGCGAAGAAACGCTTGCAGCCTGTCACGTATTGAAAACTAACTATAATGCAAAATGTTGTGTGTGTGTGTGTATGTGTGTGTGTGTGTGTGTGTGTGTGATGTGATGTTTTTTCTATTTAATTTTGTAAACTTTTGAGGAATGTAATGTGCAAGTGCATTTTCCGTTTTGTGATTTTTTTGATCTTTTTGTTTTTTTTTGCATCATCTTGTGTAGAATGAAGTCCTTTGTGTTTCTCTCAAATTTGATTGAAAACCATCGATTGTTTGATGAGCTATCCTGTTCATCATGCTGAAGATCCTTATCAGATCTTCGCCAAACTTTTATGAAACCAACTTACAGTTACTACCTTTCAAATAAAAAAAGAATAATCGAAATCGGATCTCATTTGGTGGAGATATCCAGTATATCAAATAGCCCCCTTTTTGCCCTTTTTTTGGGGGAAGTACCCCTCCAATCAAAAATCCCCGACGACAAAAAAATTCTAATAAGTCATATAACCTGTGTACCAAGTTTCGTCCAGATCGGTTGAAAAATGCGACCTGTAGAGGAGAACAGACAGACAGACAGACAGACAGACATCCGGCTAAACGCATTTTTGGCCAATGTGGAAACTAAGACGCTTCGCTCGCTTCGCTCGCTCGGTCAATAAAAGTAGCCCATGTCCTTTCTCAGGCTCTAGACTATCTGTGTACCAAATTTCATTCAAATCGGTTCAGTAGTTTTGGCGTGAAAGCGAGACAGACAGAGTTACTTTCGCATTTATAATATTAGTAAGGATTAGTATGGATAATATTCAACGCGGCTGCAGCCAGTATCTCGAAACACTTCCGATTGGTACTGATTTGGACCAGTTGAGCTATCTATAAATCGTTTGCAATGGTTTGTAGATAGCTCAACTGTTTCATGTGTATTTTGTAAATATTCGCGTCCCGTTGGATCCCATTGATTTTCCGGGATAAAAAGTAGCCTATGTGTTAATCCAGGTCACAGAGAATATATATTCCAAGTTTCATTCAAATCGGACCAGTAGTTTTGGCGTGAAAGAGTAACAAACATCCTCACAAACTTTCGCGTTTATAATATTATTAGTAGGATATTGTAAAATACATACACTGTATTAGTTGTAATTTTCTCTGTGAATAAAATATCTAAAGAAGTAATATCCTGCGCTTTTAAACCGAATTAATTTAACAACTTATAACAGCTAAAGCTGTAAGCGATGCTTTCCAAGAACTTTAAAGATCGTAATTCCTTGTAAGTTTAAACTTTCAGTTCAAAGCAGCGTTTTAAGTTTCTTTAACTATTTTCTATGTAGTGCATTTTTGTATTCAGATTAAAACAACTCAAGAGTCTTATTCTCGGAAACATTCGCTAAAATAATAATCGAAGATAACCTCTCTTGGTTATGAGGAAAAAAGAAATGTAGAAAATGTTAATATTTATCCCTACAAAATCTGTGTGAAAAGCGCTCGTGGCTAGGCTTGCTTAGTCAATCTTCACTGATTATCTACGTTAAGCACTGTTCTGCGCGGTCACTATTTGGATGGGTGACCGTTAGTGGCATTTACATCTGAGCCCTTCCGTGCTTCGGAGGGCACGATAAACTGTCCCGGCTCTAGCAGTCGTTAATCCAAGACGGAGGCATAAAGTGACCTACAAACTCTTTCACCAGAGTTGGCCACTAACTCCTACGAGCTCTCTTGCCTGAACAGCACAAGCGGGCACCTATTCAAGTTTTGATCACGCTGAACGATGCTTGGTAGTAGAAATAAAAGCGTCCGACACATAATTTATAAGTTTAAAAAACTGTAAAAACCGACTTCAATTTGATACGCCTTCATCATCAAATGATGATGATGATGGGTACCAACCTGGAAGACCTTTTCAGATAAAAAAGAATTAAATAAATGACGGAGTTCTGAGGTAACAAACATAAAAAAAATACAACCGAATTGAGAACCTCCTCCTTTTTTGAAGTCGGTTAAAAATGATAAAACTCTTAAAATACAACAGATACAAAACAGAAAATCCCTCCTTACTAACTGAACCAATGGTCTTTATTTACTGTTGAGGTAAACTACAAGAGGATTTGACCCTATATTCCTGCATTCAATCGCTTTTATGATTTATACACAAAGCCCAGATGTGGTAGCGTAGATAGCATTGAGATTTCAGTTCAACTAATAAACAAGATGCTGGATTATGAAAAAAAAACATGCCTTCATTTAGTTTGCAACAAATGTGTAATAAGTGGTTTCCTCATATATTATAATGGAAGTCGCTTACAACTTTTGAAGAAATTCACCGTTTTGCCATTAAAATGAACAAACGGTTCATTGACACTGGTAGAATTGTCTTTCGAAATGACGGAAACAGGCCATTAAATAAAAGAAGAGATGAATAATAATAAATAACCAGTGTACTGATATTATTATATTATCAGCTAAATATAGATGAAAAGCAAATTTTCTAATAGCAATCTTGTTAGGAATATGCGCGCTCACTAATAGCGAATGGATGCGTGCTACTAGAGTTAAACCCAAGGTTTGTTTGCCCTGTTTTTGGTGAAATACGTACCTACAGAAGACGACTGAGGACAAATCACTGATCCGCCGCGTCCATAGCATCTGTTGACTTAGGACTTGGTTTGCGGTTAGGAAAATCTAGTTTTAGGGTTATGTAGTTCAAATAGATAAAAGGAAGCGTTTTACGGAACACTTGTTTTGTAATAAACGAAAACACATTTACAATTTCCGGCGTTACAGGATAAAATCATTATTAAATTTTGTCTAATTGGTTTCAGTTGTTGTGAGATTGTGTGGCAATGATATTAGGGATTTTGAGATTCAGTTGTAATGAACCGGAGGGGTTTTTAGATATGAGAGATAATTTTACTCTTCCAAAAAAGACTATATTGGAATTTTACAGGTTTTTGAAGTTATACTTCTAATGCGACTTGCAACAATATTGTGCAACCGTTTAACGCTATTACAGATAAGCTACTAGTTACTATTACACTTACATTTTGCTCCACCAAAAATGTCAAAACGCTTCGATAGCGCGTTCTAGGATCCGGACAAACTTAGCAGCGCCATCTAGTTCTGAAATCAGAACTAGATGGCGACTAGACTAGAACCTTTTCTAACTAAATAAGTACTGCATATTGGTTAAGTGAATAAAAATAGATACTAAATTAATTTCACATTAAACACAGAGCGAGAGTGAATGCGTGGCACTCGAAGTATAACTTCTTCCGCGCGTAAGGACTCCACGCACAGGTTTTTTGTGAATGTATGTCTGTCTAAAAGCGTTTTAACACTATTGCGAACCCGATATCGTGGAGAGATAATCATATTTGTATTGAATTAAATTGTGGGACGAAACAGTAATAGAAATATTTAAAAAATGAAAAGGAACAACTTCGCCCCAGTTAGGATGATATGACACTAGTACGAAACTGGAATAAATCCACTTAGTACTCGTATACACCGTGTCGTTGATGACAACGATATTATCGTTCGAGCAACTAACGCGGTATCGTGTCGTGCCAGTAAACCCAGAATTGACGTGACGTGTTTTGAAGTTTGTATAATAACAGTCGTGGATCCACCTAACTAGTAGTTCGCCCCGAACTGAGATCTCGTGATGGTCGGAGGTTAATAAAACCCAAACAATTGTTATTGACCAATTGTTGCAATAAACTTTGCAAACCGCATCGAAATCGCCGTCTAGCTACGTACCAGTCTTACTTAACTACAAAATCATTGAAACTCCAAAAAATGGTAGCTCACGTTATACTGGGTTTTCCAATTTTATAATTAGTAAACAACTCAAAAACTATTAGACCTAGAATCAAAATAAATAAAACTCTATCATATGACACCCCACTTGATATTTTAGTACGATTTTTTTTTTACTCCCTTTTGACCCTCATAACTTCACGACCCCTTGACCGATTTACTTCATTTAACAAACCAGTAAAACTTAAGAGTACTATCCGTATACCTACCAAATTCTGTGAAGATTGGATAAGCGGTTCAAAAGATCTCTAAGAACTAATATACAAACATACAAACATACAAAGCATTTTTGTCCAAGTTGTCACTAAGATCTCGTTCGCTTCGCTCACTCGATCAACAAAGAGTTTCACTAACGAGATGTAAGCTCTACTAAACATTTTTAAAACTTGAAAAAATACTTGTACAGTGGCCGTCCACACAAAGTAATTGAAGTCACCAGCATTGGAGGAAGCCCAGCAACAGAGTAGAAAGTAATCAGAGCAACAGTTTCCTAAGATTTAGTATAAAAGTCTAATCTTGTAGTGCTACTGCAGCTGAAACAAATAAACTAGAGGGCGTTGTGTGTAATGTTCAAGTTTATTGAAGTTATACTTCTAATGCGACTTCCAACAACGTTGCGTTACGAGATGATATAGTCTCTGTCTCTTTCTATTCCCCCCGAATAGAAAGAGACAGAGCTTCAGAGACCCCGCTGTCAGTTGGAAGTAATCTTCAAAAACACGGGCGGTCAAATGCTGAATTGCTGAACACTGCCATCTATATTTTATTGTAGCATTATTAGCCTCTGTCTCTTTCTATTCCCCTCGAATGGAAAGAGACAGAGGCTAATACGCTAAATGGACACGAAGTACACAGACAGCGCGGAGTTGCCAAACTTCCTATAGCTTTCTCTTTTACTCAACGTGATTATCATAGTAATAGATAAGAAAACAAGGCAATGCGTTGACATGACGGGCGGGCTGGCAATGTCTCTATGGCTCCGTCCATTGTGATCCTTCGTCTGTGGTCTAGACATTAATCTGAGCTCAGCCGGAAACACCCGAAGCTGTCACTCGGCTCTCGTACATGAACCTGTCAAAAACTCTCGCTCGCACACATCGCATGAAGTGATTAATTACACACTGGCAAAATTGTCTGTCAAAATGACAGACAGAGGCCATAAATGGAAGAAAAAGCAGAAGTGATCAATTTGTCGCAGCGCGTTCTTCTAAACTGTTGTTCTGTCCATTTTGCGTTCCATGGCTCTGGGCCGTCGCCAAGAAAATTTCAGAAATTGCCTACAGCCTGTAAAAGACTTTTCAGCTAACTCCTAGTGTTGGGAATATTCCAACAGTTACAATTAACTGAATAGTTTCTTTGTGGGCTCCGAGTGGCATTTAGCACTTAATTATGCAGAGCATTTCTTTTCAGTGACTCAAAAGGTTTTAATTCTTTATGTACCGATTAAATCAATTATAGCAGCAATATTTTTTTTATTTTCGCTTCCACGCAAACTGAGAATATATTTCGACGAGTGAAATCTAGGAATCCTAGAATGCAAACCCACCTTAATCAACTTAACCTCTCGAAGCGCTCGTGGCGTAGCTTTCTTAGTCAAACTTTACCAATTATCTAAGTTAAGATACAGAATATTAGAATATTAGTACGGCGACGTTCTGCGCGCTCACTTTGGATGGGCGACCGAGAGTTGCATTTACTGAGCGCTTCCGTCCTTCGGAGGGCACGTAAAATTAATAAATGATTCTTATTCTTATTCTAGCAGTCGGAGGGCAATAAACTCTGTCACCAGAATAATTGTCCTAACCTTAATATGTGGTTCAACTTAAACTATTGTGAAATAGGTACGAGTAGGTACTAAGATGTAACATAAACCCAGTTGTGTTTCAGTCACGGGTAATAAAAATTGTTAGTTAACCCAGTTGCACCGCAGGTCAAGTTGATTCCCCGTAATCCCCGTGGTTTAACCAATTGTACATATTGGTTGTACGACGGGACAGTTTTGGAATTTTCGCGTCCACGCGTTCCGTGTGTGCTAACTAAGACCAAATTCACATCAAGGAACAATAAAAATACAGTTAAAAAGGAATGGGAAATGTTTGAACGAGTCTGAAAAGTGGTTGAAAAATGGATGGAAATGTGACTGAAAACCAGTTAAACCAGTATTCAGTCAAAAAGCTCAATCAATCAATCGTCTACTAACTCGAAGACAAGCTGATCATTGAAACACCTCTTCAAATGCAATCACTGCCCCCTCAATCAAAACTGCACCTTCCCACCCTCACGTAGAGTTCAATTCAGTCCAATCAATACTGAATCAACTAGTTTAGGCCGGTATCAACTAGATTAGAAACGTCATTGCTATAGTGTAGATTTGACGTGTTTTGCTGACTCGCTCTAGCGCGAGTGTTTTTGGGGAGATAAGAGAGGGATAGTATTTGTTTAGTCAACAATAGATTGAGCAAAGTTGACCAAATTGAACTAAATATAATAAAGGATGTACCCATAATAAAATCCCGAAGAGTGGGGATGGAGTGATGTATTCCAAATATCCCCACTAAGAAAGTCCTACCAGTGAGGATTTAATTTCTTTTTTCAGAAATGCCCACTGCTACGACGTAGCATTCAGCTGTTCCATTAATAAAATACCTATTAAATTTTTTCATGCACACATTGTTAATATTGAAAATACTGTACTATAGTAGATGCCAAATAACACCGCAATACAGGTCATTCACCCACCTTCACCACGATGTCGCAAAATTCAATTTATGAATGGCTAACTCTGTCGCTTTCCATACAAACCTGTCGCTAAGACGGTAATCGCTCGAATCTCGTAGTACTGTTTGTTTACCATACATAAATTGAATTTTGCGACATCGTGGTGAAGGTGGGTGAATGACCTGTATTGCGGTGTTATTTGGCACCTACTATAGTGGTAATTTTTTTTCGAAATAAATCTTGACTCTACCAGATTGATAAATGACTACCTCGCTAATTTTATTACTACCTAGTGGTTTGGAAATATGAATATCTCTTCCTCAATTCAGCAAGTCTTTATTTAGATGAGCCCTGACATTCAAATTAAGCAGCAAATATCTATAACAGTTCAGTCTAACCCTGAATTTAGATTATTGAACTATCGAGTGGGAATTCTATAATCGACGTATCAAGTTGGAATATAGCCGATAGAAAAATTAATAGCATTGTGCTTTGGTGATCTTTGCAAACATGTTTTTGAAATTATACTTCTAATGCGACTTCCAACAACGTTGCGTTACGGGATGACATAGTCTCTGTCTCTTTCTGTTCTCCCCGAATAGAAAGAGACAGAGGCTAATACAAATGCTACAATCAAATATAGATGTGTTCAGCAATTTAGCATTTGACCGCCCGTGTTTTTGAAGTTATACTAGGTACTTCCAACTGACAGCGGGGGGAATAGAAAGAGACTAATACGCTATAGTCAAAATATAATAGATGGCAGTGTTCATGCAACTTTTAACTCGTTATTTTGAAGTGAAAATTTAGTACTGCATATTGGTTAAGTACATAAAATAAATCATTTTATTTAATTTACCTAAGAAAATTAAAACTAATACAGTATTTACAATATTCACAATATTTACAAAATACACATGAAACAGTTGAGCTATCCACAAACCGTTGCAAACGATTTATAGATAGCTCAACTGGTCAATACTAAATTAATTTCACATTAAACACAGAGCGAGAGTGAATGCGTGGCACTCGAAGTACAACTTTTTCCGCGCGTAGGGACTGCACGCACAGGTTTTTTTTTTTCGTAGAATCTATTTCAAACGTAGATTTTTATGAGACCCTGTACTATACATTATTAGTTTTAAGATTTGTACGTACCTATTCTTTGTGTACAATAAAGTATTATCTATATATCTAGGTTTCGTCGACACAACATGTTTTCTTCTTCCACTCACTCCTATCATTTGTCAACTCTGAATCTACTCCTCTCACATTTATATCCTCTTTCACACAATCCAACCACTTTTTCTTCGGTCTTCCTCTACTTGCATACCCAGCCACACTCATATAGTGGTCATAATTCTAATTACTGTAACCAGACTATGACTTTCCAAGTGTACTAACAATGTAGTTAACGGAATAATTCCTACTAATATTATAAACGCGAAAGGTTGTGAGGATGGACGTTTGTTACTCTTTCACGTAAAAACTACTGATCCGATTTGGATGAAACTTGAAATATATATTGTCCGTGACTTGGATTACCGTGACCATAGGTTACTTTTTGCCCTGAAAAATTAACGGGATCCAACGGGACGCGAACGAAGTCGCGGGCGGCACCTAGTAAATAAGTAAATACTAGTGGTACTGTATATTGCGTCTATTAAAAATATATCTATGAGTGAGAGTGGTTCTTTTTGTATTCAGCGATTTTATTCCAGTTTTTGTGTCTCCCAAACCGCCATCAATCTGTCACCGGCCGTGTACTCCGAGATGATTGATCGAAGGTTAGATACGAATAGATACACTGTATAACCCTATCTACTTTATACAGGCAAACATTTATGGAACACATTTTTTCAGACGTTGGTTCTTTTTAACCGACTTCAAATGTTTGTTACCTCAGAACTACGTCATTTATGAACCGATTTGAAAAAAAAAAAATCTGAACGGGTACACTTCCAGATTGGTCCCATAAAAAATGTATCATAAACGGTTGAGTAATTTGGCAGTTAAATAAGAAAAACTAGAAAAAAAACACGTTATACACGTACACGACATTGCGTATTTTGCTTTCCTGTGACTTTTCTGTGACGTTTACGATCAATAGAACAGTTCCAATGAACTGCCATCATCATCATCATTTGATGATGAAGGGGTATCAAATTGAAGTCGGTTTTTCCAGTTTTTTAAACTTATAAATTATATGACAGGTGGTTCTATCGAAAAAAGTTGGTTGTGGAAGACTTTAACCTTCAAACTTTAAGGACTGTAATATACATAACTACCTACTTTATAGGTACAAGGCTATATAAGTGATGGAGCACGCAGATGGTTGCTAAGAAGTTACCTCTCAGCATCAACAACCTTACAGAACATAAACGGGATGTTAAAAAGTTTGAAAAAATATCCATCGGGCCTAAGATGCGCACCGCGAGATATTTGTCATGTCGTTCTGTCAAAATGTAAGCATTTTGTACCAGTTCAGAAACTATTGCATTATCTGTGGTAATGTTGTCGAGAAACCGCGCCTTTGAATTTTCAACTTTTGATATTTCGGCATGACTATTATCTCGTCCTCAGAGAGGTACGACGACTAACAAGTGTCGAAAGTGTACATTATGGCGCGTTTTGTCGACACCATTAGGTACCACAGATAATGCAATAGTTCTTAAACTGGTACAAAATGCTTACATTTTGACAGAACGACATGACAAATATCTCGCGGTGCGCATCTTAGGCCCGCATGTGGGGCTTGTGGGGCCGTGCGTGCATAGATAAAATCTTCTTTGAATATTTTCGCACCCTACATAAAATATGGTACAATGCTACCTGTCAGTGAGCTGTCAAACTTGACAGGTGAGATGTATTAAGTAAGGGTGATTGTTTTTAGTACATACACCTCAGGGTTTTTTTTAAAGAACTTTTTATCAACGAATAAATATTTCGTTATTTAGTAACTAGCTGCTTGTAAATTATTTTGTTTAGAACCAAGTCCTCAAAATCTATTTTTACATCGATTAGGACGCCTTAGCGGTCACCTATCTAAATAGTGACCGCGCAGAACGTCGCTTAATTTAGATAATCGGTCAAGATTGACTAAGCTACGCCACGAGCGCTTCCTTCCTGAAAAGTCAATTGAAACAGCTAAATACGATTTGCTTTTATCCCCCGAAAAGCTAAAAGCACAAAGCCACAGGCGCCTACTAGTGAATACGTACCTAATTGCAGTATTCACTTGGCCATACAACTTGAAACTAAGTTACGCTCCAACTACGTGCGACTTTGGTCTACGTTTACCAACGCTTACAAGCGGTTATGAAATACTAGCAAGCAAGCTCGTATGAGTTAGTGGCCTACTCTGGTGAAGGAGTTTTTAGGCCGCCTTAAGGCCTCCGTCGTGGCTTAACAACTGCTAGAGCCTTGACAGTTTAACGTGCCCTCCGAAGCACGGAAGCGCTCAGATGTATATGCCACTAACGGTCACCCATCCAAATAGTGACCGCACAAAACGTTGCTTAACTTAGATAATCAGTGAAGATTGGCTAAGCAAGCCTAGCCACGAGTGCTTCATGAAAAATACTGCGACGTTCTCGTATAAAAGAAGCAAGAGTTTTGGTTACAAATATATTATTTATTTTTATTTTAAGCACCAACCGAAAAATGGAAGGATTATTATAAGATTGACGGCGTTGTGTGTCTGTCAGTTTCTCTGCGTGCCCTACTCTCAGATCTACGAGCTCTTTTACAAAAATTTGAAAATCCCTGAGAATGAAAACCTCCGATCCTCTTCATCATTCGGTCATCATCAGACCTTCGACAAAAGACTTTCTGTTCATTAAATCTCAATACTTTGGAAGGAACTGAATGTTTCAATCTGCATTTATGTCTAAAACGCAAACTGGTTTTCAGAGTTGAGACATATCCTCATAACTTGGAAACGGTTCCACTAATTTTCGCTAAACATAGCTAACAATCTTATACATATAACTCTTTTTTTTACAAAAAAAAACCACATTCAAATCGGAGCCTTAATTTCAGAGCTACGAGGGCACAGACAAACAAACAGACATGCATAACAACCCTTTTAATTTCATAATAACAAAAAAGATACCCCTTCAGTTTTTCTATCGGGGTTAATCTCACTAAATTTATTCAAATCCTCTCTATACAAAGGTTGGTTGGAAGAGATCGCTATTGAGCGATAAGGCCGCCCATAGTACATTTAATGCAACCTGTTTTGTTTAAATCATAGGAATATGTTTCGGTGTTATTTATGTACAATAAAGCGTTTTCATTCATTCATTCATTCATTCACTCATTCATTCATTAACCTCTATATAGTATGCCTGAATTTATGACAATAGAAAATCTATTGTGTATCGAGTAGATCTGTGTTCGGACATACCAACGGTTAAACTCTAACCAGTTGGTTTGCGGTGCACACTAACACGGTTTGTGAATTATGTACCGACAAAATAGAGCAAGTTGATTTGCTAATTTCATTGTCTATGGCCACACGTGACATTGTTGGCATGTTACAGCCAATCAGAGCGAATTGTTTTGACCAAATAAAATTCCGGAAAGTAATCTTATTCATCATGGCTCGACTTGACTATTTTGAAGTTATACTTCTAATGCGACTTCCAACAACGTTGCGTTACGGGATGACATAGTCTCTGTCTCTTTCTATTCCCCCCGAATAGAAAGAGACAGGGGCTAATACGCTACAAATGCTACAATAAAATATAGATGGCAGTGTTCAGCAATTCAGCATTTGACCGCCCTTGTTTTTGAAGTTATACGACTTCCAACAACGTTGCGTTACGGGATGACATAGTCTCTGTCTTTTTCTATTCCCCCCGAATAGAAAGAGACAGGGGCTAATACGCTACAAATGCTACAATAAAATATAGATGGCAGTGTTCAGCAATTCAGCATTTGACCGCCCGTGTTTTTGAAGATAAACGACTTTCAACTTACAGCGGGGGAAATAGAAAGAGACTAATACGCTACAATCAAAATATAATAGATGGCAGTGTTCATGCAACTTTTTACTTTTTATTTTGAAGTGTAAATTAAGTACTGCATATTGGTTAAGTACATAAAAATAAATACTAAATTAATGTCACATTAAACACAGAGCGAGAGTGGATGCGTAGCACTCGAAGTATAACTTCTCCCGCGCGTAGGGACTGCACGCACAGGTTTTTTTCTCAGTGGGCGTAATGCAAGTAGGAGCGAATTGAAATCGAAAAGAAAATGGATGATTACAAATCTAATTAAAATGTCCCCGAACCTGAGAACAAACGAGGCTATAGTAGGTGCCAAATAACACCGCCATACAGGTCATTCCCCCACCTTCACCACGATGTCGCAAAATTCAATTTATGAATGGCTAATTCTGTCACTTTCCGTACAAACCTGTCGCTAAGACGGTAATCGCTCGAATCTCGTAGTACTGTTTGTTTACCATACATAAATTGAATTTTCCGACGAGGTGAAGGCGGGTGAATGACCTGTATTGCGGTGTTATTTGGCACCTACTATAGAATGCGCACGCGAGGTAATTGTCAAAATGTTGTACATGTTTTTGAACTATATTGCATTATCTGTGTTAGTTATAGCGTTATTCTGAGTTGGTGCAAGCATTGCTTAGTTTGATGTTGCGTTCACACTATGCCGCAGTCGGCAGGGACTTGGGCGCGGATGTGGGCACGAGCATAGTGTGAACACGATCATGCCTCTATCCCAGCTCCCGGCCCAAATTCATGCCCTTGAGAACAAAGGCGATGTTGCTGTGGCAATAAGTCCGCGGCATAATAATGCCGGCAGCGGCATGGGCATAGTGTGAACGCGGTATGAGATTAGAGGGGGCGTTGTGTGAAATGTCCATGAATATGACTTAGTAAAACTCAAAGTGGTATGAAAAAAAAAAACATTATTATATTGTTCTAGCCGCGTGATCTGGGATCGTAACGTGATAATCGCACCTAAACCTCTCACGTAAATCTGAAAAATACAAAATGGTTAGAGAAAATCTAGCTCTAGAACCATTTTGATTTTTTTTCAAATTAATTTCATAGTTCACAAAACAATATCTCTAACCCCTTTCAGCTGCAAAATGCGATCTTGTATTCATGAGGTTCATCCATGAATTCCTCGTGACAGTATGACGTCATAACTCGGTGCAACGACCTTTATATCCAGTGCAGTGTTGCTGGTTTTTACAAAGAGGTAAACGTAACATGACGGCCGTAATGGTTAAGAAAACTGCATTTCTGTAGATATTTCCAGCTGTTTGTTATCAGGAGAAAAATCACCGATGTTATAGGTAAACAATTTTATTGGACCAGTTTTTTTGTATGACTTTGTATGATAGTCCCATACTGTAGTCACTAGAGTTTTCAAGCTATTGCATAGCTTCTATCGCGGGCCTTGAGCGTGAAGACCGAATCCAGAAATTCCGTAACGAAAATAACCTAACACCCCCCACTCTGACCGGCACAGCGGTGATACGATTAAAAATGCTATGCAATAGCTTTACCGCGGCAGTCTCCGAGTGCCACACTTTTTTTTTTATGGTAGGACGAAGTGAAATTGGTCTCCCTCGTGTTCCTACTAGAGGAAAAAATATTAGGACTACGAGAAAACGGCCAGAAAACTTCTTACGATACAGGCATGGGTGGGTGATTTTGTTTGACAAAACTGAAAAAATGTTCGACAAGCAGACTGAATGTTCGTGGGAAGTGATATTTTTACATTTTGAAGTTATACTTCTAATGCGACTTCCAAAACAAGGTTGCACAACACGTTTAACGCTAAATATAATGGAATAGAAAGAGACAGAGCAAAAGTGATCACATACGGAGACCCCCACAAAACGCAAAACACTTCGATAGCGCGTTCTAGGATCCGACCAAACTTAGTAGCGCCATCTAGTTCTGATTTAGGCAATATGAGCATAGAACATTTTCTAACTAAATCAATAGGTACTGCATATTGGTTAAGTATATAAAAATAAATAAATTAATTTCACATTAAACACAGAGCGAAAGTGAATGCGTGGCACTCGAAGTATTACTTCTTTCGCGCGGAAGGACTCCACGCACTTTTTTTTATTAAACCTGTTCTGTCCCACTCCCGGGCGAAAGTGCCTCTCGTCTTCTACTCGCCTCAATTCTTGGCTAATTCCGCCTACTCCCTGTCGAAGGAGTGTAAATCGTCGTGCCAGCGATTCCTCGGGCAACCGCCACGTCTTCAAGCCTTTTTACAATGACCTCTTTTTACATTAAACTTTGAAAATATTCTGAATACATCCCTGTGCTTTCAAACTCTTTGCTGCAAGCTCTGCACCATTTTATCTGATAATTAGCTTTTCGTAGATAAAGTATAATTAAAATATCAAGGTATAGTACATTCATACCTTTTAGGTGCTAGGTTTTAGTTTTTTATCGTCCGCGGCGTTGCTCGCGTTCTAGACACTTTAGGGTGCGACTTTTCAAAATTCGTTTCTTAGTGCACTCCTACACTTTAATAAGGATACTATCCTCTGAATTTCATACCTCTAGGACTTATAGTTCAGGCTGTGCGTTGATTGTCAGTCAGCTTCAAAAAAGTTTTATATATTTAGAAGATAAACGAAGAATGGAAAGATTAGCTAAGTACCTACAGACACTAATCTAAGGACGCAAGCTCATACAGATCTGATTATAAAGTTGCTAGCAAAACTTTTTCAGAAACTTCTCTTTTTATCCTTAAGAAAGGAAGGGCATTGTAGCTTCTCCATAAAAAATACTCCGATTTATATCATACAAAATCTTCAAAGCAATCACCACAAATTCACCAGCTGTCTCAACACCTGTGGTAGGTATACCAGAGGACCTAGTACGATTTTTGGTGTGTAAATCTGGTGCAAAACGTCTGACTCCCAGCACACCAGTGGCCGCTGAATTGTATGGAGACACTGAGCGGATTCTTTGAGAAGCTCGACATGCCAGTACGAGCTTAGAGTAGACCAAGCTTCTCAAAAAAATCCGCTCAGTGTCTCCATACAAATCAGCGCCCATTGGTGTGCTGGGCGACAGACGTTTCACACCTGCACTATCTATATACTGAAAACGCGTACTAGGCCCTCAGCCTATCGGGAGCGATACATTTGCAACGATTAGTTGGAATATTTATGTTATGTGGTTGATCGAATTTGCTACTCAATTCGATCCACCGCACTTGAATTTATTACAGTTGCAACAAGCGAATTACCGAAATTGCAAGCTTATTTAGCGTGTAACATTACACACAATGATTTTGGTTGAAAATTAGCTACGAAAAAAGCAGGCAATTCGTATTTTAAATTGTCCCTTACTGACTAGAGAGTGGAGATAGATACCTACTTACATAGAAAATTATGGGGTAAAGTATGTGTGAGGCTTTTAATCAACATAGAATGTATTCTATTCGCAAAGCCACAAACACTCCACATATATTTTTCGTAAAAAAACATTACTTGGGACCACAATCTCCACCATCCAAAACAAATTAGGATATCTTCCAATCCAATCACAGTAAATCTCCGCTACACATTTCAGCCAATAGCGATTTAATTTATCCGAAAAAATCTCGAGCCCAGCCAATTACAGGCCGAGAAAATTCGCCATAACTTTCGGCGCCAATCGATATTAATAACGATAGCGGTGTAATGAAAATAATAAGACAAATGTTTCAGTTTGGATTAAGATAGGCCACGGTTGATCACGTGAAGTTATTAACTACCTATCGTTTTTTTTTTTAATTGTATTGCGACTTGACTTTCATTACCCACCTACTAAAAATTTGCTAGAAAACAGATAATCCCAAAAAAAACAGGAATGATCACGTGAATCTTTTCTAGATAGTGTCAATTCTGTTGGTGCATTTTATAACCTTCGATATTTAGCATTTTTCGTAAAATCTATACGTTAGTAAATCATATTATTATACTAGTATATTATTCCATCAATGAATCTTAAGACGTGCAAAATGCAGACGCATTGGCGATAGTGTCCTTTTGTTCTGTCTGTAGGTTATGAGCATAAATCATCATCCAACGTCTTTATCCTCACATTATTTGCAGTACCTATGCTCTCGTTCACACTCAGACGAACATAGATAGACAGATTGGATGGTCTAAGAACGTAAAGTGTATTTTGTAAGTAGATACGTAAAGTTATGTTGTTTCATCATAATACTATTGTAAAAAATCATTATATTTTTATACAAAAATAGACATAAAACCTTTAAAAATCTACCCCAATGTAAAAATCCCTATGTTCTTGGAATAGTTAACTTTATTGGCTCGTTACGACGAAGGGCCTTTGAAGAGCCCTTAGAGGCCTTAAGCCCTATGAAAAGGGCAAAGGCCAGGCTTGGATTTTATCTTTGAGCGTTGATAAAAGGTTCCAGGGGTGACGTTTCTTGGAGATCGGTACAGTTTAGTCATTTTTGAAAAGCTTTTATATTCATGACATATTTTTATTAACTTTCGTAGTTACTTATAATTTTTGTTTACTTTTAAAAATAACGAAATATTTATGGATATTTTACACAAAACCCTCTTAAACCCAAGTGTTTTTTTTTGTTTTTGTCATAATGAAGGTTTTCAGAAAAACTAATATTTAAAAAAATTTGATTATTTATAAAAATAAGTACCTAATTCATAAAATTTATTATATTCGAAAAATCATTATACAAAATTTTATTAGACCGTGAGTCTTTTTAATTTAAGAGAAATAAATGCATTAAAAGCAAATTAAAATTTTCTTGACCTCAGTTAAAATTATCAAGTGACATATTTTCAACATAAACATGCCAAACCTCCTGGCATAAAGTGTTAAAAAGCACAGTCAAAATTATCATTACTCCGCCAGCTTAAACTAATTACGTATTCCGAAGATTTGTTTATCTTAACTTTGACTTAAATTAAGGGGAAACCAAATTTTGTATAAAGTTGGTGACACACACGGCACATTGGATTTATAAATATTTATGGAATTAACATATTTTGTGACATGGGATTGTTGGTTTGTTGTATTTGTAAAAAGATTTTTGGAATAAAATTAACACGCACAAGGGACTCTACTTAGGGCCGTACGCTGATAAAGAAATTATTACTTCTATCTAGCATAGGTTTAAGTAGAAATTTTCATACAAAAAGCTTTGCTTGAGTCAATTATTTCATGATATCAATTATTTTTGCGCTGATTTTGTGGGCCTGATAAAAAGTGCTCGTATTGATAAAGTACTTTAACCCATTCAAAGTTTTCGGGAGTAATCTGATCACAGCCTGTAGGTATATACTTTGTACTTGAGTATTATTGTTTAGTGTAAGTATATTTACTTTCTTTTTGTCTTTCTTTCTTTCTATAAAAAAAAACAACTCAGTGCATATTCTTCCTTAAACCACTGAAACAAAGAACCAAACTCAACCACTGCTTAGAATTTTAAGTAGTTAAAAGTAAAACCAAGTTTTATAATAAGGAACCCTACCGCTATTTTACGGCGCCAAAATACTGAAACGTTACCTTCAGATTCAAAATTTATTCAAAATATAACACCACTTACAATTGCCCTGCCGTTTACCTTACTCAGTAAGAGATGGCAATGATTGCATGAATTCATACAAATAGCTTTTCAGTATTCGGTCATCAGACAGGCATTCAATTGCGTAACATTATACTTGGTTGTCTGGTAGAGATCGCTGATTAGCGATAAGACCGCCCATGGTGCTATTCATTTAAGTTTTGTTATTCATTTTCTTGTAATCCCTAGGTTAAGGTTTAACAAAGTATCTTCTATCTACTTCTATCTACACTGAGTAGGCACGTACACTTTCAAAACAAAACTAAATTTTTTTACAAAGAGTCTAAAGTAAAAACAAATTACACTAGTGGCTCTGGGAGCTGTAGACCTCGCGAGCATACTAAATATTCCAATATTCAACATCATCAATCAACATCATCAATGTCGTGTAAGGTGTTTTCTGAAAGTCTTTAAGTGCACTTTTATTAATTTCTAATTTAAGGCTTATTATTATGCTGATGCTCTCATTCAGTGAAGGAAAACATAATGAAGATAATTATCAGTTAGTATTCTAACAGCGACGAAACGCTTGCAGCCTGTCACGTATTGACAGGCTGCGTTTCGTCGCTTCCGAGGACGGATACTCGACACCGCGAAATCGCGTCCCACGTCGCAGCGCAATGATTACGTGGCCAATAAATAAATAAGTGTTTTTATATTGTATGTATGTTAGTCTCTAAGGTATATATTGATATGGGTCCTAGAATAAGCTTTTACACCTTGTACTTATCTTAAGTTGCCCGAAATAAAGTTTTATTATTATTATTATTATTGAAAACTAACTATAATGCAAAATGTTGTGTGTGTGTGTGTGTGTGTGATGTGATGTTTTTTATATTTAATTTTGTAAATTTTTGAGGAATGTAATGTGCAAGTACATTTTCCGTTTTGTGATTTTTTTGATCTTTTTGATTTTTTTTGCATCTTCTTGTGTAGAATGAGGTCCTTTGTGTTTCTCTCAAATTTGATTGAAAACCATCGATTGTTTGATGAGCTATCCTGTTCATCATGCTGAAGATCCTTATCAGATCTTCGCCAAACTTTTATGAGACCAACTTATAGTTACTACCTTTCAAATAAAAAAAGAATAATCGAAATCGGATCATTTGGTGGAGATATCCAGTATATCAAATATCCCCCTTTTTGCCCTTTTTTTGGGGGAAGTACCCCTCCAATCAAAAATCCCCGACGACAAAAAAATTCTAATAAGTCATATAACCTGTGTACCAAGTTTCGTCCAGATCGGTTGAAAAATGCGACCTGTAGAGGAGAACAGACAGACAGACAGACATCCGGACAAACGCATTTTTGGCCAATGTGGAAACTGAGACGCTTCGCTCGCTTCGCTCGCTCGGTCAATAAGAATTACAGGGTAAGTACTTACCTTATTTTGGTTTGGGTTAAAATGTTAGTCACGTTAAAATACATAGCTAAAGTTAAGTAGTTATAGGTTATTCCCATCGAGCACACCGGCTGGCCCTTTGGTGGATCCGATGGGAAAAAATCCCAACGAGCCCGCTATGCAATAGAAAATTTTAATAATTAAAAAAAAAATCTTTTTTCTCGAGCCAAAAAGACCTGCTCCATTTCATTACCGTCACCAGTGACGTTAATACGGTCGTCATATAACAGTTGCCGCTGTTACTAAACCTCAAGCATCAAAGTCTGAGTTCTGATTACATAAAATTATTATGTATGTGCCGCCATATTTATTCTTTGACGTTTCCGCTGTGACATGACAAAGGAAGTTCGTGATAGGTCGTGAATCTGCGGATGACAGTGACAGTTCGCGAAAAATTGTATTCATACCATGTTTATTGTTAGTACCATTTATATTGCAGAGATGTCCCGTTCATAGGAATTTTATGACGTTATTTTCATTTATTTGTTGTAAAACTCTATAGAATACACAGGAAAAAAATAATATTTTCTTGGACATTTTCACACAACGCCCTCCAGTCCCAAATTAAGCAAAGTTTGTTCTATGGTAACTAGATTCCTGATCCCGATCCGAAACACTTCTTCCTTAATATATAAAACTCTTTTGAATGACAATCAACGCACAGCCTAAACTATAAGTCCTAGAGGTATGAAATTCAGAGGATAGTATCCTTATTATAGTTACTAGTATAGTATTATATAATCTGTGTTATAGTGAAGGGGTGCACTAAGAAACAAATTTTGAAAAGTCGCACCTTAAAAGGTCTAAAATTAGTATTGTTTCGTACCGAAATTATCGAATATTAATTATTTCGGTCCTAGACGAAGACCCATAATCTGCAGAACCAGGCCCTCAAACCTATGGACTTTGAAGTGCGTTGTGAATTCTCGGTGCAAGCAGGGACGCGACCCTTGGATCCGTGAGATCGATACGAGCAGTTTAGTTGCGCCCTAACAGCCCTACTGAAATTCCCGTACCAGTATCAATTTATTTAACCAAATAATGCGTATGCTGCTACCACGCGAGCAAAGCCGGGAGCAACAGCTAATATTTTATAGATATGCCTGGGTGTTACTGTAATAAAAGTTCGTATTTACAAAAAAAATATTATTATTATTATGATTTTTTGTCATGAAGATAAACTTAGTAATCTGTAAGCACCAATAACACCTTGCGATACCAAAATGTGCTTAATCTATTCACGTATTCATCGCACCACCCAAAAACTATACCCTAATTTAAACTATCTACGGAACCACCGAATGACCCTTACTATCAATACCTTGATGGTATCCAGTCCTGTCGTAGACTTAGGGAAAGAGAGAATAGACAATGTTTTAGTAAAACGAAAATTTTTACCAAAAAATAGTACATTACTGCAGCGGCCAGCTTAAGAGGCAATGATGGACGAACGTGTAAATGTGGGCCGAGGCGAAGCTGAAGCACACATACGTAAGTCCATCAATGCCTAGTTTTGTCAAGGCTTGCATAGTATCTACTTTTCTCAAATAATGCGCAGAAATTAAAACTAGGCAAACCTAGGCAAAACTTTATATTTGAAAATAGAATTACTTTTCAGAGTTTTGTATGTAATTTACTTGGCCGCTAAACACGACAGAAATAGATTTTTATACATTTTTTTCCGGCCGCTGCTCGCATGTATTTAGCCAGTACAGCATTTTCGATTTATCTCGAAGAAGGTTGTCAAAATAATGCTCATATTTCTAAGCATGTTTGAGAAAACTCTTTTTTTAGGTAGAATAATTAAACACCAAAATCACGTCGCTAGGTAAAGGTTAAAAATAACACAACCGATTACATTTTTTAAACGAATTGTAGTACGTATTTGGAAATCATGATGTGCGAATGTTCTTGAGTATTTTATTTATTTTATTATTCCGAAACTATAGACCATTCTACTTTAAAACACCTCTCTGGCATTGTAGTTAAAATGGCTATTTGATAGGCATTGTGAGGCGTTCAGGTGTGTATGAATTAGTAGTATGAAGCGATGTTTTGTGGGACCTGCCTATTATGCGTGATATAGGGCCCATTTCGGTCTATTACAACTACGGTCGAAGGTTAATGATGCCTCTGTTCTATGTATTCTATGTTTTATATCTAACCACGATCTAGCTTTTATATTTGACAGGCGTCATGTCTCAGTCGGTAGTAGCTCTGCAATCCGTGCTGTGGGTCGTGAGTTCGATCCAAACATTTGTGTGTGGCAAGGCAAACATAGATGTTTTGTCCTATGTCTGGTTGTTACTATGTATTTAAAAAAGAAATTATTTAACTATTATATTAACAATCTAGTTCCCTTAGTACAAGCTCTGGTTAGTTTGGGACTAGAGGGCGTTGTGTGTAATATTTATTTATTGAAGTTATACTTCTAATGCGACTTCCAACAAGGTTGCGTTATTCGGGAGGACATAGTCTCTGTCTCTTTTCTATTCGGGGGAATAGAAAGAGACAGAGACTAATACGCTGTAGTGTTCAGCATTTTTTGAAGTTATACGACTTCCAACTGACAGCGTTATACAAAAGAAAAATAGACATAGCCGTAATTTCAACCATCAGCAGCAGAGCTAGTTAGCCGAACAGTGATACTGTCGGACTGCGGTCAGACCGACGCAAGTTGAAATCCAAGACGACATGAACTTTTTACTTTTTATTTTGAAGTGAAAATTTCAAATACAAATACAAATACAAAATGTTTATTTGCAACACAAACTTAAAAATAAGGAACACAATTAATTAAACACGTTTGAGGACACGAATTGTGCCTAAATATACAGTGTTGCAAAAAGGCCCCATCTCAGCATGTGCAGGTTTTACAACCTGCGCTGGTCTTCCGCGGGGACCGCGAGAACTTAACAAGTTAAACTAAATAAATAAATAAATATTAAACTAAGTAGACGTAGTTACCTATATAAGTAAGAGTACCTATAAGACTCATTAGAACTAGTTACACTGCGCGATACTAAGAATATCGGTATAGTAAACAATGAAATCAGTTAAAAAAATAGTGCAAATAAATTTCACAACTGATGTAAAGAACATACATAACACGAGTTTAATCCTAGACTTACCAACTAATAGTGCATGCATTAATAAATATATACTTATAAGGTAAATGTAATGAGAGGTACATAATTAAAGTTATTAAATAAGTTTAATAGTGTGTATAGATGTATGATTGTTTATTTTAAATATTGCGAAAATTGTAAATACTATATCAGTCGAATTTTTAAGAAATTTAGTACTGCATATTGGTTAAGTACATAAAAATGAATACTAAATTAATTTCACATTAAACACAGAGCGAGAGTGAATGCGTGCCACTCGAAGTATAACTTCTTCCGCGCGTAGGGACTCCACGCATTATTTTATTTATATAAAGGGCGTGAGCATACTAATATTTGCTTGCAACAATATTATAACATCATTCTAATTCTTATTCGCGGGAATAGGAACCGCACTGACGTCTCGCGTTCGAGTGTAAAGGAATAGAGATGACGTCATATTATCTCGACCGATATTTTTTTGTTTTGACATTCCTTCTATAGCCGAACAGGCCCCAGGCACTTTACACCGGTTTTAAACACCAAAACTATTACTAGACTCACAAATCTTCGCTGATAATATCGTAGTAGGTATCGTGTCGGACAGTGTGAGAACCATTGCGTAATTCAGCTTGCAAATATGCGGACGTAAATATCTAGCGGTAAATGCTAGGGGATTGAAATAGAATTCCGCAATGTACTCGTAACGTGTCACGTTTCTAACTATTAGTATGTTGTGGACGTGCGTCTGACTACCCACTAATGGCATCAAAGATCTTGTATACTAGGGGCCATACTTATGACAGACTAGCTGATACCCTCGACTTCGTACGCGTGCAAAACCACCAAAATATCTGTCAACCAGTATACGATGAACCTCGTGTCAAAGGCTGCTCTTGGTTTAGGGAGGTCAAGCTGTATCTAAGAATCCACGTCTTTAATGTCAATAAAATATAGCCTATGTTTCAATCCGGAAAAGGGGCTTCTGAATGGTATAAGTTTCATTGAAATTGGTCCAGTAGTTTAGGCGTGAATTGCAAACAAACAAACTAACAAACTCGATTTTCGGAATCAGAATCGTTTATTTAGTATATCTGCATATTTAGTTTATCCATATATTTAATTTTAGTTTTTGGCTTTTTTACAGTTTTATAAAAGTATAGACGAATAGTTAAATAGTTGAATCAAAGTCTAGCTCGGTCCCTGTTTGACATTACCTGTTAGTAGGTGACAGCAATAATTTAAACAGCTGAATAAAGTTATGCAGCGATCATAAGTAAGGAGGTAAAAGATTTGACAGGTGTCACAGCTCAGTTGGTATTTATTTACCACAGATAATGCAATAGTTCCTAAACTGGTACAAAATGCTTACATTTTGACAGAACGACATGACAAATATCTCGCGGTGCGCATCCTAGGCCTGCTGGAGAAACTCTGTTTTTTTTAATTCACCGTCTTAGACCGGTTTTAGGTTTCATGCGCATTAGACAACTAAGCAGCTAGCGATCAAGTTTCTATAGGTACGCGTTACTTTGAGATTTAAGAGTAAGAACCCGAGCTATAGGCGTCACGATTATTAGTCGCCTGTTGCGCACTTACTTTCAAGTCAAGTCAAAGTCAAAAATCTTTTATTCAATAAAATCTCACTGATCACTTTGAATCGTCATTACGTTTTGTATGATTAGGTATGATTACAATTTATTGGATGAGTTGGAGTTAGTTCGTCCCAAGCTTGTTGGTCTTCTCAAGTCTTCTCTTTTTCAAAGTGATTCCTTCCATTTATCTAAAAATATTAAACTTCCAGACATCCGATTAATTCAAAAAAACTTAAACCCTTATTGAGTTACGCTTAAAGCTTAAGTTTCCTAGAAACCGGTGACCGCATTATAACTGTCTTATTGAGGACCGCAAACGAGACAAACGTCAGAAATTATTATGGTTTTTTGGCCACCATTTACAGACAACTGCAAAACAAAATAAGTGTGAAATTCACTCGTGGTAGAAGTGAAACCTTGAAAGAATAATAAAAGAATACAGTACTAAGTTTCACCTCAAAATATAAAGTAAAAAGTTGCAAAAGTTTATAATGTGGCATTGGATTTGAACTTGCTCCCGTTGTCGGTCTGACCGCAGTCCAACGCATCACGGTTCGGCCAACAGTACCTCTGCTGCGATGGTTGAATTTACGGCTATGTCTCTTTTTGTTTGCGCTCTTTTGTTTTCGCAAAATGTAAGTGTAATAGTAACTATTGGTCATCGGTTTGTTCCATCATTTAGTTATATAAAAAAAACATGTGTGCAATTCACACGTGGTAGAAGTGAAACCTTCAAAAATATTTTCAAATTGCAACGATGCTAAAGAAGTTTTCAATTCAAAAAAGTTTGGGCAAAAAGTGATCGAGTTTGGAAAATAAGCTTTGGGATCTCTCGACGTTTCCTCGCTTTTTCGTTTCATCGACTTTCAAAACACAACGGTGCTAAAGAGTTTTCACTTCAAAAAAAATATTTTCCAACTCAATAGTACAAAAAAGTCAGCTCCGCCCGTATTGACTTGGTCCTTCCTGTGGATATGTCTGACTAGGCTGAGAGGATGGTATAGTACTACAAGCCTACTCCATCTAAACATTGTCCCAGGCACTACAGTGTGTCGTTAAGTGTAGGCATAGGTTGCCTCCTGACGCTGGATAAATCATCTTCAATAGATGTAAGGGCATAAGTAGTACAAATACATATAATCGCGTTATCCGTTTCCCATGAAACACAAGATGTAATCCGAAACTTTTCTAATACCTCGTATAATACGCACCCCTAAAATACGGAACCCAAAAAAAAGTTCAAAGAAAACCCTTCATTAATCACCATCAATTACGCGAAGTCTGCGTTTCCTAAGGAATTATTAATTCGATCCGATTCATACAACCCACCAGACTATAGAGCATTATTTACTAGACTAGCCGTCGCCCGCGGCGTTGCTCGCTTTCTAGACCCTTTAGGGTGTGACTTTTCAAAATTCCTTTGTTAGTGCACCCCTACACTATATAAGGATAATTAACCTTAAAATTTCATACCTATAGAACTCATAGTTTAGGCTGTGCGTTGTCTTTCAGTCAGCTTCAAAAGAGTTGTACATATGTAGAAGATTTACGAAGCGCTTCCGTGCTTCGGAGGGCACGTTAAACTGTCGGTCTCGGCTCTAGCAGTCGTTAAGCTATAACGGAGACCTTACGGCGGCCTAAAATGTTTATTTAGACACTGACGAGAATACTCACTGTTTATATAAAAGTCACTGTGATTTTTTTTCAAGATCCTCAATTTAATAATTCTGTAATAATTTATAAGTTTACAAAACTGGAAAAACCGACTTGAATTTGATACGCCTTCATCATCAAATGATGATGATGATGGCAGTTCGGGACCAACCTGGAAGCATACCTTTTCAGATAAAAAAATATTTTTTTAAATCGTGTCATAAATGACGGAGTTCTGAGGTAACAAACATAAAAAAAAATACAACCGAATTGAGAACCTCCTCCTTTTTTAAAGTCGGTTAAAATTTTTGCCATCGTTCAGATTACTAGCTTTTTGTACCTTAACAAGGTAGGAATTTTACGCGTATTTGAAATAGTACATTATGATATGAGTGCGGTAAGTTGAAAATTACAGCCGAGGCGATATTGCCAGCCCGAGCCGTAGGCGAGGGCTACAAGAAAGCAGAGGCTGTAATTTTCAAAGCGCACGTATGTCATACGACGTTTTATAACACATTTGCGAGGAAATAAATAAAACTCGGACTTTCTTCAAAGAATAAATCTTTATTCACTTGTTGAAGCAGTTATAAAAATTTGAACAATTTGTAAAAGAACTAAATGCTTATTTTTTATCTCCCAAAGTCAATTTTATTCATAAAATGTTGACCACTTTACTGACATAAAAACTCTTTGCTAAGATTTAAAAAAGGTTCCGTTCGTTTTAGTGGGAGCATCTTGATAAACCGTACGTTTTACATTACCAAAACGCACGAGTGCGTAATGACATACATTACGATACTGAAATTGGTGAAATAAGAGACCCTTTACGAGCAAATGTGTTATAAAAATAGTTACAGTTCGTAATTATGAACTACAGTTTTATAGCTTGGTAATACTTACTCTAAGCCTCTTCCATTATAATCGGTTCATTAGATAAGGAAGACTCGATTTTTAAAACTTCGAGTTTCGCAGAATAAAATTTGAAAAGAAAGTACATACTTTCAAAGTTTGAATTAAAAGTTTTACTTTGGGTGTAATCTCGTTTATTTACTTGGACGTACCTCTGACTAACTCTTAAACAGTTTAATTTTAATTTCACAGACATTCTCTAAAGAAATGGTAGATCTAAAGAGTTCTACCGATGCTGTGACTAGTTTTATGACATCGTAATCAAATCCCAATGATATTTCTACTAGATTTTACTAAAATAATTATCTCCCTTGTGTTGGTTATCTTGAAAAAGGCATTTTAAGAATAATAGCCTTTTCTACTAAAATCCTTTTTATTAATATTATAAACGCGAAAGCTTGTAAGGATGTGTTTGCATGTTTGTTCCTCTTTCACGCAAAAACTACTGATCCGATTTGGATGAAACTTGAAATATATTTTGTCCATGACCTGGACTAACACTTAAGCTACTTTTTATCCCGAAAAATCAATGGGATCCCACGGGACGCGAACGAAGTCGTGGGCGGAAGTTAGTAAGCAATATTATTTATACTACACCTGCTTGGAAAGTACCTTGATACTTTATCAAATTTACGGTAGAAAGTACGTCATTGCATATCGAACAAATATGCGGGGAGAAAACGCATCTGAGCGGGAGAGAAAAGTGTATGAAAATCCATTTCTTACGTGGTTTTTCTTTTTAAATTTTGGGTAAGACTACGCGCCGGTAACCTAAATATCAAAAGCCAAAAGGTTTTTACAGTGAGTTTTTATCTCCAAGTTTGCAAAATTCGCAAAATGACACTGGCCACTAGCTGTGTGTTGGATGGTGTCGGGCTGGCAGTGCGACCCTGCGGCGGCAGGATAAACAATTTGAAAAAAGAACATGTCAAAATTGCAGACGCCATTGGCGCCATTTTCAATTTGTGTGTTGTTTGAGGATTCAGTTTTAGTTTTTTATTTTCCTCGTAGGTGTAGTATAAAGCACTATGTATCACTCGAGAGAAAGTGCGATTCCCGATCTCGGGTGTTTTAAAGCCCTCGCCTACCCTCGACGGTAATCGGTCACTTTGTCCTCTCGGTGAACAATGTACTATTCCACGTCCGTCTTGCGCAATAGTGGACACTTGACTAAACCTCTTTTTTAGTTAGATTTACGGTCAACTTAACGAATTGACTGACTTTACTAAATAGATAATAGGCCTTTACATCTATTTAAGATAGAGCGTCGGGAGACAACCTATGTCTACACTTAACGACACACTGCAGTGCCTGGGACAATGTTTAGATGGAGTAGGCTTCCTTTACTTAATATTATTTCAAATATACTTAACATTGGTCTTGAAGATGAGTATACGCTGAATAAACGTTATCTTATCTTTTATCTTATCTTATACTAGAACTACAGAGAAGCTAGATCAATATTATGAACAAGTATTGAACAAAAACTGTGAGAGTGCAAAATGAGCCTTAAATGTTCCTTAATAAAATACATTATCATTTAACATTGGTGCTGATTTTAATTTCATCCAATTGAAATCATCATTTCAAACTTCATGAAAAATATTCATTCAAGCCATTCAAGCACTTATCGTAAATGGATTAAGGTTGGTTTTGCGCTGCAATTAATTAGTGTTATGTTAATGGGGCTTGCAATGCTTTCAAACCGATGTGACATCAGAAGTGGTGTGTCATCAACAGGAAGTAATTAACTATTTGTTCTCGATCGGAACTAGAACGTAAAAATAGACACGATTTTTGAAGTTATACTTCTAATGCGACTTCCAACAAGGTTGCGTTATGACAGAGACTAGCTGCTAACTATCGTTAATAGGTGGCAGTGTTCAGCATTTGACCGTCCATGTTTTTGAAGTTATACGACTTCCAACTGACAGCGTCAAACAAAAGAAAAAGAAACATAGCCGTAAATTTCAACCATCAGGAGTGAGCTCTGTTGGCGGAACGGTGATACCGTCGGACTGCAGTCAGACCGACAACGGGATACGAGTTCAAATCCAAACCGACATTGTAGACTTTTTGCAGCTTTTTACTTTTTATTTTGAAGTGAAAATTTAGTACTGCATATTGGTTAAGTACATAAAAATAAATACTAAATTAATTTAACATTAAACACAGAGCGAGAGTGAATGCGTGGCACTCGAAGTATAACTTCTTCCGCGCGTAGGGACTCCACGCACTGGTTTTATATAAAGTGGTCTTCAAGGACATTATAATAGACTGGTTTTGAAATCCTCGTAAACAGAATTTATAACATAAGCAGACCAAAAAAATACTGACAAAAAATAATCGACTCTCGCAGCGGATTTTGAAGTGGAAACTGTTCCCGATATGATGTTATAAGTGCACTGTATTTTTATTTATTTTATTTATTTATTTATAGTAAAGATAAAAACAAGTAACACACTTAGATCAAAACATTTAGGAATACAATACATTAGGGAACAGTAGGGAGTGACTTCATTGTATGGTCGCAGGAATGAAGTTTTGTGTTTTATAGTGAAGCCAGGCATCCATGTTGGCACATAGTCTTGACCCCACACTAGGATACCCTGTGTCGTGGGTATCAACGACCACAAACCAAGTAGGTACCCGAAACTTCACATTGACAGGCGTCATGGCTCAGTCGGTAGTAGCTCTGCCTTCCGTGCTGTGGGTCGTGGGTTCGATCCCCACCGAGAACAAACATTTGTGTGGCAAACATAGATGTTTGTTCTGTGTCTGGGTGTTTCTATGTATTATAAGTATGTATTTACAAAAAAAAATTATGTATGTATTCTATCAGCCATCTTGTTTCCATCGTACAAGCTTTGCTTAGTTTGGGACTAGAAGGCGTTGTGTTAAGTGTCCGTGAATATTTATTTATTATTTATTAATTGTATGCACCGCAGAATGCAGCAAGTAGCAAGTACCTAGCAGTTATATATTAAGTTAAAAGTGTATTACAAGATTTACAAGTCGATTTGAGGGAGGCGCACTATACTCCACACTAGGGTTACCTGTCTCGTATTAATTGACTAGTACCAGGTACTCTTATGTCTAACTTATATCTATTCTGTCGTGTATAGAAACATACTTCTGAACTTGCCCAGTGAAACATAAAGGTAAATAAATAGATTACAAAAGGTCCGCTATGACTTTCAAGAAGTTCCACGCAATAAATCAGTCAAATTAATAGTCCTATCTTTTACTTAGTAAAAACACAAAAGGATTATTCAGAGTCAAAGTCTAAAAACGTTTATTCAATAAAATGTCACTCATCATCATCATCATCATCATCAACCTATATCAATCCACTGCTGGACGTAGGTCTCTCCCAAGACGCGCCACTGAGCCCGGTCTTCGGCTCTTCTCATCCAAAATGTCACTGATCACTTTGAATCGTCATTAAGAATCGTTTTATAATCTAGGTGCTACTTCCTCACGACCAAAGCTTAAAAAACGGGCAAGAAACTAAGTACGGCCTCGTTTCTAGCGCTTCTTCCAAAGAAAATGTACTTAACTAGCTTCCGCCCGCGACTTCGTTCGCGTCCCGTTGAATCCCGTTGATTTTCCGGGATAAAAAGTACGCTATGTGTTAATCCAGGTCACGGGCAATATATTTATTCCAAGTTACGTTCAAATCGGATCAGTAGTTTTTGCGTATGAAAGAGTAACAAACATCCATACATTCTTACAAACTTTCGCGTTTATAATATTAGTAGGAAGGATCGATCGCAGAGTATCAACTTTACTAGTAGGTATTACTGATGTCTACCATCCGTAATAATTCATTTTCGCGAACATATTTCACTTTTACATTCTGTAAAACTCCCCAACCCTTTTTCGTTTAATTTATGACTTGTATAAATCATAGTAGGGGTATGTAAACACAAAATTCACCCGACGCCGCCCGCGGGCTGTCAAGCGCAGACGGACAATGCCTATGCGAAACGTAAACATATTTATAACCAACTTTAAAAAAGGAGAAGGTTCTCAATTCGGTTGTATTTTTTTTATGTTTGTTACCTCAGAACTCCGTCATTTATGAACCGATTTGAAGAAATCTTATTCTTTATCTGAAAGAGTATGCTTCCAGATTGGTCCCATAAAATTTTTATCAAAATCAGTTCAGTAGTTTGGCAGTTAAATAAGAATAACACGAAAAAACACGTCATTCACTTACACGACACTGCGTATTTGCTTTCCTGTGACGTTTCTGTGGTGTTTACAATCAATAGAACAGTCCCAATGAACTGTTATCATCATCATCATCATTTGATAATGAATGCGTATCAAATTGAAGTCGGTTTTTCCAGTTTTTTAAACTTATAAATTATTATTATGACACTAGGTGCCCCCGCGACTTCGTTGCGTCCCGTTGGATCCTGTTAATTTTTCGATATAAAAAGTACCCTATGTGTTAATCTAGGCACAGATTATATAATACTATACTAGTATCTAGGTTACGGACAATATTATATTCCAAGTTTTATTCAAATCGGATAAGTAGTGTTTACGAGAAAAAGTAACAAACATCCATCAATCCATCAATCCATCAATCCATCCATCCATCCATACTTACAAACTTTCGCGTTTATAATATTAGTAGGATAGGATATACGTTGTATTATTTTGTATCTAGCCTAGAATTATATTCGACTGTAGATACTTTAAAAACGCTCCCATTAAAATTATTGCAAATTTCTTAAAATAAGTTTTACTTATTTACTTAGAAGCCAAATTTTGAAAAATATACTAAAAAAAAATTTCCATCCAATAGTTAATCGGATTACCTGGATTTTTATTACCATCAAAAACACATTCATATTATTAAAACTCTCATCAAAAGGAACTTCGTTAATCGCTGGTTTTAAAAAAACCGTCACCATTCGTAATTGGCCCTCAATTAGAAGAAGTACTTACTTGCCCATCGTAGAGTTGACGTAGACATTAACAACCTCCTCTTATTTCTTAAGTTAGTTAGAAAATCAGTTGGTATGCTGTTGCGTTAGTGCCCGCGAACGAGTGACTGTTGTTCAGTGGGGGGTATCGTTGTCTTATGAAAACCTAGGCTTAAACCTGGCAGGTTTTCTGAACTGTTTTCATTGATTGAGTGAGCGAAGCGAACGAGATCTTAGTGACAACTTGGGCAAAAATGCTTTGTATGTTTGTTCGTCGAGATCTTTTGAACCGCTTATCTGATCTTCACAGAATTTAGTAGGTATACGGATATTACTCTAAAGTTTTACTGGTTTGAAAAATAAAGTAAATCGGTCAAGGGGTTGGAAAGTTATGAGGCAAAGTTATGAGGAAAGTTAAGAGTGTAAAAAAAATAATCGTACCAAAATATCAAGTGGGGTGTCATATGATAGGGCTTTGCGTAGACATTCCAAAACCGTTTTTATTTTTATTCTAGGTCTAATAGTTTTTGAGTTGTTGCAAAAATTATAAAATTGGCAAACCCAGTATAACGTGAGATACCATTTCTTGGAGTCTCAATGATTTTATAGTTCAAGTAAGACTGGTACTTAGCTAGACGGCGATTTCGAAGCGATTTGCAAAGTTTATTACAACCATTGGTCAATAAAAATGGTTTGGGTTTTATTAACCTCCGACCATCACGAGATCTCAGTTCGGGGCGAACTACTAGTACTAAATCATTGGTATTCGGTGACTAAATAGTGACATTAGCGCAATTCAGCGCGTTTTTTCCGTCAAAAGCTTCTTGTTCTTGTATAGCCACGTCACTTGACATTATGCTGGGCAGCGAACGCAGTTCAGAGGTTGCGATATTGGGGCAGAAACTTTTTTGGTTATTGTCGATTTCTATCAGCTATTACGTCACTACGTGCGCACTTTCATACAAACCCGTAGATGCGATATGAGAGACTGTTGCGGAGGCAAAAGTTACTCAGGTGATCAAAATATTCTCATTTTTTCTCATTTATCAATTTTTCCGTTTATTCCCACCTGTTCTGTTGAGTAGTTCTGTTGACAGAACTACTGGGATTTTTTTCCCCATTAGTTCTGTCCACTAAAAAATGGGAATACAATTCCCACTTGTCCTGTTGAGTAGTTCTGTTGTGATTCAAACTATTTACTTCTCCATGCAATCAATTAGAAGAAGATGCATTGTTTTCTTCTGTTAAAGCGTGCCAACTGAAATCAGTTTAACGAAGGACAAATAAACCGATTGAAAACGATGCTGTGATCAGAGTGTACCAAATGCAATTGGTTAACAGTAATATAGACATACCTTTGTTTTTAGAGAAACTAAAACGAATTTTTCCAACATAACGGTCGATTTTTATCAGTCACCGTTTTTTGAAAATTCACAGCTAAAGTTGATCTACAAATAATTACTTTGTGATTAATCCCTTGAAACCCCGCACAGGCGATGGATGCTACTAAAGTATAAATTATTTATTTCATTCATACAGGATGTACTGTACATTTATTAATTTAATTTATACACAGGGTAAGTCTCTGCGGTGATTACGTATTTTGCGACAGGTCCACGACGGATTAAACTTTAAATATTTATGTACACAGACATATTTATGCACTCTAGAGTAGGTATGTGTTAATAATTATCTCGGTAAAATCAAGCACCTACTTAAAGATATACCTACTTGGGATTTTGTTGGGATGTCATAAGAATTTCAACACGGTTTTTAGTGACTTTTATGACATCCCAACCAAACTCAAACGATATTTAGACTAGACTCAAAAAATATCCATTGGCGCACGACCGGATTTGAGCACAATAAGACCACCTATTGTAGGACTTGTATTATTTTTGTCCTCAATAAATATTTATTTATTTATTTACTTTACTTATCATATATATCTTTAAACGAGAAATTTATATATATATATATACATGAATCTCGGAAACGGCTCAAACGATTTTCATGAAATTTAGTATACAGGGGATTTCGGGGGCGATAAATTTATCTAGCTAGGACTCATTTTCAGAAAATGTCGTTTTATTCGTGTTTTCATGTAGCCCCAATAGTGCCACTTAAACAGAAAAATGTGACTCTTCCCGACATCTATTGGCAAATAAACTAGTCGATAACGCTTTAATAAGTTAATTAAGTATGCATTAAAATGTGAATAATACTTGCTTACCCCATCACTAGACCCTAAATTGTCATAGGTGCGGTTCGAGGAAGTAAAACTTAACATTTATACCTACTGTTTGAACCGCACCCAAATAGGTGCGGTTCGAGGAAGTACTTGGGTGCGTTTCGCCTAGGTGCGATTCATTTAGGTGCGGTTCGAGGAATGCCCCACTATAACAGCTTGATGCTCGGCACGCAAAAGGCACGCGTTGAAACTAGACGCCGCCGCCGCGGCCTTATCAATGGAATTGGATACCTGGCACATAGTCTGTTTGGAGTACTTGACGAACAATTTGCACAGCAGTATGAGCAAGACATAAACTTAATTAAAGGCGATCAAAAACATTTGGCTCGGTTGTGGAAGAACCAAACATCAGTAGTTGAATCTGAATACAACTTACTGAAAAGAGTGCAACAATCAATGAATAATCAACACAAATTATTTAACCAGCAACTCATCACTCTAGAGAAAAATTCTAACACATTTGCAAAACAAATCGAGACCTCGGTAAATAACAATGACTTTGCCCTATCATCAATTATTGCCAACAGTATCCTAATGGACCTGAAAAACATTCAACAAACACTGGTAGATACCATCACTGATATACACTATGGGAAACTCAATATGTATCTGTTAACACCAAAGCAACTACGGAATGAGTTAAATATCATATCAGGGCAACTTTCCAAGGACTTGATCTTACCCATAAGCAACATGCAAACAGAATTATCAAGCATATATCATTTATTAAAGGTGAAGGCTAGAGTAACTAATCTTTACTTGATATTTGAGATTAAAATTCCGCTGATCACCAGGGACACTTACGACATGTACAAGCTCATACCTATTCCTCGCCAGCACAGAAATGAGATGATCGTAATCACACCTATAGCAGAATACGTAGCACTGAACATTCAAAAGGACTCGTATATCAGCCTATCGGAAAACGAAATTCAAAACTGTCTTCCTTATGACTCATCAACACGTCTATGTCCATTACGAAGACCTATTCATCATATGACGTCAGACGAAAATCTTTGTGTTATGGACCAGTCATTAAATCAATGTAAGACTGATACACAAATATGTGCAGCCACCTGGTCCGAACTAAATCAGATAAATACATACTTGTATTTTATGTGCGATATACGTACCATACGAATCATATGTGGGAATCAAGTTACCGCAGTGCAAGTCAGCAAGGCCGGTATAATGACCCTTGGAGACGGCTGTGTCATCAAGGGCGAGCGCTATGAAATATTCGCTCACAACAGACAAACGAATCAATTGAAGACACGAGCAGGTATCATACAAGTAGAGATTCCTCCAATCAATAATATAATCAATTTATCAATACCAATCAAAGCTTCTAATTCACACGAATTGGAGAATCTGAACAACGAGAAGGATCTGCAGAACATTGGTACACAAATAAAGAACTTGAAATCAGCCGAAGTCAACGTAGAGCTATCAGATCTATCATATCATGATGTGCACCAGTTCGTGGTCCTATATCTTGTGGTTGGCGCAGGACTCCTGGCCCTCGCCGTGTTCGCGTGGCGGCGAGGTCGACTGCGCTGCTCTGCGGGAATCACGCGCTCCCCCACCCCTACACCGGCGGCCTCTCACAACGAGCCCTCAACCAACATGAGTGTTCACTATAACACGACTCCGGCGCCGACACCAACATCAAGCACTAGCACCAACATCATTGAAAAAGACACTAAAGTGAATCAAAGTGCGCGTAGTAAATCTAGTGTAGCTACCTCACCTATTTTTATCGATCGATTCATTAAAAGTGAAGTGCAGTAGATTATTGAAATATCTTAAGCAAGACATTACAGTGACTTTATATTTTTTATTATGATTTTATACTTTTACACTACTAGTTTGTTTTATCAGTTTAAGCTTATCATTTATAAATCATGTTTAATTGTATTCTTTTCCCTCGGGAGCATGTACAATTTACCTAAATTGCACATTAGCGCCTTTGCATGCGGTGCATTTTTATGATTGCCTAAGCTTAAATTATCAGTATGCGTTTGACCGTGGTCGCGTGTATTCATTAAATATTATCAATCAATCAATTATCAGTTTTTACATCTTATCATTAACTATCATCTAAGTTTGTAGGGTAATAATCCTACCATAATACTATTTTTGTTAATTGAGAGCAACTAACTGCTTTAACTGGCGTTAAATGGCGTAGTTAAGCAACACAAAGCCAATGAGTGTTTGGTTTAAAGTTAGACCAAGAAAATGAATTGTTTATTTATATTATGTGTGTCTTTTTAACACACGTGTTTACAAAAAAATTAAAAAAATACCGAGCAAAGCTCGGTCAAACACCTGTTTTATTTTATATCTACAAGGATCAAAAATTAGGGTTGCAGTAGACCACTTCAAGAGAAGAGAATTGAACCCTAAAGTTACATGCTCCACAGACTCAAACACTTGAAGATTTCTTGTCGCAGGTCGAGTGTGAAGTACCCTCAGTTCATTCAGGGATATCAAAGTGACGTTACCAACACATTATTGACTGAACCTCAAGTCTTGACTAAGACCGGTCAATATCACATTTCACTGCTTCCAAATTGAGTTGGTGTCTGAGCGATTGCATTTTACTTGACCATTGAGCATAGACTTTTGATATAACCAATCGTATTTTAAAACAAGATTCAATGGAAACTTAATAATTTTATTTTGAATTTTATATTTTTTGACAGGTAATCATACATTTGAAACGATATCGGATGGAACTCCAGAGGGGCTAGTACGAGTTTTCAGTGTATAGGTACGTATTGTGTGTGTGAAACGTCTGACGCCCAGCACACCAGTGGGCGCTGATTTGTATGGAGACACAAATCGGATTCTTTGACAAGCTCGAAATGCGAGTACGGGCTTGGTGTAGACAAAGCTTTTCAATGAATCCGCTCAGTGTCTACATACAAATCAGTGCCCACTGGTGTGCTGGGCGTCAGACGTTTCACACCAGATTTACACACCAAAACTCGTACTAGGCCCTCAATGTGAATGTAGTCGAAGCCAGGCGCCAGGTGCTACGTTAGTATGTTGTGTACATTTGACGTTTACTTACTACAAAAACACGTAAACGAATTTTTGAAGTTATACTGTGTTCTGAAGAATTATTCAATATGATGCCTACAGCCACTTTCTACCATCGCACTGCTCGCCAACGACATTCATCCACACACCCTAGAGCCAGGGTGGTCGCGCACCGTCCGGTTTCAGAGGAATTTCCTCCCGCGAACACTCAGGTTGTGGAACGATCTTCCTGTCGAGGCTTTCCCTATTGACTACAATATGGGGCATTTCAAAAAGGGTGTTTTAAAATTCTTCAAGGGTCGGCAACGCGCATGTGATACCTCTGGTGTTGCAGGCGTCCATAGGCTACGGTAACCGCTTCCCATCAGGCGGGCCGTACGCTTGTTTGCCTACTTAGTAGTATAAAAAAATACTTCTAATGCGACTTCCAACAACGTTGCGTTATACGGGAGGACATAGTCTTCCCCGAATCGAAAGAGACAGAGGCTAATACGCTACAAATGCTACAATCAAATATAGATGGCAGTGTTCAGCAATTCAGCATTTGACCGCCCGTGTTTTTGAAGATAAACGACTTCCAACTGACAGCGGGGGGAATAGAATGAGACGCTATAATCAAAATATAAAAAGATACGCTACAATCAATATAATGTATAATAGATGGCAGTGTTCATGCAACATTTTACTTTTTATTTTGAAGTGAAAATTTAGTACAGCATAAAAATAAATACTAAATTCATTTCACATTAAACACAGAGCGAGAGTTAATGCGTGGCACTCAAAGTATAACTTCTTCCGCGCGTAAGGACCGCACGCACTGGTTTTTTTTTATGGAGAATCCTCATTTTTTTAATTGCCCGCTAGTGGCGCTGCTCAATCTCTATACAAAAACATAGTTTACGCCAACTTTGTAGTATACGTAAAACGAACACACTAACCTGGATATGCTCTGCAACCATCATCACTTCAGTTTGTTTAGGTTTACGTGATTCTTAGTGTTAGTTTTTCGTCAATCTGATCTTGATATCGGTTAGACAAACCCTTCAGCAGTTTTGTGAATGTGAAACAAGCCATTGAGTGCTTGAGTGACAAAGCTCGGTATATCTCGCAAGACTGCCTTTGTGGCGACGCGGCGCGGCGGCTCGCCCATTGTCTAACTAAATTACAATTTCACTGACACTCTGATTTTTCATTTTTACAGCCAGAACTCTGGTTCTTTGTTTTTGTAAATAAAATAATAATTTTTATTTAATCTTTACTTCTAAGAAAATATAGATTTTTACGTTCATTCCGTTCATCCTCTTTACGTTCATTCCCGTTGATCCTCTTTATTGGGTTAAATAATCTTATGCCATAGCTAGTAGCTAGATACTTACAAAAAGAATAGTTTTTTGAGCTAATAAAGTTGTTTACTTCGTTTATTGATCGAGTGAGCGAAGCGAACGAGATCTTAGTTACAACTTGGGCAAAAATGCTTTGTATGTTTGTTCGTCGAGATCTTTTGAACCGCTTATCCGATCTTTACAGAATTTGGTAGGTATATACGGATATTACTCTTAAATTTTACTGGTTTGAAAAATAAAGTAAATCGATCAAGGGGTTGGAAAGTTATGAGGTTCGAAAGGGAGTAAAAAAAAAAGTCGTACCAAAATATCAAGTGGGGTGTCATATCATAGGGCTTTGCGTAGACATTTCAAAACCATTTTTATTTTTATTCTAGGTCTAATAGTTTTTGAGTTGTTGTAAAATTATAAAATTGGCAAACCCAGTATAACGTGAGCTACCATTTCTTGGAGTTTCAACGATTTTATAGTTCAAGTAAGACTGGTACTTAGCTAGACGGCGATTTCGAAGCGATTTGCAAAGTTTATTACAACCGTTGGTCAATAAAAATTGTTTGGGTTTTATTAACACCCAACCATCACGAGATCTCAGTTCGCGGCGAACTACTAGCTTAGGTAAGTATAATGTACCTCGTGTATGTATAATAATGTATATGGCTACTGTTCTAGTTCAGAAAATAATACTTATTTCATATAGAAAAACAATAAATCAAAATATAAATATAATAATTCATATTTTCTCGAATATTGGAAAGGGTTTGGTGACGATAAAACATGAATTATTGTATTTTCGTTGCTATCAAATACAGAGTATGGAGAATAGGGGTCAGCCCGCATCAGATACATTTATCCGTTTCTACTGTCTGACTTATCAAAAACAAAAAGCATAATAAAATACACCCGTAATGTCATGACGTGTCTACTGTTCAGTACACTATCAATAGTACATTGTTCACCGAGAGAAAAAAGTGAAGCCCGAGCCGTAGGAGAGGGATTTAAAACACCCGAGATCGGGAATCGCACTTTCTCTCGAGTGATACATAGTGCTTTATACTACACCTACGAGGAAAATAAAAAACTAAAACTGAATCCTCAAACAACACACAAATTGAAAATGGCGCCAATGGCGTCTGCAATTTTCACATGTTCTTTTTTCAAATTGTTTATCCTGCCGCCGCAGGGTCGCACTGCCAGCCCGACACCATCCAACACACAGCTAGTGACCAGTGTCATTTTGCGAACTTGGAGATAAAAACTCACTGTAAAAACTTTTTGGCTTTTGATATTTAGGTTACCGGCGCATAGTCTTACCCAAAATTAAAAAAGAAAAACCACGTAAGAAATGGATTTTCATACACTTTTCTCTCCCGCTCAGATGCGTTTTCTCCCCGCATATTTTGTTCGATATGCAATGACGTACTTTCTACCGTAAATTTGATAAAGTATCAAGGTACTTTCCAAGCAGGTGTAGTATAAAATTATGTTTTTTTTTATGTTGACAATTATTTTTAGGAACAAAAAGTGGATGAGTGCAGTTATATAGAGTCAAAGCGAAAGACTTATTGATTTTGTAGGGTGTAAGTTTAGGTCACGCAAAATAAAAAGTAAAACTGCTGTAAGCTTGGGATAGTTACACTGCCTTTTGTCTTTTGCAACAAACAGATTCAAATTCAATCAAAAATTGATACAATACGGTGTAACTATTCTAAGATTCATCATCATCATCATCATCATCATCATCATCATCATCATCATCATCATCATCATCATCATCATCATCATCATCATCATCATCATCATCATCATCATCATCATCATCATCATCATCATCATCATCATCATCATCATCATCATCATCAACCTATATCGGTCCACTGCTGGACGTAGGTCTCTCCCAAGACGCGCCACTGAGCCCGGTCTTCGGCTCTTCTCATCCAGTGTTTGCCAGCTACATGTCTCAGATCGTCACCCCACCTAGCCGGAGGGCGTCCTACACTACGCTTCTAAGATTATTCTGATTAAATCGAGTTTATATATAAGGTTTTCTAACTAGCAGCTGTCATGGCATATACCCGATAATTTTATGTTCATTAGTGACGTCTATGATATTATAAAATTTCTCTACGAAAACATAGTGAGGATACCCGCGGCTCAGTCGGCTATGCACGTATTGACGATGTCTTTCCTATGGATATCGACTAAGCTGAGAAAATAGTATAGGTGCTACAAGCCTACTTCATCTAAACACTGTCCCAGGCACTACCGTGTCCAGTGTAGGCCTAGGTTGCCTCCTGACGCTGTATAAATCATCTTCAATAGATGTAAAGGCCTATTTCTCTGGAAGGTATCTACTACCTCGTTCACATTATGCTCATGCCGCTGCCGGCATTATTGCCGCAGACTTATTGCCACAGCAACATCGCCTTTATTCTCATTTCCGAGCAAGGGCATGAGTTTGGGCCGGGAGCCGGGACAAAGGCATTATCGTGTTTACATTATGCTCGTGCCTACTTCTCTGCTCAAGTCCCTGTCGACTGCGGCATTGTGTGAATGCAACATACGAAATTGATCATAACCCATCGACACCCTTTCAGCCTGGAACACAGCAATGTACGCCAACATTTAAATATTCACCTAATAGGTACCTATAGAAGATAGGTGATACCATAACTTCATCTCAGTCGCTCTCACTTCACTGCACTGTTTCCACGTGAACGATTCGATATACGGTCGAAGTTTTGAACAACTTTCCTAATTCATTGAGCACGTTCTATTTCCGCCCAAGGGCTATAATTTATACACATCTCACTGATACTATAATTGCAAATGACGACATTAGGGCTGCCCCCATATCGTAAGCTCTGAGCTGCTTTCGCTGCCCAGCATAATGTCATGTGATGTGATACGAAAACAAGAAGCTTTTGACGTCAAAAAACGCGCTGAAACGCGCGAATGTCACTATTTAGTCACAGAATACCTACGATTTAGTATGAAAACAGTTCAGAAAACCTACCACGATTAAACCTGGCAGGTTTTTATGAGACGATTGCCCTCCTGGACCGATTTGGATAATACTTTAGCGTGCATAATATCTGTGAAAACTACGATTTTTAAAAAGGTTTTCATAGAGTTCCGAAGAAGTAAAGTTTTTTCTTTTTACAGTTTATAGACGAACCCCCTTCGTGAAGTAAGCTCAGTATCGATATTCCAGTAATCGGTTCTTGCACGCTAGTCACGCGTGAAGCAGTATTTTATGACTTATAAATGCGTTTAAGCACCTATGCCGAATATTCGTGATCTATCTGCAAGAGTTATGCGTTTATGACTTGTTGAGAGAGGCGTGACAGCTCAGTCGGTATAGCTCTGCCTTCCAGGTTGGTTGTGGGGTCGATCCCCACGGAGAACAAACATTTTTCACTCACTCACGCAGGGGAAAAGTGGAATGAGTCTGTATTATGCCTAAATGTATTTACAAAAACAAAATGTTTTCTATCAGCAATCTAGTTCTTATAGTACAAGCTTTGCTTTTTTTTGTACTAGAGGGCGTTGTTTCCATGAACTTTCTCTCGGGCGTAGCTTCCGATTCCGACTCTGAGCGGTCACTATTATTGGGTGGGTGACCATTAGTGGCATTACATCTGAGCGCTTCCGTGCTTCGGAGGGCACGTTAAATTGTCGGTCCCGGCTCTATAGTAGGTGCCAAATTACACCGCAATACAGGTCATTCACCCACCTTCACTACGATGTCGCAAAATTCAATTTATGTGTGGCAAATAGATGTTTGTTCTGTGTCTGGGTGTTACTATGTATTATAAGTATGTATTTACAAAAAAAAAAAAGTATATAAGTATTATATCAGCAATCTAGTTCCCATAGTACAAGCTCTGCTTAGTTTGGGACTAGAGGGCGTTGTGTGTAATGTCCAAGAATATTTATTTATATTTATTTATTTAAACCGTACGTTTTACATTACCATAACGCACGAGTGCGTAATGACATACATCACGATACTGAAATTGGTGAAATAAGAGACCTTTTACGAGCAAATGTGTTATAAATAATAAAATGTAATTGTTAGAAATAGTTAGATTTGCAGATACTGTGAATTTTACGACACATAATGTCGAGACATCGTTATGACGGCGTAACAGACAGCGCAAGTGTCGCGTTGAGAAGTTTATAGAGGTAGGGAATGCAGTTATGTTACCGTAGGGAACTAACTTGTTAGGCTGCGAGCGCACTCAGCGACCAAGTCGCGGCAATCATAAAATATAATTATAAACGAGCGATAAAACAGCTCTGCAGTAACTGTAAAACGAACTGTTCAAATAATAACGAAATAGGTGTTCTAAATGTTTATTTAAGTACTAAAAGCGACATCTGTTGTCATTGTCAAAAAAATCAAAATTTGCACAGAAAAGCAAAATACGCAATGTCGTGTACACTGTACGTGTATGACGTGTTTTTTCCAGATATTCTTATTTAATTGCCAAACTACTGAATCAATTTTGATAAAATGTTTATGGGACCAATCTGAAAGCATACCCTTTCAGATAAAAAAATATTTTTTGAAGTCGGTTCATAAATGACGGAGTTTTGATGTAACAAAGATAAAAAAAAACCACCGAATTGAGAACCTCCTCCTATTTTAAAGTCGGTTAAAAATAGAAATATAATTACTACCCCGCATATATAGATTTTATTCAAACCTCAATGATATCGGATACACATAGGTTTGACGTTTAATATGATCTTATTTTATCTTTTTTTTTTTGCAACCAGAAAATGGCCAGTGCTTTTGTGATTATTTTAATAATATAAGAAAGTAAGTCCACAATACCCGTACCGGAAACCCCACGGGTTTCGCAATGATATACGAACGGCTGCTTTCACACAACCACCGATACGACATCTACACGATATTGGAGAGCTTAATGTCAAATATCTTTTATTCAGTAACATTACAATGATCATTTATAATAGGCTAATAAAGTAGGTAATTCTAGGTTACTTAATGGAACTCGTTGCCGGCGTCTGTGTTCCCGAACGACTATAATTTGGAAGTTTTCAAGAATAGAGTGGATAGGTATCTTTTGGGTAACCGTGCTACATCGTCGACCACATCATTGCTTAACATCAGGTGAGATTGTGGTCAAACGGTTGCCTATATTGTAAAAAAAAAACTTACAAGCAGAAGTTGCTAATCTGGTACTACTCATAAACGCTTTCACCCTTCTTCTTCTTTAATTTATGCCCTCTGTCCATCCATCATTTCGACAGACAATATTGCCATTGTCAAGTGAATAACTTGAAATCAGACAAGTCAAGTCATTCGTCAAGTCGGCTGTCGTTTGTTTCGACGGCGAATTTTTTTTTTTTTTTATACATTTTTAGAAATGGTAGATTTTCCCTTCAAAAATTGGAAATTTCCATCATACGAAGAAACTATTAAATAAACATTAATTCCAATAGCTCATACTTTATGGTCTTATATCAAGTATTATTGATGAAAATGCCACCGTAATTAAACAACAATACCTATCCACAGTAACACAATTTTTTTTTTTTTTTTTTTTTTTTATGCCATAGCTGGCAGACGAGCAGGCGGGCCACCTGAAAAATATTAAAATCAAACTGCGATATTATTTTGCTTCTAAAAATGTCAGAACTCATCCAAGTCCAGCGGGCCTAGGATGCGCACACGAGATATTTGTCATGTCGTTCTGTCTTAATGTAAAGTATTCGGGCCAGTTTCTGAACTATTGCATTATCTGTGGTAATGCTGTCGAGAACCCGTGCCTGTGAATCTTAAACTTTTGACATTTCTCCATGACTATTATTTCGTCCTCAGAGAGGTACGACGACTAAGAAGTGTCACAAGTGTACAATAAGAAGGCGCGTTTTGTCGACAACATTACCACAGATAATGCAAAAGTTCATAAACTGGTGCAAAATGCTTACATTATGACAGAGCGACATGACAAATAAATATCTCGCGTGCGCATCCTATAGCCCTGCAGCTCTCACACTGCGTCAATGTCATATCGGTATCGTGTTGATATCGGAGGCGGCCAGTGTGCAAACAATCGCGTTGAATTATACATAGGGTTTTTCTCCTTAAAACCGCTGTCGTATGTACATAATACTGGAAGATTCAGCGCAGTTTTATTGGTCTCCCTTTGGTTTTTTGTTTGTTTTTTGTGGCTATCTTATCTATGTGCGAAAAGATGTATTGCTGTGTCAGAATGTCCTTCCGGCAAATGCGAAAATGTGGCTTTTTCATACGATAAAATGATAAGATGGCCCACTTTATATTGAGCTAACCTCTGGATATAACAATGAATAAATTATTGGCATACTTAGTGTGTTCGTTTTACGTATACTATATACAAAGATGACGTAAACTATTATTTGTATAGAGATTGAGAAGCGCCCTTAGCGGGTAGTTTACAAAACGAATGATTTTCCATACAAAATCATAGTTTACGTGAACGCGAACCTCACGATGTTTTTTTCGCCGTTTGTGACACCTACTGCGTATATTTTAGAATGTTTAGATGACTGGATTTGAACCCACTACATTAGAGTCGGAAGGTAGGCTAGCTACCACTAGACAACCGATGCTTCATCAATGAAATACCTATGAGATAATTCACACATCCAAAAAGGATTCGTCCTGAAAGACATTGCACATTTTTTATGGTTTTGAAAGCACTACCCAACTGCTCCTCTATATAATATTGGACTTGGCTAAGACGACAGGTAAGTCTACCGAGGACGGATCCTATGTAACATTGGGCTACCTTCATCTGAGTCACAAAAGTGTAAAATTAAGAGCCATATCACAATACGTCAGAGCTCGATATCTGTCAAATTTTGATACCAGAGCCTTCACCCTGCAGCAAACAGAGGGCGCACATTGAACGTCGCTTTACGCTTGATTTTTTACATTATACCTAACTAATCTTGGTACTTGAAGATTAGGTAGTTAGAGTCATCAAATTAAATAAATGTCACCAATATTATTACACTCAGGCTGGAATACTCAAGGACTGAAATACTCAAGTCATTCAAATTTGAGCACCACTTAAAATTGCTCTGCCTCTGTTTGACATTACTCATTTGTAAGAGATAGCAATAATTTAAGCGGGACTTAAATTAGTGGGGTTTGAGTGGCGTTTGAATATTTGAGAATTAGTTTGTCAAATACATACATGCATTTTTATCCATGTATATACTCGTATACTTGTATGTATTCGTACGTCTATATATGCGTGTATACGTATATTTCGTGTATACCAGCTTCCGCTCGCGTCTTCGTTCGCGTCCCGTTGGATCCCGCTCATTTTTCAGTGTCAAACATCAAACGGCTATATCTCAGAAAGTATTCACTCTAGAGTTCTCGTTCCACAACTAAATGAAAGGTGTGATCAAGATCTAAATTTTTGATGACAGCTGTCAAACTTCGAACGCCTATATCTCAGAAACTACTCGCCCTAAAGTTCTCGTTCCAAAACCAAATGAAAGGTGTGATCAAAATCTACATTTTTGATGACAGCTGTCAAACTTTAAACATCTTTATCTCGGAAACTACTCACCCTAGAGTTCTCGTTCCAAAATCAAATGAAAGGTGTGATCAAGATCTACATTTTGGATGACAGCTGTCAAACTTCAAACGGCTATATCTCGGAAACTACTCACCCTAAAGTTCTCGTTCCAAAACGAAATGAAAGGTGTGATCAAGATCTATTTTTTTGATGACAGCTGTCAAACTTCAAACGGCTATATCTCGGAAACTACTCACCCTAGAGTTCTCGTTCCAAAACGAAATGAAAGGTGTGATCAAGATCTATTTTTTTGATGACAGCTGTCAAATTTCGAACGTTTATCAAAAATATAGATTTTGATCACACCTTTCATTTGGTATTAGAACGAGAACTCTAGGGTGAGTAGTTTCCGAGATATAGCCGTTTGAAGTATAACAGCTGTCATCAAAAATTTAGATCTTGATCACACCTGTCATTTGGTTTTGGAACGAGAACTCTAGGGTGAGTAGTTTCTGAGATAAAGCCGTTTGAAGTTTGACAGCTGTCATCAAAAATTTAGATCTTGATCACACCTTTCATTTCGTTTTGGAACGAGAACTCTAGGGTGAGTAGTTTCCGAGATATAGCCGTTTGAAGTTTGACAGCTGTCATCCCAAATGCTGATCTTGATCACACCTTTCATTTGATTTTGGAACGAGAACTCTAGGGTGAGTAGTTTCCGAGATATAGCCGTTTGAAGTTTGACAGCTGTCATCAAAAAGTTAGATCTTGATCACACCTTTCATTTAGTTTTGGAACGAGAACTCTAGGAGGAGTAGTTTCCGAGATATAGCCGTTTGAAGTTTGACAGCTGTCATCAAAAAGTTAGATCTTGATCACACCTTTCTTTTAGTTTTGGAACGAGAACTCTATGAAGAGTAGTTTCCGAGATATAGCCGTTTGAAGTTTGACAGCTGTCATCAAAAATTTAGATCTTGATCACACCTTTCATTTAGTTTTGGAACGAGAACTCTAGGGTGAGTAGTTTCAGAGATATAGCCGTTTGAAGTTTGACAGTTGTCATCAAAAATTTAGATCTTGATCACACCTTTCATTTAGTTTTGGAACGAGAACTCTAGGAGGAGTAGTTTCCGAGATATAGCCGTTTAAAGTTTGACAACTGTCATCAAAAAGTTAGATCTTGATCACACCTTTCATTTAGTTTTGGAACGAGAACTCTAGGGTGAGTAGTTTTCGAGATATAGCCGTTTGAAGTTTGACAGCTGTCATCAAAAAAGTATATATACACGCATAATGATATACACGTATATACGAATACATAAACGTATATAAACATATTATATACATGGATAAATATGCAACCATGTATGTGACATATTAGTCTAATAACATAGTACATGTCCAAACCATAACAATGCATCACAGAGCACGTCCTCATTGGACGTGACGTGATGCATTGTTATAGGCAGTGGTTACCACTTAACATCAGGTGAGTCATCGTTTTGTTCCATCATTGAGTTGTACAACATGTCGCTACTACATGTCATGTCGTATGTTGTACATGATCAAAACTAGTTAGTCAGTGTAGTCATACTATGCGTTCCATACAAGATTACGATCGATCGTTGGGCGCGAAAATTGACATAGGTGCGACCTCCACGAGCGCTGAAGCGCTACTGAGTTTGAGCGGGCCGACGCGTCTCATTTTATACCATTTTAATATCGTTTATTTTAAGTTTTATTATATTTTCTAAGAAAAATAAAGTATGTAGTCTTGTTCGTAATGAACTACTGTTTATTTTGGTATAAATTTTATTCACCAATATGAATTTACTATGGAGATATTCACAGCTAAATCTGAAAGTTTTTAGGAGTTTTATGGTTTTGGAATTGGTGTTTTTTATAGATTTCCAAGACATTGTTCTGAATTCCAAGGCCGCTATGAAATTAACCAGTATTTAAGACATATTATTGTATACTTTTCTTTTTCTCTGCTTTGTACAGTTGTGCAGTCTAAGAGCTTGAAAAAGTGCCCGCGCGAGTTTTTTTCAAAAACATGCTTCGGAATATTGGCTGTAAATAAGTATATAAGACAAAATCGGGAAAAGCGAGGCCGCTATGTACTATATTTAAAGCTGTTCTTTATTATACAACAAGTTGAAATTGTCGAAGAGTTACAGTTTCTCTGGTTCAGAACGCGAAACATAGGTAAAATCACGGTTTCTTTGTAATAGGCCTCTTAAATAATAACAAATACCACATTAAAAAAATACATAAAACCTTTTTACCAACATAATCAAATATTATTTGTCTTAAAAATTAACTCTAATTGCTTTACATTTTAATTACGGAACTCAAATAAAAGATTTTAGTACTCAAAAGAAACGTTTTCGCGTGAATTTACGGATTCATTTTAGATAAGGTGTTATAAATCTGAGGGCGGAAGAGCCTTTGTCACTTCTAAATCCTTTTCGACTTGATTTTAACCTCTTTTTACGCTCGGGCCACACCAACGTAAACGGCAATAGTTACGGTCATCATTTTATAACAACTAGGTGTAGCTATACGATTTGGTACTATCTAAGATGAAACCTTTGTTATTTCGTGTATTTTTTGTTGGCGATCCCACTTTTTTCGTAAAGGTGTTGCGCAGTTGCAGCGTGATTAAAAATCACGCTGCAACTGCTGGTCCGATTTGGATAAAACTTGGAATATATAAAGTTCGTATCCTGGATTAGCACATAGGCTACTTTTACCTCGGACAATCAACAGGATCAAACGAGACGCGGACGAAATCACAGGCAAAAGTGAAATTCGTAACAGAAAACAGTGAAACGTTGGTTTGATCGCACATTTGACAGGCGTCATGGTTCAGTCGGTAGTAGCTCTGCCTTCCGTGCCGTGGGTCGTGGGTTCGATCCCCACTGAGAACAAACATTTGTGTGGCAAACATAGATGTTTGTTCTGTGTCTGGGTGTTTCTATGTATTATAAATATGTATTTACAAAAACAAAATGTATGTATGTATTCTATCAGCCATCTAGTTCCCATCGTACAACCTTTGCTTAGTTTGGGACTAGAAGGCGTTGTGTTAAGTGTCCGTGAATATTTATTATTTATTATTGTATTCTGTGTGGAGAGAGCGGGTTCCATTAATAATTTTGGCCGTACGTTTGCCGAATTCAAATTTTGTGTCGCGCACTTTGATTCCATAGATCTGACTCCGCTAAAGGGTTTTGGGATAACATAAAATGTAATTAAAATACTAATGATAAATCTGCATAATTTGTAAATAACTTGAGACCTGTAGAGGACATACAAACGTAATACTAAGATCACTTTTAATTTATTTATTTATTGGTACATGTTTATTTTAAACTGGCTTCAAAAAAAGGAGGAAGATCTCAATTCAGGTGTATTTTTTTATGTTTGTTACGTCATAACTTTATCATTTATGAACCTATTTGAACAAAACTTTTTTCATCTGAAATGGTCCTGATTTTTTATTTATCAAAATCGGCTTTTCTACCCTAAATTCTATAGGCACAGTAGTCACTAAGAAAAACCTCAGTTTCAAATTTGATCGAAAATAAGTGGGAGTTAAAAATCAAACACGGTGTAACTAGTAGTTCGTCCCGAACTGAGATCTCGTGATGGTCGGAGGTTAATAAAACCCAAACAATTTTTATTGACCAATGGTTGTTATAAACTTTGCAATTAGCTCCGAAATCGCCGTCTACCTAAGTACCAGTCTTACCTGAACTACAAAATCATTGAAACTCCAAGAAATGGTAGCGCACGTTATACTGGGTTTGCCAATTTTATAATTTTTACAACAACTCAAAAACTATCAAAACCACCCTATCATATGACACCCCACTTGATATTATTGTACGATTTTTTTTTACTCTCTTTGGACCCTCATAACTTCACGAGCCCTTGACCGATTTACTTCATTTAACAAACCAGTAAAACTTAAGAGTACTATCCGTATACCTACCTAATTTTATGCAGATGGATGAGCGGTTTAAAAGATCTCGACGAACAAACATACAAATCATTTTTGTCCAAGTTGTCACTAAGAGACTTTTTCAAACTCGCGTCAGACCTTTGGCATTTGGCAACCATACCAGAGGTAACCTATTTTAACTCTTATGCCCTCGTGATACGGAACACTATTATGACAGCTGAGCATTCAGCTAGGCAATAAAGATGTTATTATACTACGCAGTAAAATAGCTAATTCATTGATAGTTATTGATGACAATTAAAATGCGGATAAAACATTAGCAGGTCGTTACAAACCCTATCGCACTTATAGAGAAAAAGCTGGGTTTCTTTCACATACGCTACTTTACATAGCTCTACCACAGATCATTTATTACTATACCACAGATTATATAATACTATACTAGTACTATACTATAGTAGCTTTACTAATATGAGAGCCAATGAGCAACCGAATTTAAAATTTATTTTTGGGACCAATCTGAAAGTGTACCAATTTAGATATTTTTGAAGTTATACTTCTTCCAACCAATTTGTGCAACCATATAACGCTCCTTACAAGAAAATTTTAAATTCAAAAAGTTGTGATACCGGAGGATCGAACTGGCGCCCTTCTGCGTGTGAAGCAGATGCGATAACCACCACACCACGGAACCAGTTGAACTATGCGCGAAATTTTGTATCCACTGACATATTAATGTACAAAAGTTACGTCATGTGATCACAAAATAGTTGTGGTTTAGGCATGAGCATAGAATCTTTTCTAACTAAAAAAAAAGTGCGTAGAGTTCCTTTGCGCACTAAAAGGTAGAAAGAAGGTTGATATGCAGTGAAGTAAAGATTGCGAGCGTCATGAAAGTAGCTGTTCTATTTTAATTTATATTATTCATTATTTCATTTACTTGTTTTTCAAAATAGTGGATAAGAATTGTAAAACATGAATGAAAATGATTGAAAACAATCCCACGGACAATGCGACGGATTTAAGGTTATGTCAAGGTAGGTACGTAATTTTGTTTGTGAATAAAATTTATATATTTTTCTACCCCTTCTTATTTTCATTTCCACATTACGAAGTACAACTTTTTCGGCGCGGAGGGACTCCACGCACTGGTTTTTTTTAATTAGTTCATGAGCTCCAAGTTTATAAGCGATGTTCTGACGTACCTAATAAACATTAAAGTAAGCAAGCTCGTATGAGTTAGTGGCCAACTCTGGTGACGCAGGTTCTAGGCCTCCGTCGTGGCTTAACGACTTAGATCAATTCACGCTTATATGACGAAAAGCTAGTTACTGCATTTCAGGAATACTCCGCTCTGTTGCAACTTAACCAGATTTTCTAGATGAGCTGTGCCATTATTTACAATCGTTACGCCCTGTTAGGAGTAATTAAGCTATAATCGCTCGGCTAACGCTTGATATCCGGATTAATATCTCACCGGATATTACGTAATTTCAATAAAAATTTTGCATTTAAAAAATATGTTTCGAAGTGTTTCAGACTACGTATTTGCCAGGACGAATTTAATTCGTCAAAGGACACAACACAGGATATTCCTAGGGTGGGAGTTAGTGTTTCCACCAAATGTTTTTCTTGGATCAAGTTAAACTTATCTATTGCCTATTTATAGTTTCTTATTTTAGTTTTTACTTTATTTCTTGTTTTTCTGTTCATATTTTTATTGTGGTGCCTGAATAAACGTATTATTATTATTATTATTAAAGCAAATTGGTGATAGAATACCTTATATACTTTTTTTTTGTTAATACAATAGAACAAACATCTGTTTTTGCCACACACAAATGTTTGTTCTCAGTGGGGTCGAACCCAACACCCACAGCACGGAAGGCAGAGACGATATCGACTGAGCTGTGACGCCTGTACAAAGTTATACGACACGTAATTTCAAATTTCACTATAGCGAAGGCAAAGTACAATGCGTACATAGTTCAACATGTACTAGGCCTATTGCCTGTCAAATCCGCAGTGTTTGAGCCTAAATTGTAAAATATCATGCTCAAATAAATCCACTGTATCCTGGTGTTCAGCAGAATAAGCTGATGTGGAACTGGTCCGGGCCAGTTGCACTCAACTAACGTGGAAACTAGTGACGGTAGAAGTCAGATGTTGCTAATATTGGTTATAGTAGCCAATGTTGCAAATAGCCAGGTTTTGTGTTATAGGTCACGATCAATACACAGCATAGTGTGATTTTATATATGACTAAGTAGAGTTTTTAATGCCAGCTCGTATGAGTTAGTGGCCAACTCTAGTGACGGAGTTTTTAGACCTCTGTCATGGCTTAACGACTGCTAAAGCCGAGATCGACAGTTTAACGTGCCCTCCGAAGCACGGAAGCGCTCAGATTTAAATGCCACTCGGTCACCTACCCAAATAGTGACCGCGCAGAACGTCGCTTAACTTAGATAATCGGTGAAGATTGACTAAGCAAGCCACGAACGCTATTAAGTTAGTAAATCGGACCTAAGTCATTCTACCTGCACGGACACAACAAACCAAGTTGCATTATACTGGTTTGCTATTCAACCAGCCTAGGAATTTCAGTTTCAATATTCATTGTTACGAGCTAGTCTGTGATTTTGAATACCTGATGCTTGTAGGCATTTGTGGGGACTGTTCAAATATGAGCTTGATTTGAAGCTTGAGTGTGTAAAACGGATGACCGACTTCAATAAGCCGCAGTTTATTGGTCTACTTGGACTAATATTTGAGTTTGATTGAATTTGGTAGTAACTGCGTTGAATTTGAAACGTTTACGACTAAATACTAGAGAAAAACTAAACATAATATTATAGTAAAAAGTACATATAGTAAGTGCCAAATAACACCGCAATACAGGTCATTCACCCACCTTCACCTCTATGTCGCAAAATTCAATTTATGTATAGTAAACAAACAGTACTACGAGATTCGAGCAATTACCGTCTTAGCGACAGGTTTGTATGGAAACCGACAGAATTAGCCATTCATAAATTGAATTTTGCGACATCGTGGTGAAGGGGGTAAATGACCTGTATTGCGGTGTTATTTGGCACCTACTATAGTAGTGACGTGACGTTTTTAAAAATAATGGACCTTAATTACTGTTGTTAATAAACTCGATGTAAGCACCTATTCCAAGAGGCACTTTAGGCAGTTATTTATTTATTTATTTTACTTTAACTAAAACGGATAACCTATTACATTAATTAAAGAATAAAGAATAATAATAAAATAATAAAGTCAAATAAAAAATACAGTTATAAAAATAAATATAGTTATAAAAATGACTTACCTGTGTTATACTCCAGTACCGGTCCAGGGAGATGAGGCACAGGTTCATGATGGACGCAGTGCAAAGCAACACATCCATAGCAGAATGTATCTCACACCACCAAAATCCAAATATCCAGTACCCCATCAGCTCATTCGCCAGTGAAAACGGCATAATCACTAAGCCAAGAAAAAAATCCGACACAGCTAGTGACGCTATGAACCAATTCTGGATATTTTTCAATGCTTTCTCAGTCACAATTGCGATTATCACTAACATGTTACCAACCACCACCATTATCATTAAAACTGTTACAATCACTGAAGCTACTATGATGTGGAACGGGGAGTAACCGCTTGGATACCAAGTTTTGAAGATCAATGTATCATTTGACGTACAGTTGACATCTGTCAGATTTGACATCTGCAGCGCAAGGAACTCTTCTTGACTCAAGTAGGTTGGCACCATGAAGGTTGAGTTTAATCCAATTGTGGCGTTAAATGTTGGTACAGTTGTTCTGGCCAATAACGTGGTCGCATTCGGTACCATTTTCGAGTCGTTAAATAGATTGGCCCCAGTTTTGGAGTATTGCACGAAATTACATAGATTTTTTTTATTATTTGTCGAAATTGAAACACTTATTTACATTAATATTGCTTTACACAGAAACTTTTACCGTGAATTTATTATTGAATTATTATTATAGACTATTTTTGAAAATATAATTGCAAATAAATATTTAAAACACTCGCGGAAAACACTTAAAAAAGCTCTACTATTCTAGCTTTTGATAGTTTATTTAATAATTCATATTTATTTTGTGCATTCTTAAAAATCGTGTGTCATCGTGCTCCCTTTCTTCTGTCCCAAAACTTGTCAGAGATGGAAAACATTTTATTATTCTTGCGACCGCCACGTCTTCCCTTTACATTTTCACCGCGTATCTGCCATCATGACTCGTTAGTTACTAAATGGTCAGTCATTAGTATCTGGTCATTGTAATCTAATATCGCGTGTTTGGACTGGACTTTAAAAACTGTTATTTTCTTGATTGATGTGACGTCACCTGCAACAAAGACATTGACACAGATTAAACAGTTGTTTTTATTAAACATTGTCATAGAATAAAGCACAGTTATTACAGTGGTACTGAAGTAGTTTGATACACGGTATATTCACGAGCAATAGACACATAATTTGATCTGACACTGTTACAAGTTATTGCGCGTAGTTTAGTTTTTTCTGTCATTACAAAGTGTCAATTAGAGATTTATTTTCTTAGTAAAAAATTGTTGACAACTACTGTCATGAGAAATTGGTATCCATTGTTTATGTTGTTCCGTTGAATGTTCACTGAACACAGAATAATTATAATCGATTTTTACTGAATGCATCAGTCGATAACTAGTTTAATCGATTGCCATTCGATACAATGTTTTGGGAAGTTACTCAATCGTACTCTTACTAGTATACTACTTATTTCTATTCAATGGAAAATGACTCAATCGGATGCTAAGAAGTACAATTGTTTATAGCTAAAAAAATCACAATTTTTTGTGAAGTCACTAAGGAAATTACTCCGAAAAAAAATATCTCTCAGAGTTCAAAATATTAGCGCCCACCCTTCCAAAAACATGACCGCTCTGAATGCTGCTTAACGTTATTATCATAGAAAAAGTCTGTGCAAGCTAAGACCAACAGAATTTACTTTCAAGTATAGTGAGTAAGAAAAGACCAGTGAGAGGACAGGTACCTCGTTAACTGCTCAATCGCTCGTCTAATCACTGTCAATTTGAGTGCCCATCTACTGGAAGCGAGAGAGGGAAAGAAACTGCCACGCGCGAGTGTCTACAGTTTACACGGGTTCCGTTCATTCTTTTTTGACAGATTTTAAAAGAAGAAGAGGCTGTCATTCCAGTTGTGTTTGTTTGACGCAAAAGGCGCATAGGTTTGGTATAAGTAATGGTTGCTCAATCTCCAAACTTTATATATTGGTCAAATAATAATTACATGCAAATTGTGAGCAAGAATCTTTAAAGCCAAAGTCACCTTAAAGTCCATCATACAATATCGCCGTAGCCGAAACCAACCAGGAAGACATGACAATTTGTCAAACGGTTACTTATAGGTTAGTATCTCACCTGCTCACTCACTCATACGGTGTAATCTGTCTGTCGCTCCTGCCGTAAACTCGGGCGCTTACGCGACTGGGAAGGCATGGTAGTATACAGTCTAATATTATATAATCTGTGGTAGTAGTATTATGGCCTACTTACTGTAAGGGTGGGTGTGTTGTGTATGTGTGTATGTGCGACGAGTGTGAGTACCCACACAAACCTTCTGTGGTTTATAGGGTACAACATCTATAATGTTCATTTGAATAGTTGTGTGTGTTGAAAATAAATTAAAAAAAAAAAACTATTGTAAAATAATCAAAGAAAAATAGTTCCAGATCTTGAATAAATGAGTGATAATATGAATAGTCTATACCTAATGAACTTTTATAGGCTACATATTTGAAGGTAAATAAGTAGTTCACATTATCAGCTATTTTTCTTTCATCCACTATTTACTAGCTACAAACCGATTTGTCACCTCGCCTTCACCTTTATACTCTTGTTCCTTTGCATATTAGTTGCGGAATCTTTACAAATCTATACTATTATACTGTAAAAAACCCAAAAACTAAAATTAAAGATATGGATAAACTAAATATACAGATATAGGTAGTAAATAAACGATTCTGATTCTGAAAATCGAGTTTGTCTGTTTGTTTGTTTGTTCGCACATCACACCTAAACTACTGGACCAACTTCAATGAAACTTATTTATTTATTTATTTATTTATTTATTTATTTATTTATTTATTTATTTATTTATTTATTTATTTATTATTTATTTATTTATTTATTTATTTATTTATTTATTTATTTATTTATTTATTTATTTATTTATTTATTTATTTATTTATTTATTTATTTATTTATTTATTTATTTATTTATTTATTTATTTATTTATTTATTTATTTATTTATTTATTTATTGCATACATGGTTTATATATATAGCTTAGGTCTTATTTAGCTAAAAGAACAGTCATGTACCCTGTGAGGGCGCAGCAATTGTACTAAAGTAGATAGCAGTAGTCAATTAATATTATAGATTACCTGCATAATGAAATAGTGATAATGTCATGGTAAAAGTTGGATGAATGTCAATAATAATGGGAGGTACTTATACAATTATCAAGCGGATGCAAAGTCAAACATAAATTCATAACATTATCTACGTATTTACAATATAATTTAAATGTCAAAAATAAGTTGTAATTTAATTAGAATAATGTCCGTTTTTATTATGCGCTACAATTTATCGGACAGAAATTCGTCAACAGAGTAATAACACTTAGAAATAAGGAATTCCCTTAGTAGATTTCTTATACCATTCAGAAGCCGTTTTTCCGGATTGAAACATAGGCTATATTTTATTGAAATTAAAGACGTGGATTCTTAGATACAGCTTGACCTCTCTAAACCAAAAGCAGCCTTTGACACGAGGTTTATTGTATGCTGGTTGACAGATATTTTTTTGGTGGAAAGTTAGTATGGAAGAAAGTATGCACGCGTACGAAGTTGCGGGTATCAGCCAGTGTTATATAGTCCCGTAAAGTTGTTAGCAATCGTCAGACGATTACAACAGCATTTTAGTCAGTTTGAAAATATAAGAAAAAACAATTGTTAAAATATAGTGGACTTCAAACGGACAAAAAACTATAAATATTGAACCTCATCAAATATTAACTGTTTACTTCTTTCTAATTAACGTGATCGTACAAAATTCTTGATGAAGGTGCAATTTATCGATGTAAAATTGCAACGTTTTCACAGCGGAACTCTAAAAAACAGCAACCGTCGAAGTAAACCTCGTAAAGAGTCGGCTGTGGGCTAATTAATTGGTAGAGTTGACCCGCGCGCAGTCTGATTGAATAGTGATGTGCTTACATAATCTCTTGCTTTTTATCGATTATTTTTATATAGTGAAATTTAAACATTGCCGGCGGCGGCGTGCCTGCCGTTTTGTTTTAGATATATTCATATTCATATTCATATTCATATCATTTATTGCAATTATTATGTTACATGGTGAGGTCTTAAGATTAAAATAGTAGTGCATATTGTACCTACCTGCTTACTATTATTATTTATTTATTTTTATTTATTTAATACTTTATTGCACAAAATTACAAATTTGTTACAAAGGGTGGACTTAATGCTGAAAGCATTGTCTGCCAGCCAACCCAAACGTGGTGGTGTAGTGAGGAGGTTGGCGTAACAAATCAAATAGAACATTACGTAACAGAAACAGAGGTAGGTATGGTAAAACAAGGTGGAATCTACCTTTATCAAAAAATAATGTTGTGAGAGGTGACATCATGCATACAGCTGTTTAAGGAAAAGCTCGCGGGTCAGTTTTTTGAAGTGTTGCCTTGTCTCTACCTTTTTGATCTCGTAAGGCAGTTCGTTCCATAGCCTGACCCCTTCGACAGAAAAGGAGTTACCGCGAAAAGAAGTTGAATGTTGAGGGGTTTCTAATAGGAGGTTGTCATCTGATCTCAAATTTTTGTCATGTGTGTCTGATCGGAACTGGAAGCGGGTTTTTAAATAGTCTGGGGAGAAAGGATCTTTAAGTGTAGAAAAAAGAACACAGAGGATCCGCAGATTCCTCCGTTCCCGAATGGGTAGCCATTTAAGTTGAGCGCGGAAAGAACTAACATGGTCGAATTTACGAAGACAGAAAATGAAACGTATGCAGGTATTCAAAAGGCGGTCAAGTTTGTTGATCAGTTCCTCAGTAAGATCTAAGAAAGCTACATCGGCGTAGTCTATTATAGGTAGGAGAAGGGAGTTTACTAATGACAGTTTGGTAGACGTAGGCAGAAAGGGTTTCAGACGGATGATAGAATGAAGAGCAGCATAGAATTTACGTGAAACTACCTTAATATGAGGAGCCCAGCTAAGCCTAGCATCGAATACTATCCCCAAATTTGTAACAGTGGGTGAAAAAGGAATGTTGGAACCGTTGTAGCATAGGAGAGGGACATCCAGGGAGTTAATTTTGGTGAGCTGGCGTGAGCTGCCTATTATTATGGCTTGACATTTATCAGGATTAACTTTTATACCAAAACGATTTGACCAGGCTGACAATCGAATTAGATCATCATTAAGAGATTGAATCGCGCTATCTAAATTGTTAACAGAGGCCGAAGAATATAACTGGAGATCATCGGCGTACATGTGATACTGACTAAGAAGGTGTGGAGACAACACATTTATAAATAATGAAAAGAGGAGAGGGGACAGAATTCCTCCTTGTGGTACACCGGCCTCAATACTTTTCCACTCAGAGCTATCCTGGCCATTCCGAGTTTGTTGACGACGTTCACTCAGGTAAGAGGAGAACCATTCTATGACAGGGGGTGACAGGTTGAGTTTGGGGAGAATGGCTAATAACAGATCGTGGTCGACAGCATTAAAGGCATTGCTAAAATCGATGAGAACTAACACCGTCACACGGGAGTTATCCATGTTTGTCCGGATGTCCTCTGTAACGTTAAGGAGAGCAGAAGTGGTGCTGTGTCCTTTACGTCAATAATATAATATTATATTATATTATTGACTTACAAAATATAGATTCGAATTGGTTGACGATTAATGTAAAATAGATAGCTTTTAATATACCATAATAAAACTGTGAATCTTAGACTAATAAATAAATAAATAAATAATAATAAATTAAAACAGTCGTGGTCTTATGGATTATCAAAAACTAATTTCAATGCGTAGTATTGTAAGTTATTATCGTTTTGCAAATACCTACTAGTATTCATAAATTGTACGTAGCCAAAGTAAAATAAAAATATTGTATCAATAAAAATCTCCGCAACTGGCTACTAAAACTAAAATACTGGCCACGCCTACTTTAAATAAAGGCTTTGTTACACAATACGGAATCTCGCAAAACTGTATTTAATAGAATGATTATACTAATTCCGACTGATTAATAAAGAAGTAACGAACAACTCCATTGCAACGCCAAAAAAAGTATTCTATATGCAATCAAGTTCCCATATTATTAGCTTTGAGCTCCTGTGAAATGTTATATTTTTACGTTTAATAGATTTTATGCTACGAGTTCCTTCAAAGTGTCTTATGAACAAAAGGTAATGTATACTTAGCAAAAAAAAAAACAACCTGTGCGTGCAGTCCCTACGCGCGGGAGAAGTTATACTTCGAGTACCACGCATTCACTCTCGCTCTGCGTTTAATGTGAAATTAATGTAGTATTCATTTTTATGTACTTAACCAATATGCAGTACTAAATGTTCACTTCAAAATAAAAAGTAAAAAGTTGCATGAACACTGCCATCTATTATATTTTGATTGTAGCGTATTATAAGTCTCTTTCTATTCCCCCCGCTGTCAGTTGGAAGTCGTTTATCTTCAAAAACACGGGCGGTCAAATGCCACACTGCCATCTATTTTGATTATAGCATTTGTAGCGTATTAGCCTCCGTCTCTTTCTATTCGGGGAAATAGAAAGAGACAGAGACTATGTCATCCCGTAACGCAACGTTGTTGGAAGTTGCATTAGAAGTATAACTTCAAAATTCTCACGCCTTTCTTAAATGTATAAGCACAATAATTATTGTACCGTTCCCTTTTAAGAACGCCGATGCAAGTTCATATGTAATGTAGTTGATTTTTACGACATGAACACAAAAATTAAGGAAAAAGTTGATCCCAAACACATTTTTAAGGAAAGAAAATTAAATAAGGTACGATCTTAGTGTGCAAAGTGTTTCAAAATTTTATACTTCAGCGTACTGCAACTTTACCGTATCATGTAGCCACGTCCTTACCTCGTTAGACAATAAACAACAAAAATCCAATCCAGTTGGCGAACAACTTAACAAATTGAAAACCAAACTGCACGAATTGAAAGAGAAGTAACCAAAGCAAACAAAACTATGTCACATTGTTAGTGTTGCTCTTTCTATGTTTACTCTGTCGATTATTTACTTTATCGATTATGTCAATGTTGGTTTACTTTTAGTTGAATTCAATTTTCATCGAGTACTTTCAAAATAATGTTTACTAGCACACGTTTGACAGTTTCAGACACGCCTTATCTGTCTAAAGAATCACATTTAATCGGAAATAATGAAAAAGTTTCTGTCAAAAAACTACAAACAATATGGAAATGAAGAATCGTTATCGATTTTTGTAAACTAATTCATTAAAATAATCAGTTACTACCATCTATAATTAGAAAAATGGTAGCATTAATGTTAGCGCTATCAAAACTGAACTAATTAAATTATACTAAGTACTAATATTAACGACGAAATGTCAAAAAAATATAATTAGTGTAAAAATTAACTATAAACCTTTTGAAATGTTAGGTTTTTTGTTTACATCTTATAGGCAACCGTTTGACCACAATCTCACCTGATGTTAAGCGATGATGCGGTTGAAGATGTAGCACATTTGCCTAGAATAATAAATAAATAATAATAATAAATATTCTTGGACATTACACACAACACCCTCTAGTCCCAAACTAAACAGAGCTTGTACTATAGGAACTAGATTGCTGATATAATACTTATATACTTTTTTTTTAGAAGATACCTATTCACTCGCCTCTTGAAAACATTCAAATTATAAGTATGTATTCGAAAACACAGACGCGTCGGCCGGCTTGGCTTTCTGTGCTTGTTTTTCATTTTATTTTGTTTGATACTTTACTTTTGAAGTGAAAACTTCTTTAGCACCGTTGTTATTTGAATGTCGATGAAATAAACAAATCGACAGATTACAGATGAGCTACTAGTTACTATTACACTTACATTTTGCGTAACAGATTATCTAAAAGTTAGTACAAGCTTCCCGAGGCGCTTCTAGTGACACAGATTCAAGTATAGTCACAATTGACTACCTAAGTAGAATGTTTATTTTAACTTACAAGATTTTATACTTACCTACCTACTTACTGCATTGCATAGCGTATAGCGTACGTTTACCTACCTACTGTATTGCACACGTCATGCACGCGTACACGTACTGTATTGCACACGTCATGACGTGTGAATTGCACACGTCATGTTTTTTTCAAAGTGATCGATGATCCAGCAGTAATGTGTAACTAAAAATATTGCTCTCGCCTTCGTAAGAACAGGTGTACCGTTCTATAGCAATTTAATGGTAAGTCCATAAAATAAAATGCAAAGTTTATAAAAAGTTGTTGATCATCGATAAACCCCATAGGTAAGCGACCCCTCCCTAGCCAGGTGGCCGACTTTCGTTTTAATTGATAGCCCAGCACTTTTTGTTCGGTCTACGGTTGGTTTGTCACTATGTAGATTTATCGATTTTGTGTACATCACTACTTGCTTGTTCATTTGAAAAGAGAACGAGGAATTCGATTGGGCGATTTTGTTTTGTTTTTTCTATCGGGTGTTTGCAAACATCCAGATATTGACACTAATGACAGCGATTGTCAGTAGCTCTAACAAAATGTCGATGTCAGCACAGCGCCGACACGGTGTGAATGCGTCTAGGGATTCGAGTTCTGTCATTTTTGGAAGCAACATCAGAGCCCGTACTTTGTGTTTTGTTATGATGATTTGCGACAAGCGAGAATGCAGAAACTCGCAGTTTTTGTATGGATAAAAATAGTTCACAAATCTCCCGCTAGAGGCACTTGTCAGATTTTCATAAAGATAAAGATAAAGATAAAGATAATTTATTTGCAAAAACATGTGTAAATAAAGATGTTGTAGGTACATAATTTGGTGACACAACATGTCTTACCGATTTTGACGTGCAAATAGAGATGGCATGCTACAACTCAAAATGTCGAAGTAATCGGGAAAGAGAAATACAGCTTATTATAATACCTATATCTTAGTCAACAGTTAAATTATAAATTAACAAAATAAAAAAAAAAATAAAAAAAAATAATCTATTATAATTTATCGTTTAGGAACTCGTCAATATGGTAGTAACATTTCTCAGTTAATATTTTTTTCAATTCGTTTTAAATTTATTTACATTTAAATCTCTAATACATACAAGAGATATCTCGTAAGTCGCTTTTCGTTATGCGTCTCCATAAATAAAAGACGAAGAAGAACCACTTTCAGATCACGATGGACTGTCAGCATGAGAAGTTGATCACATTTTCAGCATTTAAAAATGTTAACTATGGGATCATAGTGCTTCAGCATCTAAATCTAAGAGTTTTTACTTTTTAAACATTTGGAAAGAAGAAAAAAAATTTTTCCAGTCATTAAAAACATTTTTGAAACTTTGTCGTCGTATCATCATTTACTGATGTTTACTGTACCTTAGTCACTTTTGTATTCTTTTGCTTCGTTGGAATTGCAATCAAAGCCTTTCTTTGCTCCCACGAACTTTTTGTAAAAAATATTATTTTTACAAACAGACAGATCTTAATTACTATAGAGTTTTATAAGTAAGCTTGCCATTATCATAGTTGACTGCCTTCATCATCAAAGATGATGAAGGCAGTCAACTATGCCTTCATCATCTTTGATGATGAAGGTAGTTCATTAGGACTGTTCTATTGATCGTAAACACCACAGAAAAGTCACAGGAACGCAAAATACGCAATGTCGTCTACGTGAAAGTGTTCCTCCCAGTTATTTTTATTTAACTGCCAAACTGCTGAACCAATTATGATAAAAAAAATATGGGACCAATCTAGAAGGACCCATTCAGATAAAAAAAGATTTTTTCAAATCGGTTCATAAATGACGATGTAACAAATATAAAAAACATGTAATAAGAAATACAACGGAATTGAGTACCTCCTCCTTTCTTAGAAGTCGGTTAAAAACAATATTGACTACTTTTAAAATGTTTTAACCCGTTGCTGGCAACATTTTCAATTAGTGTATCAAATAACTCTGTTGACACACACTAAGGCCGATGCTGGCACTAACACAAACACATAGTTTAGTTTACAGACTATAAACATGAGCTCTTTGATAATATGTTTGCAGTTTTGGACATTTTTTCGGGAAAAGTAATTACGTTTCGTAGTTTATTCGGACCTTTTTAAAGAAAAATGATTAAAAAATATTTAGGTGTAAAAAAGAAAATAATAGACGTGTAATGGTATATTATGCAACTAGTGAATAAAAGACAGATTTAAAGCGAGGGCCATAGATGAATCACGAGCAAGTGAAGGATTCTAACGACTGAATCACGAGCGTAGAGAGTGATTCAAGTGTTAGAATCCTGAACGACGTGACAAATAGACAAATAGATATTTATTGATAATATTACATTATAAGTCAAATTCACATGTACATACCTACAGTTAGGTACATTATTTATTACATTTAAATTCTAAAAACTCATTATAGCTGTAGAATGTTTGCTCGACAAGCCAGCGCTTTAGTCGGGTTTTAAAAATCTTTATGTTTGGAGCATCAGTGACAGTGTCCGGAAGTCTGTTATACACTGCCGGGCCCATGACATGCGTCAGTTTAGATGATTTCGTCAGAGTCCGGGGCAAGGACGCGAGTTTGTGCCTCCACCGAGTATGGTATTTATGCGAATTACCATGTCTTACAAATGAGTCTAGGTGAGTTCTCACATACAATGCCACTTGGTATATTACTATACTAGGCAACGTGAGAATACCCAAGCTTCTGAAATGCGGTCTCGCGGATTCGTCCCTTTTTATCCGCACAATTGCTCGTATGGCCCTTTTCTGCATTCTGAACGCGCGCTCCCAGTCGGCAGCGCGCGCCCACAACTCGGCACCGTACTGCAGCAAAGAGTGCACCGTCGCGAAATAACAGCCACGCACCGCGTCGGAGGACACCACCCACGACACGCGGCCTAGCGCGTAGCACGCGCTGCCCAACCTGCCGCAAAGCTTGTGTATATGGTTCGTCCATGTCAGCCCTTTGTCAATTTGAAACCCCAGGAAACTGGTGCATTCAGCTTGCTCGATGGCCTTTCCGTCTATTACTACTGATAGTGGTCGTCCTGCGCGGCCCGACAGACCGAAATGGACGAAGTGAGTCTTGCTCAAATTCAGAGCTAGGCCGTTCATCGTGAACCACCCAGACAACTGCGCTGCCGTGTTGTTTAGCTTCGTTTCCAACTGGTCAACCGACGGAGCTGTGACTACGGCGGCTACGTCATCGGCATACATAAAGACCTCGGCTTCCGCAATAGCCTCAGGTAAGTCGTTTAAAAGTAGTGTAAAGAGTATATTAGAGACCGAAGATCCCTGTGCCACGCCCATCGTCGACTGCAATGGGTCCGACGTGATACCGCTCCCGAGGACGACTTGACTCCGATGACTCATCAGGTCCGACAGTAGGGCGTGCGCTGGACCATCGATCCCGTAGTGCTGCAATTTAGCTGCGAGAGTCTCATGGTCAGCTACATCGAATGCTTTCGAGAGATCGCAGCATATCACAGCGACATGCTGCTTTATTTCGCGAGAGGCAACGACGAGACCGACGACCTTCCGCGCCAGTGACGTGGTCGAGCTTCCCTCGCGATACGCATACTGACGATCAGAGAGGGCGTTTGTAAGTGAGAGGTAATCTGTCAGGCGCGAGCTCAGACCGTTTTCAAAGATTTTAGCAATGGCTGGTATTATTGAAACCGGCCTATAGCCATCCATGTTACTTCGTTTACCTTTTCCTTTAAACAAGGGGGACACTTTACTTATTTTTATTGGGGTGGGATACACGCCCTCACAAATACAACAGTTGAATGCGCACGCCAAGACCGGAGCAAGCACGAGTATAGCCGAACGCAGAAGCTTCATGGAGATACCATAAACATCCCGGGATGTTTTTGGAGGGATCCTAACGGTTGTGATTCTAACCACTTCCTCGGCGGTGAACAATCGGAGCCGCAGCGAGCGGTCTGCGGGAGCCCGTGCCAAGCACAGCGCGCGGCATACGCCAGCGACGTCCGCACTTGGCGCGCCGCACGCCTTCGCCGCATCTAAAAACCGCGCGTTCATCGCGTTCACCGCTTCCTTTTTTGTACCAAACTTAGAGCCGTCGGGGCCCACCACCACGTCAGCAAAATCGAGGCGTGGGGAGTTGTTCTTCCCTCTTTCTTTATTGATTACACCCCACATTGCCTTTGAGGTATTTTTATGGTTTTCAATGATATTTGCATAATGCCTACGCTTACTACTATTTATCAAAGCGTCATAGTGATTATTCATGTCTGTCAACAACGATTGAATAGATTCATTAGTGCATTCTAATTTGCTGAATTTAATAATGTCAAATAATAATAGCTTATAATTTTTAATGTCCGATGTAATCCATGATGATTCATTTTTCTTAGTGTTGTACGTTTTCCTTAGTGGAAAGCATATGTCAAACTTATTCCTAATTACATTAATTATTGATTGGATCACGTCAGCTGTATTATTGTACCTAGTCAATATTTCGTTCCAGTCGACACTGTCGATAGATGCGACAAAGTTTGCTTCGTTAGCAGCACTAAACCTTCTAGTCAGACAATAACTCGATGGCGACCTTTGTTTTCCACGGAAGATTTCACCTCTTATGCCGATGTGATCACTCAAATTCGTGATGACGGGCTCCGCATTCACAGTGCCAGTCGTAAGATTAGTATAAATGTGGTCTAGGCATGTGGAGCTACTAGGTCGAGTGACAAAATCAACCAAGTTTGACATGCCATGAGCCGATAGCAGATCTGAGAGTTTTTTTACATCGCTATCTATTATACCTCGCATGCAGTTGATGTTGAAGTCCCCGACTATTACGCATTCTAAGCTTAATTCACTTATTTTATCGAGCAAACATTCAAACTTCTCAAGAAATGAATTCTCGTGAGTGGTTCATGGCACTTGGTATAAATCCGTTTTACTCAAGAGTTGCATACTAAATAAATAAATAAAAATAAATATTCACGGACACTTAACACAACGCCTTCTAGTCCCAAACTAAGCAAAGCTTGTATGATGGGAACTGGATGGCTGATAGAATACATACATACTTTTTTTTTCGTAAATATATACTTATAATACATAGAAACACCCAGACACAGAACAAACATCTATGTTTATAACACGAATATGTTTGTTCTCGGTAGGGATCGAACCCACGACCCACAGCACGGAAGGCCGAGCTACTACCGACTGAGCCATGACGCCTGTCAAAATACTATACTTTATACCATGACTACGAGAAAAAGAAAGATTGGAGGTTGTATAGCCAATGCTATGCAACCTCCTTGTGCAAAAACATTAGATGGAGGTGAAATTAGTGTTCTAAATTAAAACACCAAAACAGTGACTAAAAGTGCTCTTTATTAACTGCTTTCAGTGAATAAAATAAGCATTTTAGAGGGGGAATGGTACAAATAGTTTTTTCGGGTATATATTTTCTGTGTCTGCTGCTGTAACGGGTTTTTTTTATTTTAATGTTTGTAGTACAAAAAGCTTTGGTGTGAAATAAACAAAATATTAGAAGTAAAAGATTTTTTCTAACATATTTTTTACTTTTCTTTTTTTGTTACTGTCATGTTAACAGATGTTGTTTTGTTTAGTAATAATTATTTTGGTCAGCATGACCGAGCTAAGGCAGTGACTGGGTTAATGTATGAAAAAAATAAATTGTAAGTTTTTTCGAAAGATGCAAAATGTCAAACTAACTAAAACTTCTTGAGGCTGATTATTATGATGATGGTTACAAAATGGTTGTTTTCAGGGCTCTTGTTCTCACTAATCTAGGTCATCGATAAAAAGCCATGAAAGAATATAAAAGCAGTGAGTAATACATTACATTTTTTCGTAAAACAGAAAATATTCAAGTGAAAACACATTAAAAGTCTTCAAACCGCGCTTTTCAAACTTCAGATTTCTGTACTCATAGCACTGCTCATTTGCGCTATCGTTAATATTGCTTCTACTAAAAATACTTAAATATTCATTACTAGCTAAGTAGATACAATCATACCTATTTATATCCGCGCTCGAAGTCGCGGGCAGACAGCTAGTATCCTACTAATATTATCCTACTAATTATTATAAACGCGAAAGTTTGTAAGTTGGATGGATGTTTGTTACTCTTTCACGTAAAAACTACTGATCCGATTTGGATGAAACTTGAAATATATATTGTACATGACCTGGATTAACACATAGACTACTTTTTATCCCGAAAAATCAACGGGATCCAACGGGACGCGAACGAAGTCGCGGGCGGCAACTAGTTCACTATAATTTTAGGCGCTTAAGCTGATTCACTGCTCAACCACTGATCAGGGCTCAAGCATGGATTTTTGTATGAAAATCTCTACTCAAATCTACATATAATTGAGCAACGATAGTGTGTTCGTTTTACGTGTACTACAAAGTTGACGTAAATTATATTTTTGTATAGAGATTGAGCAGCGCCCCTAGCGGGTAGTTGACCGAGCGAGCGAAGCGTCTCAGTTTCCACATTGGCCAAAAATGCGTTTGTCCGGATGTCTGTCTGTCTGTCTGTCTGTCTGTCTGTTCTCCTCTACAGGTCGCATTTTTCAACCGATCTGGGCGAAACTTGGTACACAGGTTATATGACTTATTAGAATTTTTTTGTCGTCGGGGATTTTTGATTGGAGGGGTACTTCCCCCAAAAAAAGGGCAAAAAGGGGGCTATTTGATATACTGGATATCTCCACCAAATGGGATCCGATTTCGATTATTCTTTTTTTATTTGAAAGGTAGTAACTATAAGTTGGTCTCATAAAAGTTTGGCGAAGACCTGATAAGGATCTTCAGCATGATGAACAGGATAGCTCATCAAACAATCGATGGTTTTCAATCAAATTTTAGAGAAACACAAAGGACCCCATTCTACACAAGATGATGCAAAAAAAATCAAAAAGATCAAAAAATCACAAAACGGAAAATGCACTTGCACATTACATTCCTCAAAAATTTACAAAATTAAATAGAAAAAACATCACATCACACACACACACACACACACACACAACATTTTGCATTAAATAGTTAGTTTTCAATACGTGACAGGCTGCAAGCGTTTCGTCGTTGTTAGAATACTTGAGATAACCTACAGTGGGGGTTGCGGGTGAGGGATGGGTGTCAGGTGAGAAGTAGTGGGGATGGGTATTTTCTACTTCTCTTCAACATTGATAGGTTTCTTTCAAAACTCTGAAATAGCTTTTTCTAAGGCAGTAAATAGCTCACTTTTAGTATGCTCGCGAGGTCTACAGCTCCCAGAGCCACTAGTTTACAAAACTGAGGACTCTCCATACAAATTACTCCTTGATTCATATTCAACTGTCATATTAGCGCGGCTTAAAAAAATACTCTATCATTGTCACTTCTATGACAACGAAAAGAGATGACAACAGATTTAGGAACCATTATAATTAGCTCAGCTTTCGATATGAATAAAACCCTTACCCCCAAATTATGTTTCTAGATTTATCTTGGATCTAACAAAAACCGCCAAAAACCGCGTGTGTTTTGGACTTAACCCCTGTCAATAAGTTGTCAGATTTATAATCTATTTTTATATTTATATTTTTTTTTGATTTATTTTTATGTAACATATAAATCTGACAACTTATTGACAGGGGTTAAGTCCAAAACACACGCGGTTTTTGGCGGTCTTTGTTAGATCCAAGATAAATCTGATAACGTGGTAAGGCCGTTATAGTTTACGTGACTTTGTAGTAAGCGTCAAACGTACACACTAAGCATGCTAATAGCTGAAACTAGTGCTAAAGGCACTGTTTACCCTCCGCTGTCGCAAATGGAAGGAGAAGAACAAAAATAGAGAAGACTAAGACAATAGAACGAAATGCAATTGACGCGTTCGATTTTCAAACGATGAATAAAAGCCAGTTTACATTATTCCAGTCCAGTAATCCAGTCCAGTGCTGAACTGGATTCGTTATCGTCTACATTATTCCAGTAATTTAGAAGCCGTAGAAGAATACTACAGTGACAATGATTTCAAAAAGAGATCAGTTTGGATTGGCCGTCTACATTATTCCAGTTGCACTGGATTGATCGCACTGGATTAAAAAGTAGACCTCGAATGCAGTTACTGGATTGGAATGCTTACTGGATTCAGTTCATTCCAGTGCCGGTTTACATTTTTCCAGTAAGCAATCCAGCACTGGACTGGATCGCTAAACTGGAATAATGTAAACCGGCCAAAAAAGTTTTTAGTTGATGCGGACAGACGAAGTAGACTGTTTCAACTTTTTAAAATTTTTGTTTCAATTGTATCACTCTGTAAATTACGAGCATACTTTATACAATGTATTTTTAATACATACTATCATTGTAATATTGATTAAGAATTGTCAATTTTTATTACCTAGTATTAAAAAATCATGATTATTAAAAAAAAATTGAAACACGCGCCTTATGCTGTTCAAATCCACGTTCTCAAAGTTTTTATTAAAATATTCACGGAAACTTAACACAACGCCTTCTAGTCCCAAACTAAGCAAAGCTTGTACGATGGAAACTAGATGGCTGATAGAATACATACATACATGTTTTTTTTGTAAATACATACTTATAATACATAGAAACACCCAGACACAGAACAAACATCTATGTTTACAACACACAAATGTTTGTTCTCGGTGGGGATCGAACCCACGACCCACAGCACGGAAGGCAGAGCTACTACCGACTGAGCCATGACGCTTGTCAATTATAGAATCAATTAGAATAAGAATAAATTTATTTTTGGAACAGAAACAAGGCACACGTTAGTAGAAAACGATTACATCGTTCATGATATACTAGAAGGACATCCTCTATTTAATTAAAAAAAGTTATCTGATCGTCCAATTGTGTTTTACTTAGGAATTACATAGCGCTGTGTAAAAAACCCATCAATTTTTTATATTTTCCATCAACTGCAATCCAGACATCAGAAACATCTACGGTTGCAACTTGAGTATTCGCGTCGGACATTTTAGCTCATATCCGGTTATTTAATGACGTGAGCTCCATGTAGCTCTGTCATAGCTGAGAAGGGAACAGCTGGCACTGAAATCCCATCCCACTAATATTATAAACTAGAGGCCGCCTGCGAAATCATTCGCGTCCCGTTGAATCCCCTTGATTTTTCGGGATAAAAAGTACCTAGTCTATGTGTTATCTATGTGGTCACGGACAATTATATTTCAAGTTTCATCCAAATCGGATCGCTTGTAAAAATGTCATCTTTGTACACGTAGCTTAAGAATGAAAATATGGTTTTCTTAATTTGATTATTTACGGCCAGGTTGTGTACCCACCAACATAAAAAAGTTTTATTCAAGCTGTCAGTTGTTCCATGTCAGTTGTGTTTTGCTATACCATTTCTAACAAATGAACGGCTGGACTGATGTTTTTGGATGTTCATTTTTTCCCCGAGAACGGGATAAAAAGTAGCCTATGTGTTAATCCGACTTAGTGACGATTAATCCAGGTCACGGACAATATATATTCCAAGTTTCATCCAAATCGGATCAGTAGTTTTTACGTTTTATAGTAACAAACATCCATACATCCATCCATCCTTACAAACTTTTGCGTTTATAATATTAGTAGGATGTCACAGTTTAGTTGTTTTGATGTTTGTGTTTCAATCAAGCTGAAACTTCACTTCTAATTTAGATGATTTTTGGAATTTATGGTATTCGTAACTGGGATTAACACATTTAACACATAGGCTACTTTTGCACATGACATCCCAACGCGGGACGTCAATGCACGTCTTATTAAAATTAGCCTAAGTCTAATTTCAATTTTGTCTTCTATGACAAACAGCATGAAGATCGTTCCACAACCCGAGTATTCGCGGGAGGAAATTCCTCTGAAACTTGGTGCGCGACTACTCTGCTCTAGAGTCAGTGTGTGGATGAATTCTATATCGCTAGCGAGCAGTGGAATTGGATATATCTTAGCTTATCTAGCTATTTTATGTTACCTACAGCCTAAACCAGTTAGAAGCTGATTTGGCTTACAGAAACTCATTACACCGCTTATTGCTTTGCGCCTAGTTGAACGTTTTTCAAAGCGCATCATTATTCAGTGTAATACGTTTAGCCCATACCAAATTGGTTTTACTCACAGATTTCCGTACTAAGTACCCTATTCGGCGTCTGCCTGCGGCTTTGTTCGTTTGTTTCATATTCATAAGCTAGACTATTATCATAAAGAAAAAATAATTTGACGGAAAACATAGATGTTTATTCTTTGCCTTGTAATGTAAGTGAGTATTAGGTTTATAATGTGTTTTTAAATATGTATAGGTATTAACACGAGCTTTATTTTTAGATTTTCACTAATAGTTTTCACTAACCCTTCTAAGATAAATTCCTAAAAAAATTCTATTTGGATTCTCTTTCACGTAATGAGGAGGGATGAAAGTCATATAACGAAGATAGTTATAAATATGAGTGTGGCTGGGTATGCAAGAAGAGAAAGACCGAAGAAGAAGTGGTTGGATTGTGTGAAAGAGGATATGAATGTAGATTGTAGAGGAGTAGATTCAGAGTTGACGAATGATAGGAGTGAGTGGAAGAAGAAAATATGTTGTGCCGACCCCACCTACCGTGGGATAAGGGCAGGGAAATGATGATGGATCCTTTTTCACGAGAAACCAAAATACGCATTAAAAATCTCTTTTTTTCGGAGTAGTCGGTAAAGGGTGTCGTTTCCAATATTGAATTTCGAGTCTCAAGGGTGAACTAAAGACGAGTGGGTCCATATTAAGGACAATTGGCTCCCTCTAGGGGCAACCATCGGCTTAATTTGGGGTACTTTTATTCACGTGTGGAATACTGATTGCTTACTCAATGCGGTCGAGTACCCCTGACTACCCCTGACTACCCCCTAGATAGTTGACAAGCGTGATTTTGTTGAATCATCAGCAAATGCTGTGCATAGTTGTAAGCTAAACTAATTGAATGGCTCTAAAACTATAGCTGTCTTTGTCATTTCAGTTTATGAGAAAGGGACGGATGCTGACAAGTGCTGTCACTGTCAAATTAGGTTAAGTTTTTTTTTTGGCGAAAGGTTAAGTTGTAAAAATACATAATTGAGACCAAAATCTATTTTAACTCTGGCAATTATTTTGTCATTAATATCTTCAAGAATGCCTACAGTCTACTAATGCTCGCATTGCTGTTGATAAGCGATCACAAGGCATCCTCGGTGGACGTGCTCGTAAGGTAATGCAATTGCTATAGACAGATCACAAGGCGTCCTCGGTGGACGTGCTCGTAAGGTAATGCAATTGCCTTCTGTTCAGCTACTTTATTAAATAAACCAGAATTTAGTGAGTACGCTAAACGTTTCTTAATTTGCGAATAAAGTTATTCTAAGAACCGTTATTCTCATCGACATTTCGAAACTTTCTACCAAAATTGAAGCTTCAACTGATTCGACCCTATATGCAAGCATGCAACTACCGTTAAAGCTGCGCGACTACTGCGTCGGAATCACTGCGCGCGGAGCGAGAAATGAAGGCAAAAAATGCCGCTGTATCGACGCAGTCCCATACAAATCAATACAAAGACAAACATTCTGACACCGCTTGCGCAGCGATTCGCTTGAAATGGACGCAAACCTTCATTCAACTGTCATTTTAGCGCGGCTTAAAAAATGCTCAATCATTGTCACTTGCATGACAGCGAATAGAGATGACAACAGATTTAGCAATCGTTTTAGTTAGCTCAGCTTTAGATCAATATAAATAAGGGTCTTAAAATTGTGATACTGTCAGTTTGACACTCTGATTACGTAAAATAATTTATAAGTTTAAAAAACTGGAAAAACTGACTTCAATTTGATACGCATTTATTATCAAATGATGATGATGATGATGATAGCAGTTCATTGAGACTGTTCTATTGATCGTAAACACCACAGAAACACCACAGGAAAGCAAATACGCAGTGTCGTGTAAGTGAATGACGTGTTTTTTCGAGTTATTCTTATTTAACTGCCAAACTACTGAACTGATTTTGATAAAAATTTTATGGGACCAATCTGAAAGCATACCCGTTCAGATAAAAAAAGAATTTTTCAAATCGTTCATAAATGACGGAGTTCTGAGGTAACAAACATAAAAAAAAAAAAAAAAAAAACAACCGAATTGAGAACCTCCTCCATTTTTGAAGTCGGTTAATAAAGCAGTTACAATTATAGTCATCCACTCCGAAGTAACGTTTAAGTTTAGACAAAGTTAACATAAACCTATGTTTGTATGGAGATTGGAGAATCATCCGTTTTATAAACTTTCCGCTAGGGGCGCTGCTCAATGTATCTATGTATCATCTAAAGAGACCACGAGACTAGTGTCTACGTTTTACGTATACTACAAAGTTTACGTAAACTATTATTTTGTGTAGAGTTTTGACCTTAGCAGAAACTTTACATAAATAATGATTCTCCATATAAAAATATAGTGTACCTCGTAAACTTTGTAGTATCATAAAACGTACTAAGGGGGGCCCCCACAGGATTGCAAATGGTGAACACGTACATTAAAATAGGAGTGGACCCTTTACCCGTCAGTCTGTAGAAATGAATATTCCTCAAAAGTTAATGGGGCTCAAAGCCACAGAATAAACAATAGTATGTCGGGAAACGTCACATTTCCACGACAAAAGATTTGATAAAGTCCGTGACGTCACCTCTGCCCCTTTCCCCTTACTAACCCCTCCCATAAGGGTACAAGTTATGAGTGGAAACGTTAAGCGTTTAGTAGAAAAAATGCAATTCTAACCTATTCAGAATAGAATATTCAGACAGACAGAACAGATATTCAGAGTTAGACATAATATGTAATCTCTAGCGAGTTTGTTGTAATTAACTAGCTTCCGCTCGCGATTTCGTCCGCGTCTCGTTTGATCCTCTTGATTTTCCGGGATAAAAAGCCTTTGTGTTAATCTAGGTTACGAACTATAAATATTTCTCAGGTTTCATCCTAATCAGACTAGCAGTTGCACCGTGATTGAAACACAAACATCCAAACAAAAAATACCTCTATCAGCCGAATACTCAAACGAAACTCAAACCCCACTCAATTTAAGTCCCGCTTAAATTATTGCCATCTCTTACAAATGAGTAATGTCAAACAGAGGCAGAGCAATCTTAAGTGGTGCTCAAATTTGAATGACGTTTGAGTATTCGGCTGTTTATCTATCAAAATGTCATTATTGAACGCATATTCACGTGTTCATAATTCTTGACGTCTTCTATTCTCTAGCGGGTATCTATACATCTATACAAATATTATAAAGAGGAAAGGTTTGATTTTTTGTTTGTTTGTTTGTTTGTATGAATTGAATAAGCTCCGAAACTACTGGACCGATTAAAAAAATTCTTTTACCATTAGAATCCTACATTATCCCTGATGAACATAGGCTATATTTTATCCCGGAATTCCCACGGGAACGGGAATTACGCGGGTGAAACCGCGAGGCGCTGCTAGTAAGATATAAACTGCTAAAAAAAACTGCTGCAAGGTATAACACAGCTTTTTCATGACAAAACTTAATCGAACAAGATATTTTCTTGTAGGTACCTACTAAGTCTGACAAGTGGAAAGCCCATGACTTGGACCAAACCATCACAAATTCCTGCACAGCCGTGGTCCAACGATATTAAAATGATAAGTATTTGGTACGACCTTAATAATATAGACTTATTGCTTCTGATTCCTTCGATTTGGTTCAACGAGTGGTAGGAACATAAAATATTACCTCTGACTACCCCTCTTACTGCCATACTCAGAGACCTCATTGATACACAAGGTGCTTAATATAGCGACGTCTCTGAGCATGTAGTATCGGTTTTATTTTTAACCGACTTCAATAAAGGAGGAGGTTCTCAATTCGGTTGTATTTTTTTTTATGTTTGTTACCTCAGAACTCCGACATTTATGAACCGATTTCAAAAACTCTTTTTTTATCTGAAAGGGTATGCTTCCAGATCGGTCGCATAAATTTTTTATCAAAATCGGTTTAGTAATTAGGCAGTTAAAAAACACGTCATACGCGTACACGATATTGCATATTTTGCTTTTCTGTGACGTTTACGAGCAATAGAACGTAACCACGAACAAATCTGACAGTCGCCGCGTTAGCGTATTCGAGTTACATTGCGCGTCACTGCCAGCTCGACTGCCAACCGTTGTAGTGTCACCGCGCACTGTATCTCGGATACATTGCGTATTTTGCTTTTCTGTGGTGTTTACGATCAATAGAACAGTCTCAATGAACTGCCATCATCATCATCATCATTTGATGATGAAGGCGTATCAAATTGAAGTCAGTTTTTCCAGTTTTTTTATACTTATAAATTATGTTGATTTTGGAAAAGTCAGAATCTAGAAACATACAGGTTTTGTATGAAGAAAAATCCTTTGCAAATCTCCCAACTAATATCAGGAAAATCCAATCAAATCTCATCTTTCAACAAATACGAAGATTCTATAGCGTCGGGTAACCAATGTTTCTAAGCATTTGGATGCTACATTTCCTGGAACCCTTCAATAAACTACTCATCGGGGTTTCTCCTCATTAGTTTTAACTCTTCCGATACGATTTAGTGGCGTGATAAATCGTGGCGGAATTCTGCACTAATTTTTTTAACTTTATTCTCTAAATATATAAAACTCTTTTGAAGCTGACTGACAATCAACGCACAGCCTAAGATATAAGTCCTAGAGGTATGAAATTTGGAGGGTAGTATCCTTATATAGTGTAGGGGTGCACTAAGAAAGGATTTTGAAAAGTCGCACCCTAAAGGGTCTTAAAATTAGGATCGAAGACTTTAACCAAATAATGCGTATGCTGCTACCACGCGAGCAAAGCCGCGGGCGACATCTAGTGCGAATATAAAAATTCTTAGATTTTTATTCACAAAGAGAAAACTATTATAGTATTTACAATATGCAAAATACAAATGAAACTGTGCATCATTATATAATACTAGCTTCCGTCCGAGACTTCGTTCGCGTCCCATTGGATCCCGTTGCTATAATTTAGCTATAATCCGTTGATTTTTCGGGATAAAAAGTATCCTATGTTACTTCTACGAATATGTGTACAAAGTTTCATGATGATCGGTTAAGTAATTTTCGCGTGAAAGCGTAACAAACAAACTTACATTCACATTTATAATATTAGTATGATAATCTGTGGTTGAACTATTTAACAACTGTTTATTTTTTCAATACACATGACAACCGGCTCACGTGGACTTGACACAGGTCGCACTAAATAAAAGAAGAAGGCATCTGAGTGTCTAAAGCCTCGCGTCAACTGCATCAGAATCGAAGCGAACGCGACGTCGGTACTTACAATTTTCTAAATACCGCGTTTATGCGCAGAAATCCAGTGCACGTTGTATAAAGCAAAAAAAACTGATAGAGATAGAGAGAGATAGAGAGAGAAATATTTATTTGGCACACAACACAACACAGGTACAACACAGTAAGAAAACAATACATAATTAATTCGAAAATAAAAAAATAAAAATAGAACAGAATAGCACAGAATACGAAATATTAACTAGTTATATGGTAGTGGGTGCTGACCAGCGCTGATATGTGCCAAAAAGGTGCTGCCTCAGCTTAATGCAGCTCTGCTGAAGCAAAGCGGCGCTGGTTTTCAGTCAGAACCTGAGAGTGGATGACATCACAGCTACAGCTGCTCTGATTTGATGCATATTAGGTACTTATAATATAATTTGCATCAAATCAGACGCTCAGTACGCTCCGATACAGTGGACGCGTAGCTTAAAAGTCCCTACAGACCGGACATTCTAAATTGTATCCGCCATTTGTTTTGTTTATAGCCATCAGCGAATGTTAATCCCTTATTTAGATGTGGCCGCATCCCCTGTCGTCTTAGATCCAACGGCTTGTTTATGTATTGCATCTATTACGTTTATCTTGGGGTTCGGTTGTCGATAACATTGTGTATAGTACGAATAGGCCTTTATGTTAAGACGCTGACTACCAATAGTAGATTGTATCCTAAGGGAGCGAAATCATATTTATACGGCGAGGGCGCTTTTTTGAATCCAGAGCGAAGTGAAGGATTCTAGAGTAGAATCCCGAGCTTAGCGAGGGATTTTTTAGTAGAATCCTGAACGTAGCGAGGGATTCAAAGTACATCGCCCGAGCCAAAAATATATTTTGCTCCCGAGTGGTACACTCTACTTTTCATCACCCACTATGAGAAAATAAAAGATAAGATACTCGTAAGATAACATATGATACGATACGATACGATACGATAAGATAAGATAAGATAAGATAAGATACGATACGATAAGATAAAATACGATACGATACGATACGATACGATACGATACGATACGATAAGATAAGATAAGAACAATATTTATTGCACAAAAATGAAGTATAAAGGCGAACTTTAAGCGAAGATATTCCAAACTCAAAAAGTGCGTGGAAAAGTTAATTCCGGCGCACTTATTGTTTCTTATAGAAAACACCACCTTTGGGTGCACATAAAGGCGAACCAAGTCGCTCTTTTCGAATAGATGTGATGAAAAACAACTTCCCGCTTGTAGGTACATTTCAGATATCAAATCACTAAAGTTATGTATGAATAATCGATCGGTAGTATCGATAATATTGTGTGCAATAACATTGCACAAGGTTTAGCGAAAATATTATTTTGAACCGAACAAGTTTTTCGACCAAGAAACCAGTTTTAACTTATTTTCTACATTTCGTTTGGAAAACTTGTTTTAGTACAGCATCCGCTGTACAAGAAATTGGACCGAGCTGGTTAATAGATGAAAACTATTTTATATTAAATTAAATATGTCAATAAATATATTGCAAATGGGTTGCCTAAAAAATTTCAGTCCAGTGTTCAGCAATTCAGCATTTGACCGCCCGTGTTTTTGAACATTACTTCCAACTGACAGCGGGGCGAATAGAAAGAGACTAATACGCTACGATCAAAATATAATAAATGGCAGTGTTCATGCAACTTTTTACTTTTTATTTTGAAGTGAAAATTTAGTACTGCATATTTGTTAAGTACATAAAAATAAATACTAAGTTAATTTCACATTAAATACAGAGCGAGAGTGAATGCGTGGCACTCGATGTATAACTTCTTCCGCGCGTAGAGACTGCACGCACAGGTTTTTTTAAATATTTGCGCACAACCTTATGTATGAAGGTATAAGATTCATATTACTATAACCCACATTTGTAGAGTATGCAAACATTTGTTCCGCCAATTGTTGTATTTGGTAATTTAATTAAGTACCCTCGCGCAGAATAATTTGAGGTTGTACTTCAGACAACATAAATCATGATTAGAACAGTCAATAACAAAAGTGTTACGCATTGAACGATGTTGAATGACGTCACAGTTCAGTCGATATAACCTTTGCCTTCCATTCCGGTCCTGGGTTCGATCCCTACGGTCAAAGATACGGTCAAAGATGACTATAAAAACCGTTTATTGCAGACAAAAGTCTAAACGGTTTAGACTTGGTTCTGCTATTTTTAGGGAAACATTGGTATCGATTCGCTTGTTGCATTTTTCTAAATTAACCTAATTTGACAGCAATAAAAATGTTGCCGTCCCTTTCTCATAAACTAAAATGACAAGGACGGCTATAATTTTAGAGCTGTCAAATTAGGTTAGTTTAGAAAAATGCAACAAGCGAATCGATAGCATTGTCTCTTTTATTTTAATGGTTTTTCTTGTGTTATAGTGAGTATTGTTGTTTAATTTTGGTAGAATTTTAACCAATAGTGCATAAAGTGTGAGCCATTGGAAAGTTTTGTGGTGACGAGTTGTACAGAAATGTAGGTATTTGATTTTATTCCGAATAGATAAATAAATAAATAAATAAATTTTCACGGACACTTAACACAACGCCTTCTAGTCCCAAACTAAGCAAAGCTTGTACGATGGGAACTAGATGGCGGAGAATACATACATACATTTTTTTTGTAAATACATTCTTATAATACATAGAAACACCCAGACACAGAACAAACATCTATGTTTGCCACACAAATGTTTGTTCTCGGTGGGGATCGAACCCACGACCCACAGCACGGAAGGCAGAGCTACTACCGACTGAGCCATGACGCCTGAGATTGTTCATAAATGGAAACTGAAATTTAATTTACCAAGCAGAACGTAAGAATGTGACGGCCAGAAGATAGGTCTTTACAGAAAAGTGTTTAGTTTTCAAATTTTTAATGAAAAATTTACACACTGGATACTGGCAAATTGTTTGTCAATATGACATACAGAGGCTATGTACGTAGCAAAGAAGAAGAAGAAGAAGACTTGGATTTACTTCAAGTTAAAACCAAGGGTTATTAAATGACTTCGTGTAAAGGCAACTTAACGACTTTAAAAACCCCATTCTCTTCCTGTTCAGTTTCATAATGATTTAGAAATCAATGTAGTAGAATGCCAAATCACGTACTATTTATTCTATCTTAATAGCTCCCATTGGCCAAATTAATGTTGATTATTCTAATCAAAGCAAAATACACCATAGCTTACAAAATCCCACTTTAAGTACAACTAAATAGAGGTTACTTTTGCGTGGAATTTGATATTTCAATTTGACAATGATTTGATGTCCACCGTTGATTTTAATTTGATTTTATACGCTTTTAGTACTTTATTGAGTAATTTATTTGATTAAAGTTTCTGTTAGAATGGTGACGACGTTTTGGTTGATTAAATCATAATGGAGTTTTTAAGAGTGATTACAAGTTCAGCGGCGATCAGCTTGCCACCCGTCATGTTTAGAATATTATTTTACATGTTATATGCGTTTGACCATGATCTCACTTGATGTTAAGTGACGATGTAGCACGATTTACTTTTATAGTACAATATGATATGAGTGCGGTAAGTTGAAAATTACAGCCGAGGAGATATTGCCAGCCCGAGCCGTAGGCGAGGGCTACAAGAAAGCAGAGGCTGTAATTTTCAAAGCGCACGTACGTTTTATAACACATTTGCGATGAAATAAATAAAACTCGGACTTTCTTCAAAGAATAAATCTTTATTCACTTGTTGAAGCAGTTAGAAAAATTTGAACAATTTGTAAAAGAATTAAATGCTTATTTTTTATCGTAGAGCGCGGCGCGCGCCCCCCCTTTCGTTTTAGTGGGAGCATCTTGATAAACCGTACGTTTTACATGACCATAACGCACGAGTGCGTAATGACATACATCACGATACTGAAATTGGTGAAATAAGAGACCCTTTACAAGCAAATGTGTGTTAAAAATTTTTACAATACATTTTTAATACGGTCAAATTAGGGTCGTTTACAAAAATGCAACAACAGAATCAACACCAATGTGGCCTCCTAATTAGGTATTTTATCTGTCTTTTCCGCACCTTTTTTTCCAACGTACTTTGTAACATCTGATTAAGGCCCACTAATCATATCATTTTGCTCTTTGTGACGAGCTCAAGTGATGCTCGCATTGCTGTGTTCCGGTTTAAATATGGGCACCGGTGACATAACACGCACATGAAACTTACCTTTACGTATCAAAAGGATGGATGAAATAACAGAGCACGTCCTCACTGGAGATCCTTTAGATATGTATTGCTTAAAATGTGGTTTCTATTTATTCCATCACTTTTTTCTAAAAATAATAAATTTCACATAATTTATAAGTTTAAAAAACTGGAAAAACCGGCTTCTATTTGATACGCCTTCATCATCAAATGATGATGTTTTTTTTTTTTTTTTTTTTTTTTTTTATTCAATAAAATCTCACTGATCACTTTGAATCGTCATTACGTTTTGTATGATTAGGTATGATTACATATTTTTTTTATTGGATGAGTTGGAGCTAGTTCGTCCCAAGCTTGTTTGTCTTCTAAATAATCAGATATTTTATAGTATGCTTTTAAAAGAAGTCTCTGTTTTATTACGTTTTTGAACTTGCCAATCGACAACTGAGACACATCACTTGGGATTTTGTTAAAGAAGCGTACACATTGCCCTTTGAAAGATTTACTAATTTTTGTGAGCCTAGTGGTGGGAACAGCGAGTTTGTCTTTATTTCTAGTGTTAACATTATGATTATCACTTTTTTTGTTGAATAGATTGATATTTTTTTGAACATACAATAAGTTTTCATAGATGTACTGGCAAGGTACTGTCATTATATTTATTTCCTTAAACTTATTTCTTAGTGATTCTCTGGGACCCATGTTATGATGATGGCAGTTCATTGAGACTGTTCTATTGATTGTAAACACCACAGAAAAGCAAAATACGCAATGTATCCGAGATACACTACAACGGTTGGCAGTCGAGCTGGCAGTGACGCGCAATGTAACTCGAATACGCTAACGCGGCGACTGTCAGATTTGTTCGTGATAGAGGTACCTACTTACTGTTCTATTGCTCGTAAACGTCACAGAAAAGTCACAGGAAAGCAAAATATGCAATGTCGTGTACGTGTATGACGTGTTTTTTTCCAGTTATTCTTATTTAACTGCTTAATTACTGAACCGATTATAGTAAAAAACTTATGGAACCAACCTGGAAGCATACCCTTTCAGATAAAAAAAGAATTTTTCAAATCGGTTCATAAATGACGGAGTTCTGAGGTAACAAACATTAATAATTTAAAAAAAAAAATACAATCTCCTCCTTGAATTGAGAACCTCCTCTTTTTTTGAAGTCGGTTAAAAAGCACGTGTAATGGCTGCTGATTTGTGCTATATCTCGGTTAATTAAACCTATACTAGTGTATATTTCTTCTCACGCTCGTTAAGCCACGACGGAGGCCTTTAGGCGGCCTAAACCTGCCATCAGACTTAGTCACTAACTCATACGAACTTTTCCTATCTGAATTACCTAATTCAGATAGGAAAAGTTCACGTTAATGAATCTAAATCCTAAATCCGCCGTAATAAAGTACAATTTTCTTTACACTAGAAGAAAAACCGACCCCCACACCGTGGAAAAAGAAAAAAGAAAAATAGTCATTCTAGTCAACATGGAAAGGCTCTTAAGGATTTGCGGATAATTTTTTTTCGTTGTAAAATGAATGAGGGTTATGGATGGTCGTATGGGGCTGACAGCGAAGAATACACAATAGATGGTGGAAACCAGGAGAACTGTGTATTTTTGTAAAAATATTGATGGCTTTTTTCAACATGAAAAATGTAACTTTATTGTAATACAAACATTTTTACCAAAAACATTTAACATTATTTTTTTTTGATAGGTGCACGGGAGTGCACCTCTCAATGAAGCAATAAATAAATCAAGATGATCAAATATTATAGGAACCTATTATCATAACAAATGAATCTGAATTTTTTGACAGGTGTCACAGCTCCGTCGCTCAGCTCTGCCTTCCGTGCTGTGGGTCGTGGATTCGATCCCCACCAAGAACAAACATTTGTGTGGCAAACATAGATGTTTGTTCGATAGTTCTATGTCTTCAGTGTTACTGTGTACCTACTATAAATTAAAAAAAAAATGTGCATAAAGAACTCTGTCAGCTATCTAGTTCTCATGGTATAAGCTTTGCTTAGTTTGGGACTAGAGGGCGTTGTGTAATATGTCAATAATAATTTATCTTTTTAAAAATAATCTGCACTATTTTCAAAGCCCAGCTAATCTTCTTTCTAAATATATAAAACTCTTTTGAAGCTGACTGACAAACAACGTAGGTACAGCCTAAACTATAAGTCCTAGAGGTATGAAATTTGGAGGATAATATCCTTATATAGTGTAGGGGTGCAGTAAGAAAGGAATTTTGAAGAGCCGCACTCTAAAGGGTCTAAAATTAGAATCAAAAATTTTAAACATTAATGCGTATGCCGCAACCAGCCAGCAAAGCCGCGGGCGACAGCTAGTCTCACATAATTCCAAAATAAATTACCCACATCCCGAGTATTCAGGGACTAGTTTCAAGCTTAAGTACCTTTAAGTACGTACCAACTATTTGATTCGGGTGCTGTCAAAAATTAGGGGAATTAACGACCCCTTGTCACCTTTAAGGGGTTTAATTTGGTCCGATGACCCTTACCATTGTTATCGACGGGTTGTGTGACACCATGTACGAGATGGGAAGTTCTTGGAACACCATAATTAGCCGTAATAAGTTTGATTTAAAGTATTTGGCGCGATGCCCACATTTTACTGTACCTAGCTGGTCTATGCTTGTTATTAGCAGCGTTTTTATACAATTGAACTATAGTAGGTGCCAAATAACACCGCAATACCGGTCATTCATCCATCTTCACCACGATGTCGCAAAATTTAATTTGTACTTAACCAATATGCAGTACTAAGTTATCACTTCTATGTATTATAAGTATATATTTACAAAAAAAAAATGTATGTATGTATTCTATCAGCCATCTAGTTCCCATCGTACAAGCTTTGCTTAGTTTGGGACTAGAAGGTGTCCGTGAATATTTATTATTATTTATTATTATTACTTCAAAATAAAGAGTAAAAAGTTGTCTATAATGTCGGTTTGGATTTGAACTTGCTCCCGTTGTCGGTCTTACTGCAGTCCAACGGTATCACTGTTCGGCCAACAGTAGCTCTGCTGCTGATGGTTGAAATTACGGCTGTCTCTTTTACTTTTGTTTAACGCTGTCAGTTGGAAGTCGTATAACTTCAAAAAATGCTGAACACTGCCATCTATAAGTTAGGAGTAGAGACAGAGACTATGTCCTCCCGCATAACGCTGTCAGTTGGAAGTCGCATTAGAAGTATAACTTCAATAAAACCAAAAAAATATAAGCATTCAAAAATAAACACTGTCCACATAAAATGGGGTGAGAATCTTTATTCATCTCGAAAGTAAGTAGCAATTTTTTGTAGGGTCATTGAGCGTTGACAAGGGGCGCTGCGAAAACGTTTTCAAACTGGCGGTCAGTTCATTAATTTACGAAAATACGTAGCTTCATTATTCTTGCGTCATTTGTCTACGTCTGGCCGCTGACGTAGCGGGGCTACGTACAGAACAGTTGAAGAAAGGAGATAACCCATTTTGCTATATAACTTTTAGGATGTAGAATTTACACGCGAAATTCCAATATAGACATGGGTACACGAAAAATAACAAAATATTTTAAGCTAGATTCTTTTTTTTAGGTTAGAAACTTATCTTTGGAACTACTCGTGTTAAAAACCCAGAATAATAGAGGTTTATTTTGATAGAATTGTAGAATACTGCCGACATAACCTATAGAAATTTATGTGGCACCAGTCTTTCCGTGACGTCATTTAATGGCCAATAGCCTCGTACTGACTGACTGAGCAGCCTCGCGAGGCTGCCGCGCGAGGCAAATGCTCGGGCAGTCAGTACGCGGCTAACCAATAATCTTAAACAACGAGTAAATAAGAACGTCATCGCAGTTTTTGTTCCGTAAATATTTTCTCTTATAAAATTTATATATATATAAAAAAAAATGTGTGTAATTCACACGTGGTAGATGTGAAACCTTCAAAAAGACTTTCAAATCACAACGATGCTAAAGAAGTTTTCAATTCAAAAAAGTTGCAAAAAGTGAACAAGTTTGCTCGAGATTTGAACCCACGCACTACAAGCTATCTCGAATCGATCCAATCCGTTAGACCGCTTGGCCAACAGTCTCCTTCTAATGCGTACGAAAATTAGGAGGGATCGTTTCCTCGTTTTTTCTTTTCATCGATTTTCAAATCACAACGGTGCTAAAAAGTTTTCACTTCAAAAAACCGTGAAACGGTGAGAAGTGGAAGGAGAAGAGCCCTTTGCCATGAAGTGGGAAAAATCATGGCTGAATAAAAATTCAAACGTTCATTTTGTATGGCGCTTTGGGAAGACGCGTCCGGTCCGTGCCCACTGGCGCTATCTCCTATATTCACTGATAGCGCTACGCCGTAGACGATCTACGGACAGTGAATAAATGTCTTTTTTACCACAAGTTTTTGTATTGATGGATTGGAATTGTCTGTTAGTATTTTGTTCAACTGTGGGAAACACAAAATACTTAAGTGATTGAAGTTATACTTCTAATGCGACTTCCAACAACGTTGCGTTACGCGGTTAACATAGTATAATACGCTAATACGCTACAAATGCTACAATCAAAAATGCTACAATCAAATATGGCAGTGTTCATGCAACTTTTTACTTTTTATTTTAAAGTGAAAATTTTGTACTGCATATTGGTTAAGTACATAAAAATAAATACTAAATTAATTTCACATTAAACACAGAGCGAGAGTGAATGCGTGCCACTCGAAGTATAACTTCTTCCGCGCGTAGGGACTGCACGCACAGGTTTTTTTATTTTTTTATGTATAGCTAAGCGTTTCGTAGCCAGCTCACCTGATGGTATGTGTAGCTGCAACCTAAGGTGGAGCATGCTTAGCCATATTCTATCTATTCACTCTTCACCGATTATCTAAGTTAAGCACTGTTCTGCGCGGTCACTATTTGGATGGGTGACCGTTAGTGGCATCTTCCGTGCCTCGGAGGGCACGTTAAACTGTCGGTCCCGGCAGCCGTTAAGCCATGACGGAGGCCTTAAGGCGGCCTAAAAACTCTGTCACCAGGGTTGGCCACTAACTCATACGTGCTTGCTTGCTATCTATTCACTCTTTTCATACAAATTCGTAGGTTATATCGTTCAGGAAATAATACATTGACGATAGGAGATTCCCACTCCTTGGCAGTTCGCATTATGAACGATATTACTTTGGACCGGATGTACCTATCTATCCTTACTAATTGACCGAGCGAGCGAAGCGAGCGAAGCGTCTTAGTTTCCACATTGGCCAAAAATGCGTTTGTCCGGATGTCTGTCTGTCTGTCTGTCTGTTCTCCTCTACAGGTCGCATTTTTCAACCGATCTGGACGAAACTTGGTACACAGGTTATATGACTTATTAGAATTTTTTTGTCGTCGGGGATTTTTGATTGGAGGGGTACTTCCCCCAAAAAAAGGGCAAAAAGGGGGCTATTTGATATACTGGATATCTCCACCAAATGAGATTCGATTTCGATTATTCTTTTTTTATTTGAAAGGTAGTAACTATAAGTTGGTCTCATAAAAGTTTGGCGAAGATCTGATAAGGATCTTCAGCATGATGAACAGGATAGCTCATCAAACAATCGATGGTTTTCAATCAAATTTGAGGACCTCATTCTACACAAGATGATGCAAAAAAAATCAAAAAGATCAAAAAAATCACAAAACGGAAAATGCACTTGCACATTACATTCTTCCAAAATTTACAAAATTAAAGAGAAAAAACATCACATCACACACACACACACACACACAATATTTTGCATTATAGATAAAAAAGAACAGAGTTCTTGGAGGGCAAAATGTTCATCCAAACGCATGTTAATTTTAGTACCTAATTAACAGCTAGATGTCGCTGGTAAAAGTGTAACAGTCCTGCATTGCGCTATCGTTGCGTTTTGAACTTTTCTATAAGTAAATAGCTCACTTTTAGTATGCTCGCGAGGTCTACAGCTCCCAGAGCCACTAGTATTATAAATGCGAAAGTAACTCTGTCTGTCTCGCTTTCACGCCAAAACTACTGAACCGATTTGAATGAAATTTGGTACACAGATAGTCTAGAGCCTGAAAAGGACATAGGCTACTTTTTAATGCGAAAAAAGGGTTGTAAGGGGTTGAAAGGGGGGGGGTGAAAGTTGTATGGAAGTTACTATCAAACTTTTTTTTAGAAAGAGACAAAGACTAACGCTTTCCGTTTAACGCCACCTTGTTGGAAATTGCATTAGAAGTATAATTTCAATAAAATTAGTAGTAATTTTTTGGTTTTAACATTTTGCTACTTTTTTGGCCACTGTACTTAAATGTTAATAAGTTAAATGTTAATCAGAAAAAGACATAATTTATAAGTTTAAAAAACTGGAAAAACCGACTTCAATTTGATACGCATTTATCATCAAATGATGATGATGATGATGATGATGATAGCAGTTCATTGGGTTCTATTGATCGTAAACACCACAGAAAAGCAATATACGCAATGTCGTGTACGTGGATGGCGTGTTTTTTCCAGTTACTCTTAATCAACTGACAAACTACTGAACTGATTTTGATAGAAATTTTATGGGACCCATCTGGAAGCATACCCTTTCAGATAAAAAAAGAATTTTTCAAATCAGTTTATAAATGACGGAGTTCTGAGGTAACAAACATAAAAAAAAACAACTGAATTGAGAACCTCCTCCTTTTTTGAAGTCGGTTAGAAATATAACAAGAAATAGCAATACAGCCCCTCATTAGTGGTTATATGCTTGTTTTTATTTCACTTCAAAGTTAACCAACTTTTGGGTGTTCGCTTATTCGCTTATTGCAAGGTATTTTGACAGGCGAGGAATGCCCAGGTGTGGCTCTAATTGTACCCACAGGGGTTGCAATGTAAACATTTTGTAAAGGAAACATGATTGTGTAATCCTAGCTTAATATTTTTGTAGTAGAAGGGAAATTCTAGTACGTAAATACACGCGAGAGCAATGATTCCGGGTCACTTAAAGAATGTTAAAAATCTCGGAAACTAAAAATGATAGGTTAATGCAATAAATTGTATTTAATAGACAATGTAATACTCCTTAAATGAAGGTATTAAAACTTCTTAGTTATTGTAAAGTTATATCTTAAAAAAATCAAATCATAGAAAATCAGATCATAGAAAACGGCTCTTTAACTAGCGTAAGATATGTGGAAGAAATCCTCAATGATCATGTTGGTCCATTTATGGTCAATTTAGGTGAGGATGCTATATTTATGCATGACAATGCCCGACCTCATACAGGTAGGATTGTGAATGACTACCTTCAAGAGATGAACATTACTCGTATGGAGTGGCCAGCGCGCAGCCCGGATATCAACCCGATCGAGCATGCTTGGGACGAGCTAGGCAGATGCGTAAAACAACGAAACCCTCCCCCAATCACGCTTCGTGAGCTCAAAATTGCTCTCACAGAGGAATGGGAGAATATTCCCCAAAATCGTATAAGGAACTTGGTGTACAGCATGCCAAACCGCGTAAACGCAGTAATGGAAGCACGAGGAGGCAATACGAAGTATTAAAATTCAAGTCAAATCGTAATAAAGTTCAAAAATTTCATGTTTCCTATTTTTGTTTTAAGGAGAGATCAGCAGTTTTTTTCTTTATGTAATTTTGTGTTAATAAAATGTATGGTGACTCATATTTTTTTACTTTCATTTAAGGAGTATTACATTGTCTATTAAATACAATTTATTGCATTAACCTATCATTTTTAGTTTCCGAGATTTTTAACATTCTTTAAGTGACCCGGAATCATTGCTCTCGAGTGTAGGTATGATTAGGAGACCTTTGGGATGATGTCATATATATTACAAAATGGCGGAATTTTCAATACAATTGCATTTTTGTCCATAAAAAAAACCTGTGCGTACTTTTTACTTTTTATTTTGAAGTGAAAATTTAGTACTGCGTACATAAAAATAAATACGTGGCACTCGAAGTATAACTTCTTCCGCGCGTAGTGACTCCACGCTTTGTTTTTTTTTTTAACAAATAGCGTTATTAGACCCTAAATGAGGGACTTTGGCATTATGATCCCGGTATCAGAATGAAGCAGAAACCTATGCTGAATTGATCCCGGGATCCGTTTCCATACAAAATATTTCTGGCATCTGATCCCAGGATCCATCACAAAACAATTTGAGATTGGTTTCTACTCCATTCTGATATTGAAATCAGATGCCATCGACCCATAAATGAGTGAAAATTAAATTTTTGAGTGAAAAGTCACGTGATAATTCTCCAACGATTGTAGAATGTCTGAGTATACATTCTAAATGTTATTTCACTTTAGCACAAAAAGCTAATGAATATAGACGCTGTCCCACAGAGGGCCATTTGTTCCCGTCCCGGGGGCCACACCGAGATATGAATTTCGTGGTTTTCAGAAATTCTGAAAGCTTGAAGAATTTCTCATTTCAATTTCAGCGAAGTTCTCACAATTAATGTTCGACGATTTCTATCTATACTATTATTAAACTGTAAAACAGCCAATAACCAAAATTAAAGATGGATATACTAAATATGCAGATCTACTAAATAAACGATTCTGATTCCGAAAATCGAGTTTGTCTGTTTATCTGAGTCTGTTTGTTTGTTTGTTTGTTTGTTTGTTCGCAGATCACTACTGGACCAATTTTAATGAAACTTATGCCATTCAGAAAGCCATTTTTCCGGATTGAGGCTATATTTTATTGAAATGAAAGACCTGGATTCTTAGATACAGCTTGACTTCTCTAAACCAAAAGCCACCTTTGGCACAAGGTTCATCGTATGCTGGTTTTGATGGAAAGTTTCGCACGCGTACGAAGTCACGGGTATCAGCTAGTGCTAACGACTGAGGGAACTCACTTGGATGATACAGAACTGAAGTGTTACACTGTTCGAAGCTTGCACCAGTAGCACTCGTGGCTAGGCTTAGTTAATCTTCACTGATTATCTAAGTTACGCGACGTTCTGCGCGGACGCTATTTGGATGGGTTACCGTTAAGCATTTACATCTGAGCGCTTCCGTGCTTTGGACGTAAAACTGTCGGTCCCGGCTGAAACAGTCGTTCAGCCACGACGGAGGCATTAAGGCGGCCCAAAACTCCGTCATCAAAGATGGCCACTAACTCATACGAGCTTACTTTGCTTACCAGTGGAACAGTTTTGTCTCTTTCGATTTAATTTCAACCCGTTTGTCAATGCGAAAAACAAAACACGATCTATTCTAAGTTCATATCGAGTTTATTAAAATCAGGGTTAGGGCTTGGGCATCCTAATCATAACCTTTAAACCAAATTTCTTTAGAAAATCATTGGTTCGTTCATCCACAAAAAAAAATAACATTTTGAGCACACATTTATTTTTATTCATTCAACCATTTCTCATTCCGTTTCGTTCATTCGCTCGAACATTAATCATTCCTTTAGTTCATTCGTTCCGCAGTGCTCACATTAAAATGCGTGAGGTACTTTCAAAGAAAAATTACGCAACAAAAGATACGGTTTGAAATGGGATGGGATAAGACACAGAGTAATAAACATACAGAACAATACGTTCAAAGAACGCGCTGAAGTAACTCTATAATGAGTAGCGATATGTAGTAGTATCGATGTGTGTGTGAGCTCTTACTGACGGATTAAAAGCTCGTATCAGTCTGGGTTTTCTTTTGAAACGAATATTGAAAAGCGACTTGCTAGATATTTTGTATTAAAACCTGATAAGCGCCTCTAGCGGTAGATTTGTAAAGGATTTTTCTCACCACATAAGAAATACTTGTTTGTAGATTTTTCAGTCAGACTAGAGGTTCTCGTACGCGAGTTGAGCGGCATCATCGGGTGCCTCCGACAAACCTACACTTAGTAGCTAAATGTCAAGGACGACTCGCCATGCCGCACCGCGTACCGTCACGTGCTACTGCACGTGACGTGCTACTGCACGTGACGTGCTACTGCACGTGACGGTTATGACACACTTTTTAAAAGTATTTTGAATTTCGATAACTCTCCCAAATGTATGTTTGAAAATTATTTTGCTTTGCTAGCTAGCAGCAAGATGAAAATTATAAAACACGCTCTATAAAGCATTGGTTTCGCGCTCGTAATGCACAACACAGCGGTATGCAGCATGCAGCGCCGGACACATAACTGTATGGAAAACGTCTACCCCCTTACTTACGATCACTGCATAACTTTAGTCAGCTGTTTAAATTATTGCTGTCACCTCCTAACAGGTAATGTCAAACAGTGACAGAGCTAGGCTTTGATTCAACGGTTTAACTATTCATATGTCATAAGTAAGGCCCCTATTATGGTCTTTTGTTACGTCGCAGTCTGCGTCAGCGGCGTAGAGCAAACGCGGTACTCTGCGTTGTGCTGCGATCGTTGTGCGTTACGATCGCGAGACCAACGCCCTGTTGTTCTGCAAGTTCTCTGCTCCGTGATCAAACACAGTGTAAATAATACAGTATTAGAGTAACTTTGACAGTGACAATAGGGTTCCCTGTATTTTACGACGTCGAACAACAAAGTAAAATGACATAAAACTTTACATTTACTCACTCAAAACTTTACAATTGCTTGATAAGAACGGAAGAGAGACAATCGTAATGTGAACGTAAATCTTCTAAATATATACGAGTACACCTCTCTTGTATCTGACTGACAATCAACGCACAGCCTAAACTATAAGTCCTAGAGGTATGAAATTTAGAGGGTAGTATCCTTATACAGTGTAGGGGTGCACTAAGAAAGGAATTTTGAAAAGTCACACTCTAAAGGGTCTATAACGCGAGCAACGCCACGGGCAACGGCTAGTTACGTTATATTACTCAGTGGACTTGTTCTCTGACGTATCAGGAAAGCTGACAACTAGAGTCTGCTAGAGTCAGGACCAACTACAGACACTAACACCCAGACACAGAACAAACGTCTATGTTTCCTACACACAAATATTTGCTCTTGGTGGGGATCGAACCCACGACACCCATAATAGAGGGTTATTCCCATCGAGCCCACCGGCCGGCGCACCGGTGGGCCAGATGGGACAAAAAATTCGCATCGAGTCCACTCATTTGTATAGTGGGCAGAATAATGACTGGAGTTGTTCAACTCTCAGGCGAGGAGTACGATTGAAGGAGAACGGACACTGGTCTTCAAATGATTCCATCGATTGTGTTATATGTAGCCAATAACTGGCAGCTTGCCAGTTAACTTCCGAGAAAAATATGTTTACCAATAATCGCTTTCAAATCAAACTTTTAAATCGTTTCAGCAGTGTACGAATTGAAATCTATTGTCAAAGTATTTGATTTTAAAAGCTTTGTAAGCTAGCTAGATATCCCATTATAGCTCTCTTATTTGGCATCCTATATCATAATAATTTACAATAGTTTTTCTTCTTCTTTTATTTATGGCCTCTGTCCATAATTTCGACAGACAATTTTAGTTTCAAGTGAATTATTTGAAATAGTCACTAAATAGTATTAGCACATTAAAATCATTATTGCTAAGTTTCCGATGTATTTAGTTCATAATTGTGATTTTCAACAAAGTTTGTGTATCTTATTTATGACTGTTCAACTACATTTAAAAAAAAACTATTCCCTACTGATTGTGAAATGTCTACGTGTCTAGAAGACCTGCGGGCCTAAGATGCGCACCGCGAGATATTTGTCATGTCCTTCTGTCAAAATGTAAGCATTTTGTACCAGTTTAGGAACTATTGCATTATCTGTTCTGTGGTACATAATGGTGTCGACAAAACGCGCATAATGTACACTTTTGACACTTCTTAGTCGTCGTACCTCTCTGAGGACGAGATAATAGTCATGCAGAAATGGTAGGCCCGCTGGTTATTAAATTATTAAAAAGTTTTCTTTCCCAAATATCAGTTAAAATATTGAAGACATTCGTAAAAACTCAAGTGTATTCAAATGTCTGTTCAAATTCACGAAACTATTATACTATTTAAAGACGTTTGACTCTTCTTCAACTAACGCAAAACAATGCTATTTCCATAATTATCATAGACCGAGTTTTCTTGAGCGACAAGTTAAGATACGAGCATCTCACAAAGAAAGTATTTTATTCCCGAGAGCACAGTAGAACAATCGTTAGCAAAAACAGCTAAGAAACTTCGGCTTAAGCACTAAAACTGGGGAAACCTAGGATAACAAAGTCTGGATGCTAAAATAATATATATTTTGCCACTTTAGTCAAAGCTAGAAAAATGAAAAAAAAAAGACTGCGTGGAGTCCCTTCGCGCGGAAGAAGTTATACTTCGAGTGCCACGCATTCACTCTCGCTCTGTGTTTAATGTGAAATTAATTTTATTTAGTATTTATTTTATTTTTATGTACTTAACCAGAATGCAGTACTTATTTAGTTAGAAAAGGTTCTGTGCTCATGTTGCCTAAATCAGAACTATTTTGTGATCACTTTTTTTGTTACAGCCTGTATGTAACTTTTGTACATTATTGCGTCAGTGGATACAAAATTTCGCGCATAGTTTCAACTGGTTCCGTGGTGTAGTGGTTATCACATCGCAGTTCGATCCTGGACGGAATCACCACTTTTTGCTTTTAAAATTTTCTTGTGGTAGTAAGGAGCGTTAAACGGTTGCGCAACCGGTTGTTAAACGGATGTTGGAAGTCGCATTAGAGGTATAACTTCAAAAACTAAAATTTTCTGTTCCCATATCAAAAGCTCTGAACTGCTCTCGCTGCCCAGCACAATGTCAAGTGGCGTTTTTTTTATGTTTGTTACCTCAGAACTCCGTCATTTATGAACCGATTTGAAAAATTCTTTCTTTTTTTATCTGAAAGGGTATGCTTCCAGATTGGTCCCATAATTTTTTTATCAAAATCAGTTCAGTAGTTTGGCAGTTAAATAAGAATAACTCGAAAAAACACGTCATTCACTTACACGACACTGCGTATTTGCTTTCCTGTGACGTTTCCTGTGACAATGAACTGCTATCATCATCATCATCATTATTTGATGATAAATACGTATCAAATTGAAGTCGGTTTTATAAATTATTGTTTAGCTGGTTTATAGTTTAAAAAACTGGAAAAACCGACTTCAATTATGATATCAATTCAATTATGGCCATTATATTATGATGGCCGTCAGATCAGCGATTAGATTTAACAGTCTGTTAATGAAGATAATCCTTGGTTAGGGCATGGTGAAATACAAAACGACCTTAACAGTCCGTTAAATGGCTAACAAGCTGTTAGTTTAACTAACAGAGCATGGTAAAACCGGCCCTTAATCTGGCAGATTTCTATGCAACAACGATTGCACCCTTGTTACTGAAATCTCAATGAAATGCTGTCGAAATACTAAACAAACTCGCAGCACTAGCCTTAGAAACTACGTTCTTTTACGACTACATTATTTTATTTAACCATTCTATTTTTGCGATGGTAAAAATAGCAATGTGTCCATAATGCGATGGAAATATCCAAGAACATTAAGGCGTTTCTCTAACAGATTTTTCAGAAACCTCCGAGCCGTACAAAAAGGAATTGAATGAATTTTATATCAACGTAAGGAGCTTTTTTCCGTTTTTATATTAACCCGGGTGAATGTTACATTATCTGATCGTGATCGGAAATTTCAAGTATTCACGTAAGAAAATAGGATCACGACTGTAATCCCCAGGCATGGTAGGTACCCGCTTATTTCTATTTAAGATCAAATGGTGACTCAATGATTTTTTTTAAATCATGAAAATCAAGACCAGACTGACGAACGTCTCCCATCCGAATTTTGACAGCCCTGAATTCGATTTTCAATGTTTCGTTTCAAATTTTGAGGTGGTAGAGATGAAAGAGTTCCGTTACGCCTGAAAATCTGAAAAGATCCTATATCAAATAATTTAGAAGTTAGCAACCGAGAAGAATTACAGAATTAATAAAAATTATAGTACATAAATATAAAATACCACACACTGTTCGGCCAACAGTAGCTCTGCTGCTGATGGTTGAAATTACGGCTATGTTTATTTTTCTTTTGTTTGACGCTGTCAGTTGGAAGTCGTATAACTTCAAAAAATGCTGAACACTGCCATCTATTATTTGATTGTAGCATTTGTAGCGTATTTGTCCTCCCGTATAACGCAACGTTGTTGGAAGTCGCATTAGAAGTATAACTTCAAATAATTTATAAATTTAAAAAACTGGGAAAACCGACTTCAATTTGATACGCCTTCATCATCAAATGATGATGATGATGGCAGTTCATTGAGACTGTTTTATTGATCGTAAACACCACAGAAAAGCAACATACGCAATGTATCCGAGATACACTGCGCGGTGACACTACAACGGTTGGCAGTCGAGCTGGCAGTGACGCGCAATGTAACTCGAATACGCTAACGCGGCGACTGTCAGATTTGTTCGTGAGTACTTACTGTTCTATTGCTCGTAAACGTCACAGAAAAGTCACAGAAAAGCAAAATATGCAATATCGTGTACGCGTATGACGTGTTTTTTCCAGTTATTCTTATTTAACTGCCTAATTACTAAACCGATTTTGATAAAAAAATTATGGGACCAATCTGGAAGCATACCCTTTCAGATAAAAAAACATTTTTTCAAATCGATTCACAAATGACGGAGTTCTGAGGTAACAAACATAAAAAAAAAATACAACCGAATTGGGAACCTCCTCCTTAGTTGAAGTCGGTTAAAAAAAACTTTGTCAATAAATGACTATAATAATAATTATTTTTTTTTGTTATAATTTGAACATTATCTTTATACAAATTCTGCTTTATACTATTTCGATCTAGATTCCTAGTATGAAAGTACTTCAACACAACTGCTGCAAGCAGGTGCAAAGTTATGCAAAGTTTTAAAACCTTTATGAAAAGTAAACCTACCGCACTCAGAAGCTGAGTAGAATTTACGGACAGTCTTAACCTGAAAATGAAGTTACGGTAACTTTGTACCGAAGTAGCTTTGGTCATACGCAGCGGATAAAGTACGGATAAAGAATAGTTGACATTGTAGAAAAACTAAGCGTAATTTTGACGGGTTGACGGGTAACGTCCTGTTTGACGTAAAATTTACACTACTTGCTCGCTTTTCAATATTTTTGAAGATATAAGAGAACTTAATCTGTGTGTTACTTAAGCGTATAGTATTATATAATCTGTGCTTAAGCCATGACGGAGGCCTTAAGGCGGCTTAAAAACTCCGTCACCAGAGTTGGCCACTAACTCATACGAGCTTGCTTGCTATCAGCAATCTAGTTTCCATAGTACAAGCTCTGCTTAGTTTGGGACTAGAGGGTGTTGTATGTAATGTAAAAAGATATTTACTTATTTATTTAAATGTAAATAACCAAAATCGCGAAAGTTTACGTCTAGAGAATATCAATGCAAAGATTCAGAACAAATATTATTTTGATTCAAACCTTATTCGTCATTGATTCAAACACTGCCAAGGAGTGGAACTCTCTGCCATCATCGGTATTTCCTGAAAGATATAACCTAGGATTTTTCAAGAAAAGAGTGAATAGGTGGATTATAGCTAAGCGTGCTCCACCTTAGGCTGCAGCTACACTTACCACCAGGAAGCCAAATGCTTAGCTATTGCTAAAAAAAAAACAGAATTATTAATAAATATAAATATATATATATAGAATAATATAACGTTGGTTCTCCAAAAAATAAATAAATAAATAAATAGTCATGTAAGGAGGAAACAAGTTGAATTGAACAGCCAAAAAGTTTGCACCCAAAATGAGACCAAAAGACCTATACCTACTTCTAAACAACTACCTAACAGTACACGTCTTTGTGTTACGTATCTACATTACACGAAAATAATGTAATACTTAACCATTATAAAATACAACATTACATTTTACATGACATATCTTTATGGCTATCTTTTTGTTTAAAACATTGGTCGTTAAATGTATCTTTACAACCCATGATCTTCTGATGTACACATTGTACACTCAAGAATATTACATACATACACAGCATAGTCGAAAGCATTTTTTTTAACCTATTGTGTCCCTCTGCTGGGCAAAGGTCTTCCCCAAAGTTTTCCACTAAAGCATAGCGCGATTTATTGTTTTGTATGCATTTTAAATACACCTTTTATTCATATTCAACTGTCATTTTAGTGAGGCTTTAAAAAGTGCTCTATCATTGTCACTTGCATGAGAACGAAAAGAGATGACAACAGATTTACCAATCATTTTAGTTCAGCTTAGAAGACCGATATGAATATATTTGTTCTTCTCGAAGTGATCAGTGAGATTTTATTAATAAATTTTATCATTATTTTTATTTCTGTGTATTATACGGTCTAGTGTAAAATACCCAATACGCATAACTGAGGGCCTAGTACGAGTTTTGGTGTGTAAAACGTATCACACCCAACACACTAGTGTGCGTTAAATTGTATGGAGACACTGAGCGGATTCTTTGTGAGCGGATTTTTTTGTGTGCTCGGCGACAAAAAAATTGTTTTTACACCAAAACTCGTACTAGGCCTTCTGAGCGGTAAGCTTTTTGCCGGGGGTGACTATAAATAAATTATAGCCTATATTCTAATAAACCCCGGCTTATGTGAGCACTAGTATAACAACACTAGCTGATACCCTCGACTTCGTACGCGTGCGAAACCACCAAAACATCTGTCAACCAGTATACGATGAACCTCGTGTCAAAGGCTGCTTTTGGTTAAGGGTCAAGAGGTCAAGCTGTATCTAAGAATCCACGTCTTTAATTTCAATAAAATATAGCCTATGTTTCAATCCGGAAAAGGGGCTTCTGAATGGTATAAGTTTCATTGAAATTGGTCGAGTAGTTTAGGCGTGAATTGCAAACAAACAGACAAACTCGATTTTCGGAATCAGAATCGTTTATTTAGTATATCTGCATATTTAGTTTATCCATATCTTTAATTTTAGTTTTTGGCTTTTTTACAATTTTATAATAGTATAGATAAGGATATTTGTCGTGTGAATATTAGGTCCGGTGTGTGCAATTCCTTAAGGGTTCTTTTTTTTTAATTAACCTATGTCGTCCCACTGCTGGGCAAAGGCCTCCCCCAAAGACTTCCAATGTTCTCTGTCCCGAGCTTCCTCCCACAATCCTCTTTCGAAGGCGTCTAGTTCGTCGCACCAACGCTTCCTTGGCCGACCCTGATATCGCACACCGTCAGGGACCCAAGGTGTGGAGATGTTCGCCCACCTATCGGGAGGCATCCGGCTGACGTGTCCCGCCCAGTCCCATTTGAGCCTAGCGCTCTTGTTTCCAACATCGGTTATTCCCGTCATGGAACGCAACACGGTGTTACGCACTCGGTCTATCCGCTTCAGACCGAGGATGCTGCGGAATTCTGTAACTCTGTTAGAGACCATCGGGCCTAAGATGCGCACCGCGAGATATTTGTCATGTCGTTCTGTCAAAATGTAAGCATTTTGTACCAGTTTAGGAACTATTGCATTATCTGTGGTACCTAACTTTGTCGACAAAACGCGCCATAATGTACACTTTTGACACTTCTTTGTCGTCGTACCTCCCTGAGGACGAGATAATAGTCATGCAGAAATGTCAAAAGTTGGGAATTCAAAGGCGAGGTTTCTCGACAACATTACCACAGATAATGCAATAGTTCCTAAACTGGTACAAAATGCTTACATTTTGACAGAACGACATGACAAATATCTCGCGGTGCGCATCTTAGGCCCGCATGTAGGTGCACCGTAGGTTAGGATGGGCAATATACACATAAGGGTTAAAGTCCTTAAATCTTACGCTTGACTGAGGCCACTAGAACAGCTATTTCAAATGTTACGTCAATAAAATCGACTCAATTTTTTTTTCTATTTTTCTTAGTTAATGACTTTTAAAACCTATCTATACCGAGTCTTCATTTACACTTGAGCACACTTATAGAATAGGAGCTAAGTTATAAAAAAAAGTGTGTGGAGTCCCTCCCCGCGGAAGAAGTTATACTTCGAGTGCCACGCATTCACTCTCGCTCTGTGTTTAATGTGAAATTAATTTAGTATTTATTTTTATGTACTTAACCAATATGCAGTACTAAATTCACTTCAAAATAAAAAGTAAAAAGTTGCATGAACACTGCCATCTATTATATTTTGATTGTAGCGTATTATAAGTCTCTTTCTATTCCCCCCGCTGTCAGTTGGAAGTCGTTTATCTTCAAAAACACGGGCGGTTAAATGCTGAATGGCTGAACACTGCCATATTTGATTGTAGCATTTGTAGCGTATTAGCCTCTGTTTCTTTCTATTCGAGGGGAATAGAAAGAGACTCTGTGTCATCCCGTAACACATTGTTGTTGGTAGTCGCATTAGAAGTATAACTTCAAAATGCTTAAAACTTTCTCATTGGTTATGAGCTGAAAATTTACGTAGACAATTCGTAGACGCTGCGTAGACATTTCGTAGGCGTTACGTAAACATTGCGTAGAATTTTCGTAGACATTTCGTAGCTCATTCGTAGCTAATGTCAAAGTATACATTTTTTGGAAAACCTATTGATCGTGTTTCTGCTATTTTTAAACTATATTTTCTAACAAAACCAAACTGAAAACTTTCCGGTTGTACGCCAAAACCGTTGAAAAAAGTTAGATAATCCCACAAAAAAAACTATGTATGTGATGTGAATTTACGTATATATGTGTGAGTCTCAGCAACACACACTAGGTGTTGTGTCAGAGTTTTAGGAGTCATATTGAAAATAATAAATTAAAATAATTTTTCGACTATCTTGTAGATATCTATGTTGCGTGGAGCAAGAGGTTAACCGCTATTCCTATGGCCCTAAGGTCCAAAATTAAAGTCTAATCCTAAAGGTCAACGCACGCTGGGATTACACGGACGTACCTTTTTTCTCAACTATCAAACGGCGTGTCGTAAAGGTTATATTAGACTGCACGTTACTCTTAATCAGGCGTCAGTGGGAAGTTGGCTTTATGATACTGATTTTGGGGTCAATGTGTGTTTTAACCCGCCACCTAAAAACGGGAGGAGTGTTATAAGATTGACAGCATTGTGTCGGTCTATCTGTTTGTTTATCTGTGCCCTCGTAGTTTTGAAAGTAAGGCTTGAATGTGGTTTTTTTGTAGGAACTAGCGAGCAAGCTCGTATGAGTTAGTGGCCAACTCTGGTGACGGAGCTTTTAGGTCGCCTTAAGGCCTCCGTCATGGCTTAACGTCTGCTAGAGACGGAACCGATAGTTTAACGTGTCCTCCGAAGCACGGAAGCGCTCAAATGTAAATGCCACTATAGCGGTCACCCATCCAAATAGTTAAGCAAGCCTAGCCACGAGCGCTTGTAGGAACTAGAATGGTCTTTAGACTAGACATGTTTGGTAAAAAAAAACACTTATTTTTAAATTATTTTTTCTAGACAATGCTAGTAATAATTGCTTGTAGTAATAAAATGTAATCATACAAAACCTAATGACAATTCAAAGTAATCAGTAAGATTTTCAAAATCATTTTGACTTTGACTTTCAGACGGTATTTAGTTAACTTCATTATTCGACCCGAAACTCTGAAAATCAAAACACTACCGATTTCCATCAGAGAGCAACCTTCTGGCCTCTGGAGAACTTCTCAAGGGCTCCACTGACAGAGGATCAGCTCAATCAACTGTCTTAATTGTATATCTAGCCACCCAGAATTAAACAATCCATCACGCGAAAAACAACCTTACATCACTGTAGTAAAATCGTAATTAGAAAAGCTGGGATAAGTAGGGAAAACATTTATTACCAGTAAGATTAAACTCTAGGGAGTGTATTGTAATTGTAATAATTACCCGAAATTGTGGTTAATTTAAAGTGCGTCCGGGTTTTTTGAGATGAAAATATTCCGTTATTCTGTTAATGATGTAGGTCCATTTATTATTATGTACGTACTTATTAGGTTGTTTTTTTCTTTGTATTTAATAATTATTACTTTCATTCAGAAATCAGGTAAAATACTCCCCACTGACAACAAAAATAGTTTATACTACACCTGCTTGGAAAGTACCTTGATACTTTATCAAATTTACGGTAGAAAGTACGTCATTGCATATCGAACAAATATGCGGGGAGAAAACGCATCTGAGAGGGAGAGAAAAGTGTATGAAAATCCATTTCTTACGTGGTTTTTCTTTTTTAATTTTGGGTAAGACTATGCGCCGGTAACCTAAATATCAAAAGCCAAAAAGTTTTTACAGTGAGTTTTTATCTCCAAGTTCGCAAAATGACACTGGCCACTAGCTGTGTGTTGGATGGTGTCGGGCTGGCAGTGCGACTCTGCGGCGGCAGGATAAACAATTTGAAAAAAGAACATGTGAAAGTTGCAGACGCCATTGGCGCCATTTTCAATTTGTTTGTTGTTTGACATTCTCGACAACATTACCACAGATAATGCAATAGTTCCTAAACTGGTACAAAATGCTTACATTTTGACAGAACGACATGACAAATATCTCGCGGTGCGCATCTTAGGCCCGCTGGTCTTCTCGTTCCTGTTGGACCTTTCCATTTTGTTACTATTTTTGTCCATCTTATCATTTGAACATACCCGTAACATTTGCCATAAGCACATAAGCTATGTAACGGCTCGCCTAATTCCTTAATGCTATAAATTAGGATAAAGTTATGAATGCCTTTGTTTGCGTCCCTTTGCGATGGTTCCGTATCAAACCCACTTTTAACCAACTATGAGTAAGTATAACCTAACTAAGCAATTATTGGTTCTATGTGGTTTTTGAAGTTATACTTCTAATGCGACTTCCAACAACGTTGCGTTACGGGATGACATAGTCTCTGTCTCTAGAGGCTACAGTCAAATATATATGGCAGTGTTCAGCAATTCAGCATTTGACCGCCCGTGTTTTTGAAGATAAACGACTTTCAACTGACAGCGGGGCGAATAGAAAGAGACTATAATACGCTACAATCAAAATATAATAGATGGCAGTGTTCATGCAACTTTTTACTTTTTATTTTGAATTGAAAATTTAGTACTGCATATTGGTTAAATACATAAAAATAAATTCTAAATGAATTTCACATTAAACACAGAGCGAAAGTGAATGCGTGGCACTCGAAGTATAACTCCTCCCGCGCGTAGGGACTGCATGCACAGGTTTTTTTTTCTTGATATAAGATATTATTATTGAAGAATACACGTTTATTCTGCAATCAGCTTTTATTATCACGTCTACAAACCACAATTAAATCACACTCTAAAGAATTATACACGTTACTCAAAGTTAGATGTTGCCTGTACGGCGGTCGAATCACAACTGCCCCTCCACCGCGGCGTCGGCCATATTTAATAATGTTCCAACCGACTGCACGATCACGTCAGTCCCGAGTCAAATGACTGTCCGTTGACAGTCTGTATTCTACAATTAAACTTGTACCCGTTTATTTATATATTTTACTGTCATTTTAGCGGGGTTTAAAAACATGCTCTATCATGGTCACTTGCATGACAACGAAAAGAGATGACAATAGATTTAGCAATCGTTTTAGTTAGTTTAGCTTTAGAAGACCAATATGAATTAGGGGGATAGTTCCTAACATTAGTTTTTATTTTATTTCTTATATTTTTGTTCATAATTTCTTATGGTGGATGAATAAACACTATCTTATTTTATCTTAATAATTAATTATAGGTATTTTGTATGTAATAAGTAATAACTATTTAAGTAACTAGCTTCCGTCCGCTGTTTTGTTCGTGTGGTACTTGGGGGTAAATAGCAAAATATCACGATTACGAACTCTATTTTACTCTAAGTTTAATCCATGTTTTTTCGTTCCATGGTAGGTATAATCGCTCAAAAAGATTTTGAGAAATTCTTTAAACAGCTTGTGAAGTTAGTGGTTTAAATAATAGGTTCACATCTGGGTGTGTCTGCAGGATATCCGGGCCCTCAGTCGACTTTGATTAATAAGGCGAAACCGAGCCAACTCTATTTATTTATCGAGGTAGGTACTGCAGCGAAGATAGGTTATTTTCGTTGTAAATACGAAGGAATACTAAAATATAGGGTCTAACAATAATGTGGGGATATCTGGAATATATCAAATAAATAATTATAAAATTGGGTATTCCGTTGGCCTTAAAAATCATCCGCTAGAGCCGCTTATCGGGTTTTCATACAAAATATCTCGCAAGTCACTTTTCGATATGCGTTTCGATCAACCAGACACAGACCACGGGCTCAGATAATAACCGTAAGTAACTGTGTTTCGCCAAAAAATATAGTTTGACATAGTTATTTCTTTGTTTACAACACATTTTCGAAACACCTTGTACACAAGGTGTTACATAATTACCCTATTAGCTCGAAAGGGGCGTAATCAGACCAACCACCTGAGTGCTTGGACATGTGCAAAGGGTCAATAAATCGTAATTGAAATTTTCATACAAAAGTACAACATTTTTTATCTTTTACTATTTGCGTAAACCCGTAAATACACATGCATGGACATGTAGGTACCCTTCTACCACCGACGTGTGTAGGTACATTTTAAGTAAAAGTTACGAATGAATTTAATTTCATGAATCAAAACTTCGAAACCTCAAAAGTCGTAGAACAAACACTGTTTGCCGTGACCTGTAGAATACCCCTCTTTCGGACTTATAGGGTAATTATGTTACACCGTGTATACAAGGTATTTCAGTGTAAGCTTCTTTAAAAGCATCGATAAAGTTACTTTGTATGCTAAGCTCCTCCATTATTGACCACTCGTGGACTCACAGGAAAAGTGCTCCATAAACTAAGCAGTTTTTACTCGGTAATGGCGCAAAGTAGATACGATGAAATTGAATGCAAAAATTCGAATCCAACTCAGCGCACTCAAAGTCGTTGAAGATTCATTTTTATTTTCCACTGATAATCTTTGATAACGTTGGAAAGTGTCAAAATGGTTTATGAAAAGTGTGAAAGTATTTCTACTAGGTATTTTGTAGAAGTTTTTTTAATCGTAAGCTAAAAAAAAAACAAGAGTTTTTTGAGGTTTTATACATGTGGCAATATGCATGCCATAAGCTCGTAGAACTGAAAACAAATGGGCATTGAGCAACAAAGACTGGTTTGGTGATCAAGAGTCATTTTCCTCTAAGTATAACAAAATAGTATTATCGCGAAAAACAGTTTTATGACTGTTATTTATATTTATTTTGATTAAAAATGCTGCAGAATCAATGATTTCTGGCACCACTATGAAGTAAGGTAATACTGCTTTAAAAGAAATAAGTTCTTTAAGCAAAATAAAATTGCAACCTTTTTACCCGACTTCAAAAAAGGAAGAGGTTCTCAATTCGGTTGTATATTTTTTTTTATATTTGTTACCTCAGAACTCCGTCATTTATGAACCGATTTGAAAAATTCTTTTTTTATCTGAAAGGGTATGCTTCCAGGTTGGTCCCGAACTGCCATGGTCTTTCAGTCAATGTAATATAATTATAAGTTTAAAAAACTGGAAAAACCGACTTCAATTTGATACGCCTTCATCATCAAATGATGATGATGAAGGCGTATCAAATTGAAGTCGGTTTTTCCAGTTTTTTAAACTTATAATTATATTACATTGACTGAAAGACCATAGAATGTGTTTAGTGGCCGAAAGGTAGTAAATGAATTTTGTTTTCAGCTATCAGACGATTTTAAAAATAACGTTCCAAGATTGACTCTACGAGATAGCTTAGAGATTGGCCACAGGTAGCTATTGTTTTTACTTTATTTATTGTTTACTAGCCGTCTCCCGCGGCGTTGTTCGCGTTAGGGTGTGACTTTTCAAAATTCCATTTTCCCGCTTTTCTGTTGAAATTTTTCCTGAATTTTCTTTGCTATAAACCTCACGGAGCCCGAGACCTTTCCAACGAATGCAAAACCGTGGAAATAGGTTTGTGCGTTCTGGAGTTATAGCGTCAGGAAGGAAAACCCGACTTATTTTTATATAGTAGATTAATTGTATCTGCCAGCAAGTCTTGAAGTCTCTATTTTTTCCTTCAACAACTGAACAAACCTTTTGCGTCTGATCTTTTGAAAAGTTTAAATACAATGTCAGAGGTCACTTTTCACCCAACGGGACGTTGTGGTGCCTGAGACATAATAAAAACACGTGGGGCACTCGGAGACTGCCGCGGTATAGTATATTTCATTACAAGTGCGGAAAGGCTGTCATTGCAAAGAGTTCCGACAAATGTCTACCCGAGCCGAAGCGCAGCCGAAGGCGAGGGTTGACAGTCGGAACAAGTTGCAATGACGGTTCCGCACGTGTACTGAACGACTATTTTTAATACAGTTGCGAAAAATGAAGCAATATAATAAAAAGAAAATTTCTGAAAAATCGCGCCAACCGTAGAATATGGGCAGAGATTTTTTTTTCGTCACCCATTCTGGTAGGCAGAGGGAACTATGCCCATACAGCCAAGTCTTCAGGTAGAATTTTTTTATTGATATGAAATTAAAATTAATGAGATGAAATGAAACCTAACCTAACTCATTCAATCAAATCATTAAATCTGATATTGAAACCAATTAGTAGCTTCTTTTTAGAAATATAAGTATTTGTATGAATCATAAAAACTTCTATGATTTTTTTTTGTAAAAACTTCATGGTTGGTTTTTCTTTTTAATAGACATTATTTTGACAGTTGGGAAAGAGAACGCACTAGTTCGGGAAAGGTAAAAAAAAAGCACGAGTGTGTAATAGCCCACATCCCGAACGCTATACGTCCCTGCAATACGCCACTTTTTGAGCAACTGTATTAAAAAAGCTATTATTGCATAGCATTTTTAATCGTATCACCGCTGTGCCGGTCCGAGTGGGGGGTGTTAGGTTATTTTCGTTACGGAATTTCTGGATTCGGTCTACACGCTCAAGGCCCGCGATAGAAGCTATGCAATAGCTTAACAAAAAGTTGTAAACAAAATTGTACGCAAAAATGCAACAATTTTCGTCCAGGCATCAACACATCGTATCTGCCAGCGAGTCTGGCAGCTCTTCCATGTAACTGAACACTGAACAGCGAACAGCGATTTCATTTGGCATAACGCCGACCCTGACAAACACAAAATATCGATATAAGGGTGTGGTGCTACTGCATGCACCCTTTATTCATATTTACTGTCATTTTAGCGTGGCTTTAAATGCTTCATCATTGTCACTTGCATGGGCATCATAATTATAAGTTTAAAAAACTGGAAAAACCGACTTCAATTTGATACGTCTTCATCATCAAATGATGATGATGATGGCAGTTCGGGACCAACCTGGAAGCATACCCTTTCAGATAAAAAAAGAACTTTTCAAATCGGTAACAAACATAAAAAAAAATACAACCGAATTGAGAACCTCCTCCTTTTTTGAAGTCGGTTAAACAAGAGATGGCAAAATATTTACCAATCATTTTAGTTAGCTCAGTTATAGAAGACCAATTAGAATATACCCCTTATTGTTTTCGTTTTACGTATACTCGACTCGATATGATAATGATCTCATACGCTATCTTTTAAGGTTATTCTACTTTAGGTAAGTTTTTTTTTTAAATTATGTAAGAAGCCGGTGGCCCACCTGATAAGAGTTTGTTTGCTCGTTAGACAACAATTTCCAACAAAATAACAGTGTTTTGTTGGAAATTATTATCAAATTAGTTTAATTTAGCCAAATACGTCAAAGGCCTATGGTTGCCTATTACTACACTTTATTTCATAGTTTACTAGGTATTAGCATCATTATGATCCTCAAAAATATTGAGTAAAAATTGCAAACAATTTTTTATGCTAGTGGTTGAAATTCACGTCTTGAAATCCAATTCTAAATACATCAGGTGCTTACTATAGTAGGTGCCAAATAACACCGCAATACAGGTCATTCACCCACCTTCACCACGATGTCGCAAAATTCAATTTATGTATGGTAAACAAACAGTACTACGAGATTCGAGCGATACCGTCTTAGCGACAGGTTTGTATGGAAAGCGTCAAAATTACCCATTCATAAATTGAATTTTGCGACATCGTGATGAAGGTGGGTGAAGGATCTCTATCGCGGTCAAAGTCAAAGTCAAAGTCAAAAATCTTTTATTCAATAAAATCTCACTGATCACTTTGAATCGTCATTACGTTTTGTATGATTAGGTATGATTACAATTTTTTTTATTGGATGAGTTGGAGCTAGTTCGTCCCAAGCTTGTTTGTCTTCTAAATAATCAGATATTTTATAGTATGCTTTTAAAAGAAGTCTCTGTTTTATTACGTTTTTGAACTTGCCAATCGACAACTGAGATATTACGGTGTTATTTGGCACCTACGATACCCGCTGGCAGTAGCACCACGCCCTACTCCACTATGTAACGTACACTTATTCATACGAGTATATTGGCTTCACTTAGTTTTTATTGGTTCCAATGAACGGTATTATGACATCTTGATTTTGTTTTTTCTTTTTCAAGGTACTTTCACACACGAGGCATGTTATGTACAATCAGCAACATAAATGAATAAATATTCTTGGATATATGTGTAAGGAAACGTCTGTACTATGGGAATAAAAAGTTTATAAATGATTTAAGATAAATATAGGTACATCGCTTTCAGCGATAAGGCCGCCCATTGTACTATACTTAGTTTTAAGATTTTTATGTATTTAATCCTTGTGTACAATAAAGTATTATCTATCTATCTATCTATCTTTGTAAAAATATATTTTGTCAATAGCAATTTTGATTCATATTGTTTAGCTATTACAATAATCAACTTGGCTAGAGAAGTTTTGGATACAAAATTAAATTTGAGTTTTATTTAACTAGGTCTATTATTTATAACATATGTTTTCTTAAATAACATATAAAAATTTCTTCTTATTTTCCGTAAAACTTGATGTAGCGTAAAAAGTGGTAGGGACTTCTTAGTAAGGATTTCTGGAATAAATATAAAATGTTAAAATTAAAATAGTCAAACTAACGAACCCTTTCAATAAAACAATTTGAATCTCATAACAATGTTTCAATTTCAGAACACTATTTTACCCCAAAACTGTGTTTCCCTCGCCCCAAAACTAAAACTACCCGACGACGCGGATATAATCCTTGCAAATATTACCTAATAAGATTTGAGGAAGACGTGCTTCCTTGAGCGAAGTGGTTTTGAAAAACTGTGATCGGCATGACGGACGTTATCTTCTATCTTTCTTCTTCTTCTATACTATTATAAAACTGTAAAAAAGCCAAAAACTCAAATTAAAGATATGGATAAACTAGTAAGCAGATCTACTAAATAAACGATTCTGATTCAGAAAATTGAGTTTGTCTGTTTGTTTGTTCGCGAATCACGCCTAAACTACTGGACCAATTTCAATGAAACTTATACCATTTAGAAGCACTTTTTCCGGATTGAAACATAGGCTATATTTTATTGAAATTGAAGACGTGGATTCTTAGATACAGCTTGACCTCCCTAAACCAAAAGCAGCCTTTGACACGAGGTTCATCGTATGTTGGTTGACAGATTTTTGGTGGAATGTTTTGCACGCGTACGAAGTTGCGAGTATCAGCTAGTAAATATATAAAACTCTTTTGAAGCTGACTGACAGTCAACGCAAAGCTTAAAAAACTATAAGTCCTAGAGGTATGAAATTTGGAGGGCAGTATCCTTATATAGTGTCCCCCTACACTATATAAGGATACTGCCCTCCAAATTTAGGAATTTTGAAAAGTCGCACCCTAAAGGGTCTAAAATTAGGAACAAAGATTTTAGCCAAATAATGCGTATGCTGTTACCAAGCAAGCAAAGCCGCGGGCGACCGCTAGTGTGGGCTGCTAGGTAGGTAAATTTCTTACTGTAGGTAGGAGGATAGAAGAAAATAGTCCAAAAGATTCACAGCTTACATTGTCGAACACTACTCAACACTAAAATTTGTTAATATTTGAAGGAGAAAGGCACAAACAGTATGCAAGCTTAGAATGAGTGAAAGAAGAATCGATCAAACTCAAGAGCCTTTGACTCGACCGTTCTTAGTTCTGGCCGTAATTTTACGGTCGTATAATTACAGAAGCGGGCCCTTAAACAACAAAGGCATTAGGCAGCCCCAAATTATAATATCTGATACCCAAACAATCGTGTAAGGTCCAAATTGAATAAGGTAGGTACAGGGGCCGACAGAAGTCGGATTTCGATTTCGGGCTACTAAGATTTTGTAAATAGGTACCTACAAACTTACCTATTGAAATTGAAATTATCATAATATCTATTATATTCTGTATGAAGCGCTCGTGGCTAGGCTTGCTTAGTCAATCTTCACCGACTATCTAAGTTAAGCACTGTTCTGCGCGGTCACTATTTGGCTGGGTGACCGTTAGTGGCATTTACATCTGAGCGCTTCCGTGCTTCGGAGGGCACGTTAAACTGTCGGTCCCGGCTCTAGCATTCGTTAAGCCATGACGGAGGCCTTAAGGCAGCCTAAAAACTCCATCACCAGAGTTGGCCACTAACTCATACGAGCTTGCTTGCTTGCTTTACTATATTCTGTAAGCCTCCATTTAACCCTAGCTCACTAACCTTATTTTCGAGCAACGTCATCACTAACCATTCGTAATTTTTACGACAAATTAAAACACCAATATTTATTCAATCAACTTTATTAATGGCACAAAATGACTTTAATTAACAGTCTTGGTTCTTTCTTAATGAAATTAAATAATTTGTTTTATAAAATATCTAAACTGAACAATCATTGCACATCGATACCACATGCTCCCTACAAATCGGTTTTTTGCATCCCTTGCAGAATGTCGTCGTCATACGACGTTTTTTTGCAGGACAGATATTGCAAGTTTTACGGGTTTTGGGTACTTCATGACTAGAACCTTCCTGGGGATCATCAAGTTTCAAAATCACGTACGTTACGAAAAGTTACGTAGATACTAACCTTTCGTAAAAAAGTTACGTAGATACTAACCTTTCGTAATTGTTACGACGATCACACGATATATCCTGACCTAATACACATCCGTCCGCAATGAGTCCTTACGGGTCACTAACGATGCGAATTAGGAAGGTACTAGAAGAGAGCGGGGCGGTGGGGCGCTGGAACTTTCCGAAACACTAAATGCGCCAGGCACGCGTCGTAATTTTTACGTATGGTTAGTGATCTAGGGTTAAAAAGTGTCCAGTTCATAAAAGAATGAGTAAAAGTCTAACTCTGTATGCCTACCTACAAACTATACAAGTATCTTGTAAAATTAGATTATTGAGTCGCAATTAAACTCATTTATTCCCTGTGAGTTATGACGGTAAGTAAAAGAACTTGAATAGTGCAATAAGAAGGAAGAGTCGAGTAAAATTTTCTTCAGAACACGATCTATTATTAAACGCTAATCCCCCTGCGCAGGGGATTTCTGGATACTTCATTCCAGTTTTCCCTTGCGTAGGGGGTTTCTGGAATTTCTGTCCAATTATCCCCTTAGCGACCCGTGCAACTGCGGGCAGGGGAAATTGGCTCAAAAATAAACTTAACGTTTTGTATGAATACACTGACTGTCCACGCATTGTCCGAAAAACTGCAGCAATAATTTTCAAATTACGCATAGCGCTTGTGAAACCAACTGTCCGAATTTTCTAAAAGTTTGTGTCACTGACTGCCCACGGACTGTCCGCAAAACTGCAGCAATGATTTTCAAATTACGCATAGCGCTTGTGAAACCAACTGTCCGAATTTTCTTGTGCCGCCGACTGTCCAGCTAAATAGGTCAATGTACAATCGCATTGTCCCCTGCTTCTTGATTGTGTGTCTGGAATCTGTTAAGTTAATTAGGGTGCTTAATTACTTTCCTGGGAGCGCGTTTGAATTATCTTACATCTTAAGTTACAATTTCACTTGAATACATTGAATGAACGACGATTAGTATTCTAACCGCAGCCGTGGGGTAAAAAACAAATTGCGGGTGCCAAATGTATGGACATGATTACCTCGAGGATACCTTAGACTCTAAGGTATCCTCTAATTAGAGGCTAGTTAGAGATTGCCTCTGGATGAATTTAGTTAGTGTTCTATTTGCTAGCAATACTTTTATTTTCAGGTAAGTACTGCATCTATCTTTTGCATATTCTTTGGAAATTAAAAAAAAATTATATGTCCGTTTACTCCTCTGGATACACCTAAAAACCTAGCCGAAGAGACTATAGGTGCTTAATTTTTACTTGTAGTTCGCCTCGAACTGAGATCTCGTGATAGTCGGAGGTCAATAAAACCCAAACAATTTTTATTGACTAATGGTTGTAATAAACTTTGCAAATCGCTTTGAAATCGCCGTCTAGCTAAGTACCAGTCTTACTTGAACTATAAAATCATTGAAACTCCAAGAAATGGTAGCTCACGTTATATGGATTTTCCAATTTTATAATTTTTACAACAACTCAAAAACTATTAGACATAGAATCAAAATAAAAATGGTTTTGGAATGTCTAAACAAAACCCTATCATATGACACCCTACTTGATATTATTGTACAACTTTTTTTTTAACTCCATTTGGACCCTCATAACTTCACGACCCCTTGACCGATTTACTTCATTTAACAAACCAGTAAAACTTAAGAGTACTATCCGTATATCTACCAAATTCTGTGAAGATCGGATAAGCGGTTCAAAAGATCTCGAAGAACTAATATACAAACATACAAACATACAAAGCATTTTTGTCCAAGTTGTCACTAAGTGTATTGCTATTGCCAAATATACCAACCGCAATACTGTTACAAAAATATCGTTATTTGGCTCATGAAAGCGATTTCCGATATAGGTTTTGATTGCATGTGATTCGATTACTCATAACCCCAATTTGCTGTGAGATAATTCAATCAAAGAAACGTCTTACCTTTATTATTTATAGGTTGGGATGTTCGATTGTACTGAAATCGAGTTCAGATTATACAAGGTGTAGCATAATTACCCTATAAGCCCGAAGGGGGCGTAATCAGACCGACCACTTGAGTGCTTGGACATGTGCAAAGGGTCAATAAATCGTAATTGAAATTTTGATACATAAGTACATCTTTTATTAATTTAGAAATTTGCGACGACCCTATAAGTGTTTGTTTACTATTTGCGTAAACCCGTACACACGCATGCACACGTAGGTACACCCTTGCTGTGTGTAGGTACATTTTAAGTAAAAGTTACGAGCTCATTTCATGAATGAAAAACTTCGAAATCTCGAAAGTCGTAGAACAAACACTGTTCGCCATGACCTGTGAAATACCCTTCCTGTGAATACTTTCGGACTTATAGGGTAATTATGTTACACCTTGTATGTGTTTGAAATGAAGCATGAAACAGTTGAGCTATATACAGACCGTTGCAAACGATTTATAGATAGCTCAAGTCCAAATCAGTAGCAAACGGAAGCGTGCATTGACGCGCTAAATAGCAATTCTGATACGATAATAATATCCAGATAATCATCATCAGCTCTCGGAGCACAACGGAACTATAAGTCACGTGGCCATGATGATGATGATGGTTGTTACATCAGTACAAATAAGTCTTCATATTACATTCAGTAATGAACATTCGATTCCAAGATATTTATTTGAAAGCATAATTTAATATCAATATTTTGCCAATATTTGATCTCTAATTCAACCTTTCCTTATTCGAGTAAGCTAAGGTTAATTCTCTTAATAAAATTTATTAAATTGGTTTGGGAATGTCATAAAAGTCATCCAATTTTGTGACTTTATTTTTTTCTCATAAAAGAAAATTCTATCCCAAACATGATATTTTGTGCTAGATTTTGTAAGAGAATCACCCCACTGTGTTGTTTTCTTATATTGTTTTTGTTATGTTTATGCTAAAGAAATGGGTTTAGATATAACACATTGTCATAATGAGATCGTTTCATAGCTCAGTCGGTAATAGCTCGCCTTCCGTGCTGCGCGTCGTGGGTTCGATCCCTACTGAGAACAAAATTAAATATTTGTGCATGGAAAAAAAAGTTTTTTGTTCTATGGGTGTTAGTGTGTATTAATAGTATATTATGCAACTAGTGAATAAAAGACGGATTTAAAGCGAGGGCCATAAATGAATCACGAGCAAGTGATGTCGTGATTCATGATGATTGAATCAGAACGACGTGAGTGGTTCATGGCCCTCGGTATAAATCTGTTTTATTCGAGAGTTGCATACTATAATTTATACAATGACTACGAGAAAAAGAAAGAGGTCAAATATATATTACTGTGTTCTAAATTCAAACACCAAAACAGTGAGTAAAAGTGCTTTTTATTCACTGTTTTCGGTGAATAAAAGAAACTTTTTAGAGGGGGAATAGTATAAAAGAATGTATTTACAAAAAAAAAATGCATATAAGTATATATCCGCAATCTAGTTGTGTGTAATGAGAATATTTATTTACTCATTTATTGAAAACTTACTTCCGCTCGCGACTTCGTTCGCGTCCCGTTGGATCCCGTTGATTTTCCGGGATAAAAAGTAGCCTATGTGTTAATCCAGGTCACGGACAATATTACATTCCAAGTTTCATCAAATCGGTACTTTTTGAGCCAATTCGTTACCATCATACTTACATACAAATCTTTCCTCTTTTATAATATTACTAGTTTCCGACCGCGACTTCCTTCGCGTACCATTGGATCCCATTGATTTTCCGGGATAAAAAGTATCCTATGTTACTTCTAATACCTCCAAAAATATGTGTACAAAGTTTCATGATGCTCGATTAAGTAGTTTTCCCGTGAAAGCGTAACAAACAAACTTACATTTATAATATTAGTAGGAAATATAGACTGAAGTTCAATTTCCAAAGCACGGCCCATGAATACGACTGGCCGTTACAAATTAAACGTCATAAAAGTTTTCCTGGTTGGGAACTGAACTCATTACCCACAGCACAGAAGGCAGAGCTGTACCCACTGAGCTATGAGACCAGATTGAGGGATATTGACCTACTTAAGGTTGAACAAGTCGCAGTCAGTCGTCCACCTTTCCATACAAACGTGGAAGGGTAACCACTCCACTGTTTGACGTTGACCAACCAAAACTAAGGATTATATCAATTTATCTCGTCTTATTCTATGTCTGTATACAGCCCAAACCGTAAAAAAAGTATTAATTTAAAAAATTCAACCTAAACTTTCGTATGGAAAGTATTTTTAGCTTGTATTTTTTATATTAATATTTTTTTTACGGTTTGTGGTGTATACAGACATGGATTATGACGAGATCAATTGATATAATCTTTAGTTTTGGTTGGTCAACGTCAAACAGTGGAGTGGTTACCCTTCCACGTTTGTATGGAAAGGTGCGCGACTGACTGCGACTTGTTCAACCTTAAAATACTCAATCAAGCAACAGATCAGTCATCATTAGTTACAGAGTAAGTGTATTGGCCACTCTAACTTCACCGGCGAAGGATTGTATTTCATAAACAACCAAAATATCTATCACCAGCATACGATGAACCTCGTAGCAAATGGCTGGTTTTGGTTTAGAGAGGTCAAGCTGTATCTAAGAATCCACGTCTTTAATTTCAATTAAATATAGCCTATGTTTCAATCCGGAAAAAGAGCCTATGAATGGTATAATATTCATTGAAATTGGTCTAGCAGTTAAAGTTTTAAGAAAACAATTGCATTTGAAAAGTAGATTTTTGGTGTAAAATTGAAAAAAAAAGTAATAAGCTTACGATTCATCTATCGAGTCAAAATATTCTATCAATTTTGTATGTGTCCAGATTTACATATTATTATAATAATACCAAAATCTGGATTTTTGGGTCCACTGAAAACTCAAGATACTCTTAATTTTACTTTTAAATCTTAGTCCCTAAGTAAATTCCTAAATCACCAAACAAAACAACTGCGTAATGTTATAATTGTTCAAATGCAAACAATTTACCGGTTCAACATAGAAGCGTTTTTTTATGGAAAACTCCACAAAATAAGCAGAAACAAACTTTTTCTTGGGTAATTAAATTTAGGCGACACTAGGACCTTTCTTTGGTCACAGTGAAATTGTATCAGCTGGTATAGCTCCTTACAAAATGTCGGAAAACTTTTAGAATTTCATTCGATTACCTTCAACTCTTTTTTTCTGAATTTTGTTACTATCACAATCTCACAAGAAGTGCTGTTTACAGTCAGCAAGATAAAAATCATAAGAAAAAGAAAAACATATGATTACTCTAATACCGCGTTCACACGCAGCTCATGCTGCTGCCGGCATTATTGCCTTAATTCCGGAATTATTGCCACAACAACATCGCCTTTATTCTTATTACGCAGCAAGCGCATGAACATGGGCACGAGGCTTTATAGTGTTTAGATTAGCCTCATGGTTTTTCACAGGGTCTATTGGCTGATGGTTTCGACAGAATAACAGCGCCTAACTACCTCTGGGTGGTGAGGCATACGCTGAGTCGAAACCCTTTTGCTGCTGTAGCACACAAACAATTGCCAGCTTACCTAGCTACCTACTCAATCCACTCATCTTATTTTTCTTTCTGTCTAATTTTTGTTTCTTCGTAGTGTTGTTAGTTTAGTTCTGTAGGTGTATTTTGTGTGTTACTTTATAAGCAAATAAATGCCTGTCTATGTCTATGTCTATGTCTAGTCTATTTCCTGCCCACTGCAGCCTAATCTAAACGCACCATAAGGCCACGAGTCTTGACACTCCAGGCACAGATCATAGCTCCAAGTTCATTTGCTTTGCGCTGCAAGCTTTAGCGTCGAATATAGGAGTCGATATTTACAAAGCCATGAAGTAGTACTGCTTGAAATGACGATTTGATGGAGGCGATTTTTCGTGACACGGACAGTTACCCAGTTACCCAGCTGTTTCCAAAACACTGTGTCTTAAGTTCCGCCCAGGGTGTTACCGAATTCAAATGAAGTTAAACTTTTAAAGGAATCGTCTATTTGTTTCGGTTGCTCAACTTAATGGTTAAAAGAGTGTTATGCTTTAAGCTGAGGAGTAAATCTCTAAGGCCGGAATACTGAAACGTCACTCAAGCGTGAAGTTAAGTGGCGTTTGAGTATTCGGCCGTTCGTAAAATATAACCAAAACGTCATAGGGAATGCATATAATTTATAAATTTAAAAAACTGGAAAACCCGATTTCAATTTGATACGCATTCATCATCAAATGATGATGATGATGATGATGGCAGTTCATTGGGACTGTTCTATTGATCGTAAGCACCACAGAAACGTCACAGGAAAGCAAATACGCAGTGTCGTGTACGTTAATGACGTGTTTTTTCGAGTTATTCTTATTTAACTGCCAAACTACTGAACTGATTTTATTAAATTTTTATGGGACCAATCTGGAAGCATACTTCTTTCAGATAAAAAAAGAATTTTTCAAATCGGTTCATAAATGACGAAGTTCTCAGGTAACAAACATAAAAAAAAACAAATACAACCGAATTGAGAACCTCCTCCTTTTTTAAAGTCGGTTAAAAAGATACAAAATCTGCCATTTTGTAACCATAACCCATCAAAAGCCAGAATTATAAATGGTTATATTATTATAGAGAATGGTCCTTCAGATTAGGATAACAGAAGTGGCTTAGGATTTTATTTTGATAGCTTTCTACAAGTTTGTGTGCAAACCAAGATCCTGAATCCGAAGCTTCAATTCCATAATACCTTGGTAGTTGGTCTGTTCAGGGGGGCAATCGTTGACTCATAAAATTTCTGAACTATTTTCATACTAAATCGTTTTTTAACCGACTTCAAAAAAGGAGGAAGTTCTCAATTCGGTTGTTTTTTTTTTATTATGTTTGTTACCTCAGAACTCCGTCATTTATTAACGATTTGAAAAAATATTTTTTATATGAAAGGGTTTGCTTCCAGATTGGTCCCATAAGTTTTTTTATCAAAATCAGTTCAGTAGTTTGGCAGTTAAATAAGAATAACTCGAAAAAACACGTCATCCACGTACACGACATTGCGTATTTTGCTTTTCTGTGGTGTTTACGATCAATAGAACAGTCTCAATGAACTGCCATCATCATCATCATTTGATGATGAAGGCGTATCAAATTGAAGTCAGTTTTTCCAGTTTTTTAAACATATAAATTATTGTCGTGTTTTTTGCCGTCGAAAACTTCTTGTTTCCGTATATCAGTAGCCACGTCGCTTGACATTATGCAGAGCAGCGAAAACAGTTCAGAGTTGGCAATAAATGGGGGCAGTACGCATAGGCTACGTACTTAAGTCCTTAGGTATATTCTGGTAGGCTGAGCCGAGAAGGTCGCGCCCGGTCGCCTGGAAGATGTTATTGTATGTCGCAATTGTATAAACAATGCAGGGTTGGCACTAAACAATCTACCAAGTTGGTAAGTGGCTTATACAAAGTTATAGATTAAATCCAATAGAAACTGAAGTGAATTTAGTGGTTACTTCAGTTATGTAACGGCTAGGGGGTTTCTTTAAACTAGTAGTTCGCCCCGCACTGAGATCTCGTGATGGTCGGAGGTTAATAAAACACAAACAATTTTTATTGACCAATGGTTGCAATAAACTTTGCAAATCGCATCGAAATCGCCGTCTAGCTAAGTACCAGTCTTACTTGAACTATAAAATCATTGAAACTCCAAGAAAGCTCACGTCACGTTATACTGGGTTTTCCAATTTTATAATTTTTACAACAACTCATAAACTATTAGACCTAGAGTCAAAATAAAAACGGTTTTGGAATGTCTAAACAAAACTCATATGACACCCCACTTGATATTTTTGTACGACTTTTTATTTTTTACTCCCTTTGGACCCTCATAACTTCACGACCCCTTGACCGATTTACTTCATTTTACAAACCAGTAAAACTTAAGAGTACTATCCGTATACCTACCAAATTCTGTGAAGATCGGATAAGCGGTTCAAAAGATCTCGAAGAACTAATATACAAACATACAAACATACAAACGTACAAACGTACAAACATACAAACATACAAACATACAAACGTACAAACATACAAACATACAAACGTACAAACGTACAAACATACAAAGTATTTTTGTCCAGGTTGTCACTAAGATCTCGTTCGCTTCGCTCACTCGATCAATAAATATTTATGTACATTTTGCACAATGCTCTTTAGTCTGTTTTAATATTTTTTAACCAGTACCTATATCACGAACAAATCTGACAGTCGCCGCGTTAACGTATTACCAACGGAGCCCCGAGTCTGTGCATTTGTTTTGACTTTCGACTCGAGTATAGCACACGTAAACGCATTCGCAAAGCGAGAAATTTTATATGAAAACCGGATAAGCGCCTCTAGCGGGAGATTTCGGAATTGTGCAATTCCCAACAAAATGTCTCGCTTTGCGAATGCGTTTGCGTGTGCTATACTCGAGTCGAAAGTCAAAACAAATGCAGTCGGGGCTCCGTTGTAGAGTTACTGCGCAGTGTATTTCTGATACTCTAGCGTTACGATACCTTTGCGATTGTCACATTTATTCGTGATCAGGACAGTAGAGACTTGAAATTTTGGCTAACACAGCTTTAGAAGACCAATATATAAATAGAAGCATAAAATTCTAAATGTTATGGAATTACAAATAGTTTCTTATTCCGTAACAATGAATTATGATTCTCAAAAATGCCATGTAAGTAAACTAGAAATAAACGTTTTACAAGATGTTACCATCTTTTATTAGAATGTTATACTTACGAAAATCAATGTCATAATACTTACATTTTTTAATATCTCTCTGAGATCAGAAAATATCTCAGAGAGATATATATGACATTGATTCGTAAGTCGTTCCCAATATATGGTCAGCCCTAAATGGCTGTACACTTCTCATTCATCTTGTGTTTCGGCTCTTGTGCCTGACAGGCCGAATCCGGACCATGTCAGCGGTAAGCCGGAATAAATGAGCGGAGGAGCGTGTTCACACGGGTAGCGATGAGCGGAGCGGGAAGAGGTTGAATGTTTGGCTTACATTAGCGTGAGTATGAGTGTCGTGACAATTGCTTATTTCACTGACATTGCAGTCTTGAAAACAATGTTTTACGTCAAAAACTTACTGTTTATACAAAACTTACATTTTAAAACTTACATTTTGAAAACAGTATTTTTTACGTGAAGAATACATCGTTTTTTAGATGGATTACGTTTTGCAAAATCACAAAGAAATTTTCATGTAAAAAGCAAACGAAAGTTGTAAAATTGTTTGTAACATAAAATAACTGCAGAATGGTAGGTAGGTACATACAGTTGACATAGCTAAAACAAAAGTTGGCTTAAATAAGTAATACCTACACAAAATTTGAATTCCTGACTTCACACTAAGAATTTCTAAGAGTTTTCACACCGAATATAGCTTTGTACTGCCGTAAAATTCAAATCCTCCGTCTTACTTTAATCACTCGCAGGTAAATCACCGAAAAATTTCAAAAATCGCTCCGCTTATCACCATGTGATCTACCTAACAACCTATAAGCAACAAGGAAAATTTTTTTGAATTGTAACAGTATTCTGGTAGTTTCGGGCTTTCTTAGTGAAAATCTGTGGTTCATCTTTTTAAGCTGAGCCACTTACGAGACGTTTTAGTGGGATTGCTACTGTTTTCCTAGTGAAGGATCTGTTTCGCGTAATAAGAAATGGCTGGAGAATACTTGTATTTTTTCTGTGAGTTTTTTTAGACTAGTGGTTACGCATTTGAATTTTAAAGTTATGGGTTTAAATCTGGCCGAGTATAAATGGTTGATTGATTGCTTTTTGTATAGTGATAATTGACTTTTACGTGATATAACCACCACCCATCCACCACGCCTAGTGGTTCCATCACCGGACCACTAGGCGTACGGAGACGAGACACCCGTTCATGGTTGATATGCCACCAATCCGAACTAAACGCTTTGCGTCTACATTTATTATGCGGACAGCCAAAGAGTGGAACTCGTTGCCGGCGTCTGTGTTCCCGAATGGCTATAATTTGGAAGTTTTCAAGAGTAGAGTGAATAGTTATCTTCTAGGTAACCGTGCTACATCGTCGACCACATCATTGCTTAACATCAGGTGAGATTGTGGTCATATTGTAGAAAAAAAAAATATATAGTCTATTTTACTGAATGAGAAGAGGTATCACAATTTTAACAACTCTATCAAACAATTAGGGGTATATTCATATTGGTCTTCTAAAGCTAAACTAACTAAAATGGTTGCTAAATCTGTTGTCATCTCATTTCGTTGTCATGCAAGTGACAATGACAGAGTTTTTTTTTAAACTGCGCTAAAATGACAGTTGAATATGAATAAAGTGGTTAATGTGGGTTTCTAGCTGTGTTTTGGTAACTAGATAAAGCTCAAAGCATTCAATAAGCCTATCGCCGACTCGATTCGATAATTCACTGCGAAACTTTTGTGTTTGACTATAAAGCTGTCCCGTCTATAAACTATGCGAGTCCGTACATTTCCAATCACACAATAGATTAGTCCCTAGCCTAGCAGAGTTTACAATTGTCCGGTGAAATTATCCGGCTAAAAAGCGGCCGGATAGCAACGGTTTTTTATGTGACAGAACAAGCGATGGGCCGAATTCATGTTAAATTGTTAGTACCGTTCAACATTCTTGCTCTTACTTAGAATCACATCTCAACTTAAAAACTTTTTAAATACAGCCCATTCATAGTATGTATGTATGAATTTCATACTTACATTCTCCCAGTGATTATTTGTCGCTTTGTAAGCACAACGAGAGGGCACTGCCTTGATCGGAAGTTGAAAGGGGATTGTAAGTAAGCTCCTCTGATGTTGAAAGCACATCGTCGAATAATTCGTTTCATATTTGTGACAATGCACAGGCACGTCTGTAGCTTTTCCAACACTAATACTCATTAGTTCCAAACATAGTAGTATTTCATTTTTATGATAAATAGCTACGATGATAAGTCCTATCACCGTCAACTCCGGACGAATTACTTTCGTCCATGTCAAAGTCTAAGCAAGCAGTCAACACTACTGAAAAGCCACGTGACAAATCCAGTGAGTTTTTGAAGGTTGTGAAACGTCATATTTTTTCCGGCACTTTCTCTTGTTTATAACAAAATATCCGGTTGATCCGGTGGTGTCCCAACTCTAGTCCCAGCGGACGGCTAACAATAAACTAGCTGTAAACTCTAATCTCGAGTATTGGAGGCTGTAGTTTTTGCGTCTGTACCTAGACTATTATATACTCTGTGCCCTAGGTACCTAAATCTCAAAACCTAGCTAAATAAGGAGTTAATACCTACTCTATTGTTTCATGTGTATTTTGTAAATTTTGTGAACTAGGTGCCGCCCGCGACTTCGTTCGCGTCCCGTTGGATCCCGTTGATTTTTCCAGGTCACGGACAATAATATATTCCAAGTTTCATCCAAATCGGATCTGTAGTTTTTACGTGAAAGAGTAACAAACATCCTTCCATCCATCCATACTTACAAACTTTCGCGTTTAAAATATTAGTAGGATATTATAAATAGGTACTGTTAGTTTTTATATTCTTTGTAAAAAGTTGTTTACTTCTAATGTTTCAATATTTTCAGAGCTATGAGGGTAAGACAAACAGACAGACACACAACGCCTTCAATCTTAATAACACCCTTTCTGTTTTTAGGTCGGGAGGTTAAAAATAATTGCATAGATAGTTTGAAAAGCATTAACCTTTCTTCCACAGTCGGTTAAAACTCCTTCCCCCAAATTATGTTTCCAGATTTATCTTGGATCTAACAAAAACCGCCAAAAACCGCGTGTGTTTTGGACTTAACCCCTGTCAATAAGTTGTCAGATTTATATGTTACAATAAATCTGACAACTTATTGACAGGGAACTAAGTCCAAAACACACGTGGTTTTTAGCGGTTTTTGTTAGACCCAAGTTTTTTTTTTTTTTTTAATACTACTAAGTAGGCAAACAAGCGTACGGCCCGCCTGATGGGAAGCGGTTACCGTAGCCTATGGACGCCTGCAACACCAGAGGTATCACATGCGCGTTGCCGACCCTTGAAGAATTTTAAAACACCCTTTTTGAAATGCCCCATATTGTAGTCACTAGGGAAAGCCTCGACAGGAAGATCGTTCCACAACCTGAGTGTTCGCGGGAGGAAATTCCTCTGAAACCGGACGGTGCGCGACCACCCTGGCTCTAGGGTGTGTGGATTTCCTTGTCGTTATAACCAAGATAAATCTGATAACGTGGTAAGGCCGCTTAAGTTGACTGACTAGCATGTATTGATCTGTGTAGGTGGTTGATTAGGGTCCACATCCACCCCTAGATGACTGATCAAAGGAACATCTGTAGCTATATATACGCATATAATTATATAAAGTTCGATGTGTATTGGCATAATTTACTAAAGGATTCCGAAATAACGGTGATTGATTGATATTACAGTAGAATTTGTCTAGATGTCAGTTTATTACTTAGCGTAGCTGATACCTGCAACTTCGTACGCGTGCGTAACTTTCCACCAAAAAATATCTGTCAACCAGCATACGATGAACCTCGTGTCAAAGGCTGCTTTTGGTTTAGAGAGGTCAAGCTGTATCTAAGAATCCACGTCTTTCATTTCAATAAAATATAGCTTATGTTTCAATCCGGAAAATGGGCTTCCGAATGGTATAAGTTTCATTGAAATTGCTCCAGTAGTTTAGGCGTGATCCGCGAACAAACAAACAAACAGACAAACTCGATTATCGGAATCAGAATCGTATAATTAGTAGATCTGTATGTTTAGTTTATCCATATCTTTAATTTTAGTTTTTGGGTTTTCTACAGTTTTATTATAATAGTATATAGATAGATAAGTACAGTACGTACGTGTGTACATGTGACTTAGTGGTCAATGGTGACGGAGTTTTTAGGCCGCCTTAAGGCCTACGTCATGGCTTAACGACTCCGGAACCACCCAAGGGGCCGTATTTTGGTTTTGGTCTATTAAGGCTGTTATTAAAATCGAGTTTTACTAATTTTAGGTTTTACGATCACAAAAATAAATGAGCATAAATGTTTGATTCTTCGTAAATTGTATGTTAAAAATGGACATCATTATTTTTAACATACAATTTATTTAGTTTAACATAATTACAAAACTTTTTGTATTTTCGTTAGTACCTAAAGGTTCTAAAACATAATTATTATGACATCTTCTTATAAATATATAAAATTATTTTGAAGTTGAGTGAAAATCAACGCACAGCCTAAACTATAAGTCCTAGAGGTATGAAATTTGGAGGATAGTATCCTTTTATAGTGTAGGGGTGCACTAAGAAAGGAATTTTGAAAAGTCACACTCTTAAGGGTGTAGAACGAGAGCAACGCCGCGGGCGACGGCTAGTCTGTAATAAAGCGGTCTCCGCTTTGAACAAACACGTAGTTGTTACCAGCTGTGCCCATCTGGGATCACTATCTTCGCTCATCGGGAAAGTGTCACGAAAGTGCCCTCGCACGACACCAACTTGAGACAAACATGATTGTAAAATAAATTCAGAATCTTATGGCGTTTGGTTTTACGAAATTGTTGATTACACAGTGCGACTTACATAAAAGGATAGAAGAAAAAATACCAATACTTTTTTTAAAAATACCAATAATTTAGGGCTTTAAAAAAATATCATATTTATTAGGTCAAAAAGTATTTCAGTAACTTCCCCGTTATTTAGACAGTGCGACCTTTTTAGCTCTATTTTGTGTATGTAGTAGCAATGTAGTGATGGAACAAGAAGATGGCCCACATGATGTCAAGTGGTAACATCTGCCTATAAAAAAAAACCAGTGCGTGGAGTCCCTACGCGCGAAAGAAGTTATACTTCGAGTGCCACGCATTCACTCTCGCTCTGTGCTTAATGTGAAATTAATTTAGTATTTATTTTTATGTACTTAACCAATATACAGTACTAAATTTTTGAAGTTACGGCTATGTTTCTTTTTCTTTTGTTTGACGCTGTCAGTTGGAAGTCGGCTAACTTCAAAAAATGTTGAACACTGCCATCTATTATTTGATTGTAGCATCTGTCTATTTCTATTCGGAGGGAATAGAAAAAGACAGAGACTATGTCCTCCCGTATAACGCAACGTTGTTGGAAGTCGCATTAGAAGTATAACTTCAAAATGCATTGTCTCACTAAACAATCCTTATAAGGGGCATCAGTGATGCTGAAGTGATTCCAACCACTTCACACAAGTGACTGTTTGCACTGTCGCGGCTACGCAAAGAAAGAAAACACTATTATTGTAACGTAATTACACAAACGGTGAAGAAAAATATTGTGATGAAACCCTTGGCTTAGTCAACTCCGCACGTATTGACGTTGTCTTTCCTGTGGATACCGGCTAGGCTGAGAGGTATAGGTGCTACAAGCCTTCTCCATCTAAAGCCTTGCGGGCCTAAGATGCGCACCGCGAGATATTTGTCATGTCGTTCTGTCAAAATGTAAGCATTTTGTACCAGTTTAGGAACATTTGCATTATCTGTGCTACCTAATGGTGTCGACAAAACGCGCCATAATGTACACTTTTGACACTTCTTAGTCGTCGTACCTCTCTGAGGACGAGATAATAGTCATACAGAAATGTCAAAATCTGAAAATTCAATGGCGCAGTTTCTTGACAACATTACCACAGATAATGCAATAGTTTCTAAACTGGTACAAAATGCTTACATTTTGACAGAACGACATGACAAATATCTCGCGGTGCGCATCTTAGGCCCGTTGGTCTCGCGATCGTAACGCACAACGCTGCGGTGAGCAGCACAACGCAGAGTACCGCGTTTGCTCCTCGCTGCTGACGCAGACTGCGACGGAACAAAAGACCATACTATAAATAAATAAAATAAATAAATTTTTATTTACTTTGACATAAAAAAAATGTTACAGAAAGGGTAGTATTTGAATCCAGAGGATCCCGAACTAGTATAAACTGTGTTTCGGGAGCCAGTGGCTTCTCCTAATTAAAACATTCAATTGATTTTTTATTGTCGTCAGTGACTTAGCTAATAATAAAATCTGAGACTTAGTAGCTAACATGCATTTAGAATAAAATAATAATTTTTCAAATTTAAGAAGCTCGGAAAGCAAAAAAAGATAACAATGCTATGAAACAAAAATGTACTAGACGTTTTCCAAACGATTATGTGTCCGGCACCGCATGCTGCATACCGCTGTGTTGTGCGTTACGATCGCGAGACCAAGGCTTAAATGATGTCCCAGGCATTGCAGCGGTCTGTTCATCAGGCATGGGTAAAAAATCCTGACGCTGTACCTATTAGATTAGATGCAAAAGCCTGCAATAATATTACACTATACATAAATTAATGCCGAAACACACTGGACGTAATTTACGACACTAATTATGGTAACATTGACCCAGTGTGTTTCAGCACTATGGTAACATTAACCCGCTACTTATCGATCGGTAACCCTACCCCACGGTTATTACCCGGACTATTACCGAATGTTAATGCGTTTTACCTTTATCAGCAGTCGGCAGACACGATGCGAAACCAATAAAGGGCCCAGCACACATTAGAATCGCGACGTTCGCGATTTCACACTGGGTTTTTTTTTTAGTTGGGTTCGAAAGCATTTCAGTGGTTTTAATTACTAGCTACTAAATAAATATTGTTGTATTTTTTTATTTAGATTTTGGTAGCGTTGGCTTAAAGAAATATTATTACATAAGTTCAAACTCCGTGACAACTTGCGTGATCTGCGATTTGTCTGTGTCGATTAGCGACAGTGCTATCTATAGGGCGTAGTTTCGAGTAGTTTCTCATGTAGCATGGCAGATGGCGCTAGAATGTATTGTTCTATCTCCGAATTCATAGGCAGAGCTTAAACAGCCCGTCACAACCCGAAAAACCAGTTTCAACCAACATCCGTGGATTAGTTAATAAAAGAAAAGAAATTTAATTCTGAATTTGATGATAATATTATCGTTCGTTTGTGTGAAAGAGGATATGAATGTGAGAGGAGTAGATTCAGAGTTGACGAATGATAGGAGTGAGTGGAAAAAGAAAACATGTTGTGCCAACCCCACTTAAATATTCGTGGACAATAAATATTAGCGTGGGATAAGGGCAGGGAAATGATGATGATCGTTCGTTTGAGTCAAAACGTTACACATACCAAAATACAAACATATAAAGTTGCTTAGTGTGTCCGCGCCTTAACAGCTACTAGAGTAACAGTTTAGCTAGTAGTTAGTAAAGATTACAGCGGTTAACCGCAGTAACGGATATAGCGGTCAAGGTATGATTGTGAGTTAGAAATAAAGGTCTAGGTTATTAAAATTGGTATTGTTAGCATTTCATTTCGTCAGCAACAAATTTTTATTCTTATTGATATCTCTTTGTGATAGAGTTCTTCTCGGGAAGTACTACCACCGTATTTCTGGCGCCTAGCAGTGTTATATTAGGTGCCGAAAAATACCGCAATACAGGTCATTTACCCACCTTCACCACGATGTCGCAAAATTCAATTTATGAATGGCTAATTCTGTCGCTTTCCATACAAACCTGTCGCTAAGACGGTATCGCTCGAATCTCGTAGTACTTTTTGTTTACCATACATAAATTGAATTTGCGACATCGTTGTGAAGGTGGATGAATGACCTGTATTGCGGTGTTATTTGGCATCTACTATAGTAATTAGGTAAGATTTTCACAGAATAATGTACGTTCTACAAACACCTCAAATTGGGATTGGAAGCTAAACACAGTTGCACATTATCCATTACTGAGCAGTTTGTCTAACTCATACTCTCCATGAGTTAGACTTCACCAAGATCAATATAAATTGGTTATTTAAGTTTCATATATCTTGTTATTCGTATTCCTACTAAAAAAAAATTATGACCTATTTTTTTTTTTTTTTTGCATTTGTCTGCCAACACACCTGGTGGCAAGTGTAGCTGCAGCCTACGGTGGAGCACCTGTTCACAAGTTACTTTAAATCATGGTGGCTGGTCGCCATGACCACGGTCGCCTATTACGTTTTTGCCCTTAATGACCACTGCGACTTAATATGCCTTCCAAAACCAGTAACCACAATACTTCAAAACACATAAGTGGCTACTGTTTTAATTAAAACTTGCAAAGTAATAAAATAAATTTAACGTTTATTGTGCTACTTTGACACCCCTAAAGTTATCCAACTCAGGTGCTTATCACTCGTATCTTTAGTCACAGCAGAGGAAAATCTCAAACCCTCTCAATAAACGTCATGATTTTGACAATGACAGACAAAGATTGTTCTGTCACAAACATCGAAATGTTACAAAGATGCTTTTTGATAAATGTTAAAGTTAAAACTTATTTATTTAGTAAAGTCACAAGGAAGGGTTCTCAATTTTTGTGAATTATGTTTCAATGGAGACATTAAAGCCGCCTCAAAATTCCGTGACTAGACTTGGCGTCATACGAACTTATTACTAACTAGCAGCGCCTCGCGGTTTCACCCGCGTAATTCCCGTTCCCGTGGGAATTCCGGGATAAAATATAGCCTATGTTCATCAGGGATAATGTAGGATTCTAATGGTAAAAGAATTTTTTTAATCGGTCCAGTAGTTTCGGAGCCTATTCAATTCATACAAACAAACAAACAAACAAAAAATCAAACCTTTCCTCTTTATAATATTTGTTACTAATTAGTTAGGTTTCAAAAACCTTGATATTTTAGCCCAAGTGGGGTAGGTATGTGAAGTTTTGTAGGAAAAACAGTTGTACTTATTCACCTATCATTCTATTAGGACACAAAATTGACAGATCCATGTGCGTATAAGTTGAGAAAAGGATGAGTATTGGCTTGAAATACGACGGTTAATGTTCAGTTTTGATATTACCGTTATACCTGTGTCGCATTTGGTTAAGCTACTTAAGTTTTTATGATAGTATGTATCTTAAATACTTTTGGAAATAAACATAATTTATTTTTTAGTATACACATCAAGCGGACTTCAGAGCGGATTTGTTTTAAGTTTGAACTTCAAAAGAGTGCAGTGTGAAGGCCACAGTGCAATACATAAGACAAAATTCTGGGCGAACGTGCTCTTTGAAGTAATGCAATTGTTATAGGCAACTACTCAATATTATATGGGACTGATGTTTTGTAATTTTTCATAGAGTAACGCAAGTCGCCAATTAATAATGTCCATGAAATTACCTAGCATTTATTCATATTATTTCTTGTACTAGGCAGGTACTGAAATTTGTACCTAGTTTCCCAGTTCAACATCTTCGTGGTCACTAGTTAAATTCAATATAAAGTCTTCAATTATGAATACTATGGTCTACAGCTCCCAAGGGCTGTAAACTTAGGATCTCAGGTATTCCCGGTCTTCTGGAACTGGGTACCGGTTATTAATTAACCAGGACTAGGTACTGCGAAGTTTTGACTTGACCATACTTGGTAAGTTGTAATTTAAGTTTCTTGTAAGGTTGTAACCGTAAAATTACGATCGTTATTTTGTAAATACAAAGAATAATATAGAAAAATAAAACATGAATATTGGGAGCATCACCTTTTTTTTAACAAATTTTTAAGCTATCTATTTTTATTTTATAACTTCAAAACGTGCTTACGAATAATAAGCACAGTTTTCCCGTTCCACTTTCAAAATTAGGGAACAAAAATATAGTTGACAAGGTGAGAAAGCATTTAATATTGAATGTATGAGGTTTTGTCGGAGGTAGTGTGAATTCACCCGTTGGTATTGGCCCTACTGTAAAACTACGGTCGGCGTATCACTAAATAAAATTACGGCCGTAATAAAGCAGTGGCAACACTTACAAAATAAAGACTTTACCTGCATAAGTTTCAGTTAGTTTGTTACTATACAAGTAAACCTATCAAAACAATTTGTTGAGTTGTAAACTGACATGGCTAAGGAATTATTTTGTGTAGCAATTTGTTTGTAATCTTTGCAAATTACACACACAATTAGGTACTTATACCAATTGAAGCTGACGCGTTGACTGAAACAAGGTCCATTTTAAATAAACCATTTTATAACATTAAATAAAAAAATAAACAAAACTTGTGAGATTTATAATTTTTATCTTAAAATAACAAAAAAAAACCGCTTGACTCGGTTTTTTTTTTGTTATTTGAATATAAAAATTATAAATCTTTTTTATTTTGTTTTGACTTTGCTTAAGGATGTTCACCAATAACCATGCCTGTTCTATGAGCCATTTTTTTGTAACACAATATGAAACAAATAATCCGCTCCAGGTAATCCGCTAAATGTGCACTCACCTAACTTTCAAACTTGTATACAGTTCCGAAAAACTCCGTCACAAAATTGTAAAGTTTAAATCTATTTCGTAGCACAAAGGAAGCTATCAGCTGGAATTTTAAAATACCCTCTCTAAGGAAAGGCCTCTAAAAAGCATTGACCGTAATTTTGGTTTCTTTAATGTAAAATTAGTTTGAGGAGCCTACGATACTTAAAACTACGTGGTAAAACAATTTTTATTCAATATTTTAATTTAATCTTGTCCATATGCCCTCCCCCCTGTATAATTTCTACTAATGGTTAATTGTCCACTAAGCCGTAGACGTTGTTACACAATAGAAGTCATTATAATAATACTATTTAAGTACACAGCGTAATATAACTGTTTTCAATAAAACCGGTATTATATGACATGTATACTAATGTACAGTTGAGAGTGTAAATTCTAAATGATTTATGCATCGTCATTGGCAAATGTTGCCAATAAGCTATAAATTGAACAATGCGGTAATAGTAGATTATTATACAAGGGGATAAAGAGTGTCTTCTGTCGCGGGTGACGATTTAAATCGCGAGCGTAACGAAGGACTCGAAGTTTACTCCCGAGCGTAGCGAGGGTGTTAAAAACTTAAATCACGAGCGAAGCGAGGGATTTAAGACGAGTCCTGAGAGTAGCGAGGGATTTAAGTTCACCCAAGACTAAGACAGCTTTATCACCGAGGAAAATATTCTACTTTTCGTACCATTTGCGAAAAAATTAACACAATAATAATATGAGATAGCATTTTAGAACATTAACTTATTTATAAAAATAAATTAAAATAAACTTAACGTTTATGTATTTGAAGAAAACAAAAACGCGGCATTTTCCTAGACTAATATTTTTTTGTCGGAAAAGCAAAGGCATCAAGCTCATACAGCCTGCATAATAAATGCGTATTCCTTTTTCAAAAAGATGTATAATGCTTTGTATACAAACTCAATGGTGTAAACACAGATGTAGTTCAGTATAAATTGTATTCCAAATTTAAATCACTTTCTCCCCCTAGAGGATGAAAGAAATCCAGTACAATTTTCTCTCCCTGTTTTTAACAGATTAAAAATGACTATTGTTATGTTCGCTTTTTGTGGCATAGAATGTCACTTTTTTGAGCAAGTGGTACGAAAAATAAACATTACTATTCCGCAAATCATATTTCTATTGAAATTATTATTATCACTTTATGCACTTTCAAAAATCTTCAAATCATTTAGGGTGCTTTTAAACCGACTTCAAAAAAGGAGGAGGTTCTCAATTCGGTTGTATTTTTTTTATTTTAGCTAAGCTAAGCTAAGCTGTGACGTTAGTAAGCATGTGTTTGACACCCACCAAAAGGAATCGTTTAATCTAAAAACAAAATTAAATGATGAAAAAACATTAATGTGTGTGTGGCAAACACAGATGTTTGTTCTATGCCTGGGTGTTTAAGTAGGTAGTGTCTGAGACATGGTTTAGATTATTTTAGATGGAGTAATCTTGTAGCACTTATACGATCCTCTCAGCCAGGGGTAGGGTGACCAATCGATAAGCAGCGGGTTAATGTTACCATAGTACCGAAATACACTGGGTCAATGTTACCATGGTTCGTAACGTAAAATACGTCCAGTGTGTTTCGGCATTAATTTATGTAAAAAAGAAATCATTTGTAGTGAAAGTAAGGGCAATATGTGCGGACCTGACTAAACCAAATTCGAATAGAAAAATCCATTGGTGCACGACCGGATTTGAACCCACGACCTTAGAATCGAAAGGCAAGGTTGCTACCACTAGACTGGTGCTCTATAGCACAGATTATATAATACTATGTATATAGTAATATTAAAGTTACGTCTTATTAGTATAAGTTATTATTATAGGTACGTATAAAAGCATCATTATAAATATTCAAATACTATATAATTATATTTCTTACCGTGGTATTAAATACAGGTTTTCTATATTTTCATACACAAAGAAAAATACTAGTCATTAGATGGAATTCATAAAATAACACTGATCCCGTAATCTGAGTTTTGTTTTGTTGATCGAAACGCATAATATCGAGAAGCGACTTGCGAGATATTTTGTATGAAAATCCGATAAGCGCCTCTAGCGGGAGATTTGCAAACTATGTTTTTCCAAACAAAAACTGCGAGTTTCTCAATTTTCGCTTGTCGCAAATCAACATAACAGAATAAGAATAAGAATCATTTATTGTAAAAAAGCTCTGGCTCTGAGAAACAAGCAAACTAAGGCGCAATAACGCGTTGCCTAGGAGAACATTACGTATGGTAAATGGGGCCGATTCGGCTGCATTTTTACACGCTTTATATTACCTTCAGTTGTATATTTGTTGTAACCGACTCCTTTGGGCGCGATTTTGACCCACTTTAAACGGCCAGATTTCATTCAAACTTTGTAGATTTATCGAGGATCGATGACAATACACTAATTTGATAACATTATTCCATTATTCAATTTACAAAATAAGATTTTTGTCAATTTATATAATTTTCATATATAGTCGATAAGGTAGGAATTGATGTTAAAATTAATTTCCAACCATATTAGTTTAGTTTTTTATATATAAAGCGTAATTTTGAGTTTTTATGAACTCTAATTATTCTAAACTAAACTACTAAAAATAGACTAAATAGCTGTCTTCGTCGTTCCAGTTCATGAGAAAATTGATGGCAACAATTTTAGTACTGTCAAATTAGGGTAGTTTAGAAAAATGTAACCACAGAATCGGAGGCTATATTACAGCTTCAGCTCATTCCAGTTTCCCCTACGGTACTCGGCTCATTCCAGTTTTCCCCTACGCAGGCGACCCCCCTGCGTAGTCATACCTCTTGTAAAATATCATTGGCTTAACCAGAACCAGAAACGCTTCGTCTTTCAAATAGACTGTCAAACTCATAACCCTTTTGTTCCGCGTACTCGGGTTAAAAAACCTAATTGAACTTTGTAAGTGGAAACTTGACTCTAGATGATGATGATGCTTACTCAAATAAAGCAGTTTTAATCCTAAATTCAATGCTTTTCCGGACATTTGAGTCGCACCTCACGGCCCAGCAGTGGGAATACTTGGTACTTGATAAGGGTTAACTGTGTGTCTAGGGTTAAGTGTAATTTATTGTTGACTTTTGTTGTGGGTTTTGATTTGTAAATAAACCTGAAACACGGTTTTGTTGTAGGTTTCTACAGGGTTAAAAAAAGATTTTGAATATTTTAATGAATCTCTGTCGTATTTTATCTTTCAATTTTAGTATTTATTTGACAGTTCATAAGGCTATCAATTTGAGTATTTGAAAACCATGGGAAGTAAACTAAATGTAAGTTAGTCTTTATAACATTGTTTTTATATGCAATTATCTAGTGTTGTCTATTATATCGTCCCTCGCACGATTTGCAACTTCTATTAGTTCTAAGTCTAGTCTAGGTTAAGGTACCGTGTGTACCGCACGCCGAATCGGACAATTAGACAGGACTATTCAATTTGACAGACCAAGTGTAAGCAGACTGGCGAAACTCTCTGTATGTAAAGGCCCATTTAGATGGAGAGAGTTTCTCGTACGAAACTATACGCAACTATCGCAAGCAATAATCGCCATGACACAATCGTATCAAAATGTTTACATACAGGCAAGAACTAAAATCTCGCCTACGATTATGTCATACGAGACTCGCTTATGACTTATCGCTAGGCGATAATTGCCTATGTTTGTTTACACGACGAAAGTATAGTAAGCAGATTCTTGCTTATGAGAATCTCGACTTGTGTAAACACGATCTCGTGTGACATATTTTCAAGTTCATACGAGTATCGTACAAATCAGTGCGAGATTTGTCATTCGAGTTTAGTGATTAGACGGACACAATAATATTCCAGTGCGAGGTAATTGTCGCCCAAGGCAACGAGCGAGAAGAGCGAATGTTTAGACGAAAAAAAGGTTTTATATTCCTTCGATAATCGTATCTTCGAGGCGAGAAACTCTCTCCATCTAAATGGGCCTTAACGGGGGTCAAAATTTTAATCACATTTCATACAAAACGAGATTTTCAGTGTGTAATTTTGGTATGGGAGTCCCGCTTCTTCTTACGTAGGAACTATGTAGGTATTACATATTTTTTGAGAGTACGCAAAGTTAACCAAATGTTAGGTCAAAAAAGTTTTTTATTCCAAAAACCAACCTAAAATGTCCTAATACGTTGTTATTTATACTCGTATTTATGAGGTTCCTGCGTTAAATTGGATTGATTTCTCGTATAAATCCGCATCGGCCTTAGATAAGCCCGCCGCAGAATACACAATAGTAGAACTCCTATTGTAAATGTCATTCTGAAGCACGGTGGTGATTATGCTGATTTTGATTACGAGAGTTGAAACCTTTTTGCTTAAAATGAAGTTGTAAAGGTTTTTTCTGTTTTTATCCCTGACAGACTAGATTATTGCAAGGTGTGACGTCATAGGAGAACAGGCGAGAGGCTCAAACTGACACAAAACACGAAAAGAGGCATCAGTAGGTTCAATTTCCCCTCTTTCGATAACTCTCATTTCATTTATCTTTTGGTAATTTAAAACAAGGATTATTAAATCCGCCAAGCCATATTCAACTAAAACCTAAAGCAATAAAGCCCGCTTTCGTATATCATCCAATCCCAAAAGACACGGCCCCGTCGAGTAGAGGGAATGAGTCGGTTCGGGCTTGCAATTTGTTATGTCCTATCCCTCCCAAAATGGGTCGCACATTAATACTTTTAAACAAAGGTTTTTTATTCAAATTAGTGTGTATCACGCTAGCGCGCCCTACTTTCACATGTCGTTCGTGACACTGGTTCTTTTTAGGCCGCTTACCCTATCCGGTTCCTGTACGTTTATCGAATCTAACCAGCCTGTCAAGTTGACAGGGATGTCAGATTGGGTTAGAAATAGAAATATAAATTATTTATTTTACGCAAAAACACATACAAAGATACAATTAAATAAACATTAAATTATAAAGAAAGATGCGTAAAAAGGGTACTCACTCAGCAAATGCTAAAGGTGCACGGTGGCTCCTTTAGCGCTGGTTTTCAGGAGTGCCTAGAGTGAAGTGGCGTACAGCTTCTGCGACACGCGCTCTATTTTACAAAAAAACTTAATCTAATAGCTATTATGTGCCTAATCTAATATATAATTCATAATACTTGAGGTTACTGAAAGACCAATCAATCATCATAAATGGATCATATTTTGACACGCAATCTTTGTATCTTTATAGTTAGTGTTAACTTAATTTATAAGTTTAAAAAACTGGAAAAACCGACTTCAATTTGATACGCCTTCATCATCAAATGATGATGATGATAGCAGTTCATTGAGACTGTTCTATTGATCGTAAACACCACAGAAAAGCAAAATACGCAATGTCGTGTATAGTATGTGGATGAGGTGTTTTCCAGAAACACTTATTTAACTGCTAAATTACTGAAAAAAATACAACGGAATTGAGAACCTCCTCCTTTTTGAAGTTGGTTAAAAATAAATGGTAATAATTGTTGTTAATAAGCGTTTGAGGAACTCATTTTCCAAAAAACCTTACATTGATGCAATCATCTAATAAATCGAATGTCAATACATAGATTAGTAGATCACCGTTTTAGAAAACGGGGGTAGGCAATACCAAAACACGCAAGTTTAGTACCAGCCTTACTTATAAATAAATACCTACTTATAGTAACTTTCATGATAAAATGGATGAATCACGGAAATTCTCACAATATCACCTCCTGCTAGTTCACACGTTGTTCTTAGAAACAAAACCATAGGAATCGATTGAAAATAAGTAATTGTATTGAGTTTCTACGAAACTAGTAGACGAAATAACTTAAAGTCGACTTTTTTGGAACGAAGTTCTAGAAGGGGGCTAGACGGAAAAAAATAAGACCCAAAGTTGTAACGACACTTTTTTCAAACTATGACAACGTCATTCGAATAAATTGGTGCAGGAAGAAAACAAATGAATGTAGATATTGTTGGAAGTTTTGGTTTTAATTTAGGTGATTCTGTGTACTTATTCTAAGAAAACAACACCTCAAGGAACTTCGTTCCATCCGGGTGTCCCTTGACATCTCTCAAGTTTTTTTATACAACTAAATGATGGAAAAAGCCAACCACGTCATGTTAAGTAGTAACCACTGCCTATAACGACGCATTGCCTTACTCAGCACGTCCACAGAAGACGTGCCCTGTGATGCACTGCGCCTACCATTCTGACACGTGTCGGCACCCATACCCTGTACGGTTTTTTTATGAAAGGAAGTGACGGAATCTCTGCCTATAACAATGCCTTACTGAGCACGTACTTGTCCAACAGTGGACTTCGGTCTGATATGATGATATGTGTGAACACAAGTCAAGTCACAAAAGAAAGTAAGTACCTATCCAAAAACTGTTCCCATCTATTTATTCAAATTACCCAAAACATTAACGTGGTTAGGACTAATTACAGGCAAAATGCATTCATTCTTAGGGCAAGCAGCCTGTTTAATACTTTGATCAAGGCAGATGTTGATATAGACCTATTTAATACCTCATTACCTACACTTAAGCGTTTACTCAGTGGCAGATTCTTTAATAATGTTTAGTTACTCAAGGAAGCGTTGGCGCGACGAACTAGACGCCTTCGAAAGAGGATGGTGGGAGGAAGCTCGGGACAGAGAACATTGGAAGTCTTTGGGGGAGACCTTTGCCCAGCAGTGGGACGACATAGGTTAAATAAAAAATAAAAAAAAGTTACTCAGTGGCCAATTCTTTTATAATGTTTAGTCTTTTTAGTTAGTATGCTTTTTTTATATTTATTTTTTCTTCAAAATTCAGACTATTCAATTTGTACCTTCTCTGATTTGTAATTCTTGTAATCTATTTATCTGTGGAAACTTTTAATTGGCCTTCAGTGTACTTTATTATGTTTATCTTCCTACTGTCTTATACCTAGCTGTTAGTTTTCCTAAAATTCTTAAAATAAAATGAAATAAAATTAATATCACTATAATATAAAATATAATATATATATATATATAATATCTGGAAGAGATTGCTTTAAGCAATAAGGCCACCCATTGTACCTACCTCCTAAAACTTTGATCATATGGTATTTTTTTGTTATTTTGTTTACATATAAGTGGTGTACAATAAAGAATATTCTATCTATCTATCTATCACTCACCACTTTTACCATATCTCCAACAAAACAAGTCTACAGAATATAATATGCCCTGTCTCCCCTTACTACCACTGCATACTCTAAATAGGTCAAATAAAACACAATGGTTGTTAACAAGGATTTATTGTCAAGCAATCATGCGTTAAGTCGACTTTATGTTTCATAATATTAATGTAGATTTTCCGCTAGCGAGCGCACGTGACTCTGTCTAGTTTATTTTAACCATCTATTAAAAAAAATACACAAAGGTTGTGGACGTGGGTACGCGAATAGCCAAGCTGAAGTGGAGTTGGGCAAGACACTTGGCAAGAAGGGAAGACGGGAGATGGACGAAGGCGGTCACGGAATGGTGGCCAAGGGATGCTCGTAAGCCAAGAGGCAAACCACCCGCCCGATGGTCACATGACATCGTACAACGAGCTGGGAATCACTGGACAAGACTCGCAAAGGACCGAAAAGAATGGCGTAATAAAGAAGAGGCCTATACTCAGCAGTGGGTGCAAACGGGCACAAATGATGATGATTAAATAATTTATAAGTTTAAAAAACTGGAAAAACCGACTTCAATTTGATACGCCTTCATCATCAAATGATGATGATGATGGCAGTTCATTGAGACTGTTCTATTGATCGTAAACACCACAGAAAAGCAAAATACGCAATGTATCCGAGATACACTGCGCGGTGACACTACAACGGTTGGCAGTCGAGCTGGCAGTGACGCGCAATGTAACTCGAATACGCTAACGCGGCGACTGTCAGATTTGTTCGTGGGTACTTACGTTCTATTGCTAATAAACGTCACAGAAAAGTCATATGCAATATCGTGTACGCGTATGACATATTTTTCCAGTTATTCTTATTTAACTGCCTAATTACTAAACCGATTTTGATAAAAAAATTATGGGACCAATCTGGAAGCATACCCTTTCAGATAAAAAAAGAATTTTTCAAATCGGTTCATAAATGACGGAGTTCTGAGGTAACAAACATAACAAAAAATAAAAAAAAATACAACGGAATTGAAAAAAGGGGTGTAATTAGTTAAAGCGGTGACTGTCACTGTTTGTTACAAGGCCTCATAGTCCAAAAGTTATAGTGCTTCGATATGTTTTTTTGTGTTAAGATAACTAGTAGTTCGCCTCGAACTGAGATCTCGCGATGTTCCTAAAAGTTAATTTTACAAAACATAAAAAGCTCTGAACCCTGAAAATCTCCTTAGACCCCCTTCATCATTGCTGGTTTTTCGAACTCGAGTTTAACTAAGCTTAAAGTTTTACAATTACTAAGATATATGAAAATAAAAGATTGATTCTTCGTAAATTGTATGTAGGAAGAATTTTTTAAATAAATCATTCTATAACTAAGAAAAACCTTGTAACACGCGTTTTGTAAATATATGAGAACAAACATTTGTGTGTTGTAAACATAGATGTTTGTTCTGTGTCTGGGTGTCTATGCATTATAAGTATGTATTTACAAAAAAAACGTATATATGTATTCTATCAGCTATCTAGTTCCCATAGTACAAGCTTTGCTTAGTTTGGGACTAGAAGGCGTTGTGTTAAATGTCCGTAAATATTTATTTATTTATTATTATTTATATGAGAGAAGAATAATACCTACCATTAGGAAGATGGTGGTCTTTATAGAAGAGGATTTATGGTCAAACAGCTTTACAGTTGTTTAAGTGTAGATTTAGTGGTGTTACACTCGTAACACGAACTACCCTCTGAACTACCCTCTGGCCAATTATAATTAAGTTTAAGACAAACAGTACACATGTTAACACGACAAGAATTTAGTAGCTTTGTCGGCGTTGTAAATCCCTAGGGAGTTATTACTTTCCGACAGTTTGGTACATTAAAGTCGAGTTTACAACGCTCTACTTTTTTTTACAATGTTTTTCAATAGCCATGGCACAGATTATATAATACTATACCCCATGGTTAATGTAAACGAATAAAAGAACATAACAGCTGATTTGCAAACCTGTTTTAAAATAGGTTAAAAATTTTCACGAGTCCAATCCCACGTTACCATCATTTTCGACGTTTTCTATGCCCTGTTTTTGAAAAACAAAGACAACTCTCAGATTTATGAACTAAGTTTATCCTATTATAAAACTGTAAAAAAGCCAAAAACTTAAATTAAAGATATGGATAAACTAAATATGCAAATCTACTAAATAAACGATTCTGATTCCGAAAATCGAGTTTGTCTGTTTATCTGTTTGTTTGTTCGCGGATCACGCCTAAAATACTGGACCAATTTCAATGAAACTTATACCATTCAGGAGCCCTTTTTCCGGATTGAAACATAAGATATATTTTATTGAAATAAAAGACGTGGATTCTTAGATACAGCTTGACCTCTCTAAACTAAAAGCCGCCTTTGGCTCGAGGTTCATCGTATGCTGGTTGACAGATATTTTGGTGGAAAGTTTCGCACGCGTACGAAGCCGCGGGTATCAGTTAGTTTTTTTATATACCACCTGTTACTCAGTAATGTAGTGACACTACCTACGTTGTACTGCTGAGCACATCTGCTGTTGAAATAGGAAGTTTTAAATTGGTAGGTACATAATAATAATTATATGCATGTAAACCATGTCCTAATTCTATAGACAAATCTCTTGCTACTTAGTTACAAGTTACAACACTAAAGGAATCTTAGTTTAAAATTGAAACTGAATCCACAACACAATTTAGATGCACGTCGACTAGGTCATTTAGTTTAGAGACTAATCCGACGACATACGCTATGATATTAGTATGCCGAACCTTTGCCTTTGTAACAGCTCAGGGGAAGACCGCTGGTTCTATCTTAGAACATACAAGTTGTTATTTATGAGCTCTTCACTAATTAGGTACATTTTACTAACATCTTTAGAAGAATAATATTTTAAGCCCCTCATCTTTCACACCGTACTAATGGATAATTATACCTTGTATAAACATTTTTTATTTTATTTTATTCTTTATATGAAAAGGCCTATACTGTAATCACTATAGGAAAAACCTGAGCAGGAAGATCGTTCCATAACCTGAGTGTTTATGGGAGCTAAAGTTACCCCAAGTAACTTTTCTTTTAATTTATTTTGTTTATATAACTTACCCAGATATCTTTCACATAGCACGTAGACTGTGGCTCAGTAATCCTCAGTACGGATTCTAATCCATCTCATCTTGGTCCGGACGTCGGCTTTAGCGGTCGGATTCAACTTCGGGAGATTTCAAAGATTGCTGGCCATTCTGCTTTAGTGCTGACAATAAAGTAAATGAAATAATATTGGAGGACATTTCACACAGCGCCATCTAGCCTCACACTAAACAAAGTTTATAGTAAAAACCAGTCTCCACAATCAAGTTGATATTGTCGCTTGAAAGTATCATGTACTTACTAATCCCGAAAACTACGGGGACCATCCAAATCAATCCATTTGGAGACCAAAGTAGGTACCCAACTACTAAGGGCCTTGCTGATTTTACGACAAATTTACTTTTCAAAAACTACTGTACAACTTTCAAACCTTGCTGGATTAATAGGGAGGTACCTCGGGAGTGATCTTCTATACACTCTCTACTTATAGGTACTGAACAGTTAAACAAAGAGTATATTATACATATTATGAAAGTTTTTAAACAAGGTTAGGATGGCAGAGTATAGTATAGAGTATTTAATTAATATTTGAGTTTTTATAAATACTTACTTAATTGATTGCCTTTGACTAGATCACCCTTTTGCGTTTTGGAAGAAAGGCTCATAATCCCCTTGATTTTAAAATTTTGAAATTTTAAATTCTTATAATCCCCCTGAAGGGGACGACTCAAAGGGGATTATGAGCCTAACCCCACTCTAAATGGGTTATAGTTTAAAATCCAGAGTAGCCAGAGACAACTTTAGGGTTAGATGCGAGCAAAGTAATGTACGGAAGCCAATAAACATACTCGCAATAAAAAATCGTGCGAGAAAATACATAAAGAATGGTAAATTCACAAAGTTGCTCAAAAGAGACTCTCTATGTTTTAGAGGTCCATAATTATAATAGCTAAGTGAGTTGTTGAATTTTTTAGAGAACTCCGACTCCATCCCCTGTAACAAGCATGCTATATTTCTTAAAAAAAAAAAAACCAGTGCGTGCAGTCCCTACGCGCGGAAGAAGTTATACTACGAGTGGCACGCATTCACTCTCGCTCTGTGTTTAATGTGAAATTAATTTAGTATTTATTTTTATGTATTTAACCAATATGCAGTACTAAATTTCCACTTCAAAATAAAAAGTAAAAAGTTGCATGAACACTGCCATCTATTATATTTTTACTGTAGCGTATTAGTCTCTTTCTATTCGCCCCGCTGTCAGTTGGAAGTAATTTTCAATAACACGGGCGGTCAAATGCTGAATTGGTGAACACTGCCATCTATATGTGATTGTAGCATTTGAAGCGTATTAGCCTCTGTCTCTTTCTATTCGGGGGAATAGAAAGAGACAGAGACTATGTCATCCCGTAACGCAACGTTGTTGGAAATCGCATTAGAAGTATAACTTCAAAAGTAAAAGTTTAGTTTCATAAGTTCGTTTAAAAAAATACCTGTATATAAGTGGAATAGAATAGAATGTTTTTATTCTGTTATTATACAGAGGTTATGTGTTACAAAATTAAAACTTTTAACTATATTTAAAAATGGCCACCACTCAGCATGGTGCCAGGTTAGGAGTAAGTAGTAAGTATTTATTATAAAAGTTTATTATAAAACAATCAATGTTAGCGCGAAAATAAAAACTGTTCCATGCAAAATGCAATACATTACAAAAAGAGGTCTTATTACCCGGTAAGGTAACATGAGGTAAGAATGTTAACAAATAGGGACGAAGCCTGAAAGCGCTCAGTACAGACATGTTTATTTTAGTGAAATTTTGTATTTTTTGTCGCTTTTCCGTCGTTCATTTCCTTTTTAGGTTTCCTTACGATGATTTCCTTCACAGTTAAAGAATTTGCACACATTTGTTAGAAAAGATCGAATTATGCATGATCGGGTTTGAGGTTACATCACTCCTACTTAATTGTTTTATTTTTATATACATTGTTTGTAAATGTTTGTAAATACATACTTATGATACTTTAGCTGATACACGCGACTTCGTACGCGTGCGAAACATTCCACCAAAATATCTGTCAACCAACATACGATGAACCTCGTGTCAAAGGCGGCTTTTGGTTTACAGAGGTCAAGCTGTGTCTAAGAATCCACGTCTTTAATTTCAATAAAATATAGCTTATGTTTCAATCCAGAAAAAAGGCTTCTGAATGGTATAAGTTTCATTGAAATTGGTCTGGTAGTTTAGGCGTGATTCGCGAACAAACAAACAGACAAACTCGATTTTCGGAATCAGAATCGTTTATTTAGTAGATCTGCATATTTAGTTTATCCATATCTTTAATTTTAGTGTTTTACAGTTTTATAATAACTTTTTATTCATGTATCCTCGACTTGACTAAGACCGCAGGCGGACGCTAGTAAATAATAAATTACCTACATTAGTTGTTCCTAGTGAATGCGGCTTTAAGTAGCTTCAGGATATGTTTATCTAAGTGCAGTGTGTACCGGATACTTATCTACTTAGTACATACATTATGTAGGATTCCATTTATTTGCCTGAGAAAAACAATGTTGTTTAAATGCACAATTCAGAGGGGATTTTAGTAAAATCTAGATAAATAATCTCTGCAGAATTACTATGCTTTATTCCTCTTGTTAAACAATGTACTAGTGTAGAATGTACTATTGTACAATGTACACTCGCCCACACATCGCCAAACATCCAAACATAAGTCTGAGGCCCGTATGCCGATACAGAAATCATTAATGAAGCATTGATTTGAATATTTCCATACAAAAACCTATGCTTAAGGCGAGGTTATCCAAGAAGTTTAGGACGAAGACGTCTAGACGGGCACTGGGCGCCAGCGAGCGAGCAAGGCGCGAGCGCCTGAACGGGCTGAACGTATAGATTTTGATAGTTTTTTTTCACAGAGATGAATAATAACTAAATTATAATAATTTTTCTTTTACAGTTCCCTAGTAAATAATAAGCCCTATCTTTTGATATAACTTTGACATGATTTCAAGAAGAAACATCGTAGTATGAACCGTTTGAAATATCGATTTAGTGTCATCTTTAAAAATTTTTTTATCGGGAAAATTATTACTAGTGGCTCTGGGAGCTGTAGACCTCGCGAGCATACTAAATATTCCAATATTCAACATCATCAATGTCGTGTAAGGTGTTTTCTGAAAGTCTTTAAGTGCACTTTTATTAATTTCTAATTTAAGGCTTATTATTATGCTGATGCTCTCATTCAGTGAAGGAAAACATCATGAAGATAATTATCAGTTAGTATTCTAACAGCGACGAAACGCTTGCAGCCTGTCACGTATTGAAAACTAACTATAATGCAAAATGTTGTGTGAGTGTGTGTGTGTGTGTGTGTGATGTGATGTTTTTTCTATTTAATTTTGTAATTTTTTGAGGAATGTAATGTGCAAGTGCATTATCCGTTTTGTGATTTTTTTGATCTTTTTGATTTTTTTGCATCATCTTGTGTAGAATGAGGTCCTTTGTGTTTCTCTCAAATTTGATTGAAAACCATCGATTGTTTGATGAGCTATCCTGTTCATCATGCTGAAGATCCTTATCAGATCTTCGCCAAACTTTTATGAGACCAACTTATAGTTACTACCTTTCAAATAAAAAAAGAATAATCGAAATCGGATCTCATTTGGTGGAGATATCCAGTATATCAAATAGCCTCCTTTTTGCCCTTTTTTTGGGGGAAGTACCCCTCCAATCAAAAATCCCCGACGACAAAAAAATTCTAATAAGTCATATAACCTGTGTACCAAGTTTCGTCCAGATCGGTTGAAAAATGCGACCTGTAGAGGAGAACAGACAGACAGACAGACAGACAGACAGACAGACATCCGGACAAACGCATTTTTGGCCAATGTGGAAACTGAGACGCTTCGCTCGCTTCGCTCGCTCGGTCAATTATTCACGTTTCTATCTTTACAAAGCTCTAGGATATATGTTCAATTTTAATAAAAAAAAAAATTTCGTGTAACTTTTGCACTTCAGTAGAGATACAGTTGTTAAAAAACCTAAAAGTTTCGAATAACCCCGCCTTAAGTCCAGATTAATGCTTGAGCAGTAAATTAAATTAGCATACGGGCCTAAAATTCCAAATAGTCTAGTTATGTTGATCTGTCGCCGCCGCGTGTGTACTAGACTAGACACTTTCATATTTGTTTTAGAAACTGACAAGTCGGTAATCGTAGTTGTGCAAACGGTTGTCGAAACAAGAGCGGTATCAAAAAAAGAAGAAAAAGACAAAGGTATGACGTCACACCAAACAAACTTACAACATTAAACCAACAGCAACCGCGTAGAGATTAAATAGTAATTACCACGACGTCGTGTGTCGTGTGGTACGTCATGAAATATTCAATAATGGCTGTGCTTTCAGACGAGGAGCTATAAATAAAGAGGTACAGTCAACATCAAAAGGTTATCATCATCACTATCACCTTTCAGGGTATAGAAGTCTACTGAGGATTAGTATGAGTTTTAGTGTGTCAATCTAGTGTAAAACGTCTAACACCCAGCACACCAGCGTGCGCTGATTTGTATGGAGACACTGTGAGTGGATTTTTTGAGAAACTGGATGCGTGTATACTGGCTTAATGTAGACCAAGCTTCTCGAATCGGCTCGGTGTCGCCATAGAAATCAGCGCACGCTGGTGTGCTGAGCGTCAGATGTTTACACAGCAAAACTCGTCGGCCCTCTGTTGTACTTTTACCTTCTATTATCGGTAACCCACGTAAGTCAATGCACGTCCGTGCACTCCGTGCGTGTCAGGGTGAGGGACATGTATGCACGGGATCACGTGTAGAGCGGCCAGCGGGTGGGTTACTCTCGACCACAGTTTCAATCCGGATTTACGGAATTTGACAGAAATCATGTCATTTTTCAGTACATAATGACACGAGATCTGTCAAAATGCGGATCCAATTTGGAACCGCGGTGGTCAGGAGTAGCCCTACAGGTGCGTTTTTGCAGAAGATTCAGTCTGTGCAGTCAAATGTCAGTTTTGTCAAACAAAATCACGCGCCTGTGATTCAAGCTTCGTAGGAAGTGGCCTCATTTAAATGGTTTACCTTTATTACCTTAGTGGATTGGTTTGATCAATTCACATTAGTCACATTAATATTGAAGTGACCCAGAATTTTCCAAGGTCGTGGGTTTGGTGTACCAGTTCACGTAAACTCCATTGTATAGAGATATTTTGAGCAGCGCCTCTAGCGGAAAGCTTACACAATGATGATTTTTAATACACAATTTTTGAAAAATTTCACAACCTCAATAAATATTCAGAGCTGATGAATATCCTCGAAACGGCTCCACCACTTTTCACCAAACATGGCTAAGAACCATCCCAGATAAATCATCTTTCATTATGAGAGATGAATGCGATTTGAATGAGGTATTTTGGTATGAAAGTTTCATACCAAAAAAACCGCTTTCAATCCGGAGTCCTACTTTGGAAGCTATAGCGTCAATCCTATGACACCCCTTCCGTTTTCAGTCAGGGGTTAAAAATACAGTTTTTTTTTTTGTTTGCACATCTGCGATCAGCCTGCTGGCTATAAGCAGATCTTGTGAAGGATAATTAGTGGCGTGCAGGGCTGTACTCCAGTGAGTTTCGCCCCATTTTTATTCAGTTTTGTACATTTTGGCTCTAGTATATTCCGGCGCTTCAGTCTTTCTTGCGTATTTGGCTCCAGTAGTTTTACAGCCAACGGATTGGGGTGTTTTGTCAGTCTGGTTTTGTATGAGTTTTCTAGGAGCTGTATTTCTTCCTTGACTGTGGTAATTTTAAGGTTCTCATGGAGCTCTTCAGTTGTCATGAACCATGGTGCATTTGATATTGACTTATATGAAAAAATACAGTTGATGTGAACTTTGTAGTAGTGAACTACGTAAACGTACACACTAGGGGTCGGATCACTTTCGTATGTACTACGAGTGTATCTAATGGATATCGTTGAAAATAATCATTTACTTTTATAAATAGGAAATACTTTCAATCTTTTTAACAAATACAATCTGCACATCGGAGATCGATAAAAATAAACAAGAAACACATTCAGTCAATCAGACACGCAGTAATGGCCTCTTTTTTTCAAATCAGTACAAAATAGCATCACTTTATTCGGAATGTTCTTGAGAAAACATTTTGCCGTTTTCGCAGAGGGTTGAAATGTCTTACGTTATCGAAATAGGCAATGATATGTCATTAGCACGCACATTTCACATTGTATATTAGTCAAATGTAGGTAGGTACAGTTAATACTAGTGGCTCTGGGAGCTGTAGACCTCGCTAGCATACTAAAAGTGAGCTATTTACTGCCTTAGCAAAAGCTATTTCAGAGTTTTGAAAGAAACCTATCAATGTTGAAGAGAAGTAGAAAATACCCATCCCCACTACTTCTCACCTGATCTTCTTGTTTTTTTTTGCATCATCTTGTGTAGAATGAGGTCCTTTGTGTTTCTCTCAAATTTGATTGAAAACCATCGATTGTTTGATGAGCTATCCTGTTCATCATGCTGAAGATCCTTATCAGATCTTCGCCAAACTTTTATGAGACCAACTTATAGTTACTACCTTTCAAATAAAAAAAGAATAATCGAAATCGGATCTCATTTGGTGGAGATATCCAGTATATCAAATAGCCCCCTTTTTGCCCTTTTTTTGGGGGAAGTACCCCTCCAATCAAAAATCGCCGACGACAAAAAAATTCTAATAAGTCATATAACCTGTGTACCAAGTTTCGTCCAGATTGGTTGAAAAATGCGACCTGTAGAGGAGAACAGACAGACAGACAGACAGACAGACAGACAGACAGACAGACAGACAGACATCCGGACAAACGCATTTTTGGCCAATGTGGAAACTGAGACGCTTCGCTCGCTTCGCTCGCTCGGTCAATTAGGTACAGTTGATAGACAAATTTAAAATTGTCTATTTTAGGAGCGTTTGGCTATTTATTTCATAAATATGAATAACTAGCCGTCGCCCGCGGCGTTGCTCGCGTTCTTTAGTTAGAGTATGACTTTTCAAAATTCTTATCAGTATCAATTTTAATTCCTTTCTTAGTGCACCCCTAGGATCCTACCATCCAAATTTCATACCTCGACTTAAAGTTTAGGCTGTGTGTTGATTGTCAGTCAGCTTCAAAAGAGTTTTATATATTTAGAGATTTTTTAGAGTAATTTGAGTTGACAGGCATCACAGCTCAGTCGGTAGTAGCTCTGCCTTCCGTGCTGCGGGTCGTGGGTTCGATCCCCACCGAGAACAAACATTTGTGTGTGGCAAAACATGTTCTATGTCTGGCTGTTACTATGTATTATAAGTATGTATTTACAAAACAGAATGTGTATATGTATTCTATTATCCATCTATTTCCCATAGTACAAGCTTTGCTTAGTTTGGGACTAGAAGGCGTTGTGTTTTATTTATTTATTATTACTTAATTTAGACACGAGGGAGATTGATCATTGTTTTTTAACAATATAATCGGCCTAGGTGTGATTACAGCATCTTTATGAATGTAAACAGGAACCTGCTATATACTACGATGAACCACAAATTAGTTCACTCCTACGTGTTGGTAGTTAAAAATAAAAGCGAGCAATGGAATTTGTATATAAACATCATAGTTTTAAGAAACGTATGATAAAATTCATTTTTTTCTTATTTTGTCAAATTAATTCTACATTACTTCGCCTTCGAATGAGGATGGTGGGAGAAAGCTCGGGATACGGAACATTCGAAGTCTTTAGGGGAGACCTTAGCCCAGCAGTGGGACGATTTCAATTAAATCAGCACCTTTTTGGCTCATATCAGCGCTGGTCAGCACCCACTACCATATAACTAGTTAATATTTCGTATTCTGTGCTATTCTGTTCTATTTTTATTTTCTAATTAATTATGTATTGTTTTCTTACTGTGTTGTACCTGTGTTGTGTTGTGTGCCAAATAAATATTTCTCTATCTCTATCTCTATCTCTAAATAAAAAAAAACATTTTTCATAGGTATAGAATTCATCTTCGAATATGGGTTCACTGTACATACGTATAGTCAGTTATAGAAAAATCTTTTAAACTAGTTAAACAAAATATCACGTAGTACGGTCACGTAGTAATAAACGATCAACGGTAATAGAAAATAGCGTGAAAAATCCAAACGAAATTGGCATGTAGCTACCGTGATAAACGATTTACTTACTTACATGTGTGACAAAACTAACAATTTGTACTATTATTATTATTAATATTAAAATAATACTGTACTAGTATGAGCTGAAAAAAATATAAGGTATATAATGGTAAGTATTTACATGTATGTTTAAAAATGGTCAATATTTCTGCTCCTACAAGATTTCAATAAATATAATTTAATTATTAATGTTTTCACTAAAAAAACTTACAAGTCAATTGAGACATTTTTACATCTTTTCAATTGAAACAGACGGTGTTTCAGAAAAAAAATCACATTTTTTTTTTTGACTCTACATTATTAGGTTCATGGCTTGACCACGTAATATTTAAGTTTGCATTCTTATTTTAAAACATCATAAACAAATTGACGGTAGTTTCTCTCAAATCTCTCAAATCTCAAAGCCACAAAAAGAACCTTTATTTTCGTCAGAAAATGATCAACGAAATCGCTACCCTTAATCGGTACACAGTGTTGTGTGCCAAAAATATCCGATCCTTCATATCTTACAAAATAAACATGAAAATCTAACCCTTACCTTGCCCTACATGCTCTCTAAATGACCCTTAATAATAAAATATGTATTAAATACTCACTGCACTCGCTCACTAGCACTCACACTAAACTGCACAGCACATTAAAAAAAACACAATATGTTTTTGATTTTTAGGGTTATATCGATGTTAGCACGGGATAGAACAGCGCGTCCGCTCGCGACGAATGGCGCCAAGCAACTGACGGTGACTGACCAACCGAGATGAGTGTGTTGCTAGGTCACTGGGGTAAACTCCTGTGGGGTATTCTGTCTGGAGCTTGGGAAATTTACCCGGAAAATATGTGCGGTTTCGGGGAAAAGGTACCTACTGCAATAGTTCTTAATTATTTCGAAGAGTTTTATTTGTAGTTGGAGACAGTTGATAGTTTACGATTATCATGCTTATAAGGAAAACCTCGTCAGGGCATACCACGAATTTATTGGTTTACAGCATCTTTTCAAAGACGCACCACTAAACTCTGCCTCCAGCTCTTCTCATTCAGTGTTACTGCTGTATTTTGCAGGTCAGCGCTACCATGGTATACCTATTCCCAAAAAACAGTTAATAAGCTAAAAACAGGGCTAAAAATGTGTGCATCGTAGTATAGGCTGGGTGTGAATGCTAGCGTACTTTAGCAAAATATCTTACGATTCTGATGAGAACTAAAACCCTAATGGATTTCAAGGTCACCTCTATCCAGTCCCCAAATTTCCCGGTTGTATTCCACATTTCCCGATCCTGGCATCCCGGCTTAGAATGGGAGGCGCCTGCGTAGATCTTCCGCGCGAAACTAAGCTGAATCGAAGCGCGAAGTGACGAAATCGGCCGACATACTGCCGACTTCAAACTTTTTGCGACGGGTACCTAAACCTATCGGACATTGTAGTAGAGCTTTCTGTTAAAGAGTTCATCCGGGGAAGTACTAGTGTTACATAAAAGGAAAGAAGAAAAAACACCAATACTTTCAAGGGCTTAAAAAAATATATATAAATATTGGTCAAAAAGTATTTCAAAAACCTATCCGTTTCACCAGTTTATTTACACTGTGAATCTTATGGAGATATCTCTTTGATAATTGTACGGGCCCACTGGTGGGCCAGATGGAAAAAATATCGCAGCGAGCCCACTAAACAAATGAGTGGGTTCTATGGGAATAACCCTTCCTTTTCTAGCAGCAGTGATGCTCGCATTGCTGTTTTCTGGCTTCATAGCAACACCTTCAGGTCTGCCGGTGATACAACCATTATGTATTTAAAGTCGTGACGTCTCAACGATGGTCGTAGTGTATGTTATGCGTTGTTATATGCAGGAACCACTTTTAACATCAATTGGGTATTTATAGGCTTCTGCGCTGAAAGTTTTTGGTCGTATTTTTGTAAAAAAAAAAAATATTACGAAACAGGGCCTATTTCTTATGATATGTATAAATGTGCATTTATCTAAATAAAATAGGTGTATCAAGTTTGGTCAAACTTATAGACCGGGTTCCTAATTCCGAAATCCGACGACGAACCAAGGTCCAAGACATAGGAGATCGAATTATGGGACTCAAATGGAGTTGGGTAGGACATATTGCAAGGCGTGGTGATAACAGATGGAGTAAGGCGGCCACTGAATGGTGGCCAAGATGCGGCTACAGAAACGTAGGACGTCCGGCAGCGAGATGGGCAGACGACATCCTCAAAATCACAAGCCGTAAATGGGAGAGACTAGCACAGGACCGCAGTGGATGGCACAAGCTTGGGGAGGCCTATGCCCAGCAGTGGGTAAAGTCGGGCTGTGGATGATGATGATCAAGTTTGGTTAAATTAAAATTCTTCAATTAAGTAATTGCTAAAATAACATAAAATCAACAGAAATGTCTTAACGAAACTTCACGTGCACGTGAAAATTCCTTCTTCTTCTTCTTCTTAGATAATTATATTTTTGACTTTTCTATTCTCTAGCGACGAAAAATGTGAACTTAGCTTAGGTGGCAGTACAATACCAGTGACTTGATCACGAATAAATGTGACAGTGTGTATTCGTGATCAAGGCACAGAATAGGAGCAGCAATAGCCAGTTGCTATTGGAGTTGCCTATCGAGGCGCATACCAATCGACTTGCTGCGGTGCGGAGTTTCCGAAAGGAATTGCCAATGAAAATGCAACAGCTGGGAAATGGGAAGCTATTTTTGTGGTGTTCAGTTGCTATCAGAATATGCAAGCAATATTTTGATATGGTTGTTCAGTATTCGACTTTGTTTACTTGACATGGGAGCTGTGTGGATGGCTTCGTCCCGGACCATCGTGGTTTCGGACGACCACGGATTAAAATGGTTTTTACAATTTTATAATTTTCACAATAACTTATAAACTATTTAACCTAGAATAAAAATAACGGTTTTAGAATATATAAACAAAGCCCTCTATATAATACCTCACTTGATATTTATGTACGACTTTTTTTTACACCCTTTGGACCCTCATAACTTTACAACCCCTTGACCGATCTACTTCATTTAACAAACCAGTAAAATTAGAGTCTCCAAATATTACCGCTGCATCTGTCCAAGAAAATGGACGTGGCGTAGGTGGTATTAACTTCGTTTTGACTGCAATTCCGCTGTGCAAACGAAAACCTGCAACATCGAAAACTCAGTAGTCTGCGGTCGCAATATAACTTCGAGACGGTGTCATAGGCTACAGGGAACCGCTAGTGCTACTTTTGTGTGTGATTGTAGTCTCGCGTTGGAAATTTCTTTTTTCTCTATCGCCCAAATACACTCTCTCTCTTTCTGTTTTGTGCTTTAATCGTATTGTGCTACTCATGGTTTAATGAAAATAAAAACAAACAAGTCCGGTCAAGTGCCAATGGACTCGTGAACCGAGGCTTCCGATCCGAACCAAGACTGTATACCTATCTGTTTTTCAAAAACTAAGCAAGTTAGAAACTTCGCTTTATTTTTCGTGTAAGTCCACACATTCCTGTATAGATTTAATTAATGCTTAAACTATTGTTACCTAAACCATTTTTTACCAAATTGCTTTCATAATGTAAACCAGCCATCCTGTGTTAGCTGTGATATTACCATATTGGTTATATTCGATTGTCGGATTCCCGCCTCAATTTCACGGTGTCAAGTACATTGGCTGCAGCAGGGACCCTCAAGTCAAATTATAAAAGAGATATTATATTTCTCAAATGGTGAACGAAAACATTGTGAGATAACCGTCATATTGCAGTTAAACTTGCAATCTTTGAAATATGATTCGTTTTAGTAAACTTTCTTTGCGAACGATGAAGAAAAACATCAAAAAGTAGTGTTCCTATGAACGGCGATAGTCATGCAAAATGTCATCAGTGGAGAATTGAAGAGTAGGTACTACTATATGTTTTAGGGCTGGTTCATCATACTCAGAGATTATAATCTAATAAGGATGACGTCAAAATGACGTCGTGTTTTGTCCAAGATATGACGTCATATTCATATCATTTATTGCAATTATTATGTTACATTGGTGAGGTCTTAAGGATTAAAATAGTAGTGCATAATAGCCCTTAAGCTTAGGGCATAGCAATATTTGGAGTGGAAGCGGGCCGTAATTTGAGTGAAGCTAAAATTAAAAGCTAATTGTTTGTGTTCATTTCAATTAAGTTACAACGCATGCAAATCATCATTGAAAAAGTCGTTTAAATTATAATAGCATTTATTAATTAATAAGCCCTTCAATTGGCTTTCAAACGTTCTATCCTTTTCTATCTCTTTAAATTGTTCGGGAATTTTATTGTAAATTTTTTGTCATCTGTATAAGAATTAAATCTCTGCTGAACTGACTCTTGAGAGCCAACATATACTTCAAACGCACCACAAAATCGAGTTGGCCTCGTCTGCCATCAGTTTACAAGTAATTTAGACTCAATATTTTGTACACCATCTATAAAAATGGAACCACCAACTCCTGAATCCTCAAACGACATGGAAGTTACGAAGAAGCTGGAAGATGACCATTTACACCTGCAGAGACAAGTTAGTACAACACAATGTTAGGCCCTTCTGACAAGGTGATGCGTGTCTTCTAAGCAAACAAGTTCGCAGTGGTCTAGTGACGGAGTGTTTAAGCTGCCTTAAGGCCTCCGTCGTGGCTTAAGAACTAGAGCTGGGACCAACAGTTTAACGTGCCCTCCGAAGCATAGAAGCGCTCTGATATAATAGGCCTTAACATCTAAGGAAGATCATACGTATCTTCATACTTCTGTGTGATTGCTCCGAAGGAACCCGTTTTTCAATGTTCAGGGTGCAACAATTTTAAAAGGAATAATAATAGGCCTTTAGATCTATTGAGGATGATTTATCCAGCGTCGGGAGGCAACCTATGCCTACACTTAACGACACACTGTAGTGCCTGGGACAATGTTTAGATGAAGTAGGCTTGCCCAGCACCTATACCATCCTCTCAGGCTAGTAAGCGCTCAGATACAAATGCTACTAAATGTCACCCATCCAAATAGTGACCTCGCAGACTGTCGCCTGAAAATTGACCTGAAAATTGACTCAGCAATATCTTCTTTCTAGAGGTTTTTTTTGGGTAAATGTTTCCAGGTGCGAATGATCCAAGCTGACCGACTCCAAAGAACAATGGGAGTGCATCCACAGTTCCGAAGACAGGACAACCTGCTTCGTACCTTGAAGAAGGAGTATCTTGACCTGGTTCTGGATCTGAAGGTATAGTATACAGGGTGTAACACGACCAATCACGAAATCTTAACATGAATCAGTAACCTTTACATAGGCCTTAGACCCTTACATAAATAAATAATAAATAAATATTCACGGACATTTAACACAACGCCTTCTAGTCCCAAACTAAGCAGAGCTTGTACTATGAAAACTAGATGGCTGATATAATACATACATACAATTTTTTTTGTAAATACATACTTATAATACATAGAAACACCCAGACACAGAACAAACATCTATGTTTACAACACACAAATGTTTGTTCTCGGTGGGGATCGAACCCAAGACCCACAGCACGGAAGGCAGAGCTACTACCGACAGAGCCATGACGCCTGTCATGACTCGAGACTGTTCAGATAATGACGGGTTTAAAACCTTTTGTATAGGCGATCAAGAAATTGGTTTACCACTTTTGATGACATCTCCCAGTAACATAATTATTTGCTAAGGAGTTTAAATAAACAGGAATGACAGATTCTGACGTAGCAGTTATTAATCTGTCAAGCGAAAATAGCCCTTGATGTTTTGTACGTGCAAATGATATTCAGCCTTAGAGTGGTAAACCAATTTCTTGGTCGCCTATACAAAACGCCATAGTACAAGCTTTGCTTAGTTTGGGACTAGAGAGCGTTGTGTGATATGTCCAAGAATATATATTTATTTATTTTGTTTAATTTAATATACTAAAGGAACAGATAATCTGACACTGCATCTTTTGACTCCACATAAAATCAATATTTTAATTCGTAAACCAATCAAGTTTGTTCTCAGTGGTAGGTACTTAATCAAAATGTCTGATCAAAAGGTTACATCATAGGAGTATTAAAATGGCACTGACTTTTGGAAAAAAGAAACTTCAAATTACCTATTAGTTTTTAGTTTTAGAGTAGTCTTTTAACACCCTGTGCTATTTTATACAGTTTAGCTACCGTCAATTGATCAACTAAAAATTCTCAGACGTGATAATAGTGGTTTACACAAATTAATGAAAAATACCCATCAATTTTCCAAATTGGAATGAAAATTGCTTACAAAGAAAAATACTACAATTGAAGATAACGTTACCCCTCGTCCTTTAGTAAGTGGTCAATGGCAATGGTTGAATTAGGGTCGTGAAAGACCTATTTTATAAATACTGCCACCGTTTTCGTCGGGCTTCATTTTACTGACTACAGTATGGGACACTTCAAAAAGTTTGTTTTCAAATTCTTCAGGGGTCGGCAACGACGGTCGCGCGTGTGACATCTCTGGAGTTACAGACGTCCATAGGCTACGTTAACCGCTTCTCATTAGGCGGGCTGTCTCTTTCTATTCGGGGGGAATAGAAAGAGACAGAGACTATGTCCTCCCGTATAACGCAACGTTGTTGGAAGTCGCATTATAAGTATAATACGTTTTGTTTTTCAAAAAAACGAATATGTCACTTGATGAGAAAACAAAAGTACTCAAGGATATTGCACACAGTTAGTTGACTAATCACGAAAGAGTTTTTAGCCCCGACCTCTTTAGTTGCCCTCGCAGACTGCTGACTTTCTGATCGTCCGATAGTTTGATCATGCTTGAAGATGTATGCAAGTGCGCATCATCACAATTCAGTGACAATCTTCATCCTCACGTTGTTTTTTTTTTAAATAAATAAATAAGAGGAAGTTTGAAAGTAGCGCCAATAACGGACAAGTTGAGGAGTAATAGGTAAGCGTGGTATGGACATGTCATGCGGAGGGAAGAAAGCCATATTACGAGAAGAGTGCTAGACATGAATGTGGACGGATGTAGAAGTAGAGGTAGGCCATAGAAAAGATGGATGGACTGTGTGAAAGAAGATATGAGTAAGAAAGGAGTGAACACCGAGATGACGGCTGATAGAGGAGAGTAGAAGACGAAGACATGTTGTACTGACCCCACTTAGCGTGGGACAAGGGTAGGAAAATGATGAAGAAAAAAATATTCTTGGACATTACACACAACGCTCCCTATAGTCCCAAACTAAGCAGAGCTTGTACTATGGAAACTAGATTGCTGTTATAATACTTATATACTTTATTTTTGTAAATACATACTTATAAAACATAGTAACACCCAGACACAGAACAAACATCAATGTTTGCCACACACAAATGTTTGTTCTCGGTGGGGATCGAACCCACGACCCACAGCACAGAAGGCAGAGCTACTACCGACTGAGGCATGACGCCTGTTGTACTCAGTCGTCGCGGACGATCTCGCCAGGTTCCTCTCTTTGACGACGTGAAGCGCATCAGATATTCAGACATTCATTTATCTAGTAATCTGATAAATCTATCGCTCGAAACTGCAGTCTGCAAGGGGTTTTAGCCAATTTGACTTTATATCGCTAAATGCTTGTGTGCTTTGTCATTAATAGGCGTCACATAGCGGTAACTGTTTTTTTGAAAACACAGCGTTGAATTCAAAGTTATTTTAATAAAAAGTATTGTTTTCGTAAAACATTACGACTGCACTCCAGAGATATAAAAGGCAGACATGTACATTTATTTGAAGCTTTTAAAATGATACGATGATTGTAAATGAATGTCATCACAAATACAATATCTTGGAATTTATTGTCACTGAATTCAAAAAGATTTTTCTACATTTGAATAAGTACAAAGTGCTTAGAATGTACGAGAAGTACATAGTGATTAGGCGTCTTCACATTGACAACGACACGATATCGCGGGGAACTAATCTCATACTTACATTTAGTACATACTAAACGCTTTCACACTATATCCAGTACATTAGGTTTTCTGTCGTACGTCGCAACCGACAACGATATTTTTGTCTGAGCAGCTGACATAACATGTCCGTGTCGGGTCGGTAACGTGGAATCGATTATGTAGAAGGTTTGACTATCTGATATCTGATTATCGAAGTCGATCAACAAGTTTCTAATCTCATTTTGGCATTATGACTTTTATACCATCGTGGTTAGAGTCCATAATTTAATCACGGCTTAAGTAGAGTCCACAGCACTAACGATTGATCGCATCCACGGTCGCCTAGTGTGTTTAAGTTCTAACTTTTTTTTCAGATAGCTAGTACGGGTGCTCACAAAAAAAAGAATAAGAAAATGAAGAACGGTTTGAAAAGATCTTTACTCTTCAGAGAGGAAACTTTAGTCAACTGTGATGGTAAATATACCATCATCATTATCAGCTTGAAGAAATTCATTACCATAGGGTCTCTCTGTTCCTCATAGATCTCCAGGAACGATTCTTCGAAGGTAATAAAGGAACGATTGAATTAGGTAAGGATTTTTTTCCAATTTTTCCCTGCAGTCGCAGGGGTAAAGGAGATTATTGGAAAAAGTTCCAGAAATGCCCAAAGCACTCACGCTAGGGAAAACTGGAATGAGCCTAATGGTATGACAACTGACAAACCTTATAACCAAACTAAGGAACGATTGAATTAAGTAAATGGTGTTAGTGACCACTGATAAACACAGAGATTCGATTCTCATGATCAAACTCCAAAAAATAGGTAGGTAGAAGATTTATGGATCTCATGATTCGACCTCAGAAAAACAGCCACATGGGGTCGTCTTTGTATCAAATGGCGATCTATGGTGTCCTAAAACTTGGCGTTCTATCGTCACCAGGTGGCCTGGCAATAATGGACGAGATGGACGGACTACTGCAAAGAAACAACAAGGAAATGCTGAAGTTGAGACAGAAAGCTAACGCGTGTCAGGGAGAGGTAAGGTTTTTAAGTCTGTGCAAAGCTTGAATGGAATGGGGTTGGAAAGTTTGAAAATGTCTGTGTAAACATGTGACTTATTGACCTTATCGATATAGATCTAGACAAAGACAGGCATTTATTTGCTTAAAAGGTAACACACAAAGTAAACGTATAAAACAACACTATAACAACACTGAAAAGAAATAAAAAAACAGAGAAGAGAATGAGATGAGTAGATTGAGTAGCTAGGTAAGTGTTTGTGTGCTACAGCAGCAAAGGGGTTTCGACTCAGCGCCTCACTACCCAAAAGTTAGGCTCTGTTATTCTGTCGAAACCATCAGACAATAGACCGCTATAATAATAGACATAATTTTTGTACATTTATCTAAAGAAAAGCTGGTTGTAAAATTATCTCTCAAAACCACGACTTGTGTTTTTGAAAAATCTGACAAGACGAGGTTTTTCTTAACCATTTTAAAAGGTTTTTATTAAATATTTACAAAACAGAATTATTATTGCAGTTAGAAGAACGCAGGTTCCAAAGCGAAGGACGTCTGGTATCCGCTGAGAACAAGCTGGAAGCTGCCATGCTGCGTTTCAACGCTGTGCAGTGCGAGAACAAGGGGATACGGGAGGAGATTGAGCATATGCTGAAAGATAGGTAACCTTTAAGGCTTGAAAAGCTACGGTAGACGTAACAGAAAGAACACTGTCCCTAGTAGATGAAAATACCTTTGCTGGGAGCCGTTGTACTCTGAAAGTGGCTGGAACCCCCACGCAAGCAGTAGCTTTAAATTGGTAGGTATTTTTGGCCACAGAAAGAGGTCGGGTGAGTTTAGGGGTGCCGTAATAAAATGGCAAATTGTCAAGAGCATCTCAGTACAAATAAGTTTTGAAAACCCTGCTCTAGATCGTTTAGTGGACAGAAATTATTAGGAATCGATAGCGCAGTGATCAGACGAATCCCCATACCAAGATCAGTACATTTTGACATTCAGACCTAACCACCCGGAAACCAAGAGGACAGTCGTGGGTTCGACTACTTGGTTCTTAACTTTTAGGATATAACGATCATTTTGCAACGTCGGCACTCTGACATGGACCTATTATGATATCTTAAATTCCAGAGCAATCTTCAACCAAGCCTGGGAGAAGATGCTGACAGCTCTGAGTAAAGGGAAGAAATTCCTCTCAGACCTCTTTGAATCTTCGACCCTGGCGTACGACCAGCGTGACGAGTGGGTCACCAAGCTCAGGTCTATCCAGGAGAAGGGGAAAATGGATCAGATGCTGCAAGTCCAGGTAAAAGCTTACTATTGGACCTCATACACAAACGGGAAGGGATGGGGGAAAAGAGAGAAGATATTATTAAAATCGTGGAACGTCAGTGGATGAAGAGAAATATATAGAGGAGGCAACTGTTCAACAGTGGAGGAAAGGTCACGTGGCTTTTTGCTTACTGAAGAACGTCAACTTAGCAAACTAATTTTGATTTGATTTCTTTTTTAGGAAATGCGAGATCTGAAGAAGTCATACGACCACGAGATGAAGGTCTATCTCTTTCTCGCGAAGAAAGGGATTATACGAATAAACCCACGACAGCAAGAGAGAGAAGAAGAGAAGAAGATGGTAGAAGAAGAGAAGATCATGAAAGAGTATGATAAACATGATCATATTCTGGACAAAATTAAGGTGAGAGTAGTTTCATTTTGAAAAATAAAGTCGCTTATCGAAGACTCCGCGGGTGTGTGGCAAGTTCGTCGCAGTCGAAGCCGTGTTTTGAATGAAGGTACTATACCACATTCACACTCAGATCATGCCATTGCCTGCATTATTGCCGTGATTAATTACGGACTTATTGCCACAGCAACATCGCCTTTAGTCTTATTAGGAAGCAAGGACATGAACATGGGTACGAGCCGGGACGGAGGCACTATCGTGTTTAGATTAGGCTCATGCCTACTTCCCTGCTCAATTCCCTGCCCACTGCCGTCTAAACGCGCCATTAGTCATACGCGTTCGCATATGGCACTGGGTGCCTTGTAGGGTTAAACTCGCTTGCAAATCTCCAGTGTGATAGACTACATGTTTCTAGCCAGGCTTTCACTACCGAGACGCAATTGTGGTTGAGTTACACTTCTTGAATTTTTCAGTGATCTTTGTTTATAATTGTAGTACTTACTTACCAGGAGTACGCCCAAGAATACAATTGCGATAAGATCATAGAGGACTTCCTGAAGCGTGAACAGGAGAACTTCTCGATCTACAAGCTCATCGCCGACTACTGCGCGGAGAACGAAGTGCTCAGTAGAGACGTGCAGAGGATACGGCAGGAAGTTGGTTAGCTGCCACCCTAGTCCATAAAGCCGTGTTGGCCGAGTGCGATTCCACCTCGACTTTCAATCCGGAGCTCGTGAGCTCGAATCCTGGCAGTGCATCAATGGGTTTTTCGTTTCGGAAAATTTATATGCGCATTAACACGAGCTTAACGGGAAGGAAACATTGTTTTCAATTCGGTTATTTGCGGTTTTTTGTTGTTTGTTTCCTCAGAACTCCATTTATGGAACTATTTAAAAAAATATTTTTTTAATCTAAAAGGGTAGGTACATACTGCCAGATTTTATTTTATTTACAGAAGACCGTCGCGATTGGAACGAAATGAAAGATATGGAAGGTCAACGCAAACTGGCCACACTCAACAAGCAGCTTGAAGAGCAGCAACAAAGGACCGGTGTGGTGAGAGCCAAGCATGAACAAACGGAGAAACTATTGAAGGATACTATGGACAAGATTCTGGATATTTTCAAGTAAGACTGATCGTAATGTAGATGTTGTAGAAAATTTATCATATTCAGAGGGACACTCAATAGATTCAAGTGAAAATTCAAGGAGAAAAAAAACATTGTTGTAATTAACACGTGGTAGAAGTGAAACTTTCAAAAAGACTTTCAAATCACAACGATGCCTAAAGAAGTTGTCACTTCAAAAAAGTTGCAAAAAGTGAATGAGTTTGCTCGAGATTTGAACGCACGCACTACGAGTTAGTTCCGATACAATCCAATCCGCTAGACCGCTTGGCCAGCAGCCTCCTAATAATGCGTACGAAAATTAGGGATCTTTCTTCTCGTTTCCTCGCTTTTTCGTTTCATTGACTTTCAAATTACACCGGTGCTAAAGAAGTTTTCACTTCAAAAGTAATTGAAATCCCTTTTGATCGAGTTACCTTAAACGCGAGATGCCAAGGAGGGCATTATACCTAAACATGAGATTTGCCTAAAAAGCTGTTTACCCCAAACGAAAGATAACAATGAAGCAGTATGCAGCTATGCATAAAATGTGAAATTGACAAAGGCGAGTTGTACTATTTTGAAACAGTTTAGATTAGACATTGCATCAGTATATTTTTGATGTGGTATTTATTATTTAGCGGTAAAACCAGCAAAAACGTGCAACAACGTGTACGTAGCAGTAGGTATTGACAAAAAGTTTATCTAGATCTATAATGAGAAGTGAAAAGACACAGTAGATTTCTTTATAGCAAGAAGGAACATACAAAAAAACCAGTGCGTGCAGTCCCTACACGCGGGAGAAGTTATACTTCGAGTGGCACGCATTCACTCTCGCTCTGTGTTTAATGTGAAATTAATTTAGTATTTATTTTTATGTACTTAACCAATATGCAATACTAAATTTTCACTTCAAAATAAAAAGTAAAAAGTTGCATGAACACTGCCATCTGTTATATTTTGATTGTAGCGTATTATAGTCTCTTTCTATTCCCCCCGCTGTCAGTTGGAACTCGTATAACTTCAAAAACACGGGCGGTCAAATGCTGAATTGCTGAACACTGCCATCTATATTTGATTGTAGCATTTGTAGCGTATCTCTGTCTCTTTCTATTGGGGGGGGAATAGAAAGAGACAGAGACTGTCATCCCGTAACGCAACGTTGTTGAAGTCGCATTAGAAGTATAACTTCAAAAAGCACAAGAACAGACAAGAAACTATGGCCTAGTTCCGATACTAGGCCATAGTTTCTTGCCCGTTCTTTTAGGCTCTGACCACGAATAACTGGCACCTATAATCAACTAATTTTTAAGACCTTTCAAATGATCCCTGTAATTTTGCTAAATAAAAGATAGGTATTAATAATAATAATAATAATAAATTCACGGACACTTAACACAACGCCTTCTAGTCCCAAACTAAGCCAAGCTTGTACGATGGGAACTAGATATGGCTGATAGAATAAATACATACATTTTTTACATAATTTTTTTTTAGTATTGACTTGAGTTTGAGCATGAGATGGTGTCATTGTGTATCAAATATTTATACCGCGTGCACACTATGCCCATGCCGCTGCCGGCATTATTGCCGCGGACTTATTGCCACAGCAACATCGCCCTTATTCTCACTAAGGAGCTAGTGCATGAACTTGGGCCGGGAGCCGGGACAGAGGCATAATCGTGTTCACACTATGCTCTTCACACTGCCTACTGCGGTATAGTGTGAACGCAACATTAGACATGCCTTTGCTTGTTCCAAGATATCCTCTCAAGAGTATTGTGTACCGTAGAAGGAGATTAGCGGTGTTTATTTAATCTAAAGCTTTCTTCAGACGGCGTGCTTGAAACACTGACAGGGCTTTGGAGCGATTGAAAACCAGCTTTGTTGGAGCTTCGTTCGTGAAGGAAATATTGAGTAAATCTCTTTTCATGTTAAATTATGAAATGAAGCTATGTTTTTGAGAAAAATAATAGTAGAAATAACTAAACTAAGCAAAATTTTAAATTGAAGTAGTTGAAAACTGGTAAAAATAATAATAAATAATAATAAATGGTAAAAACACGGCATTCACGCACACGACATTGCGTACCTATTTTGTGCTTTTCTGTGACATTTCAATGGCGTTTATGATCAATAGAACAATGAACTACCATCGTCATCATCATCATCATCTGGTGATGAAGCTGTATAAAATTGACGTAGGTTTTTTCTAGTTTTTAAACTTACAAATTATTCATCCGTATGAAGTACTGTGTTCGGGGTTTAAAAATAAAACCGTTGGAAGTAAAGACGCTCCATCAGAAGGCGGCCTAATTTCAAGAATCGGCTAGTTATAACATCATGTCACGACGCATGTCATCGCCTGTCACGTATTAATTAATGCTCGTCACGATCAGCTGCGTCACGTCACGTACGTCACGTGTCAAGTGACGTACTATGCAAATGGGACGATGATTCAAACATCTTACGTGTGGGGGGTAATTAGGAGCACTAGTGTTTGTACACTATTTAGACTCAAAAGTTGAGATGATATTCTTATATGACTTTTATAAACGCTAGTTTCAAGTGCTCTTTTTCCCAAGTGATGTGTCGCAGTTGTCGATTGGCAAGTTCAAAAACGTAATAAAACGAAGACTTCTTTTATAAGCATACTATAAAATATCTGATTATTTAGAAGACAAACAAGCTTGGGACGAACTAGCTCCAACTCATCCAATAAAAAAAGTGTAATCATACCTAATTATAGAAAACGTAATGACGATTCAAAATGATCAGTAAGATTTTACAGAATAAAAGCTTGAAGACTTTGATTTTGCTAAAATAGACAAAAACCAGCAAAATATGACGTTTATACTACACCTGCTTGGAAAGTACCTTGATACTTTATCAAATTTACGGTAGAAAGTACGTCATTGCATATCGAACAAATGTGCGGGGAGAAAACGCATCTGAGCGGGAGAGAAAAGTGTATGAAAATCCATTTCTTACGTGGTTTTTCTTTTTTAATTTTGGGTAAGACTATGCGCCGGTAACCTAAATATCAAAAGCCAAAAAGTTTTTACAGTGAGATTTTATCTCCAAGTTCGCAAAATGACACTGGCCACTAGCTGTGTGTTGGATGGTGTCGGGCTGGCAGTGCGACCCTGCGGCGGCAGGATAAACAATTTGAAAAAAGAACATGACAATGTGAAAATTGCAGACGCCATTGGCGCCATTTTCAATTTGTGTGTTGTTTGAGGATTCAGTTTTAGTTTTTTATTTTATTCGTAGATGTAGTATAAAGCACTATGTACTATTCTGTATGAGTTTGTAGAGTATCAATTTATAAGAGGTAGAGTAAGTATTATTATTGTAACTGGTACAAATAGGTACAACTATAAATCAAATCGCAGCCCCATTCGTTGCAATGTTGCAACGATCCATCCTAGTTTCTTCGAAAGGCAGTAAAATGGATCGAATGCCAATACAACTTTTGTTTTATTATTCTGTACCCAACACGAGGTTCTGACGTTTGGATTTCCAACAAAATGGTACGTACAATCGGCTGCATAAATTGATTAACCTTTTCAGATTTTCCAACTACGTTTTGAGATGTTTTGACTATTAAATACTTTTATTTATTTAATACTTAATTGCACTAAATTATAAATTTGTTACAAAGGGTAGACTTAGTGGTGAAAGAATTTTGACGTAGTAACTATTCGGTAACCAACATCGGGGACAAGCCAGCATGGGGTCAATCAATACTAACCCATTAAATTTTGTTTTGTAACTTTTGAAAGATACTTGCTCAGATTTTTTTTTTTACTAGTTTGCGCTTTTTTTATTCTAAGATGCATTGATAAAAAATACAGAAAAAAGCCTACAAACTATTTTAAGTCACTATTTAGTAAAAATGTTTACGAGTAAAGTGATGGATCAGGCTGCTGACCCACCTGATGCTAAGCGGTTACTTCTGCCCATAGCAATGCACTCTAAAACATCCTTGGGATTTGATTAAATAAAAGATACTTGACTTTGCAACTAACAGTTTTGTTCAAAATACACATCAAATAATTACTGAAAGATATCTCATAGCTCTATGATTAGTAGGATACGTTTAATGGACGTTATTCTGGACGTGTATGAACGTACACGTCCATTACGGAGTACAATAGTGCTCTAAACCAATTTAATAGAAATTGCATCATACCGTGTACTGTCGAGGTAATAAACTGAAAAGTTGAAATCCGAGCATGAATAACTCAACTTTATTAGTAGGTATAGTTTTTCATACTTTAATTGATCGAGTGAGCGAAGCTGATAGAAGAGCATGGAAGAAAAACACATGTTGTGCCGACCCCACATAAAGTGGGAAAAGGGCAAAGAGATGATGATGATGAGCGAAGCGATTGAGATCTTAGTGACAACTTGGACAAAAATGCTTTGTATGTTTGTATGTTTGTTCTTCGAGATCTTTTGAACCGCTTATCCGATCCCTTTGGAACCTCATAACTTTCCAACCCCTTGACCGATTTAGTTCTTTTTTCAAACCAGTAAAACTTAAGAGTAATAGCCGTATACCTACCAAATGCTGTGAAGATCGGATAAGTGGTTCAAAAGATCTCGACGAACAAACATACAAACATACAAAGCATTTTTGTCCAAGTTGTCACTAAGATCTCGTTCGCTTCGCTCACTCGATCAAAAACTGTTTGGGTTTTATTAACCTCCGACCATCACGAGATCTCAGTTCGGGGCGAATTACTAGTAATATCCACTATATTGTAAAAAATTTGTGGGTATGTACCTACTTTAGCAAGTCAATTATAAACAGACCACCGTAGATTCAGCTGTAAAAAAAATTAAGATAATTGACTTGAAAGAAAAAAAAGCCATCGCGGGCAGGACATGGATGAGATCAGAACAGGACCGTGAGGAGTGGCACAAACAAAGAGAGGCCTATACCCATCAGTGGGTGAAGTCGGGCTGTGGATGATGATGATGATGATGAAAAAAAAAGTCTGGTCAATCAGCTGGTTAAAAAATAGTGCCAGTTTTATGTACGACTGATATTCAATATTTACTTAGCTAAAACCTCGAAAAAACATTGTAGCGGAACAAGCGTGTGGCATATCTGATGTTAACCAACACCTCTTAACAAAGAGTAACGTCTAAAAGTACATCCACTGAAAACATTAAACTTTACTTGCAAATAATGATTACCCCGAGTGTACCCGGGCGCTGTAGTTATTACCGAAATCTGTTTATCTCAGATAGTGTACATTACACTGATACTGAATCGACGACGTCCATTATAATGTACACTATTCAATCAAAGACGCCCAAATTGACCCGATCTCTATCAATAGACTCAAGACTATGTGTTGAGTGACATAATTGAACATAGACAATGGGTCTACACTACCACCGATACGATATCTACACGATATCAGCAGAAAGTCAGCTTTCTGCTTTATTCAGAGCTTATTCTATCTATCTATGTAATTCAGAGCCCTTAGTTTTATTTTGTTGGTCGCAATGAATATCGAAAAGCGACTTAAGAGATATTTTGTATGATAAGTCTAGTAGTGGGCGGTGTAAATCGATATTTCAAAAAATATCGATACATCGCTTCAACCCGATATTATCGAACCATCTAGTATCGAAGGTAATATCGACTAGCTAAATAAAAGACTAGTTATATACAAGTAATTACTTACGATATTTTAAAAATATCGATATATTTGTTCGATATATCACAAAGTATCGATATAACACTACGATATATTATATCGAAAAAAATATCGATATTTGTTTTACACGAGCATCTATATAATAACTCGATAAGCGTATTTTTGTTGAAAAATGCAAGTATCTCGATTACTTTTCGAAAATATTAAAAACTCTGAATCAATACGAGAAGAAATTCCCACTGTAGCATGTTACTGCGTAGTCCCTGGGGTTAGTGGGGGAAAATATTATAGCTTAACATAATTGTCTTCTGGTTTGGAACCTCATCCAGAGGACAAAATCGCTATTAGCTAAAACGTTCTAATCTACTTGAATAAGTTGGCAGACAATGCTTTCAGCATTAAGTCCACCCTTTGTAACAAATTTATAATTTTGTGCAATAAAGTATTAAATAAATAAATAAGTTTTTCTTGTACTAAAACCACATGGGCCAAGTTGTTTGAATAAATAATCTAAAATAATTATACGCTTACCCTCCTTTTTGCTTCGCCGTAGTCGCATAACAATAATAGCTAAGCCAAGTCCCTGCCAAACCAAAATTCTGGATCCACCACTGACTCTATATTTCTTCTAGGATGCTGGACTGCAGCCTGGAGCCGTTCCAGCAGCTCCTAGGAGATAAGCTACCCACACTTCACCAGTTCACCCTTACCATGTGCCTCATCACGGAGAAAATACAGGAACACATCGAAACTGTCTACTATTTTGTTAGTTAAAAATTCAACTCTCCCGCTTAATGCCTGGTTTACACTTTGTTAAGTATCAAGCGCGAGTGACAAGTGCAAATGTTAAGCGATAAGTAAAATCAGCATGTACACTGAGAAAAAAAACGCGTATGCGTTTATAAACGCATACGCTGTAAAGTGATGAGTGCAGGTAACAAGTGCAATTGCGAAGTGGAGTGATTAGAGTCGTGTCTATTTTTACTGTTAAGTAGCTTCCCCCGCACACCCGCGCTCTTCCCGCACTCGGAGCGTCGCCCGAACTTGGTGCGCTTATACGATACGGGCAAATTTTTGAGAAATAGTTGTTCGGCAACACGAATGGATCAATCTGGAGTAATAATTTAACAAATATTTGAACAAACATTTGTGTGTTGTAAACATAGATGTTTGTTCTGTGTCAGGGTGTTTCTACGTATCATAAGTATGTATTTACAAAAAAAATGTATGTATGTATTCTATCAGTCATCTTGTTTCTATCGTACAAGCTTTGCTTAGTTTGGGACTAGAAGGCGTTATGTTAAGTGTCCGTGAATATTTATTTATTTATTTAAAATTAGCAGAAACAACTAAACACTGTGTGAACGTTCCTTGACACCAAAAAGCACGTTAACTAATCACTTATTACTTCGCACTTGCACTTAACAAAGTGTAAATCAGCCATAATGCAGTTCTACGTAAAACATCGATGCTGCAAGCACCGTTGCCAACAAGTAACTAGAAGAACAAAACATTCGTGACAGGTAGCAAGCTCACTGACGCTTATTTGTAAAAGTATTGGTTCTAGAACATTTTTCTTACGAAGCTTTTTCTTTTTTTGGTTGTTTGACGCCAAGTAGCGTAAAATGCAGTGGTTGGTGCACAGTACGCTAAAGGCTTAATAGGCTCTCTCAACATTGTTCAACGTTGCACGCCGCAAGATTGTGAATATAAAATGAATTAAAAGTATGGAAACGACATTTGTAAACAATAAGTTATGTACCATGCCATACTTACATTATTGACCGAGCGAGCGAAGCGAGCGAAGCGTCTCAGTTTCCACATTGGCCAAAAATGCGTTTGTCCGGATGTCTGTCTGTTCTCCTCTACAGGTCGCATTTTTCAACCGATCGGACGAAACTTGGTACACAGGTTATATGACTTATTAGAATTTTTTTGTCGTCGGGGATTTTTGATTGGAGGGGTACTTCCCCCAAAAAAAGGGCAAAAAGGGGGCTATTTGATATACTGGATATCTCTACCAAATAAGATCCGATTTCGATTATTCTTTTTTTAAGATAATTATCAGTTAGAATACTAACTGATAATTATCTTCATGATGTTTTCCTTCACTGAATGAGAGCATCAGCATAATAATAAGCCTTAAATTAGAAATTAATAAAAGTGCACTTAAAGACTTTCAGAAATCACCTTATACGACATTGATGATGATAGCTCACTTTTAGTATGCTCGCGAGGTCTACAGCTCCCAGAGCCACTAGTTGTATTTTCTAGTAATTATATTATACTCTAAGAATATCTTGGCTGAGAAGAAACAAATTATAGTAGGTGCCAAATAACACCGCGATACAGGTCATTCACCCACCTTCACCACGATGTCGCAAAATTCAATTTATGAATGGCAAATTCTGTCGCTTTCCATACAAACCTGTCGCTAAGACGGTAATCGCTCGAATCTCGTAGTACTGTTTGTTTACCATACATTATATTGAATTTTGCGACATCGCGGTGAAGGTGGGTGAATGACCTGTATTGCGGCACCTACTATACATTATTTTACGTATACTTAATTTTTTTTCTATCTTTTGTTTATCTTTCCTTTGGTAAACAAACTATAGACTCATAAACCACATTACAAAAGCAACGCCACACAATAATGCCTGTGTTCTAATTTGCGACAATCACTTTGAATTTAACCAAACAATGCGACTTTACCAAGCGGTGATTTCCAAATGTAAATATCCAACCGCATGCACCGCGCCAACCATACTCTGTTGGAATTTCAAAACCGATTAATGCTATGTTATTATCTGTGGTATTTATATAGGTACTTATCGATGCCGTCAATAAACATGCATTTCAGAAACAATAAATAGATCCTATCTTTAGTATTTTATTTATTTAGCCTTTATTTCAGATAACTAGGTACATGTAACTTAAAACTAATACTATACTACGACATCGACACTGTTATCTGTTTGCCCTTTTTAGCAAAGGCCTCCTCCATTCGCTTCCACTCCTCTCTGTCTCTGGCTGCCCTTGTCCACGTTTTTCCCGCAGTCGCCGTTAGCTCGTCCTCCTATCTTTTATATCTTTAGTATTATAAAACTGTAAAAAAAACCCAAAAACTAAAATAAAAGATATGCAGAAACTAAATATGCAGATCTACTAAATAAACGATACTGATTCCGAAAATCGAGTTTGTCTGGTTGTATGTTTGTTTGTTCGCGGATCACGCCTTAACCACTGGACCAATTTCAATGAAACTTATACAATTGAGAAGCCCTTTTTGCGGGTTTTAACTTAGACTATATTTCATTCAATTCAATTCATTTATTTGCATTAAAAATATGGTACTATAAGTACAAAGATGTAAAAGTATAAATAAGTGCCGCATATTTTTACCAAAGTGATTGGCGTGCAAAAGTTTTTAGGTCATCAATTAACTACTAGGTTCGATAAAACAACACACTATAAGTCACTGTAACAACAAAAGTACCTACCTATTAATAGTAGTAGTAGGGATTGATTCATTCTGGCTCACCCAAAAAAAGTTGCGATTGGGGTGGTCTTGCCAGGGCGCCAGCTAAAAAAAAAAAAAAAAAAAAAAAAAAAAAGTTTAGACTCTTTTTGTATGTTTTGGCACACGCCTGATCGATTGCGCTAACCCATTTTAACGCACCTCGTTCCATTCAAAAGTTACGAAGCCACTTGTATACTCAATGAACAAACAATAGCGTTTTATTGAGGGTCGAGCCATTGTGTCCGGCTTGCGGGGCAGGTACTAGAGATAAGCAGTCCGCATCCGTTGACGAAAAGAATTTGTGTGAATTAAATTAGTGTAATGCTTGTTCACATCATTAGGTATTAAATCGAGAACTAGGTCAAAAATTAACCTCCAACTGAACTTTTTTTTATGTGACATCTCTCAAGCCGAAAACTTCCCTGGCGGAGGGCGGATGCGCGCGCATAAAGGCTGCGTTCCGAGCACAACCCCTAATATTAAGCCCGCGTTACAATAGGTAATTATCTATAATATCATATTATTATATTATGATAATATGATAATCAATATTTATTATTTATTTATTAGCAATACACCAATATATTTTTATTTTATATGTATATTATTTAATATTGTACGGCCCCCCACGATACATATAATATGAAATTATTATTTAAGTATTAATTATTTAACCATTATTAATTATTTTTATTATTTAAATAAACTAACCTAACACCTTCACTGTGACGCACTGTCCGTCGCCTGATTAACCAGCAGTGGGCATTAATTATAAGCTGTGGATGATGTAATTGCAAATAAAATTTTCATGAAGTTCATCTTTTAGCATCATGTTATAACGCGATACAATCAATGCAAATATAAAAACCAGCCGACAGGTAGTGGCCACCCAAAAAGGCATTTTGCTTGTCGGGACATGACGCGAGTTTATTGCTACGTGAAAAGGGCGTCAGATAACATATTCGATAAATCAATGTGAGTTATGCGACGCTGCAAAAAACTATTAGGCACCCATCACAAACCAAGAAAGTTTACCTGTTGAAACATGTCATGAGTTTTTTGCGATATTTCTCTGCTATAAAGGTCTAAAACCCTCGAGTTACTACCACAGTCTTACGCCATTCGTGCAGTGAACTACAGATAAATATTGTTATAACGTCTAATAACATCTGCGTGTATTCTAAAATTATTCGTTACTCAACACACAGTATTTGCCACAATAAATAGTGTTTCCGTGTTCTACCGTATAAAATGGAGGTAAGTTGTTATATTACGTATTTACTTTGAACCGATTTCACCTTTGCACTTAAACGCTATCAATATAAGCTAAACCGAGTTCAAGATACCCTTGATGACAAACTTTTGTAGCAAAACTTTGACTTTATTTGATCTATGATTTTGCATTTATGTATTTTTAAAAGTAACATGTCGTTACAGGACACGCCAAGTTACTCCCCCGTGGAGGAGGTTGAAGAACATAACACTTTCAAGCAATTCTATTATAATGCTATATCTGATAAAGAGGACATATATATCTAATGAAGAGAAGACGGTCAGAGGAACAAAACCATTTGGAAACACCATCAACATCGCGGGAAGCATTTGACTCAATTTTTGATAATGAATTACTCAATCTTTGTATGGAAGCTGAAACTGGAACTGTGGATTGCACTACCTGCAATTTGCCAATAAAAAAGAGGTATTTAAACAGCCATTTCAATAGTAAACAACATAAATATAACTCTGTTAAAATTCAACATTCTTTATCGAATGTTGATCTTATACAATCAGCTTTTGGAAACCGTGTTTATACATACAAAATAACATCTAAAATAGATAAAACGAAAATAGATTTTGAAACTCCTGAATTATTTGTAGAATCAATCAATGAAACAATTTCAGTTTTAATCAATGAAGCTATCGAAGAACTAACAATTTTTAAAGTTAACTTTATATTGTACGCTGATTTTGTACAACAAACAAAGGAAATAAAAAACTCATTTGACTTTCAAACTAGTAACTTTATAATCATGCAAGGTGATGATTTAGATATATTTTTAAAATCATTAAAGGACACTTTGTCTAGCAAAATAAGCGAATTTGAAAAAAAGGATAGTGGCTGGAGTTTATCTAAAATTGTGAGCATTGATATGAATATCAATAAATTTAACCCCCTACGTGGTACATCATACATTGAATTACCACATGATATACAAACAAAAAAAGCAGTAGTCAATGTTAAAAACGCAGACGTTAAATGTTTCCAATGGGCATTACTATCGGCATTGTATCCAGTTGCAAAAAATGCTGATAGAGTTACATCATATGTAAGAAATGAAAATAAATTAAAACTTGATGGGGTTTCTTTCCCCGTTAAACTATGTGACATCTCAAAAGTTGAAAAATTAAACAACATGAGTGTGAATGTTTTCGGATTAGAATATGATGATGTTAAAAAACAAAATTCTGTTGTTGGTCCCTTATATTTCACAAAGTGTCGAAAAAGTTGTCACATTAACTTATTATACATAACAAATGGTTCAAATGGTCATTATTGCTATATTAAAAATATGTCACGTTTAATAAGAAGCCAACTCACCTCGCGACACGCCGCAATACATTTATGTGATGGCTGTTTATTGTATTTTTCAAACCACGAGCAGTTATTGCAACATCAAAAGCGAGATTGTAATCAAATTCGTACTGACTTACCTTCCGAAAAACCATGCTTAAAGAATTGGTTCGGTGAAAATGTTTCCAATAATAAGGTTTCATTCGATAAATATCAAAAACAACTCAAGGTTCCGTTTGTTATATATGCGGATTTTGAATCATTTCTGAGGCCAATCACATCCTGCTCAAATGATCCAGATTTACCTCATACTGAAAATGTTCAAAGACATGATGTATATAGTTTCGGGTATTACATTAAATGTGCTTATGACGACAGTCTTTCCAAATACAGAACTTACGTGGGTGATGACTGTGCAAAAAAGTTTATGGAAAGCTTACAGAAAGACATTGAAATAATTACCAAAATAAATAATTTTCAAAAATGTCCATTACCTTTATCAGATATGGACAAAGTTAAAATAGCTGTAGCTACTACATGCTACATTTGTGGGAGAGATTTAAAATGCCAACAAATAATAGACCACGATTGGTATACAGGCGTTTTTCGAGGTGTTGCTCATGAAATATGTAGCAGTAAATTTAGAAGTCAATGTTTCATTCCGGTTATCTTGCATAATCTAAGTAATTATGATGCTCATTTTATTGTTCATGCCTTAAATTTTGCTGAAGGTGCAGTGGAAATAATTCCCCAAAACAAAGAGCGTTATATATCTTTTTCAAAATTATTAAAAGTTAATAACCATCGAGTAAGTTTACGGTTTATAGATTCTCTGAAATTTTTGTCATGTAGTTTGGAAACACTAGCAAATAATCTAAACATCAATCAATTCGATGAATTGAGGAAACATTTTCCGAATGAGCAGGATTTTAACCGATTAAAAAGAAAAGGTGTATATCCTTATGAATTTATGACCGGGCTAGAAAGTCTTAAACAAAAATCTCTTCCTACACAAAACCAATTCTTTAGCTCAATAACGGGTACAAACGTTTCAAATGAAGACTATGAACATGCTAAAGATGTTTGGCAGCATTTTGAATGTCGTTCTATGAGTGATTATTCGGATTTGTACTTAAAGACAGATGTTTTATTGCTAAGTGACATTTTTGAAAACTTTAGAACTGTTTGTATGAGCACATATGGTTTGGATCCTGCGCATTACTATACAGCACCAGGTTTAAGTTGGGATGCGATGTTAAAATACACAAAAATAGAGTTAGAGTTGCTAACAGATTTTGATAAAATTGCCTTTATTAAATCTGGTATTCGAGGTGGAGTATCACAGTGCAGTCATCGATATGCCAAAGCAAACAACCACTACATGAATAATTACGATAGAAATCAGGCAACATCATTTTTAATATATCTTGATGCTAATAATTTATATGGTTGGGCGATGTCACAGTATCTCCCCGTTGGAGGTTTCCAGTGGGTTGATAATGAGACAAATTTCAAAGTTGCAATCGATTCTGAAATCGGCTATATTTTAGAAGTAGATTTAGAATATCCTGATAACTTACATGATTTACATTCTGATTTTCCACTCTGCCCAGAAAATGTTTGTATAGGGAATACAAAAGACTTTAAACTGGTTCCAAACCTAAATAATAAAAGTAGCTACGTAATACACTACAGAAATTTAATACAATGCTTAAATATGGGGTTAAAAATAAAAAAAATTCATAGAATTTTAAAATTTGATCAAAGTCCATGGTTAAGCAAGTATATAGAATTAAATACAAATCAAAGAACCAAAGCCAAATCCGATTTCGAAAAAGATTTCTATAAGCTTATGAACAATGCAATCTTTGGAAAAACAATGGAAAACATTGAGAAACGGGTAAATGTTAAATTGCTCACTCACTGGGAAAATCGAGGGAAGATTCAAGGGGCTCAAAGTTTAATAGCAAGACCTGAATTTCATAGTCTTTCCATATTTTCAGAAGAATTAGTTGCAATACAACTTCGTAAAACAAAATTGGTTTACAACAAACCCATCTATTTAGGATTGTGTGTTTTAGATATATCCAAAACTTTGATGTATGATTTCCATTATAATTACATGAAAAATAAATTTCAAACCAATATCAATCTGTTATACACAGATACAGACAGTTTGGTTTACCAAATATTTACAAAGGATTTTTACAGAGATATTAAAGACGACATTCAAACATACTTCGATACATCTGATTATCCAACAGACAATGTATTTAATTTTCCACTTGTCAACAAGAAAAGAGTAGGGTTATTTAAAGATGAAAATAACGGTAAAATCTTTACAGAGTTTGTGGGCTTACGATCGAAAATGTATGCAATGCTGGTTGAAAATAGAATCATTACAAAGGCTAAAGGAGTAAATAAATGTGTAACTAAAAAACTTACAATGGATAACTATAAGACGTGTCTCTTTGATAAAAATATTCAATTTTCTCACATGTATAGATTTAAGTCAATAAAGCATGTAATTTTCACTCAAAAAATTAACAAAACATGTCTTTCACATAATGATACTAAACGTTTTATTTTATCGAATTCTGTAAATACTTTAGCATGGGGGCATTATAGTTTAAGAAACTAAGTTTAAGTAATATTAGAATTTAAGTATCTAGTTAGGTACCTACCTCACCGCACCTTTGTAAAGTACCTAGCTGTTAATGTAATAATATATTTATAGAGTTAAGACATAATATAAGACATAATTTTTAATCCTATTTTAAGTTTACATAAATATATATATATTTGTATCTTTCAATACATTGTTTCATTATTTTCATTTACCTCATACCAGAAACACGTGTTGGTAGTCAAAAATGTTTCATTTCAATCATCCATTTACTGCAATAGTGGCTGGTCCAAGTGGGTGTGGAAAATCCAATTTTGTTACAAACTTTATTAAATATGTAAAAGAAGTTTGTAGTGTGAATTTTGTTCAAACTACATGGTGTTATGATGAAATGCAACCGTTGTATAATTTGAGAAACGTAAATTATTTTCAAGGAATACCAGATCTTAGTATGTTCGATGGAAAGGATCCTCAACTTATAATTATCGATGATCTCATGAGGGAATCCGATGGGCGCATTGTTGATATTTTTACAAAAGGTAGTCATCACAGAAATTTGAGTGTTTTCTACATAACACAAAACTTATTTCATCAAGGTAAAGGGCAAAGAGACATATCACTAAACTCTAGTTATATCATCTATTTCAAAAATCCTCGTGATAAGACTCAAATTCGATACCTAGCACGACAAGTTTCGCCAGAAAATATTAAGTTTATGGAAGATTCTTACAAAGATGCGACTAATGAAGCTCATGGATACCTAATGATTGATTTAAAACAGGATACTAATGACGTGTGCCGTTTTAAGACAAAAATATTCCCTTCAGACGGATATTGTACCGTGTACATCCCAACAAAAGTGTTTAAATATGCTAAGAATCAACAAATTCATATCAGTCATAAATAATGCATCGAAGACTAAAGACGCATACGGATTTACTTAGAGCCCTGCATACACTTAAACCAAAATACATAAAAGCTCTTTTAAAATCGTGCGATGAAGAAGAAATAAATTGTATTTGTGAATGCATTCATAACGTTTTAAAAGGAAAAGTGCCCTTAGAAGAAAAAGCTAGAAAAAAATTGAAAAAGTATAAAGACATACTTCGCAAACTAGTACGTAAAAGTACAAACAAAATTCGCAAAAACATAATCATTCAAAAAGGGGGTGCCTTTTTACCAATGATACTGGGTTCAATTTTAAGTGCATTAGTTGCCTCTTTTGTTTGAAAAATGGAACATGCCAAGAAAATGTTGCTTGTTGATCCAAGTGTAATAGAAAAACTTAATCAGCATAATACGACTGATAACCCCCTATCACGATTAGATATGGAAATGCAAGACATTTTAAAAAGTGATATGGAAGAAAGAAAAAAGTGTACTCTATACATGCAAGTTTTGCAGCGATATTTACATTTTGCTGAAGAAGGACGTCGACCAATTCAATTACCCATCGTATCAAATATTGAAGTATCTGATAGGGATAATAGTGGATATGACACAGTTGATAATAAAAACAATGAAATCAGTGTTAAAGATTCAGTTACTGTTCAGTCTCCAGACGAAGGTGAGGAACAGGTAAATATTACTGTTTCTCATGAAAAACCAACTCCTTACACCCCAAAACACATACTCAGCTTGGTACCTAAAACATATATAAGGAAGGGTGAGAGATTATTGTTTTTGTTGGTATCGAACAAAAATAAAATTTATTGGGATGCTGATGGTATAATTACTGTAGACAAAGAAAAAATCCCTGGGAGTAATATTGTTGACTTAGTAAATGATTTTTTGAGACCGCTAAAAAGAAGTGCTCCAATAGGATGGGAGAAATTTGCAAAAGCACTGAAAGATATTAAAATACCAATGATTTATATTGGAAATCCACAAAGAGTCGACTATATGCAGCAGCTTCCGATCACACCATATAAAGAGGAGGAAGAGTTTTCAACACCAGTTACTAGCAAAACCAGACAGAAGATAGATTGGGAAAAATGGAGTCCTTATTAGAAATAAACAATATCTACTATAACCCTTCACACCCAGCGGGATATGCTAGTATTGATAAACTGGCTAGTGCTATGAAAGGTAAAATGAACAGAGAAGATGTTAAAAGATGGTTACAATCACAAGAAACATACACACTACATAAACCGGTTCACAAAAAATTTCCACGAAACAAATATGTCTTATCTAATCTTAATGAACTTTGGCAAGCTGACTTAAGTGACATGAGAACTTATTCAAAATATAATGATGGTGTTAATTATATACTTTGTGTTATTGATGTTTTTACCAAATTTGCCTATGCTCGATCAATGAAAAATAAAAATTCTGAATCGATTAAAACATGTTTTGAAAGTATATTTCGTGAAGCCGATATAACACCAACCCATATACAATCCGACAAAGGAACCGAATTTGTTTCGAAAGATGTTCAAAAATACTTTAAAACGAAGAATGTCAATTACTATACTACAAACAACCCCGATATTAAGGCTAGTGTAGTTGAAAGATTTCAAAGGACACTCAAAATGAGGATGTGGCGTTACTTTACTCACAAAAATACATATAAATACATTGATATTTTACAGGACTTAATATATTCATATAACCACAGTTACCATTCCAGCATCAAGATGTGTCCTTGTGATGTAAACTCAAAAAATATAATGACAGTGTGGAACAATTTGTATACACGTAAACATGTTCAAAATAACACCAATACATCTCCAACACTGCCAAAATTTCATATTGGAGACTATGTAAGAATAACAAAATATAAACATATATTTCAAAAAGGATATGAATCTAATTGGAGTGATGAAATATTTGTAATATCTTCAGTGATAGATCGGGCTCCATGGATTGTGTACACACTAAGAGATTTACAGCAAGAAAACATTGTTGGAACCTTTTATGAAAAAGAATTGCAAAAAGTGACGTATGACCCCTCTCTAAATTATAAACTAGATAAAATAATTAGTTCCCGCTATTCTGGCAACAGAAAGCAAGTGTTAGTGAAGTGGAAAGGTTATCCAGATAAATTTAATAGTTGGGTTCTAGTTTCCGATTTAAAACAAATATGAATAAAGAAAGTTTTTATTTAACATTACCTAGTAACAGTTCTATGGAATATTTTCCAGACAATGTTACTACAAGATTTTCAACTAAATTACCAAAACCCATAAAATTGGAAGGGCAATGGACCGTCGGAGTTGTTGAATTTCAATATCCATGTACCATGTTTACTGTTCAAGAACATGAAAATATTATTTACATAACTAAATCGATGGTGATGCCAAATGAGAAAAAACCTTCATTGGTTTATTATAAAAAACACATTCCAGCTACAAATTACGATAACATTAATCATATTTTAACAGCGTTGAATAATGTGAAGGAAAAAGTAAGATTTCGCTATGATGAAATATCAAAGTTTGTGTCAGTTTCAGTGATGGATGATTCAGTAAAATCAGTGATTCTAAAACCCAAATTGGGTGTTCAACTCGGTTTTGAACCTAATAGGAATCTTGTAGATAATGGTCTTGGAAAATGCCCCGCAAATTTGCATTTAGGGTTACCATCACAATTATTTGTCTATTGTGACATAATCGATCCTCAGATAGTAGGAGATGTTATGTCTCCTCTCCTGAGAATCATTCCTTTAGATCCAGCAAAGTATATATATGGCGCAAATAAAATGCATGTTTTCTCACCTCCTCACTATTTACCAGTTATGCGTAGAGAGTTTGACACCATTGAAATAGATATAAGATCCAGCACAGGTCAAAAAATACCATTCCAGTTTGGGACAGTGTGTGTTAAACTTCATTTCAAAAAATTATAATGTATCCCCGTGACAGCATAACTTGTCCATATGAACATTATTATTCTCATCAAGCTGGCTCTGGTATTGGAGTGATTTATAAAGGGGCGCCTTATCAACGTGGTCATGGGATCGGTAGCTTTTTAGGAGGGCTGTTTAGATCAGTTTTACCCTTACTTTCTAGTGGCGCTCGCGTTATAGGCAAGGAGGCTCTAAATGCTGGTGTCGGTCTTCTATCAGATATGGCTAGTGCCCGCCCCATGGAAGAATCAATTAAAAGTCGGTTAAAAGTAGCTACTTCAAACTTGAAAAGAAAAGCTCATGATAAAATTGATGGATTGAATATGTCTGGTTCTGGATATATAACCAAAAGGAAGCGTCTTAGTTCAGTCATTCCACCGTCGACTACCAAAGTGAAAGCTCTAAAAAAATTACGAGTTAATAATCAAAAAGATATATTCTCATAAATAATTTTTAAAATGTCATTCTTACATAGCCATTCCTGTGAATGTATAAAATCAGAGTTAGATTTATTTGCTCTACCATCCACGCAAACTAGTATAGAAAACGGGTTATGGATACACTACAAACCCATCTCATCTCTAGCTGATGATGGACCCATAGAATTTCAAGTACCTGGAACAGGTGATGACTACATGGATTTATCCCATACATTGCTGCACATAAAAGCCAAGATACTAAACCAGGATGGTACGAAATTAACTGAGTCAACTGTTGTGGCTCCAGTAAACAATTGGCTCCATTCTCTTTTCACCCAACTAGATATTTATCTGAATCAAAAGCTAGTATCACCGCCAAACAATACATATGCCTATAGGGCTTACATGGAAACTTTATTAAATTATGCTCCTGCAGCTAAGGAATCTCATCTGACTTGTGGTCTTTGGTATCAAGATACGGCTGGGAAAATGGATTCAACTGATGAAAAAAATGATGGATTTGTTAAAAGACGAGAATTAGCATGTGAAAGTAAGGAGATAGAAATGATTGGTCATCTTCATGGAGATATATTTAATCAAGAAAAGTTTTTAATAAATGGTGTTGAAATGAGTGTTAAATTAGTTCGTTCGAGAGAAACATTTAACCTAATGGCTTCTACATCCGACTTGAAATTTAAAGTATGCATTACAGATGCAACACTTATTATACGTAGAGCACGAATCAATCCTACTGTATTACTTGCACATCAAAAAGTTTTAGCCTCTACTACAGCTAAATATCCTATCACTCGAGCTGAAGTCAAAGTTTTAACTATTCCTTCGGGGATTCAGGGTAAGACTCTAGATAATATTTTTTTGGGGCAAGTTCCCAAAAGGTGTATAATCGGTTTTGTGAACAATGCAGCGTTTAATGGGGGTCTAACAAAAAATCCATTCAATTTTGAAAACTACAATATAAATACATTTTGTTTATACATTGATGGTCAACAAATACCTTCGAAAGCTTTGCAACCATCATTCGATAATAATATTTACACAGCAGCCTATCACACACTATTTTCAGGGACAGGTATACATTTTCTGAATGAAGGTAATGGTATATCTAGGGAGCAATATGCAAAAGGATATTGTGTGTTGGCGTTTGATCTAACGGCTGACCTCAGCTCAAATTCAAACACTCATTGGAATCTTATAAAACATGGTAGCGTTAGACTGGAGGTTCGTTTTGAATCTGCTCTGACTCAGACGATAAATTGTATTATTTATGCAGAGTTCGATAATGTTATTGAAATTGATAAGAATCGTAATGTAACTGTAGACTATAGTAGTTAGGATGTAATAAAATTGTATTGTTTTGAATGTACTGAGACTATAAATTGAATTATTCATGCAAAGTTCGATAATGTTATTGAAATGTAACCGTAGACTATCAATTGTCAAGATTGAATAAAATTGTATTTAGTTATATAATAAATAAATAAAACATTGATGTATGCATACCTACATATAGTTTTATTTCCTGAAACCTCTTCTTTACTTTTTCTCTATAAAAAGTAATTTACATATTTCCTTGTCACATTCTTGGTTTGAAGATTGAACTTGACACAGCTTACCTTATTAAGAATAATGGATACAATTGATATTCAAAAATATTTACACTACATTCACCCAGCTTTACACAAAAATGTGTATGCTGCAAACAGGCTACCACTGCATGTAAAAAAACCGGTGTATCTAATAAGCAATTTGGATCCGGACAACAAGCCAGGGTCACATTGGATTGCCATGCACATAGATAAAAATGGAGTTGGTCAGTATTTTGATTCATATGGACGCGCACCTAAAGACTACCACAAAAACTTCTTGCGCAGGAACTCAAGACAGTGGGATTTTAATAGATATAGATTGCAGCACGACTTAACTACAGTGTGTGGAGAATATTGTTTGACATATCTGTATTTCAAGTTTTACGGAAATACTATGACCGATTTTATTGAATTATTTAGTAACAATACTATCAATAACGATCTATTTTTACACAAGTTGTTTAATGAATGCTTTAAAAATAAAAAGGACTAGATAGAAATAGTTAAAGTTAACTAAATTAACTAAGTTAACTAATCGATGAATGTGGTTAAAAGTGGATCATTAGACAAATAAAACAAAGTTTAATGGAATTAAAAAGTTTTTTATTTAAGTATAAAAATAAAATACCTGATATACAAGAAAATATTGACAATGTTATTACCTATTCTAAAAATCATTATTTACATATTTAGTTATTACATCTAGCTAGTTATTGATTTTTGAAAGAATATATTTTGCTGTCTTCGGATTCCGATATCTCCTTGGTGATTTGATAAACAATTTTTTTCAAATTTTCATAATTTTTGTTATTCAATTCCTTGCAGTAATATTTAACGCGAACGTCAGCGTGTTTCCAATGCTGGGTAGGAGGAATCTTGCTCAGCTTTTTCATATCAAACACATCAATTTTTATAAGATGTGCTGCATTAACACTGTCGTCTGTGTTTGTTGATATGTATGATGTACCACCCTCTTTGTTCATTCGTCCAACGTTTGATGAGTTTTTTGCTTTCTTCTTTTTTGGTGGCACTTCCGGAAAGAACTCATCTATGTTGCTGAGACTACTGCGGGGGCGCTTCAATATAGATTTCTTTGCAAGGTAGTATGGTACGCAATTGGTGGTGTCCTCTTCATCAGATATATTATAATAGAATTGCTTGAAAGTGTTATGTTCTTCAACCTCCTCCACGGGGGAGTAACTTGGCGTGTCCTGTAACAACATGTTACTTTTAAAAATACATAGATACAAGTAGACATACAACATAAATGCAAAATCATAGATCAAATAAAGTCAAAGTTTTGCTACAAAAGTTTGTCATCAAGGGTATCTTGAACTCGGTTTAGCTTATATTGATAGCGTTTAAGTGCAAAGGTGAAATCGGTTCAAAGTAAATACGTAATATAACAACTTACCTCCATTTTATACGGTAGAACACGGAAACACTATTTATTGTGGCAAATACTGTGTGTTGAGTAACGAATAATTTTAGAATACACGCAGATGTTATTAGACGTTATAACAATATTTATCTGTAGTTCACTGCACGAATGGCGTAAGACTGTGGTAGTAACTCGAGGGTTTTAGACCTTTATAGCAGAGAAATATCGCAAAAAACTCATGACATGTTTCAACAGGTAAACTTTCTTGGTTTGTGATGGGTGCCTAATAGTTTTTTGCAGCGTCGCATAACTCACATTGATTTATCGAATATGTTATCTGACGCCCTTTTCACGTAGCAATAAACTCGCGTCATGTCCCGACAAGCAAAATGCCTTTTTGGGTGGCCACTACCTGTCGGCTGGTTTTTATATTTGCATTGATTGTATCGCGTTATAACATGATGCTAAAAGATGAACTTCATGAAAATTTTATTTGCAATTACATCATCCACAGCTTATAATTAATGCCCACTGCTGGTTAATCAGGCGACGGACAGTGCGTCACAGTGAAGGTGTTAGGTTAGTTTATTTAAATAATAAAAATAATTAATAATGGTTAAATAATTAATACTTAAATAATAATTTCATATTATATGTATCGTGGGGGGCCGTACAATATTAAATAATATACATATAAAATAAAAATATATTGGTGTATTGCTAATAAATAAATAATAAATATTGATTATCATATTATCATAATATAATAATATGATATTATAGATAATTACCTATTGTAACGCGGGCTTAATATTAGGGGTTGTGCTCGGAACGCAGCCTTTATGCGCGCGCATCCGCCCTCCGCCAGGGAAGTTTTCGGCTTGAGAGATGTCACATAAAAAAAAGTTCAGTTGGAGGTTAATTTTTGACCTAGTTCTCGATTTAATACCTAATGATGTGAACAAGCATTACACTAATTTAATTCACACAAATTCTTTTCGTCAACGGATGCGGACTGCTTATCTCTAGTACCTGCCCCGCAAGCCGGACACAATGGCTCGACCCTCAATAAAACGCTATTGTTTGTTCATTGAGTATACAAGTGGCTTCGTAACTTTTGAATGGAACGAGGTGCGTTAAAATGGGTTAGCGCAATCGATCAGGCGTGTGCCAAAACATACAAAAAGAGTCTAAACTTTTTTTTTTTTTTTTTTTTTTTTTTTTTAGCTGGCGCCCTGGCAAGACCACCCCAATCGCAACTTTTTTTGGGTGAGCCAGAATGAATCAATCCCTACTACTAATAGTTGTAGAAGTCGCGGGTATCAGCTAGTTAATATTATAAACGCGAAAGTCTGTGAGGATGTACCTACGAGTATGTATGTATGTATGTATGTTTGTTCCTCTTTCACGTAAAAACTACTGATCTGATCGGATTTGGATTAAACTTGGAATATAGTCCGTGACCTGCGGGCCTAAGATGCGCACCGCGAGATATTTGTCATGTCGTTCTGTCAAAATGTAAGCATTTTGTACCAGTTTAGGAACTATTCCATTATCTGTGGTACCTAATGGTGTCGACAAAACGCGCCATAATGTACACTTTTGACACTTCTTTGTCGTCGTACCTCTCTGAGGACGAGATAATAGTCATGCAGAAATGTCAAAAGTTGAAAATTCAAAGGCGCGGTTTCTCGACAACATTACCACAGATAATGCAATAGTTCCTAAACTGGTACAAAATGCTTACATTTTGACAGAACGACATGACAAATATCTCGCGGTGCGCATCTTAGGCCCGCTGGCCTAACACATAGTCTACTTTTTATCACGGATAATCAACGGGATCCAACGGGACGCAAATGAAGTCGGGAGCAGAAGCTAGTAATAAATATTCTTGGACATATAACACAACGCTCTCGACTCTAACTAAGCTTGTACTATGGGAACTAGATTGCTGATAGAATACTTATATGTAATTGTTTTCGGAGTCTACTGATTATTTTCAGGAGCGATACTTGAAGCGTAGTGAGAAGACCAGTACATCCAGGCTGAAGAAGTTCATGATCCGATGCGAGCCCCGCACTGTTTTCAAACCTAAACCCATCGACGCTATAGTTCCCGCTGATCCTTGTCCTTCGTAAGAATTCTGACTATAAATGAGTAGGTACTTGCTATATATCGTCATAACTGAACTGATCATTGATATCGTGATCGCTTCATAACGAGCAAAGCCGCGGGCTACAGCTAGTCGCTTTATAATTAAACTAGACAAAGTCTCTACTGAATCGGATGGCTTTTTTTTTCAAAATTATTTCGTAAACCTGTTTGACCATGCAGAACTTATGATCCTCTTTGATGAAAAACCCAACCGAAGTTGACCTCAAAGAGAATTCTTCGTGATCGGTCAAGGGGTTACGTACCAAATTCTGTGAAGATCGGATAAGCGGTTCAAAAGATCTCGTCGTACAAACATACATAGCATTTTTGCCCAAGTTGTCACTAAAATATTCTTTCGCTTCGCTCAATCAATAAAAATTGCGTGTGCGTGCAGTCCCTACGCGCGAAAGAAGTTATACTTCGAGTGCTACGCATTCACTCTCGCTCTGTGTTTAATGTGAAATTAATTTAGTATTTATTTTTATGTACTCCAATATGCAGTACCTACTAAATTTTCACTTTAAAATAAAAAGTTGCAATAAGTCTAGGTACCTACTGTCGGTTTGGATGTGAACTCGTATCCCGTTGTCGGTCTCACCGAGTTCACCGTTCCGCCAACAGAGCTCGCTCCTGATGGTCGAAATTACAGCTATATTTCTTTTTCTTTTGTTTGACGCTGTCAGTTGGAAGTCGTATAACTTCAAAAAATGCGGAACACTGCCATCTATATTTTGATTGTAGCATTTGTAGCGTATTAGTCTCTGTCTCTTTCTTTCTTTGAAACAGACAGAGACTATGTCCTCCCGTATCGTAATAGGCATAAATATAACATCTGTATTCCTCAAATAAATAACACAATGTTTTACAAAAGCACTTATTATACAGCCATAAAAATATATAATAATTTGCCAACCGACTTAAAAGAACTTGAGGGAAATTTATTTAAACTTAGATTAAAAAAATGGCTTGTGAACAAGGTATACTATAGCTTAGAAGAGTATTATGATTCCTACTAAATATTAAGTTTTTATTCGTTAATTGTATAATATCTATAAAAATAGCATTAGGTGAGTAGGTACCTACTTATAATAAAATTATAAGATTTACTTACTATGTAAAGTATTGTACGCCCGGCATGGGTAAACTGTTGAAACTCTAGGTACATAATATCTATAAGATCTCTCTTTACACAGTTTCACAATAAATGATTCTTATTCTTATTCTTATTCGTATAACGCAACGCTGTTGGAAGTCGCATTAGAAGTATATCTCCAAAAAAATGTTTTTACATCTACAAGTATGTCCACAGTATCACATATTTTACAAGGAAAATATTTACAAACAAGTTAAATCTAAAGATAATGTAGATTGCTTTTATTTTAATTTCTTGATCACTTCTTCAGTCATTTTACAATTATCCTCCTAGCGCGTGCAGACTATGCCCATGCCGCTGCCAGAATGATTGCCGCGATTAATTCCGGAATGATTGCCACAGCAACATCGCCTTTATTCTCACTAAGGAGCTAGGGCATGAACTTGGGCAGGGAGACGGGACAGCGGCATGTTCGTGTTCACACCACTTCCCTGCCCAAGTATCCCTGCCCACTTCGGCATAGTGTGATCGCGCTATCAAATTCCAGGTGCATCGAAACCCGCTGGATGGCCCGCGTCTGCGAGACTGCGGAACAACCCTTCGACAAGCAGCAAGCGCTGTCAGCGCTGACAGCGCTGGCAACTGACCCCGCTTACGTGAGAAGTGACCGCGTACACGCACTTGCTGACTGCCGCGCTTCTGCCAGTCGGAGGCTACTAGCAACACGACACATGAGATACGACTGTAGGCAATGAGCGCTGACAGATTAAATGATTAAATAAATATTCATGGACATGCTACACAACGCCCTCTGGTCCCAAACTAAGCAAAACTTGTACTATGAGAACTAGATTGCTGATAGAATACTTATATACATTTTTTTGTAAATACAAACTAAAATACGTAGTAGGTAACACCCAGACACAGAACAAACATCTATGTTTAGCACACAAATGGTTGTTCTCGGTGGAGATCGAATTCACAACATACAGCACGGAAGGCAGAGTTGCTACCTACTTTAGTTTTTTTTTTCACATCAACCAATGTTTTTATGAGAAAAAGTGATGCCAAGTATATGACATTTTAAAAGGCATTGTGTGTTTGTTCAAAATAATAGATCGTTTGGTTTTTCAAAACAAAGTATAGATTCTAAACTTTCGATAATTTTCGATATTATAGCAATTTCATCCCATTTTTAAATAAAATAAAGTTGAAACTTAAAAGCAAGAAGGCACAAAGCATGTTGAACTAACTTCCGGTGACGGAACCCGGCGGCGGACTTCCGGTTCACCCGCGGGTTTTTTCTTCGACGGAACTCTAAATGCCACGGTAAGTTAGTAATGCTAATATTAATTGAAACCTAGGGTTGAAACTGGAACACAACTTTAGGAAGACTTAATTCATAAAGAAAATCACAACTTATAAACAAGTACAGTGCAAGGAACCGAAAAGAATGGCGTAATAAAGAGGAGGCCTATACTCAGCAGTGGGTGCAATCGGGCTGAAATGATGGTGATGATGATGAAGTACAGTATTTACAATATTCACAAACACACATGAAACAGTTGAGCTATCTACAAACCGTAGCAAACGATCTAGAGATAGCGCAACTGGTTCAAATCAGTATCATTTGTGGGTTTTTACAATTTAGTTTGTTTTTGAAAAATAATTTAAAAAAACCATCATTTAGGTGTCTAAAAAAGATCACAAAAGGATGCAAGCAAAGGCAGGTAACAACTACATAGTCAAAGAAGGTCGAGTACGGATCGAGAGAGCCGTGTGTAATAATAAAACTTCGTAACACGTCAGTTTTGACGAATGACCACAATCGACGATAAATTAGTTTTCTATATAAGATCGATCGGAACCAGTGGCCACGTTAGATTTCGATTTAATGTGCATCTCGATTGAGGTATATACTCAAATCGAGATCAAAATTAGGCAGGAAAATGTTAAAAATTTGTTAGAATTGATAGCAGTAATCCAAAAATTTGTAAAACCTAAAATACGGGAGTTATAGCCAAAAAACTGGATCCCTCAATCTAGCATTTCGGGAAAATAGCATTTATAATAGCATAGCATAGTTCTCAGAAACTAGTGTGTAGAATAATAAAAACTCGATGGAGAAACATTCAGCCTTTTAACTAAGTTGACATCTGCAATTGCTAGAAAATAGTGAACTTTAAGAAGAACCTTTTCAATCTCTATGCTGTGACGCCGGTCAGCCCGAGGGCCTAGTACGAGTTTTCAGTGTATAGTGTAGGTGTGAAACGTCTGACGCCCAGCACACCAGTGATGGAAACACTGAGTGAATTCTTTGAGAAGCTTGGAATTTTAGCTAGAATTTTTTAAGTCGGTTCATAAATGACGGAATCCTGAGGTACTTAACACACAAAAAAAAATTAAAAGTCTTGGACATTACACACAACGCTCTCTAGTCCCAAACTAAGCAAGGCTTGTATTATGGGAATTAGATTGCTGATATAATACTTATATATTTTTTTTTGTAAATACATACTTATAATACATAGTAACACCCAGACACAGAACAAAAATTTATGTTGCCACACACAAATGTTTGTTCTTGGTGAGGATCGAACCCACGACCCACAGCACGGAAGGCAAAGCTACTACCGACTGAGCCACGAAGCCGGATAAACATTATCTTATCTTAATTTGCAGCTAACACCAGCACTTGCACAAGTGACCTCCAGCGAGATGGATGTGCTAGTAATTTCAACAGTGACCTTCGATCTTCAATAAATAACGGTGATAGAGCCCTCGTGACGAACGTGACCATGTCCCTGGAGGACTGAATTACGTGACAGATATTTTGAAAACATTCCTTAGGCTGCAGGCGCACTAGGTCATAGCTACGACAACACTTTCTCCTGCCGGTAGTCGCAGGGGTCGGTAAGGGAATTATTGGACAAAAGCTCCAGAAATCCCCTACTCACGCAGGGGAGAACTGGATGAGCCAACTCAGGACCTTACAGAAAATCTTTATTTCGTAAAATTCAGGAAAAAAAGTTATAGCGAAATGTAGATGGCAAACACTGGATGAGAAGAGCCGAAGACCGCGCTCAGTGGCGCGTCTTGGGAGACTACGTCCAGCAGTGGACCAATACAGGGTGATGAGTGGGTATGATGAAAAAAAGGTTACTCTAGTTCCGTCAGTAAGTATAGAGGTTTTAAAAATTGTGTGAATGTTTGTTCGTTTTACATGTACTACAAAGTTCACTTAAACTATTACCAGCTGGTTGACCGAGCTTTTCTCGCTATTTTTTTAGTATTTATTTCTATGTACATAACCAATATGCAGTAATTATTTAGTTAGAAAAGGTTATATGCTCAACACTGCCATCTATTAACGATTAGAAGTATAACTTCAAAAAATAGTATTATTATTGGCCAATAGATGTCGGGAAGAGTCACATTTTTCTGAAAACACTAATAAAACGACATTTTCTGAAAATGAGTCTTAGCTAGATCGATTTATCATCCTTGAAATCCTCTGTATACTAAATTTCATGAAAATCGTTTCCGAGATTCAGAGATAAATAAATATACAAGAATATTAGATTGTATAGAGATTGAGCAGCGCCCCAAGCGGGTAGTTTACAAAACTGATGCTTCTCCATACAAAATGGTAGTTTACGTGACTTTGCAGTAAACATTCAAACGTACACACTAAGTATGCTGATGTCCAACTAGTCTAGGGCAAAAAGACCCAGTTTACTTTCCCCGTCAAATAGGACAGTTATTAGAACTGCCCAAAATACTTTTTTAGATGCTGCCTTTGCCTGAATTTTTTCTCTGACTAAACTAAACCTTAACTAGATGAAAATAAGGGTTATATCCAACGGGGTTTAGTGTATCACAACCAATTACATCTGCGCTCAATCTGGCTGTTTAATTCAGATTTATCACACCGCCGGCGGCGTTGAGCGATTGCTACCCTTTATGCCGGTATTCTTAGCCAGAGCCCCGAGTCTGTGCATTTGTTTTGACTTTCGACTCGAGTGTAGCACACGCAAAATCATTCGCAAAGCGAGAAATTTTGTTGGGAATTGCACAATTCCCAAATCTCCCGCTAAGAGGCACATAACCGGGTTTCATACAAAATTTCTCGCTTTGCGAATACGTTTGCGTGTGCTATATTATAGCAGCTATAATCGAGTTGAAAGTCGTAATAAATGCACAGACTCGGGGCTCAACTGCTAATATCTGAAAGAATCTCTTCTATATATCTTCTACTTTTTAAATATATAAAACTCTTTTAAGCTGACTGATAATCAACGCACAGCCTAAACTATAAAGTCCTAGAGGTACGAAATTTGGAGGGTTATATCCATACCTATATGTATAGTGTAGGGGTGCACTAAGAAAGGAATCTTGAAAAGTCACACTCTGAAGGGTCTAATAGAACGCAAGCAACGCTGCGGGCGACGGCTAGTAAGAAATATTTGTACTTGACCTTTGCCTGTAACTGGCATTTGAAAGGGAACCAATATGTATACTCCCCTTCTCGGAACATTATTTTCTGAATATCAACTTGAAATTAATTACATTTCAATTGAACGTAATACAATTTTTCATTTTGTTTTGATATTGTGTTCAATTTCGTTTATCTTTCTACTTTTTTTAAGTTTTTTTTGGAAAATCCCGCGTCTGGAAAATTCTGGGCCTTCCAAACTTGCGTTGGAAGGCCCAAGTTCGACTGCGAAACATCGTACCGTCACCGCGCAGTGTACCTCGTAATAGGATACAATAAGTACTAGTCACATCTATTCGGGGTCGAGGCATCTAATTTTGCTAGTACAACTGATTCAAAATTAATAAAGTCTTGCTTCGATATCATAAAAAAGATACAAAATTAAATTTTATCTGTATTCAATTCTGTCGCATTTGTCCTACTTTCAATTAGAAATTGGTACTTACTTTCCCTAGCTTACTCGTATTATTGGTAGGTACATAAACTAACTTAAAAGGCACATTCAGACCTATAAAAACCAGCAGATTTTATAAGTTACGACAGAGGAAGAAAAAATGTACTCTGAAAGGAAATATTAACTCAAAATTCTCAAAAACCAACGAGCGGGCCGGGCTGCTATATGTTTTTTTTTTACTCCGTTGGAATGGCAAGCTGGCGAACCCAGGATTTTAATTTTAAATTAAATGAGATCGTCGCAACTCAATTTTTACAGCCACAAGAACGACGATAGCTTTCTTAGGTACTTTCTGGTAGAGTTTGAGTAAATCTATCAAGACGGTTTGGGATCTTTACTCTTACTTTTAGATGTTTCAGCGTGATCTTTCGAAGTGAGAACTACACAACGCGTCAATGACTACTGGACTGTGGAGCGCTTCCCCAAAACCGTATAGTGTAACTTCGCTTGAGTATGTAAAGCAATGTGGGGAAAAAAGTATTTATTCATAGTCATAGTCATAGATATTTATTCACCATTTGGAACACAACATGGGACACTTGGCTTTGTTTATAACATTGTTCTTTAGCGGCTGTACAGGGGCCTTGTCATATTATTTTTAAAAGATATATGTAATTGTGAAGCGGCTGTAAAGAGGCCTTGTCATCATACAGTATAAAAATAAAACAATAAATCTAAAGTAAATAAGGTGGATGTCATTGACATGGGCAAGTTTTTAGGTCATAGTGTAAAATGGCAGTGGGCCGGCCATGTTTGCGTACCTACAACCGACAATCGTTGGAGCAAACTAACTCGAGTGGAGACCACGTTTAGGCAAGCGTAGTGTAGGACGCCCTCCGGCTAGGTGGGGCGACGATCTGAGACATGTAGTGCTAACATACTGGATGAGAAGAGACGAAAGGCTCAGTGGCGCGTCTTGGGACAGACCTACCTACCGACGTGTGCACTGAGCTCGTAGTCTGAGTTATGTTGACTTGTGACGAAGCGAGAATCGAGAAATTCGCAGTTTATGTATGGAGTAAAATACTTTTCAAATCTCCTGCTAGAGGAGCTTATCGGGTTTTCATACAAAATAATATATCTCTCTCTAAACAAAACTCGGACGACGGACCAATATAGGTTGATGACGATGATACTGTACAAACCAGTAACATTTCATAAGTAATTCTCTCCCCATTCAAGTAACACTCAGATATATATTCCCTATTATAAGAACACCCAGAAATATAAATTGTTTAAATACTTGTACACGCTGAAATGAAGTGCTGCGGGAAGTTTTTAACTGGAAACTTCTAGTGATTTAAATAATCCTGAGAGCTGTGATCTGTTCGTGTCAATTAACGTCATGGACGTAGAACGTAGGGTTCACGTAGAATCTAGAATATAGGAGTCCATCACGTAGTTCACATAACTCTTAGCTGTTTAGCCAAATTGACACTGTCAACTTGGCTAAACAGCCAAGTTGTCAACTTGACAGTCTAGTCGCTTGAACATAGGAAATGTATGAAAATTGTCACGTGACTTCTTGTTGAGAAGGATTTTTTGAAGTGAAATTTTCTTTAGCATCGTTGTGATTTGAAAGTCGATGAAACGAAAAAGCGATCAAACTAAAAAGCGACGTTCGACCCCCACAAAACGCAAAACACTTCGATAGTTCGATGTTCTAAGATCCGACCAAACTTAGCAGCGCCATCTAGTTCTGATTTTAGGCAACATGAGCATAGAAGCTTTTCTAACTAAATAAGTACCTACTGCATATTGGTTAAGTACATAAAAATAAATACTTACTAAATTAATTTCACATTAAACACAGAGCGAGAGTGAATGCGTGGCACTCGAAGTATAACTCCTTCCGCGCGGACTCCACGCACTGGTTTTTTTTAAACTTACGCTTAAGCACAGTTACATTCTACGGTCTCTCAGCATTGTGTAATTGACTTAAACAGGGAGGGGTAACTTTTCTCCAGAAAATTTACATTGTCATCGCAGGAACATTGTTACACATGCATATAGCTCGACAATAAATTAAAAATAAATAATTCATGGACATTTCACACAACGCCCTCTAGCCCTAAACTAAGCAAAGCTTGTACTATGGGAACTAGATTGCTGATGCTGAGAACTGCTGAATCTTTATTCACAAAGAAAATTACAACTAATAGGTAGGTACAGTATTTGCAATATTTACAAAATACACATGAAACAGTTGAGCTATCTACTAACCGTTGCAAACGATTTATAGATATCTCAACTGGTCCAAATCAATCGGAAGCGTGCCCAAGACATTGGCTGCATTGCCGCGCTGATAACTTATATATTTTTTTCGTAAATATATAGCGCTTATAACACACTAGCTGATACCCGCCACTTTGTACCTACGCGTGCGAAACTTTCCACCAAAATATCTGTCAACCAGCATACGATGAACCTCGTACCAAAGGCGGCTTTTAGTTTAGAGAGGTCAACCTGTATCTAAGAATCCACGTCTTTCATTTCAATAAAATATAGCCTATGTTTCAATCCGCAAAAAGGGCTTCCGAATGATATAAGTTTCATTGAAATTGGTCCAGTAGTTTAGGCGTGATCCGCGAACAAACAAACAGACAAACAGACAACAGATAAACAGATAGGTAAACAGACAAACAGAAAAACTCGATTTAAGAAATCAGAATCGTTTATTTAGTAGATCTGCATATTTACTTTTCCCATATCTGTCATTTTAGATTTTGGCTTTTTTTACAGTTTTATAATAGTAGGTAATAGATAGATAATAACCCAGTCATAATTTGAGTAACGTCTGTGTTTGCAATACAAATATTTGTCCTCGTATCGAACCAACGACCCGCAGCACGACAGGCAGAGCTATCACCGACTGAGCTGTGAATCAGATAAAGCCCTTCGAAAATAGTTCCTAAAGTGAAATCTACAGCACTTTGGAAAAACACCAGCTGGTTGACCGAGCTTTGCTCGCTATTTTTTTAGTATTTATTTTTATGTTATATGCAGTAGGTACTTGTTTAGTTAGAAAAGGTTCTATACTCAACACTGCCATCTATTAACGATTAAAAGTATAACTTCAAAAAATAATAGGTATTATTATTATTCGCCAATAGATGTCGGGAAGAGTCACATTTTTTTTTAAAGTGTTTACTTGAAAACACGAATAAAACGACATTTTCTGAAAATGAGTCCTAGCTAGATCGACTTATCGCCCCCGAAATCCCCTGTATACTACATTTCATGAAAATCGTTGGAGCCGTTTCCGAGATTCAGAGATAAATATAGCTACAAGAATTGCTCGTAAAGGTATTAGATATGACAGCTTATATCTTCTCATCCAAACACTATTAGTGACGATATCTGTATTTGTAAAACAAAAGAAATCCGATCGCAATATCAGATGATGTGGCTCCAGCAGGACTTTCTCAGGCTGATAATGATGAAGCTATATAATTTTCTCAATAAAGGCTTTATCTTATGTCATAGATAAGTCATGATGGATGGAATAAACAAATTCAAAAGACATGAATTCGTTTATTACAAAACTTAGTTTCATTCCGTTTGAGTTTACTCACAGAGACAATGGTAAGGACTTTTGGTAAGTACATTGTATTCTTGCAGTTTCTTAGCCTTGAAGTGAAAACAGAGTAACAATGTCACGATTTAATCTTAGTCCAGGTACATCACAATCTCTATTTTTAAGCACCGCGTAAAACCAAGCAGTAACTCTGTACCGACCTCATCTACATACGCCATTTTGTCAGCCATTTTGTTTTTATGATTTTATTAAGATGGCGGACATTTACACATGTTTGGCGTAAGGCTGTGTGTACATTAACGTTAATGCTGACGTTATCTTAATTATTATTGCTTAACTCGTTTAAGATTGTCATTAGGGGAGAGGAAACATTGTACCTTGGTATAATCTGCTAAATACGTGCGTAGGTGTTGCTACAGTGAAAATTTTTTTACCCTACTCACGGCCGAATACTCAAACGCTACTTATATTAAGTTCATGCTTATATTATTGCCATCTCTTACAAATGAGTAAATGTCAAACAGAGGTAGAGCAATTTTAAGTGGTCTTTAAATTGAGTGACGTTTCAGTATTCGGTCCTGAGTGGGGTAACTAAAGCGTAGAACGTCCTATACTTATATTTCTTATTAAAAACTTTATTATGGAAAAAAAATTGTTTTCTTTCAGTAAGCTTTCTAAATGTGAAAACGCCTTTATATTTAGTGGTTTACCTTCACATAAAACAAAACATTTGAGACGTACATACAGGTAGGTATTATACTTTTTATGCCTAAGCCTTAAAATATACCTGTGTTAATAAATTCTTGTCTTTTACGCTTACAAAATACTTGCTCAGAGACACCATCTTTTGGAAGACCGGTAAATTCATCTGAGCTCTGTCATGTATCGAAAACAAAGTAAAAAGCAAGCTCATTATGAGTTAGTGGCCAACTCTGATGACGGAGATTTTAGGCCGACTTTAAAGCCTCCGCCATGGCTTAAAGACTACTAGAGCCGGGAGAGTTTAACGTGCCCTCCGAAGCACGGAAGCGCTCAGATGTAAATGCCACTAACGGTCACCCAGCCAAATAGTGACCGCGCAGAACGTCGCTTAACTTAGGTATCCGTGAAGTTTGACTAAGCAAGCTATGCCACGGCGCTCCGTAAACAAAGTTATACTCAGTATAGGCAGTGGTTACCACATAACATTGTCACTTTTTGGCGTACTTTCCCGAAGGAGTACTTTCACAAGTAGCTCTACTAATATAGATATTTTTAGTATCATGCAGGGGTAACCGAAATTTCCTCATCTTCTCTGTTTCATTTTAATAGTGAGCGAACGAAGTGAACGAAGATCTTAGTTACAATTTGGACAAAAATGCTTTGCATGCCTTGTATGTTTGTTCGTCGAGATCTTTTGAACCGCTTATCCAATCTTCAAAGAACTTGGTAGGTATACGGATAGTACTCTTAAGTTTTACTGGTTTTAAAAATAAAGTAAATCGGTCAAGGAGTTGGAAAGTTATGAGGTTCCAAAAGGAGTAAAAAAAAATATGATAGGAAATAATGATAAGGGCTTTGTTTAGACATTCCAAAACCGGTTTTGAAATGTCTAAACATAGCCCTATCATCATGACACCCCACTTGATATATTGGTACGACTTTATTATTTTTTACTCACTTTGGAACCTCTTAACTCTCCAACCTCTTGACTGACCACGAGATCAATTCGGGACAAACTACTAGTTATTTTGCATCAAACCCGTGAATTCGCTGTACGATTAATGAAACCTTTAATCCATCAAGGCTGACCTTCCTTAGATTGGCCGTTACGGCAATTATAGCAGGGAATCGGCTGTTAATCTAATCTTCCGCCTGGAGCTACCCATCGACGTATACCTAACTACAGGGCGTGCTTTTGTACTCAAGACTTAGGTTAATTAGAAATTACTAGCCGTCGTCCGCGGCATTGCTCGCGTTCTAGACCCTTGGCCGTAAGATCAATAGTGGCTTCAACCACGAAATAGAGTTTAACCTCCAGTCTCCGATTATTTCATAAGATCAATGGTAGTTAATCGACCATCGGTAGCTTAAACTGACAGAGATGACAATAGATTAATCCATCGATCAAAATGTAATCGTAGTTAGTGAAACCCATAGTTTAAACTGCTTTTGATCATACGGAGTGTGAGTGTGTGTGACTTTTCAAAATTCCTTTCTTAGTGCACTCCTACACTATATAAGGATACTACCTTCCGAATTTCATACCTACTTAAAGTTTACAGTTACCAGCATTAGTTATATAGGTAGGTTAGATAGAGTTGACCACTCTAATAGATACAAGATAGGTATGTTTATGTGAATAAATAAGTGTTACAATTTTGGTCTTAGGGGGCACTTTGAAACTTATTCCTCTTTTTCGGGTATTTCGGTTAGGTTTCGGGCGATTAAAAATAAACAGTAGTTCGCCCCGAACTGAGATCTCGTGATGGTCGGAGGTTAATAAAACTCAAACAATTTTTATTGACCAATGGTTGTAATAAACTTTGCAAATCGCTTTGAAATCGCCGTCTAGCTAAGTACCAGTCTTACTTAAACTATAAAATCATTGAAACTGCAAGGAATGGTAGCTCACGTTGTACTGGGTTTGCCAATTTTATAATTTTTACAACAACTCAAAAACTATGTATTAGACCTAGAATCAAAATAAAAACGGTTTTGGAATGTCTACGCAAAGCCCTATCATATGACACCCCACTTGATATTTTGGTACGACTTTTTTTTTCATCCTTTTGGAACCTCATAACTTTCCAACCCCTTGACCGATTTACTTTATCAAACCAGTAAAATTGAAGAGTAATATCCGTATACCTACCAAATTCTGTGAAGATCGAATAAGCGGTTCAAAAGATCTCGACGAACAAACATACAAACATACAAAGCATTTTTGCCCAAGTTGTCACTATGATCTCGTTCGCTCACTCGATCAATAATCTTAACTTTAGTAACCCTCCTTTTGTTACGCGCAGTTGGGTAAAATCTGCTCGTACTGGGATCTTTCTTGGCTTGTTCTATAGTTTCGGCGACGTAGCTCTTCGTAGACGCGTAGACCCGTAGAACTTAGATCTACGAGTCTCTGCAAAAATTGACACACTTATTTTCAAGAATTAAAAGTAGGTATGTACCGATCATTCTGTATCATATGGTACTAAGTTAAAATAAACCTAAGTACTTGGATTTATCAAAGAAATAAATAACGTTTCAAGTAAGCCCTTTTCCAGACAGTACTATCTAACGGTACTTAAGTACTAGGTCATCTTAGGTCTCAAAAGATCTTGAGTACGGACTAGATAGGTAGGTACTTACTAACTACACAAAGATCTAAGGAAATGTCTACCGCGCCTGGAAGTATCAGACATGAAAATCTTTTTCCTTTTTAAATGTTTTTATTTTTTCAGGACATACTGTAGGTGACGAATTTAACCACGTACTACAAACTATTACCTAATCTGCCCGCCCACGTTTGCCTAATTTAGACGTTAGATAAAACAGGTAGGTACAGTCAGCGATACAAACGTGTTCCAAAGAATACAAATAGTTTGGCTCAAAGCGTTGATATCATCGAAAAAAATTATGTACCTACCTACAAGTTACTTCATAGGTACTTATTATAATACTTTACTAACACATAATTACCTACAATCACAAATTGGAAAATACGTAAGGTGCATTGGGGTAATTGCGAAAATGGGTATATTCCGAAAATCCATAAAATCTAGTGACATAATGCGATATTTTCCTGTTGGCACGAGGATATATAGGACTGTCACGGCGATGCCAATCAAGATGGCATCTAGACCAATGTTGCCAACAGAAAAATATAGCATTATGTTACAACATTTTATGGATTTTCGGAATATACCCATTTTCGCAATTACCCCAATGCACCTTATTAAAAATAAAACAAAGATTTATCAAGTTTTATTTTATTTATTTATTTAACATGCAACCACAAACAAAATTAGAAAAAACTAGGTATGTATACACTAACATATTAATCTCTACTCGAATTTATTAGCCGACTTCAAAAACAGAAGGTTCTCAAGTTGTCGTCTCGTCTTTTGGTGAGGTAACTAATTCACGAAGCTCACTGTACCTGTCTTGACCAAGATTTATCGTAATGCTAAATGGTTAGCAATTTAGGGGTTAAAAACTTGACCTTTATCAAAATGCCCGGACCGTCTACGGGATTATTCTTCACTATTTCAGTGTTTTTCTAGGCCTATAAGAAATAACATGAGATCTATATGAACCAGGAGGCCAATTTTCTGGTAAAATCTAGTCAAAATATCTGGGTAGCAATTAAATCCCAATCATAATATATTTACTTACCAGATTTTATTAAAATAACAAATTGTACCTAAAATAATATGATTCTAATTTACCGGTTAGAGTTTCGGTCAAGTTTGCATCGGTTAGAAAATTTCAAAACCAATAATTGAAACACTGTGTAAGTATTCTACGAAATACCTACACAGTGTGTCAATTTGACAGCGAAAGTTACTAGGTACCTATCCAAAAAATAATATCAGTAGATACCCCACTTGATGCTATGCAATAATCTCTGCTTAGAACAATGCATCACCAACGTACCTGCGTCCATCACTCTAAGGGCCGTATGCTGATAAAGAAGTCGATACTCAAGCATAGATTTGAGTAGAGATTTTCGTACATAATTTATAAGTTTAAAAAACTGGAAAAACCGACCTCAATTTGATACGCATTCATCATCAAAATGATGATGATGATGATGATAGCAGTTCATTGGGACTGTTCTATTGCTCGTAAACACCACAGAAAAGCAAAATACGCAATGTCGTGTACGTGGATGACGTGTTTTTTCCACTTACTCTGAAAAATATACAACCGAATTGATACCTTTTCCTTTTTTGAAGTCGGTAACTTATACTTATCGAGAATCCATCACATGACCTGCCTTCCGGTTTCACCATCAGATGATGATGATGATGATGATGTTCATAAGATGCATTGGGAATTGTCATGAAATTCATGAGAACTGAATTCAATTTGAAACGTTGAACCTTCATCATTAAATAATGATGATGATGGAAGTTCATTGGGACTATTCTATTGAGCGTAAGCACTACAGAAAAGTCACAGGAAAGCAAATACGCAGTGTCGTGTACTTAAACGACACTGCGTATTTGCTTTCCTGACTGACGTGTTAATTCGAGTTATTCTTATTTAACTGCCAAACTACTGAACTGATTTTGATAAAAAATGGGACCAATCTGGAAGCATACCCTTTCAGATAAAAAAATAATTTTTCAAATCGGTTCAAAAAATGACGGAGTTCTGAGGTAACAAGAACCTCCTCCTTTTTTGAAGACGGTTATAAAATCAGTGCTCGAGCACACAATCAGCGTACGGGCCTAAGACATAAAATAACGGGACTCATACCCTTAGAACCGGCAAAGTATAAGTTTATTTCACGTATACTGCAAAGTTGAGGTAAACTATATCTTTGTAGCTGATACCCGCGACTTCGTCGCCGTGCGAAACTTTCCACCAAAATATCTGTCAACCAGCATACGATGAACCTCGTACCAAAGGCGGCTTTTGGTTTAGAGAGGTCAAGCTGTATCTAAGAATCCACGTCTTTCATTTCAATAAAATATAGCCTATGTTTCAATCCAGAAAAAGAGCTTCCGAATGGTATAAGTTTCATTGAAATTGGTCGAGCAGTTTAGGCGTGATTCGCGAACAAACAAACAGACAAACTCGATTTTTGAAATCAGAATCGTTTATTTAGGCTTTTCTACAGTTTTTTATTAGTAAGTACCTATAGATAGATTGAGCATATATTTACTTACCAGATTTCATTAAAATAACAAATTGTACCTAAAATAATAGAATTCTAATTTACCGGTTAGAGTTTCGGTTTAGATTATAGTCTGTAAAGTCCGACCACGTCAAGTTTGCATCGGTTAGAAAATTACAAAACCAATAACTGAAACACTGTGTAAGTATTCTACGAAATACCTACACAGTGTGTCAATTTGACAGCGAAAGTTACTAGGTAGGTTACAAAACTGTTGACTCTCCTTACAAAATTGTAGTAGGTACTTATACGTCAAACGTAGGTAACACTCGGCATGCGGAACACAGCAACTATACCAACTATACCTATGTAGATATACTAATTTCAACCGTATGTAGGTGTATGTAGACACAGCATTGAACTGGACTGTTGTTTCAATGCTTGTCTGAAAGGAATGTTTCAGTTTCAAATACCTCTGAAATGGGTCAGTGTCCACGCGCGGCGAGTCCGGGAGCGTTAGCATAGCTAGCGGGTGCTGCTCTACTGGGAGATATACTATATGGCATAGCTAGGTAGTAGATACCCCCTAGGGCATGCAACCGCTCTCGATATCGAAATTACCAGGAATTAGAGGTAGTTTTGAATAAAATCGAGGCAGAATCGAAAGCACTGGTAATTACCGGTACTGGGTCCAGTACCAGCCGAAAATTACTGGTACTGAGAATGGTACCGGTACTGCATGCATTAGTATGCACGTAAGTTTTCCCCTGCGAAGGGGATTTTTGGAGTTTTTGTCTAATAATCCCTTTAGCGCCCCTGCGACTGCTGGCAGGGGAAAATTGGATGAAAATTCCAGAAAATTCCAGTTCCATAATCTGATGGTTTCATTCACACCGTCAAGCCCGTCCGATTGTATGATCTGCTGTGCTTAAAGGAGAGTGTAAATCGGTTCCCAGGTTTCTATGACCCAGAAGTAGAGCTGCTATAGAATATTATAGCTAATCCTACACCCAATCCTAATCAATGCATTGAAATTTGAGCAACGCTGTTTGATGCTAGATATTTGCCACATGTGAGATCACACGCGACTGTGAACCTTATGCCTCTCAGAGAAGGGATAAACGTATGTTGTTACAATACAACACAGGTAGACACGGGGTAGGTATTGTTCATGACTACCTGAGGGATGATCACGAACTTTGACAGTTCCCGCAATCAAGTACGTAAAACCTAACGTATTCGAATCATAATGCGCGTCAGCGTCAGCTCAACAGTCGAACGTTGCAACGTCACCGCGCAGTGTATCTCGAATACGCTAGCGTTACGATACGTTTGCGATTGTTACATTGTCATATTTATTCGTGATCAAGGCCCAGAGCCTGTAGGTAGGTACATAGACAGAGTTTTGTTTTGTTAATCGAAACGAATATCGAAAAGTGGCTTATATTTTGTATTTCGAGATGTTTTGTATGAAAACCTCTAGCGGGAGATATGCAAATTTTTTTTTTAAATTTTTTTCTCGATTCTCTCTTTTCGAAACAAAATAGAACTCTGACAACGGGCTCGGACATACGCCGTTCGCAATTCGTCGCGATAAGACACTATAAGGGTCGATTCACACGTATCAGTGAAGTTACAGTTCCGGCACAGCTTTCATACATTAGAGAGCACTGTGTCGTCACTGACCACGACTGAAGTGACGACACAGTGCTCTCAATGTCGGCTCTCAATCGACCCTAAATCAACTTATTCTATCGACTGTACATAAAATAGTTAAAAACATAAATAAATATTTTTAGTAGAACCAAACCCTATAAATAACGGACTCTAACAGACCACGTACTAATTCACAAAGGCTAGCTACTTATCCACAACCGGCGCGTTGACTGCGGCTGCTAAATTAGCCACATTGTCCGATTTGTGGCTGAGCACAAACTGTGTTCACTCATGTAGATACGTAAACCTAAGTGGGTACCGACATTTTGAATGCGGCACACTGCTGGTTTACCGCGCATTGCTGATTAACAAGACTTTGTCTGTGGCGCAGTGTAACTCCAGTAAATATCAAGATCTAGCTTCCGCCCGCGACTTCGTTCTCGTCCCGTTGGATCCCGTTGATTTTCCGGGATAAAAAGTAGCCTATGTGTTAATCGAGGTCACGGACAATATATATTCCAAGTTTCATCCAAATCGGTTCAGTAGTTTTTACGTTTAAGAGTAACAAACATACATCCATCCATCCTTACAAACTTTCGCGTTTATAATATTAGTAGGATATATTTAACTAAAATTTTAGATACATACGGCAGCTAATTGAAAGGGTTATGTACTAAATTGTTCAATATAGTGTACATACCCACCAATATAGTGTACATTTAATTTCACTGGTGTTGCAAATAAATGCATTGTATTGTAACAAAGTTATTTTGGATCAAGACGTCTAACTATATTAAAGAATAGGGTTAGGCTCATAATCCCCTTTGAGTCGTCCCCTTCAAGGGGATTATGATGCTAATTTACTGTTGACGCACTGATCGAGACTCAAGCATAGATTTTTGTATGAAAATCTCTACTCAAATCTATACTTGAGTAACGATTTCATTATAAGCATACAGGCCTTAGAGAACTCTGTTTTATACTATTAGGTGTTTAAAAAAAAACAAATTATGATTGATTTTATCGTTTATTATACAGACAGAACGTGTCATATTAAAACATTCGAAAAACTAGAATACCTAAAACCTAAGCAAAAACAATTCCCAAATAGAAAGAAAAACATTTATATAAATGCAATAGGAATGAAGAAATTATCTTGTGCGATGTCACTAGTTAAAAAATACAACTTTGTAAAGTTATCGACTGGATTCGAACCCGCTATCCTTTTAACAAATACAGATTAAGAAGATAGATCAACAAAGTAAAATCAAAAATATTGAAATATCGCACTTGTACTTGGAAACATGACATTTTGACAAAGTGGTATCGATTATATTTCTGCATTCCTCTAAAATAACTTAATTTGAGTGAACTAGAAAAGTATCCACCATTTTGATGACTTCTTCTTCTTATTATTAATGGCCTCTGTCCGACATTTCGATAGACAATTTTGACGATTTGGCGCACACCTGACGACAAGACGTCGTTGTCGTGTCCGTAGTGACATAAAAATAAATATTCTTTTAAAAAGCATGCTGTCAAAAGAGGTTTTACGGTATTTTTTTCTTCATAAGCTGTTTTCGTTTGTAACTTTTATACCGTTTTGCTTTCGTTATAACTGAAATAGCTTAAAAAAAAAAGCATATTGTAACGAAAATGCTCTTAAAAAAACTGGTTTTTCAAAAAAAATATTAATTTTCTAAAATTCCCTAGCCACACGACGCGACGTCTTGCCTTCCGATGTAGTTTGACGCTACTTCAAATATCTCACTTGACACTGGCAAAATTGTACGTCAAAATGACGGATATGAGGTCATAAATAAAAGAAGAAGAGTACTAAAAATATATTCGTCCTTTTTTCAGAAACTGAAAAAACAAAGACGGCTAGAATTTGAATCACTGTCCCTAGCGATAAGACCGCCCGTTGTACGTGATAGTTAAATCTTATTTTCTGTATAATCTGTCTCCCATATGTTTGTAAGTACCTACGTACAATAAAGTATTTTCATTCATTCATTCATTCATTCACTGTCAAATTAGGTGAATTTAGAAAAATGCGACAACAGAATAACAAATATAACCAATATAGTTACACTTAGTTTAGATAATTCAGTACAATCTTACCTTATAGTCTAATGTTAATATTAATAAGCAGACCTACATTGATTATTATTTTATTATTGCACTTTTAAAAGATAGTTTGAAAGAAGAACACATTCTTTTCTTAATTCTTGTAGTATTTTTTTAACTCTATATTGAACATAAGACATTTTTTACCCGACTACGGCAAAAAGGAGGGTATATGCATTTTTAAACATGATTGTGACTGTGATGGTAAAATGTGATCTCTGTTAGTTAGAAAATGCGTCTATAACTAAAAACATTAAGTTTTCGCTTACTTTAGTTTACATAAATAGTTAAGTTGATCGCGTTACTCTGAAACAAAGAAGAAGACGATAAAAAGTGTAATTACTTTAATTTATTGAAGTTATACTTCTAATGCGACTTCCAACAAGGTTGCGTTATTCAAGAGGAAATAGTCTCTGTCTCTTTTCTATTCGGGGGAATAGAAAGAGACAGAGACTAATACGCTACAATCAAATATAGATGGCAGTGTTCAGCAATTCAGCATTTGACCGCCCGTGTTTTTGAAGTTATACTACTTCCAACTGACAGCGGGGGGAATAGAAAGAGACTAATACGCTACCAAAACATGTGCACTTTAACTTATCGCATTGGTACAGTTTTTTGGTTAGAAAACTTGTTTGGATCAATGTGATATTTTTACTGAACCTTTACATTATTATTCTCTCGACCCTGAAGCTCTGCAATTTCACATAATTACATTTAGTTATATTATATCTTCAAAAATGTTGAAATGTGCGAGCGAGAAGGTTGTTTAGCTTTACCCTTCGCCTTAAATTAGAAGTTTGAGTATAGGATCTACCATTTTCTTGGTGGTTTTCATAACCACAATATTTTATTTACTAAAAATATTCATACCTCACTTGTCTTTAGGCTCGTCCTTGATTTCAGTGATCTTAACACCATCTGGGTTTAGTTTCCAGATGGAATAAGAGAGGGCGCTGGCGTAGCTCAGCCACGCGAGGTACGGAACCAGCAGTAACGCCGCAGTCTTGTTCACGCTGTTGAACGAGACGGTCGTCGCTATAGCGGCTGCCGACAGAACTGAGATCTCGATGAATGCCTGAGGAAATAAATATATTTTTTACATACATTTAGGTACATTTATTACGCACAACATACATATAACATGTGAACCACATTATGTAACTGTAACTAAATATTAGTGCTTTGTGTACCTATTAGACAAGTTCTTTATGATAAATAAATAAATTTAATTTTTTTGTTAATTTGAGGAGAACATGGTATGTGTCCTCCTACGAAAAGGGAAGATCTTCCACGCCGAGCGACCTTTGGCTCGGGGTCCGAGGACCAATGGATGGTATTCGGTAGTATTACTTATGTTCAAACTCCGTGATAACTTCGTTTGCGCGATCTAGGATTTTTCTCATGATAGTTCTTATGTAGCGAGATAGATGGCGCTACATCACTCCCTTTCCAGACCGGAGGTCGATCCGTTGTTGGTAGCAGCGTCGATGAAAGCCAAGTTGTGCCAGCGTTGCTCATTGTCTACGGTGAGTCGAGACGTGGTGAGCAGATGCGATGCGAAGCGTTCATTGTCTACAGTGAGTCGAGACGGAACGAGATGCGCTTGTTGTCTACGGTGAGTCGAGACGAAGCGGTGCGGTGGCGTTGCTGTTGGCGTGAATCTGGCGGGTCTGCGGTGAGTCGAGACAGGTGCTGGGATTCATGTGCTGGATGTAGCAACGATGAGGAGATGTCGCGATAGCCTGCAGGTCCAGGAAGCTGACTGTTGCGGCTGCGATGGAACTGCGGAGGCTGCTGGCTGATGATTGCTGCTGCTGCTGCATGGCTGATAGAAGCTGGGAGGATGAGAGAAAGTAGATAGATGATGATCCGGCTAGATCGGCTTGATGGTTGGTTGTGCGTGTTCAGGAAACTCCAGTCGTCAGGCTTCGGCAGCTGTTCCGTAGGGGTTGACGGCTGGATCACGTCGGGGTCACCAATGAGGAGAACATGGTAGGATATGTGTCCTCCTACGAAAAGGGAAGATCTTCCACGCCGAGCGACCTTTGGCTCGGGGTCCGAGGACCAATGGATGGTATTCGGTAGTATTACTTATGTTCAAACTCCGTGATAACTTCGTTTGCGCGATCTAGGATTTTTCTCATGATAGTTCTTATGTAGCGAGATAGATGGCGCTACAAATTTAAATATATTTTATTGCAAAAATGTGGTTACAATGTTCTTATTAAATTTATGAACCAGATCCATGTCTGGCATGCAAAATATTATAATGGTAAAATGATTAGCATACATAATGCGCAAATAAATTTAAATTAAAGGCTGAATGCTGAAAAGAGTAATTCTTTTTTCTCAAAAATCAAGGGAGAAGTCGGATTTTTTGGGAAAAAAATATCATCTCACCCACTAGGGGGGTATCAACTCGGTAGGTTGAGCCGCGTCTGTTACTGAGTCACTAATATAAAGATTTTTGTCTCACCAATTTGAAGTCCTTAAGCCCGAAGAAGATTGGTGTCCACGCCCAGTTCAATGCTAGTTGGGTTCCGTATAAAGATAGAGGCACTACCGCGGACTCTGCAATCAAATTAGGTAGGTATGTGTGAAATATCCATTTATAGCGCCATCTAGTACGCCACATGAGAACTATCCTAGATCGCGCAAACGAAGTTATCACGGAGTTTGAACATAAGTAACTATTTTTATCCCGGAAAATAAACAGGATCAAACGGGACGCGGACAAAGTCGCGGGCGGAAGCTAGTTATTAAATAAATACTACTGTGAGGAGAAGACTGTAGGGATGTGTATACGTAATAACTAGCTTGCGGCCGCGTCCTTGCCCGTGTCCTGTTTGATCTTGTTGAATTTACGGGAAAAAAGTAGCCTATGTGTATGTGCACGTTCCGAACTATATATATTCCAAGGTTCATCCAACCAGACTAGCAATTGCAGCGTGGTTGAAATACAAATATCGAAACTTTGACATTTATAGTACATAATATTAGTAAAACCAGCTGGTTGACCGAGTATTGCTCGGTATTTTTTTAGTATTTATTTTTATATACATAACCAATATGCAGTACTTATTTAGTTAGAAAAGGTTCTATGCTCAACACTACCATCTATTAACGATTCGAAGTATAACTTCAAAAAATAGTATTATTATTCGCCAATAGATGTCGGGAAGAGTCACATTTTTCTGTTCAAGTGTTTACTTGAAATCACTAATAAAACGACATTTTCTGAAAATGAGTCCTAGCTAGATCGATTTATCGCCCCCGAAATCCCCTGTATACTAAATTTCATGAAAATAGCTGGAGCCGTTTCCGAGATTCAGATTATATACAAGAATTGCTCGTTTACAGAGATTGATGATTAGTGTGATGGGATAAGCAATTTTGATGCTATTTGTACTAACAAAACCTCCCATCGTTTTTCTACTCTCAATTATTTGTCCTAGCAAGCAAGCTCGATATGAGTTAGTGGCCAACTGTAATGACGGAGTTTTTTAGGCCGCCTTAAGGCCTCCGTCATGACTTATTTGTATTAAAACGTACTTTAAACATTTGCAGACACAATCCATTTTCAAATGGCATTGAACTGTCAAAAATTGACACATGCATATATCTTTTATCTAAAGCCAGTTTTTATCATTCAAGTTTCAGAGTATTGAGTAAGAGGTTTGTATTGAGCGAGCGTCATACAATTTGTGAGTTATATCATTTAAGATAACATTATAATCTGTGGCCTAACAGAATATCAACTAGGCCACAACTTATTTGTAAGGATTTTAAATGCAACTAACAGCCACACTCAGCGATCAACGTTAAAAGATAATCAAATCGAGTTAAACTAGTTTCGGACTACCGGTATCTCGTCCCACTGGGACGAAACAATAACTTCAATTTTATTAAATCTCTTCAATCTTAGCGAAAGTTGAAAGGAGTATCCATCTCTTTCTATTCTACATATCTTTCGCTTGGCAAATCACCTTCAGACTTCTCCTCCATTAAAGACCAGAGCTATTAAACCGTGTCGGGACTATACTAGCCGAAAATATCTGTGTCTCGGAGATAATGTATCTCTGAGGAATAAATCGATATTCTATATTCATCCACTAGCTAGAGGCATAATCAGGCGCTGGGCTGGTTTGACAGACTATTCCAACCTGTTTTTATAAATTCGGGGGTTGGTGATGTCTCTGAGTACGACAGTAAGTGCTTTAAACAAGAATAAGTCATACCAGTGAATCCACCACATTCCTCCCAGACGATATAGGAAGCGTACCCCATACCGGTGTAGAGGAGGGTCCAAGCGGGCCCAAACACCCATTTAGGTGGGGTCCAGCTTGGCTTGTTGATCTGGTCGTACCAGGATACCTGGAAGAAATGAGGCTCTTGTTATACTGGTTTGATAAGTGTCTGAACATAATGTTGAATCGGACATGCCCATGTTCAATTAATAAATAGGTTTGAAGATAGCTCAACTGTTTTATGTGTATTTTGCAAATATGAACTAGCTGGTGCCCGCGACTTCGTTTGGGCAGGATTAGAAGTGCAATCTGCTATGGGAATCTTCTAGGCGTTTCTGAAGAGTTCGCGTCCCGTTGATTTTCTGCGATAAAAATTAGACTGTGTTAATCCAGGTCACGGACAATATATATTCCAAGTTTTATTCAAATCGGATCAGTAGTTTTTACGTGGAAGAGGAACAAACATACATACATAAATCCATACATTGTTACAAACTTTCGCGTGTATAATATTAGTAGGATATAGTATTGGTACCTTGCCCTGTGCCTTCTCAACGCGGATCTGGCCCGCGAAGTACGCCCCACTTGCCCAGCCGCCGATGTTGGGCAGGATAAGAGATCCAATCGCTGACCAGTTCACCATTATGAAGCTTCTAAAACAAAATAAATAAATAAACAAATATGCTTGGACACATAACACTCTCTAGTCCCAAACTAAGCAAAGCTTGTACTAGGGGAACTAGATTGATAGAATACTTATTTCAGACCAATTTCAATGAAACTTATACCATTCGGAAGCCCTTTTTCCAAATTGAAACATAGGTTATAGTTTATTGAAATCAAAGATATGGATTCTTAGATACAGAACTCTCTAAACCAAAAGCAGCCATTTCCTGCAAGGTTCATCGTATGCTGGTGAGATATTTTGGCGAAAAGTCGCGGGTATCAGCTAGTTAAACAATATTTACAGACTTCATTTAGGTGTAAGGGTAGATATACCTTTTACATTGTCTGTTGAAAGCTTCCACGGGATCGTAACTTGGGGAAAGGCCACCATTAGGACACAGCAAGCTACCAACAATGATTCTATTAGAAACTATCCCACTATCTTATCTGAATGATGGATTAATGGATTGGCACTACAATATACCGGTACCATTCTCTTCAACAGGGTACTGTTGAGATGAATGGTACCGGTACTGTATGCCCTAATTGGCATCAAACTGAAGCGTCAGTTTAAAGAGGATTATAAGTATTGCTAAGGTATTAATGAGTTTTGTCTAGACTAGCAAAAGACTGTAAAAAAATCAGCTTTTTTTAGATAATTCAATAAAGTATCTAAGGCCTAGAATTTTTGGCAAGTGATCTGTAAAAGAGCTATGATAAAGTAATCTCTAACATCTTTACAATAAAGGATAATATAATTCTTATTTTTAGTATCAGTCTCGAAGGAGGTCAAATGCTCCGAAACAGGTTATCTTGTACAAATACTTCCAAGGACATGCAGTAAGGTCGGAAATAAAGCAAATAATGACACAAACAGCTTCTAGAATAGGTTTAGGTCGCTATAGCAATGAAATTGATTTAATATTCATTAGGTAAGATATACTTATACCTACTGTTTCTATGAAGCTTTTGCCAGCTCTTTGAAGATTTATAATTTTATTTAGATGGAGTAGACTTTCCCAGCATGTATACCATCCTCTCAGCCTAGTCAGCCATATCCACAGGAAAGACATTGTCAATATGTGCTGACTAAGCCAAAGGTTTCCTCACAATGTTTTCCTAAACATCTAATCACTACAGTGTCCCGTTAAGTGTAGGCATAGGTTGCCTCCTGACCCTGTATAAATCATCTTCAATAGATGTAAGGGCTTATTATTAATTTTCTTTATTGAGAGTAGTGCAGAGTACAAGCAGTAGAAACAGACTGCAATGATTATGTAGGTACCTACTTTATCAAGGGAAAAAAGAAGGTACAAAAAATACAGTCAACTAAATCAAAGTAGACCATAGGAGTGTACTACCTTGCCTGTTCTATGTACTCCATTACTTTTTCTATCACACACACAAAGACCGTGCCGCAACTACTATTTTTACCAAACTGCAAGTGCCTACTACCGATTAGGTCATGCTAGAAATTTCAATGATGTGATTAGATAAAAATTATCTTTTTTACACCAAATAATCACTTACCAACAAAATTATACGATAAAGCTTATAATTGGTGATGTAATCGATGATAAATCTACCATAAATAGCGGTGACTAGATAATCTTATTCAATGTAAATTGCACGCACTTTGGTTCTACGTGAATAACAGCTAGCGTCCTATTTTATTTACCGGTTACCTGCCTGCCGGTAATAGGTATAATATATTCAAAGTACCTATTTAATAGAAATAAGAGAAATAATACGTACTTACGTTATTATTACACGTTGCGGGAGCCTAGGTCTAGACGTCTAGATGGGAATTCTATAAATATCTTGCGTGTGGTGGATTTCCTGAAAACACTATTTTCTACGAACTAGGTATTACACCGATAACTTTAAAAGCATAGAAAAAGCATAGAGGCTCGTGAAAGTTCAAAACTCCTGAATTATGTCGCGTTATTTCAATGACGTCACAGTGACGTTGACTGACATACGAAAATGTCAGATGACTTTTACGTTCCATTTCACGCAGAACATCCATCTTTATTCCAGCTCTTGGTCAAATCTTTAAATAGTAATTTTTAGAAACGGTGGTATGTATGTACAATATGAGTGCTTCAAAAACACTATAATATTAATTATAATAAACTTTTGTTTTAAAATAGATATTTAGGTACAGTCAGCACAATAATGTAACTTAGCACTTTTGATGGTGTCATAAGTTGTACTTCTTAGTAAAACTACTGACATGGAGGTGTTCTGTGTCAGCGCAGGCGACGACGACGACGACGACGACGACGCGACGAGACTGCTGGATAGCTTCCATAGGTTGAATTCGGTGGAATATACTCATAGCAGTTTCACACTTGAAATAACAAAAATACTGTGGATGGGAGCTAACAAATAAAACTACCATCTTTATTAAAGTCGTTTATTTTTAAATCTAGAGATGACTTTATTTACCTACAACATAAGTCGAAAATGTAAGATAAATAGAAATTACCTACATTCTCATGTCCATAGAATAGGTAGATATGCACGCTGCCTCTGTACCTACTTTATAGTTCAACTGATGCTATCAAACGTAGGTTAAATACCAAAAACTTAAACAATTATTAATTGTACACATATTCTGTACTGCGTACTAACTTACATAAAAACATGTATGATGAATGTAACACGAAAAGCCATGCAGAGTAGTTCAAACAAACGAAGACTAAAAACAAAAGTGCTGTAAATCATAAGGTTGTTACTTAGCAATTAAAGCTTGGTAATTATGCTTTCCTGACTGTTCCCGACTACCGAAACTGACTTGCTTTCGTTTGTTTAACCTATGCCCAATGCCCAGATAAAGAAATACTAGCAGTATGAGAGCTTATGGACATGATACACTATGTTTATTAACAACAATGTTCTTTACCTACTACCTAATAACAAAAATACCTTAAAATTACCTATAGATCTTAGTCATATTCATACACAATCAAATGTTAAATCTTAAAGTTTAGTCCAGTCACATAGTTTATTTGCTTACACCAAACTAGTAGACGCCATTTAACAGGTTTAGTAATACAATTCTGAGCTAATTTACTTCAAATACAAAGACAATAATCTTAAATCCTAGACTTTCTACAGAATCTCCATCAGCCACCGATACGAAAATGTGAAAAAAACAAAAATGTTTTTGACAAATTTGAAGTTTTAGTTTTCCGAGTTAAACTCTATGTAACATACTACGTACTGAAATCCTAGCTTCGCTATTACCTGCCTGTAAACTTAGCTTAAAACGTAATTTTGTAGTTTTACTCTAGAGTACCTTCATCATATTTGGCTAATATAGTCTGTAAGCAACTACGTAAAATATTGTATTATAGAGCGCACTGATTGATATGATGAACCAATCCTGTTAAAAAAGGACAGGTAAGAAATTAGCTAAGTATCGATAGTTCAGAGCAAAGCAGAGTCATTTTGGGGACTGGTACTCCATTAAAATACTGCATGATACAAACATTACTTACTTATAGCTCGCTTTCATCGATAAATAAGCATCTATGAATATTTATAGTTTGAAATATTAATAGGTAAATAGGTAGCTAATTAATAGTCAGTTAAATTAATAGAGGACTTTAGTTAAGTTAATAGGACTCTGCGGTTGTCGATACCCAGCTAACAAATGGCGCTTATTACTCAGACACCTTCACAAAAACTTAATCAAAAACTTAATCTTGCATGAAGTGCGTTTTGAGATACTTCATCATACCGAAAATTCGGAACCTCTGCTTTCCAATTACTTTGAACATCGCATCATCGCAGATTGCGAATTGCTTGTTGTTCGGATCGTACAACTGTTTTTCCTTGACAATAGCCCAGATTTTTTTTACGACTGCATGGCGTGGCATTACGTCTGCTCCCATAAGTTCTGCGAGCTGTGGCGATAGCTTGTAGGGGCGAGTGAAGCCCGTGCCTTTGCCTTTTGTGACGCCACCGCCACCGGAGGCTTTTTTAGTGGGCTTTGCTGCGGGTTTTCCGCGGCGGGTTTTCTGAAGCGAAAAAATATTATTGTAAAAAACTGACTATTAAATGTCGTGATACAAGGTGCTGAAAGAAACTTACCCGCGGTTTCTCCTCACTATCATCGCTTTCCGATCCGCTATCACTCTTCTCTTTCTCAATCTCCTTCTCGCTCTCTTCCTCAGACTCCATGCTGTTTATGTAATCCATTACTATTTTGTCGATCTCATCTTTACGTGACCGAAGCTTAACATCTAGCTTTTTCTCCAAAGCTTGAATGACCTTCTTGGTGGATGTCTTAGCGAGGTCAGCCTTTTTTAGGAAGCCTGAGGAAAATTTATTCATAATATACTTATCTTTATTATTATTTAACGAAATCCACACTCTTAGGTGTAAAAAATAAAAAGGTATTCTATAGATGGACTAAAGCTCTTCAACAGACCGAGATCAAATTCTAATTCTAGAAATAATATTGAGTGTAACTTTTGTTACTGTCTGTACTTAGCTACTCGTGGTTTGTAGTTTTAGCGTACCTACCTAATAGTTAAATATTCTTCTACAGCAGTTAATGCGCTAATTCCTATTCTTGGTAACGCTACTTTATATATTTTTTATTTTTATGAAATAAAATAACCTAGATAGATAAGTAAGTCGTGATAAAACGACAAACTTAGCTGACAAAGTTTAACTTTTCGCGCCATTTTATGTTATGAAATCTCCTTTGTGACAGGGATTGCGTGAAACGGAACGTTAGAACTACTGTATTGGATTTCGTGCTTTGTCAACGAAATTATTACATTTTCTACAAAATTATGCGGTAAACGCGAATATGCTATTCCTGGATTTTGATCTGTTACAACATGCGCACCTTTTCACCAACACAGATAGCAAAATAACATGATCAATAATCTGATTTGTACGTGGAACTATTTCGGTGCAGCATAAAAATAAACAATCAGGGACCAGACCAAACCGCTAATTACATAAAAAGGGTCAGGCTACAAAAAGATCCGCACTTTATATGCCATTAAACATCATCTAAAACAATTTCCTACAAACCCTGTAGTATCAGAGATATTTCAATTCAATTGCATGCTTCATACAACTTCATGGGAACATTTCGTAGGTGGCCATTTTCCAGAACTTGAACGGGCGGCAATGCGCCTAAAATCGCATTTTGTAGCTAGAATTTTACAGCAATTTTCGATAGCAAGGGAAACTTACTCTCAATCTCCTCCTTCAGGGTAGCTTCACTTATTTCATCAGCCATAATTTCTAACTTTATGTTGAACAGGTAAAAATATTGCACTCTCAAAGAGAAAGAACACGGAGCAGCCACACAATAATAAACCTACGCGCTAGATGCTACACGGCGTCATCACGAAATAAGCCGAAGTGGATGACAACGGCCACATCGGAACACTTCGGATTTGAAAACTTTGTTTATACAACCCAAAACTAGCTGTAATACCCTAGAGATTAGAGATATTTTTCTGTGAATCAGTGAACTGGATGTTGTTGAGAGCACAGAAATAGGAATGTACCTAATAAACATCGAAGTCGTTTTATGAAAGAATCGAGTGGTTCCTCGACGAATCGATTGTATTTTATTCTTCACCATCTTGTTTTTTTATTTTTGGGTTTGGGTTCGAGTAAGTGTGAGGTGATGTTTATTTTGGACTCTCCTGATTTTAAGCGGTTACCTACAGTAGCCTATAGAAATTAATAATGTTATCTACATACTTAGTGCCTATATGATACGAGAGGGATGATTGCGATAATGTTTGCAGAGATCAAAAATCGAACAATAGTTATGAACAACACAACCACAGTTATGTTCTAAGATAAGATAGGATAGAACTCGATAGTCATCAGACAATCAGGAACAGATTTATTTGAATATACAACACTATTTTATTGGCAAAAAAAACAAATATACGTCAAAAATTGTGCATGGTATAAAAAATGTCAATGTCACGTGTTTTCTAACCTAAAAAATGTGGTAAAAGTGTAAACATTACATTACCCAGATTTTTAAATTTCCTACTTACGAAAGGTAGTACAAATAGAAAGAATGGCTAAAGTTAAAAATAAGAGAAACAACGGCCTCGCTGACAAAGTTCACCACAAGCGTAAAGTAGAAGCGATCAAGAAAAAGATAAATCCATTCGAAGTTCACATCAACAGAGAAAAGTTAAAAGTTTTGGGAAAAAAATCTAAACATGACAAGGGTCTACCTGGTGTTTCGAGGGCGAAGGCTGTACAGAAGGTAATTCTGAGCTTATTTCATTTTATTTCTTAGTTAACAAGAGTTTTGTACCAATCTTGTATGGTACTAATGAAATTACTTAGTAATCCATTTACGTTTACAGATAACACTTTAGCACGGTCTATACCAATCTCAAAACTACATTTACATTTCTAGAATCTACCTGGATAGATATTTAGCCTCTATAGTAGGATACTAAATTGCCTAATTCAAAGTCTCTGAAATAAAATTTCTTTCAGCGAAAAGAAACACTAGGCACAGAGATGAAGCTCATGAACAAAACAAACACGTTTATTGATCGTCGTATCGGTGAGAAGAATAACCAGTTATCCGCTGAAGATAAGATGGTAGCGAGATTTGCAGCTGAGCGAGTGAAACAACATTCTAAAAAGAATATCTACAACTTAGCCGACGATGAAGTGTTGACACACAGGTATGAATCAGTACAGTACAAGACTACTATAATGCTTGTGGTTTGATTCAAGCAAAAGTATTCCATAATCTTCTATCTGTCTATACTATAACAAAACTGTAAAAAAGCCAAAAACTAAAATTAAAGATTTGGATAAACTAAATATGCAGATCTACTAATTAAATGATACTGATTCCGAAAATCGAGTTTGTTTGTTTGTTCGCGCATCACGCTTAAACTACTGGACCAATTTCAATGTAACTTATACCATTCAAAAGCTTTTCTTTCGGATTGAAACAAAGACTATATTTTATTGAAATCAAAGACGTGGATTCTTAGATACAGCTTGAACTCTCTAATCCAAAAGCAGCCATTTGTAACGAGTTTCATTGCATGCTGGTGACAGATATTTTGGTGGAAAGTTTCGCAAACAAACGAAGTTGCGGGTATCAGCTAGTTCTAAATAAATAAACTTTACCTATTTCAGGGGTCAAACACTGGAACAGATTGAGAAGTTTGACGACCCTCGGTCTGATGAAGAAGATGATGATGGCAAGGCGTTTGGCGGTTTAGATGGTAACGTTATGAATAACAAACATAAAAATCTTTTTTGCCAGTGAATTTTATGTAACCCATTATGAAGGATTAGAGTGTTGTGTTCAAGATGTTTTTTAACCGACTTAAAAAAAGGAGGAGGTTCTCAATTCGGTTGCAATTTTTTTTTTGGTTACCTCAGACCTCCGTCATTTGTCATGAACCGATTCTGTTTTTATCTGAAAGGGTATGCTTCCAAATTGGTCCCATAAAAAAATTATCAAAATCAGTTTAGTAGTTTGGCAGTTAAATAAGAATAACTCGAAAAAACACGTCATTCACGGACACGACACTGCGCATTTGCTTTCCTGTGACTTTTCTGTGGTGCTTACGATCAATAAAATAGTCCCAATGAACTGCTATCATCATCATCATCATCATTTGATGATGAATGCGTATCAAATTGAAGTCGGTTTTTCCAGTTTTTTAAACTTATAAATTATTTTATCGAAAGTCCATGAAGATCTAAAAAGCATATCTATCAGCACCATTTATTTTCATATATACATAACTAGCTGACCCGACAGACGTTGTCCTGTCATTTAAACTCTTACTGTCAAACAACTGACAGTTATTTCAAATTTGACATTAAAAAAGGTTTCATGAAAAAGGATAAGGAACTTACACCCCCTCCCCCCCCTTTTCAACCCTTTGTTTTGTATTGAAAAAAAGCCTATGTCCTCTCTCAGGCTCTAGACTATCTGTGTAACAAATTTCATTCAAATCGGTTCAGTAGTTTTGGCGTGAAAGCGAGACAGACAGACAGAGTTACTTTCGCATTTATAATATCAAGTATGGATTTTCCAGATGACTTTGTATCGGACGGCCATTTTGGCGGAGGTATGCTGTCAAAAACAGAGTCAAAAGATGGCGCCAAGTCCCACAAAGATCTGATCGAGCAGCTTATAGCGGAATCTAAAAAGCGCAAAGCAGAGAAACAGAAGGAGAAGGAACAGACCTTGGATTTGACGGAGAAACTGGACAGTGAATGGAAGGATTTGCAGCCGGTGGTCTTCAAACGGCAGAAGGTTACTACAATAACAGTTATTGGTCCAGCAGTCTGTTATCTATCTATCTATTCAATCATAATAGATAGATAGATAACACTTTATTGTACACTAGCTTCCGCTCGCGACTTCGTTCGCGTCCCGTTGGATCCCGTTGATTTTCCGGGATAAAAAGTAGCCTATGTGTTAATCCAGGTCACGGACAATATATATTCCAAGTTTCATCCAAATTGGATTAGTACTTTTTGAGCCATTTCGTTACAAACATACAAATCTTTTTTCTTTATAATATTAGCCAGCCGGTTTACATTATTCCAGTCCAGTGATCCAGTCCAGTGCTGAACTGGATTCGTTATCGTCTACATTATTCCAGTAATTTAGAAGCCGTTGAAACGTGAACACTACAGTGACAATGATTTCAAAAAGAGATTTGTTTCTCAATGACACTGGATAGGCCGTCTACATTAGTCCAGTTGCACTGGATTCAAAAGTAGACCACGAATCCAGTTACTGGACTGGAATGCTTACTGGATTCGGTTCATTCCAGTGCCGGTTTACATTTTTCCAGTAAGCAATCCAGCACTGGACTGGATCGCTGGACTGGAATAATGTAAACCGGCCATTAGAGACTTATTTAATACGATAAAGTACAATGGTCGGCCTTATCGCTGAAAGCGATTGTGTTTATCCATTAGCGCGTTCGTGGCTAGGCTTGCTTAGTCAATCTTCACCGATTATCTAAGTTAAGCGACGTTTCGCTCGGTCACTATTTGGATGGGTGACCGTTACATTTATATCTGAGCGCTTCCGTGCTTCGGCACGTTAAACTGTCCCGGCTCTAGCAGTCGTTAAGCCACAACGGAGACCTTAAGGCGGCCTAAAAACTCCGTCGCCAGAGTTGGCCACTAACTCGTACGAACCGTACGTATTCTTTAGTGCTTCGGAACATTATGTATACCTATCTGTATCGCCTATAGCAATCTTTAGATCATGACATAGGCCTCTGTCTCGATCATGCCTCTGTCCCGGCATGTTCATGCCCTTGCTCCCTAATAAGAATAATGGCGAGGTTGCTGTGGCAATAAGTCCGGAATTAATCGCGGCAATAATGCCGGTAGCGGCATGAGCTGTCACCGTAGGTAGCTTTTAAAATTGCACAGATTAAAAAGCATTTTTTTTCCAGATTGAAGAAGAATCTCTGATCGATAAGGTCCTCAGTAAAGCGGATAAGCAGAGTGCAGATTATGACAAGATGATGAGGGAATTGAGGTTCGAGAAACGAGGAACGGTAAGATACAGCCTACTATCATTATATTACAACTAGCTGATACCCGCGACATCGTACGCGCGCAAAACTTTCCACCAAAATATCTGTCAACCAACATACGATGAACCTCGTGTCAAAGGCTGCTTTTGGTTTAGGGAGGTCGAGCTGTATCTAAGAATCCACGTTTTTAATTTCAATAAAATATAGCCTATGTTTCAATCCGGAAAAAGAGCTTCCGAATGGTATAAGTTTCATTGAAATTGGTCCAGTAGTTAAGGCGTGATCTGCGAACAAACAGACAAACTCGATTTTCAGAATCAAAATAATTTAGTTAGTAGATCTGCATATTTAGTTTATCCATAGTCCATGGTTTGGAAGGCGTTGTGTGAAATGTCCATTAATATTTTTATACCTATGAGGCCAGCAATATTTATATTTAGTTATTCAGATTATTTATTCAGATAACTAATAACGTTAGCCATGAGATTAGATAACCATACCCATTAATATAGCTAAAGGCACCATATATCTACTGACCAGGATTTAATCTATTTTTCAGCCGTCAGATGGCATTAAAAGTGACGAGAAACAAGCTAAAGAGGAAAGAGCCAAGCTGGAGCAATGGGAGAGAGATCTAAAGCAAAGAATGGAGGGAGAAGAGATCAAGAAAACAATTACAAGTACTTCTAAACACAGGTAATATCTCACTGTGGTTGCCTGGAAGAAATCGCCCATAGCGATGAAACTGCCTATTTATACAAGGTGTAACATAATTACCCTATAAGCCCAAAGACGGCGTTATGAGACCGACCACCTGAGTGCTTGGACGTGTGCAAAGAGTTAATAAATCGTAATTGAAATTTCCATACAAAAGTACATATTTTATTATTTTAGAAATTTGCGACAACCCTAAATGTTTATTTACTATTTGCGTAAACCTGTACACACGCATGCACACGTAGGTACCCTCCTACCGCGTCGCACGCACACCCTAGCTGTGTGTAGTTACATTTTAAGTAAAAGGTACGAGCTCATTTCATAATTGAAAAACTGGAGTCGTAGAACAAACATTGTTCGCCATGACCTGCAGAATACCCCCCTCTCGGACTTAAGGGTAATTATGTTACACCGTGTATACCTATTTTTAAGTTGTATGTTTCTGTGGTGATTAATAAAGTAGGTAATCTAATACTGGATCTAAAAATCGGCTGCTCTGTACATTTTTGCCAAGTAAGGTACCTATGATATTACATTTTTTAAGTAGGGGGAGCTGATTTTCTTTTAAAGAGTTATAAACTTCATATTAACAACACATGAAGTTTTCGGATAATAATATGGTCATATTACACGAAGGATTAAAAGGATTTTACAAAAAAAAGTTTGAAGATACATATATGTATTTTATATATTATATATATGCCTTTATATCTATAAATCATCTTCAATATAAGATGATTTATACAGCGTCGGGAGGCAACCTATGCCTACACTTAACGACACACTGTAGTGCCTGGGACAATGTTTAGATGGAGTAGGCTTGTAGCACCTATACCATCCTCTCAGCCTAGTCAGACATATCCACAGGAAAGACAAGGTCAATACGTGCAGAGCTGACTAAGCCAAGGGTTTCCTAACGATGGTTTCCTAACGATGGTTTCCTAACGATGATTTCCTTCACCGTCAACATAATATATACACCAAATATACGAGTATATGTTTTAATACCTTTCAGATCTGCGGAAGATTTAGAAGATAATTTCGAGCTGGAAGACGAAAAGGAGTTCATGTTGGCATACGATAACGATGGCAAACCACTCGTTCCGGATCATATCCTCAAAGACTACTCAGGTATGAAGGGGTGGTAGAGGCAAGTCCTGTAAATATTTACCTATCTATCTCATTATACGAACAATTATTGTATATTTATCTCTGAATCTCGGAAACGGCTCCAACGATTTTCATGAAATTTAGTATACACGGGATTTCGGGGGCGATAAATCGATCTAGCTAGGACTCATTTTCAGAAAATGTCGTTTTATTCGAGTTTTCAAGTAAACACTTAAACAGAAAACTGTGACATCTATTGGCGAATAATAATACTATATTTTTGAAGTTATGCTTCTAATCGTTAATAGATGGCAGTGTTGAGCATAGAACCTTTTCTAACTTAATAAGTACTGTATATTGGTTATGTACATAAAAATAAATACTAAAAAAATACTGAACAAAGCTCGGTCAACCAGCTGGTTTTTGTCATAAGAAAAATGTGAATGAAATGAATGAATGAATGAATGAATGAAAACGCATTATTGTATATAAAGAACACTGAAACACACATATATATAGAACACTATATTCTTATGAAATAAAAAAAAAACTGCAGCAATAAATGTACAATGGGCGGCCTTATCGCTCAATAGCGATCTCTTCCATGCAACCGTTGGATGAAAAGGATTTGAATAAATTTAGAGAAAGGGTCGGGGGTGCTAATGAGAGAATTGCATGTGTATAACAATGTTTATAACAATTGCGTTATCTCACAGGGTACGTCCAACGGTGACTTACATGGGTGACTTACAAAAATTCTAGGCCTTAATGTCTTTGAATTACTAAAGCCGTAGATTGTGTTGTTAGATTATGGTCGGTAAAGTCATGGGGTTCAAAATTAATATTTATTTAATTATTCACAGTACCGAATGCGAAACCTAAATTCGAAGACGGAGTGTCTGATACATCTGATGAGGAATCCAATGATGAATCTGATGATGATGATAATAACATTGAAAATAATGAAAAATCTAAGGAAAAATCCTCATCCGATGATGAACCTGATGAAAAAAGTGATCGGGAAAGTGATAAAAGTGATGAATATCTAAAACTAGTTAAAACTAATAAAAAATCAACAGCCGGTATAAAAGAAGCAAGTAATCTTTCTAATGGTAATAAAAGTTCTGAAGAGGATTCTGATAGTGATTCTGATGATTCAACTAATTCTAAACCACAAGAAACAACTAATACTAATAAGGAGGTGAATAAAAAAGTAGAAGTAAAAATAGCAGCGAAAAAAGAACACAAACCAACCACAAAAGAAGAAACAAAAAGTATATTATTTCCAAATAATGATTCTGATGAGGAAGAAAGTGATGATGAGAAAAGTGATGACGAAGAAAGTGATAATGATGATAAAAGTGATAATGAAAAACCTAAAAAGGATGATTACAAAGATCTAATGGACAGTGATGATGAAGAGGTAGACCTGGAAGAAGAACAAGGAATGATCAAATCATTTTTCGATGAGAAAACTATGGAAGGTGCTAATTTAAAGGTAATAACATTGTTACTATTTTTATCCATACTAATATTATATATGCGAAAGTAACTCTGTCTGTCTGCCTCGCTTTTACGCCAAAACTACTGAACCGATTTGAATGAAATTTGGTACACAGATAGTCTAGAGCCTGAAAAAGGACATGGGCTACTTTTTAATGCGAAAAAAAGAGTTGTAAGGGGTTGAAAGGGGGGGGTGAAAGTTCCTTAATCTTTTCCATAAAAATGACACTTTTGAAATTACATTGTCAGTTGTTTGACAGTAAGAGTTTGAATGACAGGACAACGTCTGTCGGGTCAGCAAGTAAACAGTAAATAAATATTCTTGGACATTACACACAACGCCTTCTAGTCCCAAACTAAGCAAAGCTTGTACTATGGAAACTAGATTGCTGATAGACTACTTTATATACATTGTTTGTAAATACATACTTATGATACACAAGCTTCCGCCCGCGACTTCGTTCGCGTCCCGTTGGATCCCGTTAATCCCGGTCACGGACAATAATATATATTCCAAGTTTCATCCAAATCGGATCAGTAGTTTTTACGTGAAAGAGTAACAAACATCCATCCATCCATACTCACAAACTTTCGCGTTTATAATATTAGTAGGATAGTTACACCCAGACACAGAACAAACATCTATGTTTGCAACACAAATGTTTGTCCTCGGTGGGGATCGAACTCACGACCCACAGCACGGTAGGCAGAGCTACTACCGACTGAGCTGTGACGTATTTTTTTGTAACTTATCAATATTTTCAGGAATTGCTTTTGGACAAAACACCAGCGCAACAATCAGTGGCCCTCCATAAATTAATTAAAAGCTACGATCCCGGACTATCACCAGATAATAAAGACAACTTAAGTCGTCTATTCGCACACATGCTGCAACTCACCAACGATATATTCACTAACTTAAACGATGAGGGCTCACTTTTAAAAGCGTTCCTAACATTTGACAGACTCGCCCCATACTTCTACGACTTAGCGAAAACAAATAAAGTATCAACAAAGAAGTATTTAATCGAATTGCTCAAGGAAAAACGAGATAAGTTCAAAAGAAACTCGAAAAAGATTCCAGATTTGGATACGCTGATATTTTTTAAGCTAGTGTCTTTGGTTTATCCGACTTCGGATTTCAGGCATCCGGTCACGACGCCATCTTTGATTTTCATGTCGGAGATATTAACGCATGCGAAATTCAATGACGCGTATTCGATTTCTCGAGGCATTTTCCTCACATCCCTTATTTTAGAATACACGGTGCTATCAAAACGGCTCGTACCTTCAGCGATAAATTTTCTAAGAGGGATTATTTACTTGGCTGCGAATACCAGCATCGTAAACCCTATACAAGTGGTGCCCCCTTTTAGAACGAATCGAGACGCGAAGATTTTAAATTTAGAATCGGATTGTTCCAAAATGGCGGTTGTAAAAAAAATGGCGGCGAAAGATTTGGTGCTGAACGAAATTAATGATGATTTCAAAATCAGATGTCTTATGACCACTGTGAGGATGACAAAAGAGTTTTTCGATAACTTTAGCGATTTGGAAGCTCAAGAATGCCTTTTTGAAAGTCATATAAAACTTCTTGGGAGGGTAGATCTAGAAAATTACCCGAAAAAAATAACTAAGTTGGTTACGGAGATTGTTAAGGATATGAAGGATAGTTTGGAAGTAAAAACGTATACACCTTTGAGTCGGGAAAAGAAAAGGCCCAAAGCATTGAGACTTTACGAACCGGATGTCCAAGAAGTGTAAGTACCTATATTCTAACTAGTTTTAATCTCCTGCCTACCCTCTTATTCTCAGAAATGTAAGTCAAAATATATGATATGATAAAATCTAAATTCTGTATCTTTGTTAGTAAATACTTGTTATTGTTATTGTTTATTCATTGCTGTAATCGTTTTCTAAGCTCATCATATATTTGATTTAGTATGTTTTTTTTCTTATATTTATGCACTTATTGTTTTATATCCTATACTTACATTAGTAATTTCGACTGTCTGTTTTAAAAATTATATTTTATAAAAAGTAAATCCGTAATTGGCCATAGGATTAACCTAGTTAGATATTATTTAATAGTATTAAGGGCTGTGGGTTTTGTTAAATAAATAAAATAAAAAAATAAAATAAAAGTTCAAAAAACGGGGCCTTACTTATGACAGACGAATAGTTAAACAGTTGAATCAAAGTCGACATTAGCTGTTAGTAGGTGACAGCAATAATTTAAACAGCCGAATAAAGTTATGCAGCGATCGTAAGTAAGGGGGACGATTGCTATTTTGTTGGAATATTATAAATCAATGGCCGCCATTTAGTGAATTTTCTGAAATCCCAATAAAAACCCAATTATACATTTTCTTACCAAAATTGCCCCTTGAAATTATTTGACCAGTCAAGTTATAAATACTTATTGCACAGATTCACTGGGAGCAAGAATTCTAAGTTATCACGAGAAACAGCCGATAGAAAGAGACTTGAAACTAAATACAAGAAGGAAATGAAAGGCGCTCTCAGAGAAATACGAAGAGACAAGGCTTATGTTGCATCTGTCAAGATTAAACAAAAGATTGCCAGGTAAATATATCTATCTAATCTTGTACCTTTAGACGAGCAATTCTTGTATATTTATCTCTGAATCTCGGAAACGGCTCCAACAATTTTCATGAAATTTAGTATACAGGGGATTTGGGGGGCGATAAATCGATCTAGCTAGGACTCATTTTGAGAAAATGTCGTTTTATTCGTGTATTCAAGTAAACACTTAAACGGAAAATGTGACTCTTCCCGACATCTATTGGCAAATAATAATACTATTTTTTGAAGTTATACTTCTAATCGTTAATAGATAGCAGTTTTGAGCATAGAACCTTTTCTAACTAAATAAGTACTGCATATTGGTTATGTAAGGTGCATTGGGGTAATTGCGAAAATGGGTATATTCCGAAAATCCATAAAATCAAGTAACATAATGCGATATTTTCCTGTTGGCACGAGGATATATAGGATTGTCACGGCGATGCCAATCAAGATGGCGTCTAGACCAATGTTGCCAACAGGAAAATATCGCATTATATTACTAGATTTTATGGATTTTCGGAATATACCCATTTTCGCAATTACATAAAAAAAAATACCAGCTGGTACTACTAATATTATAAACTAGCTGATACCCGTGACTTCGTACGCAAACTTTCCACAAAAAATATCTGTCAACCAGCATTACGATGAACCTCGTAGCAAATGGCTGCTTTTGGTTTGGAGAGTTCAAGCTGTATGTAAGAATCCACGTCTTTGATTCCAATAAAATATAGTCTATGTTTCGATCCGGAAATAGGGATTCTGGATGGTATAACTTTCATTGAAATTGGTCCAGTAGTTAAGGCGTGATGCGCGAGCAAACAAACAAACTCGATTTTCGGAATCAGAATCGTTTATTTAGTAGATCTGCATACGTAAACGTGACAGCGACGTTCTGCGAGGTCACTATTTAGATGGGTGACCGTTATTAACATTTACGTCTGAGCGCTTCTGTGCTTCGGAGAGCACGTTAAACTGTCCCGGCTCTAGCAGTCGTTAAGCCACGACGGAGGCCTTAAAGCGGCCTAAAAACTCCGTCACCAGACTTGGCCACGATAAACTTACTTTCGTATAAACGAACACGGAGTTATTCCAACCTTACATCGTGTTTGTTAACAGGGGAGTTTACAGGGAGTAGTCTGAGGTAAGTCCAATGACTGAAATACTTATTTATTTTCAGTGACAATATCCGGAAGGACAAGGTGAAACAAATCTATAAAGACGCTTCGATACAACAGGGAGAGTTGAATAAGTTGAAACGAATTAAATGATATTTTTTTGTGAATAAAATTCAATCAAATGTTAAGAGACTCTTTTTTTCTCAAACTTTGACCTCAAGACTTCGGCCCGTGTTCTGTTCTGATACAGAAATTGTTACTCAATCACAGATTTGAGTAGAGATTTTCATACAAAATACTTGAGTCCTGCGGGGCTATAAGCTAAAATTAGCGATCAGCCAGCAATAAACAATTATCTCGCAGCAGAGTTTAATGCTATGTATCTACCAACTAACGGGTAACTCCCATTTGTTCTATAGAACTGTTTTTAAAACTTTTTTATCCCTGTAGTTCCATGGTTATATGCGTATCGTCAAAACTGCTTTTCGTCATTAACCAATTTTTGCCAAAGGTGCGTTTCGTCAAATACCTTTTAGACAAAACTGCTTTTCGTCAAAATACCATTTTTGCCAAAGATGCGTGCAGTCAAATATTTATGGTTAAAATTGCTTTTCGTCAAAATAGGTAGGTATACCTGTATACCTTATAGACAAAACTCCGTAGTTGTGTTAAAAATTAAAAGTAAAACAATTATGTAGTACTCGTACTTTCACTTTATTTTATTGGATGTAAAAAATAATAAATAATAGTAAAAAAAACGAAAAAACACGCTTTATATAGAACTCCAAACTAAAAACTAGAAAATAAATTTTAATGAATTTAAATTAAGAATAGTGTATTTTTTAATAAATATAAATTAACAATAGTGAAGAGAAACATGTATTTCATTTATTAAAAAGCGTGGGGTGCATGGTCTCAATAGTTATAAATATTTTATTGACAGATTCTATATGAGTAGAAAGATTATCATTTCGATAATATTTTAAAAAGCACCCCACTCTTTTTATTAAATGAAATACATGTTTTTCTTATTTACACGGTTATGAATTTATATTTATTAAAAAAACTACACTATTCTTAATTCAAATTTATTAAAATTTATTTTCATTTGTTAGTTTGGTTTAATTATAAAAGCGTATTTTTTTAGTCTTTTTTAAATTATTACTTTTATTAGGACAAAATTAATAGGTAACCCAATCACCATTCATTACAACATAAAGCGTGTAGAAAATTATATTAAATACAATACAATAAGACGAAAGGCAAACATGGCAAATAACTGTCTTTGACCAAAAGCTCCTTTGACGAAAATGTCTTGACCATACATAACTTTGGCAAAACGAACCTTTGACGAAACGCACCTTTGGCAAAAAATGGTTAATGACGAAAAGCATTTTTGACGATACGCATCAAACCCCATGGTAGGACTATTGAAACTAGCCCATTAGGGCTAGTTTTCGTTTCAATAGTCCTACCCAAATGGAAGTTACCAGATATTAGGGATAAAAAAGTTTTAACAGTTCTACACGTAACAGTCCTATAAAACAAATGGGAGTTACCCCAACTAAATTGGTAGCAGCATTTAAAAAAACTTATTGTAAGCATCGTTCTACTGCGAAAATGACAATGCTAGTCACTGAGGTACGATGATATGGTATCATCGTACCTCAGTGACTAGCACTTGTACGTAAAATGGTATCTTTGGTACCATTTTACGTTTTTTTCTAAAGCACACTTAGCGCGGTCAGACTATTAGATTTTATCATGTGGTTTTAAAACTTTATCGTAAAGCCTCCTTATAGGCATTACAACAACTCTATATAACAACTATTACCATAGCAACATTGACTTTACATGTGACTTTCCACTTCAAATTCTTATCAGTCATTTTCTGAAAGGTATTATTTCTAAAAATTTACTAATAACGATGGCGTGCAACGAAAATGTGGTCAAAAACATGGCGAATGAGATCACGCGAAATTGCCAATCGCAAAACGTGTCCGTCGACACAGACTTTGTAATTTATGTAATAGATTTACTGCTTTTAAACCCAAAATACGGAAAGTTATTTTCGAAGACTATCAACAGGAATAATTTGCAGTTTTTTGTGGAGGAGTGTGTGAACATTTTGACCCGTAAGTACCTATACTTCTTATTTATTTGTATTTATTTCTTAGCTTCACAGCACCTTAAATTTATTTTTAACCGCCGACCGGAAAACGGAAGCGGTGTTATAAGTTTGCAGCGCTCGTGGCGTAGCTTGCTTAGTCAATCTTCATCGATTGTCTAAGTTAAGCGACGTACTGCGCGGTCACTATTTGGATGGGTGACCGTTAGTGGCATTTATATCTGAGCGCTTCCGTGCTTCGGGGGGCACGTTATACTGTCCCGGCTCTAGCAGTTGTTAAGCCATGACGGAGGCCTTAAGGCGGCCTAAAAACTCCGTAAACAGAGTTGGGCACTAACTCATACGAGCTTGCTTGCTAGCGTTGTGTGTCTGTATTGTTTGTGTTCTCGGAGCTCCGAATTGAATGTAATTTTGGTAAAAAAAAGAGCAAAACTTTTAGGCCCACTGGTTGATCTAAGATGGTTCTAAGGCCCGTATGCTGATAAAGGAATCATCACTCGATTATACTTAGATCTGAGTATAGATTTTCATACGAAAATCTATGCTTGAGGCCGGATAAGTGCTTGAGCAGCAAATTAGCATACGGGCTTTAGGTTGTGTGAGGCAGGCAAACTGTGAGCGGCCGACTGAGTGAGCCGCAAATTTGTGGCGAATTTTGTGAAATTTGAGTTAGCTGCAAACTCAGATCAATTTTCGTGCGTCCCAAGCAAACTGTTATGAGTTAGCCGCTTACTGAGACAGTCGGCGCACGTAACGCTGCAAACTGCGTAAAGTGAGCACAAAACAGCAAACTGTGGACACTCCGTTTCAAATATATGGAAGGGCGTACTAAACCGATACGCCGCAAACCAGTAAGCCGCTAACAGTTTGCCTACTGTGGACACAGCCTTAGTGTTTCAAACCTGTCAAACCTCACTGGGTTTAGCGCACTGTTGGGCCTCTGTCTATAAATTCGAGGGTTTTCACGTGATTATCTAAGCCTGGAAGTGAAATTATGTTTTTCCAGGTGGTGGAACCTCTATGAACACACTGAAAATGCAGTTCATAGTTCAAAGCAACTATGATAAGCTGGAATACCTGGTGGATAAGCATATTGATTCTATAGGTAGCCTCTTTTTGTGATTTTGTGTACCTATTTGATATCATAATCTCGCCTGTAGGTGTCCACTGGACAAACTTACCCATAGAGATAATTACTCACCAACAGGCGTCATGGCTCAGTCGCTAGTAGCTCTGCCTTCCGTGCTGTGGGTCGTGAATTCGATCCCCACTGAGAACAAACATTTGTGTGCGACAAAACATATATGTCTGTTCTGTGTCAGACATATATGTTTTGTCGGTGTTATCACAAGTATGTATTTACAAAAAAAAGTATAATTATTAGTATTCTATCAGCAATCTAGTTCTCATAGTACAAGCTTTGCTTAGTTTGGGACTAGAGAGCGTTGTATGATATTATAGTCCAAGAATATTTATTTATCACAAAAAAAAATCGACAGTTGATCTCAGAATATCCGGAAGGTTCAGGCGTAGTGATGTAAAATTGTTTCTTTCACCAGACAGCTGCCTCCGTCCTCTAGTTACTGAGATCCTGGAAGAGGACCCTGACCCGGAAGACGAGGCTGACATGAAGAAGCTGTTCCGAAAGATATCCATCTACATCATTCTGGCTAGCGGGTTGGGCAATCCTGGATTAATACAAGTAAGTTTTGCTATTTGTGGAGAGATATACCTACCTAGGTTTCAAAATTCGTAATGAAATTAAAGATTTAGAGGATTATTTGTTTCGAAGTGTCCCCATACTGTAGTCATAGGGAAAACCTCGGCAGGAAGATCGTTCCACGTTCGTTGTGGCGCTGTAAGAAATAGGTACCTAGGTATAATAAGAGAAAGTGTTTAAATTTAGTACCTATCTGCCTATACCTACCTATATGTACCTAAAATTATTTAAGTAATTTAATAAGTAAGTTTAAGCGCCCAAAACATATTTGCGATACCTGGAAAAGGTGAACAAATTGCAACTCTTATTTATGCAAATAAACATCTTGTATCTTGTATATCTGTAGGGTGTGGATGAATTCCCTGCCGTTGGCGGGCAGTGTGCTAACTTTTATTGGTAACTTAATGAGATGTTTTTCTATATCAAAATATTCTTTGTCCAAAGTTTTGAATCAAAAGATCGTAATTAAACTCAAAATGTCGTATGTTCGACATTTTTGTAAAAAAAATAGGTCGTATTGCCACAGAAATCCCTTTTCTGGCATGAATCTAGTTAGGAAAGCAATACATATAAAAAGAAGCCTTTAAATATTGTAGAATAAATTAGCTATACACGTAATAATAAACAGTTTTTTGTCTCCTGAAAACCTGCTATTTTTTCATACGACTTTCTGCAATGACAGCGACGTTTTCTTCTAGACTCTTAAAGAAGGTATGGCAGCTTTAGAGAGTGCATTCACCCTTGAAGATCTGAAGGTGTTCCTAGCACTGCCTCGCACTGAGAAGATGGCACAGCTTACGGAGCTGATGGAGGTCGCTTCAGGAATCAGGCTGTTTAACCGGGACTGCAAGAAAGGCGGAGAGGGCATCCCTGATTGTGAGTCATTGTTTGACTGGCCTCACAGCTCAGTTGGTATTACTGCGTGTTTCGGCTAAAAATATTCATACTAATATTCTAAATGCGAAAGTAACTCTTGTTTGTCTGTCTCGCTTTCACGCCAAAACTACTGAACCGATTTGAATCAAACTTGGTACACAGATAGTCTAGAGCCTGAGAAAGGACATAGGCTACTTTTTAATGCGAAAAAAGGGTTGTAATGGGTTGAAAGGGGGGGTGAAAGTTCCTTAACCTTTTCCATAAAACTTTTTTAATGTCACATTTGAAATAACTGTCAGTTGTTTGACAGTAAGAGTTTGAATGACAGGACAACGTCTGTCGGGTCAGCCAGTTCACAATAAAACCTTCACAACACAATCCTTACAAACGATTTGTTTTTACAATCAAGAAAATCCTTAAAACCATCGGCACAAGATTCAAAATGTCAAACATGCACAAGGTCCGGCGGTGGAAACGCAAATCGATATCTTCACAGACATCTGTGGCATTTACATCTGAGCGCTTCCGTGCTTCGGAGAACACGTTAAACTGTCGGTCCCGGCTCTAGCAGTCGTTATGCCACGACGGAGGCCTTAAGGCGGCCTAAAAACTTATACGAGCTTGCTTATTCCACAGTGCCGTTTAACCTGGTCGACGCTGGCAAAGCGTGCCTCACATCGTTGTCAAACTCGTTGATAACGGTCATGCAAAGGGTTAACTCACTGAGTACAGCGGTTGAAGACTCTATGTTGATCAACGATGAGACTGGAAATGTTGTGTTGAACCCACGGAATCCCGCTTTGGAAGTGTGAGTGATCCATAAACTTCTAAGGGTCAGCGGGCCTAAGTTGCGCACCGCGAGATATTTGTCATGTCGTTCTGTCAAAATGTAAGCATGTTGTACCAGTTTAGGAACTATTGCATTATCTGTGGTAATGTTGTCGAGAAACCGCGCCTTTGAATTTTCAACTTTTGACATTTCTGCATGACTATTATCTCGTCCTCAGAGACTCATGACTTTCAAATAACGACGGTAGACTTTCAAATCACAACGATGCTAAAGAAGTTTTCACTTCAAAAAAGTTTGGGCAAAAAGTGAACTAGTTTGCTCGAGACTTAAACCCACGCACTACGAGCTAGTATCGATTCGATCCAATCCTTTAGAACGCTTGGCCAGCAGTCTCCTTAGAATGCGTACCAAAATTAGCTTTGGGATATCTCTTCTCGTTTCATCGACTTTCAAATCACAACGGTGCTAAAGAAGTTTTCACTTCAAACACACGTCATCCACGTACACGACATTGCGTATTTTGCTTTCCTGTGACCTTTCAATGGTGTTTATGATCAATAGAACAAACCCAATGAACTACTACTAACACTAGTGGCTCTGGGAGCTGTAGACCTCGTGAGCATACTAAATATTCCAATATTCAACATCATCAATCAACATCATCAATGTCGTGTAAGGTGTTTTCTGAAAGTCTTTAAGTGCACTTTTATTAATTTCTAATTTGAGGCTTATTATTATGCTGATGCTCTCATTCAGTGAAGGAAAACATCATGAAGATAATTATCAGTTAGTATTCTAACAGCGACGAAACGTTTGCAGCCTGTCACGTATTGAAAACTAACTATAATGCAAAATGTTGTGTGTGTGATGTGATGTTTTTTCTATTTAATTTTGTAAATATTTGAGGAATGTAATGTGCAAGTGCATTTTCCGTTTTGTGATTTTTTTGATCTTTTTGATTTTTTTTGCATCATCTTGTGTAGAATGAGGTCCTTTGTGTTTCTCTCAAATTTGATTGAAAACCGTCGATTGTTTGATGAGCTATCCTGTTCATCATGCTGAAGATCCTTATCAGATCTCCGCCAAACTTTTATGAGACGAACTTATAGTTACTACCTTTCAAATAAAAAAAGAATAATCGAAATCGGATCTCATTTGGTGGAGATATCCAGTATATCAAATAGCTCCCTTTTTGCCCTTTTTTTGGGGGAAGTACCCCTCCAATCAAAAATCCCCGACGACAAAAAAATTCTAATAAGTCATATAACCTGTGTACCAAGTTTCGTCCAGATCGGTTGAAAAATGCGACCTGTAGAGGAGAACAGACAGACAGACAGACAGACAGACAGACAGACAGACATCCGGACAAACGCATTTTTGGCCAATGTGGAAACTGGACGCTTCGCTCGCTTCGCTCGCTCGGTCAATCATCATCAGCTGATGATGAAGCTGTATCAAATTGAAGTCGGTTTTTTCACGTTTTTAAACTGGCTTTGCTCGCGCGGTAGCAGCATACAAAATCTTTGATCCAAATTTTAGAACCTTTAGGGTGCTAATTTAAAAAATACCTTTCTTAGTGCATCCCTACGCTATAGAAGGATACTATACCCTCCAAATTTCATACCTCTAGGGCTGGAATACTCAAAAGTCATTCATATTTGAGCACCACTTAAAATTCCTCTGCCTGATCTGCCTCTGACATTACTCATTTGTAAAAGATGACAATAATTTAAGCGGAACTTAAATTGACTGGGGTTTGAGTTGCGTTTGAGTATTCGGCCATAGGACTTATAGTTCAGGCTGTGCGTTGATTGTCAGTCAGCTTCAAAAAAGTTTTATATATTTAGATAGAGATAGAGCTACATTTGGAAGACCTACGTGTTAACTTTCTTGGGTAACTCCCATTTGTTCTATAGAACTGGTACGTCTAGAACTGTTGAAACTTTTTTATCCCTAATATCTGGTAACTTCCATTTGGGTTCTATTGAAACGAAAACTAGCCCTAATGTGCTAGTTTCAATAGTCCTACCATGGAACTATAGGGATAAAAAAGCTTTTAAAAACAGTCCTATAGAACAAATGGGAGTTACCCACTTTCTTCCAGTGAAGATTACAAGGAACTATTCGACCTGCTAGCATTCTACCGGCAATATGAAGTGATAACACGCAAGCTACTCTCAGACGTGGAGGGTATGGTCTCCAGCGGTTCCATCCAGGTGGAGAAGTTCCGAGCAGCGCTGGAGGAGATACACACAGCTGTGAAATACAAGGCTGCTGTGCCAGTTGTTACTGTCTTTGTAAGATGAATACTGATGATTGTATTTTATACTAGGTGCCGCCCGCGACTTCGTTCGCGTCCCGTTTGATCCCGTTGATTTTCCGGGATAAAAAGTAACCTATGTGTTAATCCAGGTCACGAACAATATATATTCCAAGTTTCATCCAAATCGGATCAGTAGTTTTAACGTTTAAGAGTAACAAACAAACATCCATCCATCCATCCTTACAAACTTTCGCGTTTATAATATTGGTAAGATAATATACTTTACTGCACAATATTCTAAATTTTTTGCAAAGGGCGGACTTAATGCTGAAAGCATTATCTGCCAGCCAACCCAAACATGATGGAATATAAGGAGGTTGGCGCTTTTTTGAATGTAACTAATAACACATCCTCAGCCCCTGTTCTCAAAACTATGGCGGATCTGGCGCTCCATGCAGAACGTGATGTACCTTGTCTCGCGCGTCTCCAAACTCCTCACGGCACTCGGAGCTATCCTCGAACAGGTGGGTTACTCTCGAACACAGTTCCATAGATTTTGACAGAAATCCTGTCATTTGTCGGTACAAAATGACACGAGATCTGTCAAATTCAGTGAATCCGGATTGGAACTGTAGTCGAGAGTAATCCACCAGGTCGGGGCTCCGAGGGAACTGCTCGCTACTGCACTCGAGGGAAGGAAGGTGCTTACTGATCATGTTAGTGCCTAAAGACGTCTTTTGTGTCTTCCAGACTGTCAAGAACATACACCGTGTATCTACAATGGCGACATTAAATTGACACACGGGTAGAGCTACTTCTTAGTATTCATAAAAAAATAATTAATGTACAGTCAGCTGCACTAGAATGTGTACAATTCGTAATTTTCAATGTAGGGCCGCAGCATTGTTATGGACTTTGACGGAATATTAAATAAATAAGTAAAATTATCAACTGCGTTCATAATTTTCTAGTTTTTATCCTGTAAATGTCTATTGCAATACGGTGACACTACTTTGAAAGTTACGAATTGTACACATTTTAGTGCAGCTGACTGTACTTTAATAATTTTTTATGAATACTAAGAAGTAGCTCTACCCGTGTGTCAATTTAATGTCGCCATTGTAGGTACACGGTGTATACCTACCCGTCTAAAGACAATTAAAATTTCTAAAACTAGGTAGGTAGGTAGGCTACATAAATATGCCACCTAGTGCCTATCTATACCTCAATAAATTGCTGTGACCAACAGGGATTATGTACACTATCTTTTGTACAACACCTTTAGAATAAGATTTAAATGCAATAAACAATATGAATTTGAAAAGAAGTACCTAGGTAGGTACACTACTGGACAATCTACCTTAGTCAGATTTTGAGAAATAACTATTATGACCACTTGTGTCAAATGTCCAAGAATTACTTTTTCTGTTCATTTAGGTCTGATGGTCTCTCTGCTTCTTTAGTTACCTACCTATAATACCTACCTATAATTTCGGTTAAAAAAATATATATTGAAATGAAGAAAGTTCTGTTAAAAGTTTATTGATTTTCTGATCAAAATTTGATTGAAACCGACCATTTATCTTCCAAGCGGTCACCCATCTAAATAATGGTCGCGTTGGAGGTTACTTAACTTAAAGACTGTTAACAATTCCAGATACCTACATTAGATTTACTTCTTTGAATATTATGTCATAACTTCAAAGAAAAATGCACCTTATTGTCATCAGGATAGGACTAGTTCCCGAGTGAGCTTAGCAGAACGCCTATCTCTGAGTTCGCTGAAGAACTACGTCGCATATAACGAGAGCTTGACTACTGCTAAAGAGAGACATGTGCAGGTAAATTCATAAAAAGTTAAAATTAATGGGTAAACTTTTGAACAAATAAAATAGGTCTTCTCAATCATTCCGCTTGACACCACCAGAACGACACAACCGGTGGTGTCGTTCTGGTTTTGGAATCACTATTCCGTTCAACACTACCCTAGTGATGTCTTGAACGTCTATTACAGATTTTTTTCCCATTAGTTAATTTCACAGAACAAATAGGAATTTGTTTTGTGAATTTGAATTTGCGAAGTGCTCACTTCGCTCTTTTTTTCGTTTGGGTCTTTTATAGTAACCTAACAGCTCGACGCTTCGCTTGTCGCTACCTACTGTGACGCATCACCTTTCTAAGGTCAAAGATGTTTCTAAAAGTTATTTTATTTGCGTCCCGTTAACCTTGTCCAACCTTTACTTTGCATCGACAAATTGACATCACTATTAGTCGAGTGTGTGGAACGGAATAATCACTAACTTATACCAGCTTGATTGATTTGGTAAGCTATTGAAACCCTCCATTTGGAGAGATCTTTTTTACACAGTTTTACAATAAATGATTCTTATTTTACCTATTGAGTTATTCGTCAACTCGCGAGCGTGAATCGCGCGAGTTGGCACCTTCCGATTTTGCCTATTTTTTTGTCGTCAACTCGCGCGCTCGTGCATAGTACAGTCACTTACCTATATAAAATAATATTCTAATTATTTGAATTCGGTATTGTTATCACTGTATATACCATGTTTCAACAGTACCTAGGCTTCTGCGCGGTATGTCTATGTGGTGGGGCATTAGTGCCCAGTAACATGAAGGTTGGCGTCGTCAAGAGTGACGGAAAACGATATGCTTTCTGCACCGTCAAGATGGCCGCACGATTCAGTAAAGAACCGCAGAGGTTAGTGCCTAATCTGGGACGTAGTGTCTAGTCAGTAATGTCTAATCGAGGTTAAAGTCTAGTCAGTAGTGTCCAATCGAGGTTAAAGTCTAGTCAGTAGTGTCAAATCGAGGTTAAAGTCTAGTCAGTAGCATCCAATCGAGGTTAAAGTTTAGTCAGTAGTGTCCAATCGAGGTTAAAGTCTAATCAGTAGTGTACAATCGAGGTTAAAGTCTAGTCAGTAGTGTCCAATCGAAGTTGAAGTCTAGTCAGTAGTGTTCAATCGAGGTTAAAGTCTATTCGATAGTGTCCAATCGAGGTTAAAGTCTGGTCAGTAGTGTCCAATCGAGGTTAAAGTCTAGTCAGTAGTGTCCAATCGAGGTTAGTGCTTAGCCGAAGTAGTATTCAAACTGCGTAATGTCTAGTAGAGGTACATTTTTTGGATAGAATTATTTCAATACCCTGTATATTGAAATGATTCTATCCAAAAAATGTATTGAAATAATACCTAGATAAATAGATAGAAGATAGAAAATACTATAATGCACCACAACTAAAAACTAAACATACCTACAGGAAACAAAACAACTTAAGTCTATGACATACAATGGGCGGTCTTATCGCTAAACAGCAATCTCTACCAGATAACCTTGAATGGAAAGGATTGTGTTGTAATCTACTACTGCTCTGTATAAAAAAGTTTGTTTTTTGTTTTATAATGTTCTGAGACATGTAAACAAATAATTGCAGATACATATACGAAGTGCTAGAGTACGCTCGTAACAATCCCCACGTGATCAACCTACTCAACATCGTAGATGAAGTATTCAAGGTGAAGGACGTCGATAAACTGCTCACTAAGCGAGTGACTAAGAGTAAGTAGTCACGAAATATACATTGTATTCAATACTAGCTGTGCATATCGTATTCAATACTATACCTGCGACTTCGTACGCGTATACCGATTTTTGATCGAGTGAGCGAAGCGAACGAAGATCTTAGTGAAAACTTGGACAAAAATGCTTTGTATGTTTGTTCGTCGAGATCTTTTGAACTGCTTATCCGATCTTGACAGAATTTGGTAGGTATACGGATAGCACTCTTAAGTTTTACTGGTTTGTTAAATGAAGTAAATCGGTCAAGAGGTCGTGACGTTATGAGGGTCCAAAGAGAGTAAAAAAAAAAGTCGTAATTAAATATCAAGTGGGGTGTCATATGATAGGGTTTTGTTTAGACATTCAAAACCGTTTTTATTTTGATTCTAGGTCTAATAGTTTTTGAGTTGTAAAAATTATAAAATTGGAAAACGCAGTATAACGTGAGCTAATATTTCTCGGAGTTTCAATGATTTTGTAGTTCAAGTAAGACTGGTATTTAGCTAGACGGCGATTTCGATGCGATTAGCAAAGTTTATTGCAACCATTGGTCAATAAAAATTGTTTGGGTTTTATTAACCTCCGACCATCACGAGATCTCAGTTCGGGGCGAACTACTAGTAATATGTGATTTGAATTCTCAAATCTTATTGAATTTTTCAGCTAAAGTATTTGATAAGGACATCCAAACGGTCACCCATCCGATCGAAGAATACATGGAGAAGAACTACTCCTGGGACCTTTGGGAATGGAAGCGAAGAGCCTGCCAATGGGTATGTTTGATAATAATATGTATGCGTCACAGCTCAGTCGGTTATAGCTCTGCCTTCCGTGCTGTGGGTCGTGGGTTCGATCCCCACTGAGAACAAACATTTGTGTGGCAAAAATAGGTGTCTTGTTCCATGTCTGGGTGTTACTATGTATGTAAATGAACCCCTAAGGGCATTTCTCGAATTTTATTCCAATTTTCCCCTGCCGGCGGCAGTCGCAAGGGTCGTTAAGGGGATTATTGGACAAAAGTTCCAGAAATCCCCTACGCAGGGGTAAACTCCTATAAGTAGGTACCTATGTTTCTACTTATAATGACTCATTCCAGTTTTCCCCTGCGTGAGTCCCCTGCGTAGGGGATTTCTGGAACTTTTGTCTTATTTATAAAAAAAATCTAGTTCCCATAGTACAAGCTTTGCTTAGTTTGGGACTAGAGAGCGTGACATTCCAATGTTCTATATATTTTTTAGGCGACAATAGTAAACTGCCGAACACACTCGACCCAAACAGACTACAGCCACCTCCGATCAGAGATACATTGTCAAACGCACGAGCTCAGAGATAAAACGCAGCAAACCAAAGTTGATTGTGGGATCAATACACGCCCCAATAACGTGTTTCTATGGGGCTTACGGGGTCAGTTAGGGTACGGACAACATGCTATGGCGCTGGGTGATACTATATCGGAAAAGAAGAAAGGTAAATAAATTTATTCACTAGATCTACGAAAAGGAAATACCTTCCTTGCCGAGCGACTTTTGGCTCGGGGTCTGAGAAGCAATGGATGCTATTCGGAACTATTATTTATGTTCAAACTCCGTGATAACTTCTTTTGCGCGATCTAGGATAGTTCTCATGTAGCGAGATAGATAGCTTTGCTTAAAAACTATAGACCGATCTCACTCTTGAGCCATGTCTACAAACTGTTCTCCAGAGTTATCTCGAACCGTCTAGCGTGGAGGCTTGACGAATTTCAAACACCGGAGCAGGCTGGGTTTCGAAGAGGATTTGGCACCATAGACCATATTCACACAATGCGCCAGATTATACAGAAATGTGAAGAGTATAATCAACCATTATGCCTAGCATTTGTGGACTATGAGAAAGCCTTTGACTCTGTCGAAACCTGGGCTGTTCTGCAGTCCCTGCAACGATGTCAGGTCGACTGGCGATATATCGAAGTGCTGAGATGCCTTTACAATGACGCCACTATGTCTGTTCAAGTCCAGAACCAGCAGTCTAAACCTATCCAGTAGCGCCGCGGAGTGAGACAAGGAGATGTTATATCTCCGAAGTTGTTTACGAGCGCACTGGAAGATATGTTTAAGGCGCTGAGTTGGAATGAAATAGGCACTAGTGGCTCTGGGAGCTGTAGACCTCGCGAGCATACTAAATATTCCAATATTCAACATCATCAATCAACATCATCAATGTCGTGTAAGGTGTTTTCTGAAAGTCTTTAAGTGCACTTTTATTAATTTCTAATTTAAGGCTTATTATTATGCTGATGCTCTCATTCAGTGAAGGAAAACATCATGAAGATAATTATCAGTTAGTATTCTAACAGCGACGAAACGCTTGCAGCCTGTCACGTATTGAAAACTAACTATAATGCAAAATGTTGTGCGTTTGTGTGTGTGTGTGTGATGTGATGTTTTTTCTATTTAATTTTGTAAATTTTTGAGGAATGTAATGTGCAAGTGCATTTTCCGTTTGGTGATTTTTTTGATCATTTTGATTTTTTTTGCATCATCTAGTGTAGAATGAGGTCCTTTGTGTTTCTCTCAAATTTGATTGAAAACCATCGATTGTTTGATGAGCTATCCTGTTCATCATGCTGAAGATCCTTATCAGATCTTCGCCAAACTTTTATGAGACCAACTTATAGTTACTACCTTTCAAATAAAAAAAGAATAATCGAAATCGGATCTCATTTGGTGGAGATATCCAGTATATCAAATAGCCCCCTTTTTGCCCTTTTTTTGGGGGAAGTACCCCTCCAATCAAAAATCCCCGACGACAAAAAAATTCTAATAAGTCATATAACCTGTGTACCAAGTTTCGTCCAGATCGGTTGAAAAATGCGACCTGTAGAGGAGAACAGACAGACAGACAGACAGACATCCGGACAAACGCATTTTTGGCCAATGTGGAAAGACGCTTCGCTCGCTTTGCTCGCTCGGTCAATTAATATCAATGGCAAATATATCTCGCAGTTACGATTTGCCGATGACATTGTTATATTGGCGGAGTCGCCGCAGGACTTACAACAAATGCTGAACAGTCTAGCTGCTGCCTCACGACAAATTGGCCTGGGAATGAACCTGGATAAAACGAAAGTTATGTTTAACGATCCCAGACCCAGAGCCGATTGCTGTCGACGGAATGCCTCTTGAAGTTGTGCAGGAATATGTCTACCTCGGGCACATATTGCGGTTGGGTAGACACAGCTTGGAGAGCGAGCTAAACCGAAGAATCCAGCTGGGCTGGGCTGCGTTTGGGAAACTTCGTCAAGTCCTCTCGTCGTCCATCCCCCAATGCCTAAAGACAAAAGTCTTCAACCAGTGCGTCCTACCTGTTATGACCTATGCTGCCGAAACGTGGACACTGACAGTAGGGTCGGTCCTCAAGCTGAAAGTCGCTCAGCGAGCTATGGAGAGAGCTATGCTCGGAGTTTCTTTAAAGGATAAAATCCGAAATGAGGTTATCCGACAAAGAACTAAGGTGGTCGACATAGCTCAGAGGATTAGTAAGCTGAAGTGGCAGTTGGCCGGCCATGTTTGCCGTAGAACCGACAATCGTTGGAGCAAACGAATACTTGAGTGGAAACCGCGTTTAGGCAAGCGTAGTGTAGGACGCCCTCCGGCAAGATGGGGCGACGATCTGAGACATGTAGCTGGCAAACAATGGATGAGAAGAGCCGAAGACCGGGCTCAGTGGCGCGTCTTGGGAGAGACCTACGTCCAGCAGTGGACTGATATAGGTTGATGATGATGATGACGATGATGATGATGAGATAGATGGCGCTACATCACAGTTTTACACGTTCTGATATAGGTACTTGTTTTTATGGGATTTACGGGGTCCTATAAAAACACGTTATTAGAAACGAGTCTTCTTTTCTTGAAGTCGGTTAAAAAAGTTAATCTGACTATAAGGCGTTTAGCTGAACATTTTCTACTCAGATATATTCCATAGAATACTTTATAGAATAAATACAATAAAATAACTGATTGGGGGATCAAAACTCGCCCCAATATCGTGTTTTTAAGGGGTCACTTGGAGTATAGAACTAAGGTTATGGAAGGTATGTATATAGGTTTTTATTTCCAGCCCAAGTAATTTCCACCTGCACTTGGCCGTGCATTGAACCAATAACGAAGGAAGAAAGCGCCGAAAACTAACCGGATGAGGAATTTTGAACTAGACTACCTTAATTTATAACTTTTTAATATTTTTTCTGATATATTATTCAGAAATAAACGGATTAGATTATTTTGAGTTTTTTTTTATTATAAGTACGTATCTAACCTTAATCTAGCCTTAGTAATCTAAAACCTAGTTCTCTTTAGCTTTCGTTTTAGGCCACCATGTTTGTTTATGCTTATTGTGTTTGTTTTACGTATACTACAAAGTTTACGTAAACTATATTTTTGTATAGAGATTGAGCAGCGCCCCTAGCGGGTAGTTTACAAGACTTATGACTCCACTCCATACAAAATTTGGCCGAATACTCAAACCCCACTCAATTTAAGTGCCGCTTAAATTATTGCCATCTCTTACAAATGAGTAATGTCAAACACAGGCAGAGCAATTTTAAGTGGTGCTTAAATTTGAGTGACGTTTCAGTATTCTGGCCTTCGGCTGAAATACACAAACGTCATTCAAAATTTGAGCACCACTTAAATTTTTAAGTGGTGCTCTGCCTCTGTTTGACATTACTCATTTGTAAGAGATGGCAATAATCTAAGCGTGACTTAAATTGAGTGGCGTTTGAGTATTCGCCTAGTCTGTCACTCTCAGGCTGGAATACTCAAAAGTCATTCAAATTTGAACACCACTTAAAATTGCTCTGCCTGTTTGACATTACTAATTTGTAAGAGATGGCAATAATTTAAGCGGAACTTAAATTGAGTGGGGTTTGAGTGGCGTTTGAGTATTCGGCCATTTGCAGTACATACAATAATCAAATGTCAAATGTACATACAATAAGCACTGGGATTAAAAGTGTCTTTCAGATATGATTATCTCTTAGGTACAACTTTTGAACAAAACAATACAATTTTAAGTCGACTTGGCATCGACGATACTCTAGTTACATAAAGGACAAGTAGATACTTTCTTACGGCCGAATACTCAAACGCCACTTATATTAAGTTCATGCTTAAATTATTGCCATCTCTTACAAATGAGTAATGTCAAACAGAGGCAGAGCAATTTTAAGTGGTGTTCAAATTTGAGTGACGTTTCAGTATTCGGCCATTAGTCACTTAAAAATGGATTAAAGATATTATTCCAGCTGCTTGCTTCGCTCCACAGAATTTACCGCATTAGTTGGCTCAGTGTGTCTCTCGCTTGAGTAGCGAGTCTGACGTCTTCAGCGCGGGACTTCAATTTACTTGCCTCTTCGCGTTTCTGTGCTAGAGTTTGTGCTAATGATACCAGGGACTTTGGAAGCACGTTGTCTGAAACTGGCAGCTTGGAGAATTTCGTCTGAAAGAGTTAAATGTCCGTGAATATTTATTTATTTATTTATAAATATAAATAAATAAAATATTTCGTTTGAGTAATGTCACAGCACACTTACCTATTACAAGTACTGATTTGGACCAGTTGAGCTGTCTATAAATTGTTTGGAACGGTTTGTAGATAGCTCAACTGTTTCATGTGTATCTTTGAAATATTGACGTCGAATTAAAACCAACCAATCGATAGAATGGCAGGGTTGCTAACATTAGATCACAACTTTTTTCAAAATAATTTATAAACCTAAAAACTAGAAAAACCGACTTCAATTTGATTACGGCTTCATCATCGATGATGATGATGATGGTAGTTCATTGGAATTGTTCTTTTGATCGTAAACACTAAAAAGTCACAGGAAAGCAAAATACGCAATGTCGTGTACGTGGATGACGTGTTTTTTCCAGTTATTCTTATTTAACTGCCAAAATACTAAAACGATTTTGATAAAATTAAAAAAAAAAAAAAGAATCATCAAAATCGATTCATAAATCGGAATGATCGCAGAACATACATTAATCCAGAACCTCCTTTTTGAAGTCAGTTAAAAATTAAACAGTTTTTACGTAGGTACCTTAGCCTTCTCACAGCTCTCTTCATACGAAGCGACCTTTTGCTTCAACTGCCTGATAGCCTCCTGTACAGTCTCCGGATTAGGGCTCCTAAGCATCAGCGAACTTTTCGAGCACTCCAATTCCTTCCTCAACTCATCCAAAAACCGGTTATTACGGTCGATTTTAGCTTGCAACTCCTCCTCCTTCTGTTTCAACTTTAGTAATTCGTATTCGTCGCTCAGTTGTTCGGATATTAGTCTCGATTGGTGGAGGGAAATAGCGATAGAATCGAGTTGTTCGATGTCCGTTGCTGCTAGTGCTTTGGCGGCTTGTAGTAAGTGCTGTTGGCATTTTTGAGGGAAAGCGTCGATAGATACGTTTAGATTTGCAAGTACCTCTGTTGTTGATGTTGCTGGAAGTTAAATTGATCCGATATGAATTGTCCTACCTTGAGATAAGCCTATAAATGAAATAAGAAACCTAGTCATTATGCATATCCATCATTATCATAGGCCTGTAGGAATCCACTGCTGGAACTAAGGCATAGATTTCCAACAAATGATTTTGGGATTGCTCCATCCACCAATTCCTCTCGATCTCAACCATGTCGTCGAACCATCGCTGCATCGGGTGGGAGCGTCCCACACCTCGCCTACAGTTACTTCTAGTGGTTTGAATAATAAAACAAATATAAACTAAACAATTTATATTACTAAGCTTATAATTTCACAGAGTCTAAATTAGGAAACTGAACAATACTCTCTATTTTCCTTGCTACATTCAGTATCAGCTCTTCAGATAGGTTTGGCCCCATCAGTTGCAGAGACAACGGGAGATTCCTATTTGACAAACGGATAGGTATCGACAGAGCTGGAATCCCAGCCATGTTAGCCGGCTGTGTACAATAGTCTTGGAAAGCACACTGATCCCGATTATGTTTCGATGAAAACTCTTCAAATAATGGAGCATCGGTCAATGTGGTTGGTGTGAGGAGTAGATCAACTCCATCATCACCTTTGAAGACATTGTTAAAGTCATCTGAAATTAATCTGCGGAGCTTCAACGCTTTGATGAAGTATTTCTCGTAATTTCTAGTTAGAAGGAAATAGTTTCCTGTTAGGATTCTTGATCGGACAACTTTATTGAAGCCCTTGAGCCGTGTAGATGCATACAACTCTTCTGTAGAGTATGTCTCATTGGTTCGTAATCCAAATTGTAAGCCATCGTACCTAGCCATGTTACTAGCCACCTCACATTGGTTCAAGATAGAATACACAGCGATTGAAACGGACGTGTGAGGCAGTGATACAGGTTTTACAACTGCTTTTTCTTCTTCAAGTATACTCGTTACGTACTTCCAGGTCTCAATAACCTCTTCGCTCATACCCTTGCAATGATATTCTTTAGGTATTCCGATCCTTACATTTGATAGGTCTATGTCTGTTATGTCTATGGGAGTAAACGCTTCTTTTAAAGTAGTAGAGTCCAAGGGATCCGGTCCAGCGATGCAGTTAAGAACAGCAGCGGTATCTTCAACGGTTCTTGCTAATATTCCCGGAACATCCATAGAGTTTACTAGCGGAATAAGACCATATCTTGAGACGAGACCGTAGGTTGGTTTGAGGCCTACTACTCCACATAGAGCAGCAGGGTTTCTAGTGGATCCACCGGTGTCTGATCCTATAGCAGCTACGCAAGACCCAGAGGAAACGGCAACAGCACTGCCTCCAGAGCTACCACCAGCGATACGCCAGTTGCTTTCATCATAGCCCCAAGGGTTTCTACTGGGACCGAATATGGAATCTATGGTTCCCGCACCCATTGCAAACTCGTCTAAGTTACATTTACCGATTAGACAGGCGCCTGCTGCTCGCAATTTAGCGTAAACGGTAGCATCATAAGTAGGAGTAAAACTCCTCAACATTTCCGAAGCACAGGTGGTGCGTATGTTGCTGGTGCAGAAATTGTCTTTGATTCCGATGGTGATACCGTCCAGCGGCTTGAATTTCCTGTCGATGTAGAACCTCTTTTCGCTCTCGATTCCATGGGTCTCCGCGATTTCATTGGTGATGGTGACAAAAGCGTTTAGTTCACTCGTCTGTCTAGCTTTCTGCAGGCACAGGTCAACGAAACTTGTTGGCGTTAGGAATTTGTCGCGAAACGATTTGTGGATTTCTTTAATCGTGTAGCTTGTCAATTTATTCATTTTATTTCACGCGAGCTTTGTTTACGAATTCGTTCAGAGGTTATGTTATGAGCTGAATCGATAAATACAAAAAACAGCTGATTATTAGGCAACTAATTTCAAAAGTGCTAGAAGAACTCTATTACTAGGAGAGTATTCAAATATTAAATTTACCCAGACTATACACGTACAGGAAACTTACCAACGGCTAGGTGCTCATGTTTATTCTTCTGGGCAGTAAGTTCCAGCAGATTTGGTAGAGGTCCATCAGTAGAGTAGTTAATCATCATGATTGAAAACTATATTCTCAGTTTTAAATAAGCACAAAACAAAACAAATCTTCGGTTTGATGAATGAATGAACGAAATACGAAAGAAAGAATAAAGGTTAGACCGCACTAGGGCGGAACTGCACTACAGCGGAGCGTCGCGTCAATTAGCTTCTATATTCTTTCCAAGTAAATGTACTAGCCATACCGCACTAAGCGGCAACGGAACTGCACTGCAGCGGAGCGTCGCGACAGAGTTGGGCAACTAGGCAAAGTTGACGCGCTCGCGACGCGCAGTTCCGCTGCCGCTAAGTGCGTTATAGTAAGCGGCACGTCCGCGATAGTTGCGAGGCATCCATCTATATTATACTAGCTGTAGCGCCCGCGGCTTTGCCCGCGTGGTAGGTACTCAGTAATAAAGCAACACATAAACTATGCTTCCTGTTAACTTTATAGCGAGATCTTAAGTAGGTACCAACTACCTACTTACCTACCTACCCACTTACCTACCTACCCACTTAGCTACTTCTTTAAATGTGGCTTCAGAGGCTGGTATTTTTTACCTAGGTACGCTATCTCCCTTCCTACTTACACCTTTCGTAGGTATTTTATTTTTTTGTAAGGACATGCTAGGTACCTACCTAAGCTTGAAACAAACCAATTTTTCCATACAAACTTTAACAACTAATAGCACAGCGAATTAGTGTTGAGCTAGCTTTTTTAAATACAGATCTTATTTATTTAGTTTGATGAATATAGGTACATGTCAATTTTGGTATTTATAACTTCAAGGAATACGATTTTGCATACTAACGTTGAGGCCCAGTTTGACCCAGTCAGGGGTTAAATTTGTTAAAATCCCGTCTTAGCGGGTGCCTATGCCATGTAAAGAAAGTACATTCCAAATTTTAGCCCTAGCTTTAGCGGTCTGGCCTGGAATGTGATAGGTAAGTCAGGTCCCTCTTCTTTTATATATATATACCGTTCACACCAATTTCATCCATCGCGTTCAGTGGTTGCCAACCGACTGAGAGATAAAATGCCGCGCTGCTGCAGTTCTAGTGCGTTATACCGAGCTACATTGAAAATGACGCGACGCTCCGCTGCAGTGCAGTTCCGCCATAGTGCGGTCTAACCTTAACAATTTTGAAACTGACTGAATGATGAAACTTGGCAACAACAAAAATACTCTATGTCATAGACCTAGGTGGTCTATGCTTCATACAATCTGTGCAAAGTAGGGATGTAACCAATGTCACCCGAAACGGAGATTGCGATATCGATAAAAAAACGGACGTTATCAGTGTAGTTAGGGCCCGTATGCAAAAAAAGAAATCGTTAATTTTTTAAAACTTAACTCAAGTCGTCTTTATTTCTTTAAAAACTTAGCTCAAGCATAGATTTGAGTAGAGATTTTCATACAAAAATCATAGGAAATAAAAGGAAAAGTAAACCCAGGAACTATTTGAAACGTGTATTACGTGTGTATCAAAAATCGGTGATATTCTATTCGGGCATTGAATTTATATATCTTTGGTTTTAACTTTTCTTAAACTATCGATATATTGACGTTTGTCGAGTCCTCTTCAATCTCTATTTAACTAAAATAAAAAAATTATAAAATTCATGGGTCGCGATTGATTTGCTTCCTGCTTTTCTCTTACAAAATAAAACGCTGAAGTTGGGGCACTTTGCTCCGTGTTTTCTATAATTCCCCATAGTTTCAAATGAATTAGCGGTAATTATGGCGCACTTGCAATACATGCCCGGAGATCCTCGTTTGGTGGACCAATTGGTTTACGAACTCAAGTCAAAAGGAATCTTTGATCAGGTGAACTTTTTGCATTTTATTATAATTACGCAGCAGCACAGCTACTTTTCTGCTACCGGCTGCGGCTAGCATATGATAAGTCGTAGGTACCTATACTATACATACCTATTTAGTCCTTGGTTATCGTTTCGAAAAGTTCAATCTAAGGATTTTCATGTCACCTACAACCATTTGTGTAACGTACTGCATAAAGCTATCACCATATAAGTTTCTAACTTTCTGTTTCTCTGTCTTCATTTCTGAAGGATGTTTAGTCCCAAAGATCAGCTAGGTACTGATATGGTTACAGAAATCTTACAGTGTAATAAAATAAATAGGAATTTTGTAGAAGACATTGATGTAGAATTAGGTAACCTACTTTCTAACTCTCTCAGTAAACTTCAATCTTGATAAGCCCGTAGATATTGTCTAACAAACTCGAGTAGGTAGGTACTATTGAAAATTCAGCTCATTTATTTTCAACCCATTTGTTTTGGTTAATCAGTTGGGCAATTCTTTTGATATCTAGGTATCCTACAAAATTGTAAGTGATACAGATGACCTCAAAACATTTTGTCTTATTAGATTCCAAAAAGATTCAAGAAGATGTTTAGAAAATTCTGGAATAAGTTTATATGTTACTGAACTACATTTTTTTAGCAAACTTTCGAGCATTCTTGATACTTCAAAATTCAGAATTACCTAAAAACTAGTAGGTCTGTGTACTTGGCTTGCTCGGTTAGGCTGAGGTGCGGCTGAGGTTGAGGTGAGCTGCCTGCAACTCCGGCTGGTTCTAAGATCGGAAGAATGTCATAGGAACCATATTTATCTTTACAGTTCCGCAAAGAGTGCATAGCTGATGTGGACACACGACCAGCCTACCAGAACTTACGGCAGAGGGTGGAGAGCTCTGTATCCTTGTTCTTGTCTCGGCAGACATGGAAGTCAGATCTGAACAAGAATCAGCTGAGAGAGAAACTAAGGAAACATATTTTAGAGTGAGTGTTTCTTTTATTTTGTAGAAATGAGAACTAAATTAATTACACACATTTTTCTTGGTATCTACGGATTCTGGGACATTGCTGCCATCAACCCGATGTCATTCTCCGTTCCTTTAAGGAGTAGAGCTGGCTGGGGTGAGGCCAGCATGGGGACAATGCACAATATAGCCCAAAGTGGGACGTCAGTACAGATATTATTCCCCCACAGTAAATTAGAATTAGAGACACATTTTTTAGATGGCATACCAGGAGCCAGCGGGCCTAAGATGCGCACCGCGAGATATTTGTCATGTCGTTCTGTCAAAATGTAAGCAATTTGCACCAGTTTAGGAATTATTGCATTATCTGTGGTACCTAATGGTGTCGACAAAACGCGCCATAATGTACACTTTTGACACTTGTTAGTCGTCGTACCTCTCTGAGGACGAGTTAATAGTCATGCAGAAATGTCAAAAGTTGAAAACTCAAAGGCGCGGTTTCTCGACAACATTACCACAGATAATGCAATAGTTCCTAAACTGGTACCAAATGCTTACATTTTGACAGAACGACATGACAAATATCTCGCGGTGCGCATCCTAGGCCCGCTGGTGGCACTATCCACAACAAAAACAAGCTCAATACGTGCTGCGCTGACTAAGATTTTGGTTTGCTCTCGATGTTTTCCGTCATCATTTAAAAGCATTGCGCACTATGCCCATAGTTGTAACATATTTACCAAGTATAAAAATTACATTCCTTTATTTGCTTACCTTATTCGAAATTTACCATTCCTAATTCCAGTGGCAACTACCTAGAGCAGGGCGTCGAAAGGATCGTTGATCAAGTGGTCAACCCAAAAGTAGCTGCAGTATTCATGCCACAAGTCGAAGACCTCGTTTACAACTATCTTGGTATCCCTAGAAAGAAAACCACCAAAGCTGAAACCACAGAAAAAGCAACTGAAGAACTATTACCTACAGACTTAGAAGCTGTCAGTCCTGGATCTGTCAAAAGCAATGATGGTGAAAGCAAGGACTCTGAGAACAAGGTGCAGGATATGGAAATCGATTCAGAAGGGAAGACGGAGACAAGCGAAGATATTAGCATGGATCAACCTAAAGATATCATAGTTGAGGTGTCATCTGATTCTGGCAGCTTAGACAAAAGCTCCATTCCCCTACCCACTGAAGAGATAAAGTTAGAAAATATACCTGCTCCAGAAAACAGCCCTAAAACGACTAAGGTTGAGCTGGAAAATATTGAGCTGCCACAAGAAATGGACAAACCAGATAGTGTTGAGCTGAAGAATATTGAGTTACCCAGAGAACCGAACCCTTCAACAGACATCCCATTGCCTGATGAAACAAATGCGTCAAAAGATTCCTTCTTTAGACCTATGGTGTTACACAGCGAGGAATCAAACTCTAGTTCCAGTTCCTCAATAAGAAGGAACATGTCTCCTCTTACTCCGGTAAGAAACTTTGATGATGAAAACTCGTGTGATGCTCAACAGGCATTTGAAAATGACACTAAAGAAAATGATCATAAAGAACCGAGCTCATTTTGCTTCAGCATTGAGAACAAACAATCAAACGATAGTTCCGATGTCAAAGAGCCGAAAGAAACTGAACATCTATCTTATCAGTTCAATAACCAAGTTAATATCAACACTTATAATACACCAATGTATGACGATAGTTCAAACAGTCATAATTTACAAATTGACTATGAAAGTGACGCGAATACCAATACCAGCAAGACAACAGATATCAAACAGTTTGTGGAAAACTCTGAAGATTCTAAAAAGGAGCGTAAAGAAGAGAAAAAAAGTCATAAAAGTTCTCACAAATCTCGAGATAGCAGTAGACATTCAAGCAGCAAAGACAAACACTCCTCAAGAGACAGTAGCAGACATGACAAAAAATCTTCCGCTAAAGACGACAAGCCAAAGTCTAGTAAAGATAGAGACAGGTCAAAGGATAGATCGGACAAAAGAGACTCATCCAAACACAAAAGCTCTCACAAAAGTTCTAGCAGTAACAAAGATAAACATAGAAGTTCCAGCTCTAGCCATCGACATTCAAGCAAAAGCTCCGATGAAAAGAAATCCGCCAGCAACAATAAAAGCTCCGACAAAGACAAGGAAAGAAGCTCGGATAAAGATAAAAGTTCTAGAGATAAAAAAGATTCAAAGTCCTCGCACAGAGATAAAGATAGAAAGAATAGTAAAAAGGATGATAAGGATAAAAAGAAAGAGAAAAAAGATACCGATGATCATTATAGTTCTTCCGGTAGAGGTAATCACAGCAGAAGATCTACCGATCGTGATTCTAATGACGGCAGTTCGTCCTCTAAAGGCTCACAAGGTCAAAACAATTCTAAATCTACCACTGAAAGTAAGAAAGAAAGCAAAAGTAATTCTAAATCAGACAACATTTCAACTAGTGGAGAATCTACCAGCCAAAGTGACAAAGAACACATAGTACAGAACAAAATCTCACAGTTCAAACCTATAGTGAGAGTAGATAATCACCTAGAAACGCCTATAGCCAACCCGCCAAGGTTACCTTTCGTTCCAGACGTGACACTAAAAAAACCGAAATTCGCAAACAATTTTGAGGAAGCTAAGAGAATGATGAAAATGAGAAAATTTCTAGCCGAGGAACAGAAGAGAATGAATCAAGAAGCTGCGTTACTTTTGGAATTCCAAGCTAACGTTAGACCTAGCCTGAGTCAAGTTTACTCCAGTATTCCCGGCCCTGAGTTGGAATTCGCTTGCGGTACTCACAATGAAATTGTGTCCCAACAAAAATCAGTAGTAGATCACAATGAAATTGTACCGCATGATGAAACAACAGTAATGCCCCCCAACGATATTGTGTCCCAGCAAGAAGCAGTAGTAACTCGCAATGACGTTGTCCCTGAACAAAAAACAGTAGTTATTTACAATGAACTGGCGCCACAAGACGAAACAGTGGTAACTCACAAAGAAATTGTATCTCAACCAGAAACTGTAGTAACTCACAAAGAAATTGTACCTCAACAAGAAACAGTAGTAACTCACAAAGAAATTGTACCCCAAGAAACGGTAGTACAAACGAGAGCAGTGGAGCCTATGAAAGTTGAAGCATTTGATACTAAAGTACCTGTAACAAACATACCAATGGTTTGCAGCTTACACGAACCTTTAGAAATGAAAGAAATCACAAAAGACGCTAAAGATATAATCAACGATATTATCGGAGTTCCGGTTGAAGAATATCGTGAAGAACATAATGATCTTATAATAAATGAGTTGTCAGTGAATAGCGTTACTACAGATAATGAAGTTATGGACACAAACGTTGAAAACAAGCATATCAATGTTGCAAATGAAATCAATGAACCAAGTCAAGCAAAAAGATCGCAAGATTCGCTCGAAGAAAGCTTAGCAGAGATAGTACACGATGACAGCACTGACTTCGAAATAACTGTCCCTGCGGAAACCCTCTCAGAAACGGACGTGTCAGAAATTCTAGAAATGTCAGATGATAAACCAAAATACCCCGAAAAAGAACTGCAATACTTTGCTGAGATTGAGAAATTCAATGCGGAACTAGAAAGGCACAAATTCAGTAACTTTCTAAATAAATTCATTGAAAGTACTAATAGTAAGAATAAAATATATGTCGTCAACTGTGATACTTACGAGGAGAATATAATCAAAGAAATCGCATCAAAGTTCGGTGATTACGAAGTTGTGAACTACTTCAAGAACGGACATTTAGTTCCGAACACAAATATCGTCAAAGACGTCTCACTAACAGACGAAATTTCACTACCACTAGATACAAATGACTATGACGACAAATCTCCACTATTCAGTCCAGTCAAATCAGAATGTTCTTTTGAATTATCTAGCGATTACGACGCCAAATTAGATGAAATAGTCAACAAAAAATCACGGCAAGAAGTAATGGAAATTATACTTGGTGGTGTTATAGATGAACCCAACAAAATGCCTACAATAGATTACTACACAGAACTATCAGATACTGAGGATCCCATGACAGTCGTAGAACATGTTACTGAAACTGTTGAAATCAATGATAATCTAAAAAGAAAAGTTGAAGAAGAATTGGTTAACAAATCAGTTTTGACTCCGAATAAGATAAGAAAACTGAGTGATTCAGATCAGATTTCTTCGACAACTGAAGGTACGTTTCTTGTTATTATCCCTCGAAAGTATAAACAATGTAGATTATCTTCTAACTGTGGGTTTCCACCAAGAAACATGTACAACATATCGATTTGCGTTTCCATCGCTGTTTGTAATAGCTGATTTACACTTTGTTAAGTGCAAGTGCGAAGTGCTAAGTGGATAGTTAACGTGTTTTTTGGTGTCAAGTTTTAAGTGTATTCAGAGCGTTTACACAGTGTTTAGTTGATTCTGCTATTTATTACTCCCGATTGATCCATTCGAGTTGGCTAGGAATTATTGCTCAAAAAATTGGCCGTATACACTAAAATCTATCACTAAATCTATCTAATACCTTTAAACAAGCAATTCTTGTATATTTATCTCTGAACCTCAAAACCGGCTCCAACGATTTTCATTAAATTTAGTATACAGGGGATTCTGGGGGCGATAAATCGATCTAGCTAGGACTCATTTTCAGAAAATGTCGTTTTATTCGTGTTTTCAAGTAAACACTTAAACAGAAAAATGTGAACTCTTCCTGACATCTAGTGGCGAATAATAATACTATTATTTGAAGTTATACTTCTAATCGTTAATAGATGGCAGTGTTGAGCATAGAACCTTTTCTAACTAAATAAGTACTGCATATTGGTTATGTACATAAAAAATACCGAGCAAAGCTCGGCCAACCAGCTGGTCTAAATTAAAATACATACTTGTGTTTTTCAGAACCGGAAGTATCAAATAATAATAAGGTACAAAGTGTATCTCGCTCCAAATACCTTGGCCGTGCGAAACGAGTTGGTCTCTCCAGGCCTAAGAGATGCAGTGAGTACACATTATTATATTATTATTAACACATTATTACTAGTAGTTCGCCCCGCACTGAGATCTCGTGATGGTCGGAGGTTAATAAAACCCAAACAATTTTTATTGACCAATGGTTGTAATAAACTTTGCAAATCGCTTCGAAATCGCCGTCTAGCTAAGTACCAGTCTTACTTGAACTACAAAATCATTGAAACTCCAAGAAATGGTAGCTCACGTTATACTGGGTTTGCCAATTTTATAATTTAAGCGGAACTTAAATTGAGTGGGGTTTGAGTGGCGTATGAGTATTCGGCTGTAATTGTTTTATCAAAATCAGTTTTGGTTTGGTTTGGAATTTTCATAGGAATAATTAGTTAAACACGTCATCCACGTACACGACATTGCGTGTTTTGCTTTCCTGTGACCTTTTAATGGTGTTTATGATCAATAGAACAAACCCAATGAACTTCTTACATCATCATTGATAAAGTATCAAATTGAAGTCTATTTTTTTTTTCAAGTTTTTAAACTTATAAATTATCTCAATACTCAATATATTTATTGCTTTCACATGGTTTAGATAAATTTTACATTGGTTGTGGATGTAAATATGTGTCTCATGGACCCTGCTTGGGGTATAGCAATATGGAGGCAGGCCGAGGTTTATAAATAGGTAGTAGATCGCTAATTAGTATTACGTAGTAGGTACCTAGTCATTTTATTGTAGGATATTTTATGTATTGTCCAGCGGGCCTAAGATGCGCACCGCGAGATTTTTGTCAAAGGCACGGTTTCTCGACAACATTACCACAGATAATGCAATAGTTCCTGAACTGGCGGAAAATGCTTACATTTTGACAGAACGACATGACAAATATCTCGCGTGCGCATCCTAGGCCTACTGGTCGGTTAATCCATACTAATATTATAAATGTGAAAGTAACTACTGAACCGATTTGAATGAAATTTGGTACACAGATAGTGTAGAGCCTGAGAGAAAGGACATAGGCTACTTTTTAATGCGAAAAAAGGGTTAAAAGGGGTTGAAAGTTCCTTAACCTTTTCCGTAAAAACTATTTTATTTTCACATTTGAAATCACACTGTCAATTGTTTGACAGTAAGAGTTTGAATGACAGGACAACGTCTGTCGGGTCAGCTAGTAGAAAATATTTTAAGGTCAAGTGCTCAGGTATGCGTGCGAATAGTGTTTATTATCAAGTTTGGTCTTTGTTGTAATTTAGTTCTCTATTTACAGATCTCCCAAACAGTCCGTCGAGCGACAAATCAGTGGAAAATTACACACAAAACACGCCTACCCCACCCAACGGCAAACTAAAACCTAGACCTAGAAGCAAGGTTCAGCGGTACGATACATCAGACCTATATAAGCCGAAATTACATTATCTATCCAGAAGGAATAATATTAGCTAGGATTTTGAGTGCGCCTAAGTTGCCTAAATCTATTTTTGGAGTAGAGATTCAAAACTTTTTATCGTTTTGAACAAGAGTTGTGAAATTCTTGAAGGAACAAAGAGGTTCTGATTAACTAAATACGATCATACCACCTAAACAGAATTACAGTTTGAACTGAGTATTTAACAGTGTTCAAATCTCAATCTAGACTTATGAATCTTCTTTGATATTTGAGTGATATTGGCCCCGATTCTGTTCTTCTAAACTAATCTAATTTGACGCTACAAAAAATGTAGCTGTCCTTTTCTCATAAACTGAAATGACAAAGAGTGTATATAGAAAGAGTGTGTGTAGATATTAGCGCTGTCAAATTAGATTAGTTTAAAAAAACGCAACTGCAGAATCAGCTTCAATCTCTATTAGAATCTATACTTTGACTCAAATCTACATGATTTGAGTAGAGCACTTGAGTCTTCGAGTTTTTATTCGTGGTATTAGCTCGAATTAGCATTGACTGTTAACATCTAAACTCAAAATTCAACCCTCGGTAGAGAAATTAAATGGTTTATTTGACAGAAATATGGTTACAAGTTCTTATGATATGTTTAGTAGGTTCCACATAATTCACCAGACACATTGCCATGCAAATTACGTTGTTTTGATAATTATCTATTAAATTAAATGATAAACAGAGATTAGGTAGCGATCTGCCAGAGCCGGGACCGACAGTTTAACGTGCCCTCCGAAGCACGGGAAGCCTTCAGATGTAAATGCCACTAACGGTCACCCATCCAAATAGTGACCGCGCAGAACGTCACTTAACTTAGATCATCACTGAATGACTAAGGCTGAAATACTCAAAAGTCATTTAAATTTGAGCACCACTTAAAGTTGCTCTTCCTCTGTTTGACATTACTCATTTGTAAGAGATGGCAATAATTTAAAGCGGAACTTAAATTGAGTGGGGTTTGAGACTTTGAGTGGCGTTTGAGTATTCGGCCTGTATTGCTTATGCAAGCTACGTCACGAGCGCTTTAAACTGACCAGTTATAACAGTGTTAGGTAGGTACTAATGACAAATGAATGATTGGGAATAATTTTGTGACTGTGATAAATTAGTAATTAATAATACGATATTAATGAGACAATAGTACCAAGGAACTTGTAATGTGAATCTGCCTATAGTTTTTACTCGCCTACCGCTATCCAACAATTTTACCTACTTCTGTACTAGATATTACCTATGAAACTGTAAAAAAGTCAAAAATTAAAATTGAAGATATGGATAAACTAAATATACAGGTCCATTAAATAAACGATTTTAATTCCAAAAATCGAGTTTGTCTGCTTGTACGTTTGCGGATCACGCCTTAAACTACTGGACCAATTTCAATGAAACATGATGAAACTTATACCATTCGGAAGCCCTTTTTCAGGATTGAGACATACATAGGCTATATTTTATTGAAATCAAAGACGTGGATTCTTAGATGCAGCTTGAACTCTCTAATCCAAAAGCTGCCATTTGCTACGAGGTTCATCGTATGCTGGTGACAGATATTTTGGTGGAAAGTTCCGCACGCGTACGAAGACGCTAGTATATAAATATAAACAATTTATCACAGCAACTAATTTAATAAGTGCAAAGTATTCCACTATGTATCTATGTATCCGTGTTATATAGTAGTTTTACCTATAATATTGTTAAGAACATCTATAGCAATAAATATAAACTAGATGGTATCTGACTTGGGCCTAATAAAGGTAGAAAACTATTCAAACCTTTTATTTTCAACTAGCTGTCGCCCGCGGCTTTACTCGGGTGTTAGCAGCATACGCATTATTTAGTTAAAATCTTTGATCCTAATTTAAGACCCCTAAGGGTGCGACTTTTCAAAATTCCTTTCTTAGTGCACCCCTACACTATATAAGGATAGGTACTACCAACCTAATTTCATACCTCTAGGACTTATAGTTTAGGCTTAGTTAATTATGCCTGTATTATTGAAATCCACTCTGCTTTTGCAAAAAATGCTTGAGTATTCTCCTGGATGCACAGTTACTCTATGCCCTAGTCATATACCTACCACCTAATTATTGAGTAAAATAAGTAAGGAGTCATCGATAAATTACGTCACACGTTAGAAGGGAGGTCGTAAGTTTCGTGACGTCACATGTCACAATCTTATACTGTTCTAACTTATTCCGAAGTGTTAAAATATATAATAAAAAAAACTTGAGAGGTGTCAAGAGACACCCGGATGGAACAAAGTTCCTTGAGGTGTTGTTTTCTTACAGTAAGTACACAGAAGCACCTAAATTAAAACAAAAACTTCCAACAACACCTACATTCATTTGTTTCCTTCCTGCACCAATTTATTCGAATGACGTCAAAGTTTGAAAAAAGTGTCGTTACAACTTTTGGTCTTAATTTTTTCCGTCTAGCCCCCTTTCGCAACACGCGATAAGGAACTTCGTTCCAAAAATAATTTAAATGGAAATAGAACTAATTTCGAAAGTGCTGTTTTAATTTAATAATTTCTAGATGAAAATTGCGATATGAGACGTCACACTAGGGAGGGGGGGTCTCGCAAATGTGACCAACTATGACAAAGACGGTCCAAAAACACAAAATTATTGTGACGTAATTTATGGATGATTTTTTTTTAATTGTATGTATAATTTTAGGAAACTATATCCATAAGGTGTGTATAAGCTCCGTCCTTATTAGATACTAGCAGCGCCTCGCGGTTTCACCCGCGTAATTCCCGTTCCCGTGGGAATTCCGGGATAAAATATAGCCTATGTTCATCAGGGATAATGTAGGATTCTAATGGTAAAAGAATTTTTTTAATCGGTCCAGTAGTTTCGGAGCCTATTCAATTCATACAAACAAACAAACAAACAAAAAATCAAACCTTTCCTCTTTATAATATTTGTATAGATCAACTCGTATAGTATGTGCATACTGTAATTTGCAATAAAAGTTGTTCTGTAAAATATGAGTGCCCCAAGAATTTTGCCCGTTGTTGAAAAAGACAAAAAGAGATCATATAAATTAGAATATATAATAATTCATATAATTTGTTGCATTAGGTGTTTATAAATAAAAATAAATAATGTTATTGCTAAAATCTGTATTAATTTTTCTCCCCATGGCTTTGTATAACAAAACAAATTATCAAATAATTTACATTTTATTTTAACAACTGTACATGCTATTCAAGAATGTCAATGAATGAAAATAAATACATTAAAATAACACATGGCAATACTTACTACAATTAATACTTTGGGTTTGTATACAGAAATACTATCTGAAGAGCTAAATATAGATGTTTCTAATTGATTAGTTTAAAAAAATGTTTGCTTCAAGCTCAATACAGAAGAATTGAAAAATTGCAGCACACAATCTCCTCACATAGATCCGGTTTGAATGCATTTCTTGTTAATTTATCTTACAACTGATAAAAAGGTCATTCGGTCAACATAATTCATAGATTTTGCATGTGAACTTTAAAAGAAGAAATTAGAGACAATATGTTGGGAAAAATATCAGCTTAAAACTGTCTCAAAATTCAATCTAGTCTTGGTAGTCTTAAAACTAACTAGACTACAATAACATCATGATTTAACAGATTATAAGATTCTTTAAGTGAGATTATCATGCTAACCCCACTGGAAACTTAAGTACAAGTGTCACAGCTGAAAAATAGTTATCATTTTACTTAAATGTCTAACATTTACTAGTTTTCCTCGTCTTATTTAAGTGACACTTATTAGTTTAATTTAGGTACACAGTTTACAGTACAAAGTCAAATTGATTTCAAAATGTGCATTAGTTTTATACTTTTTAAGTTGTGATTTTTGTCATAACCTACGTTAAATTGGCACTACAAACATAAAAACACTTCGAAATTACCTAGGTATCTACTGATTTTGTGGCCGTTATGGTCGGTATAAGTGTCACAAAATAAATGTTAAGAGACAAGTAGGTATGTATGTCAGATAGCTTAATTTAGTTACTTGCAGCTTTCTTGTCTAAACCAGCTGGATCCATAATGGGAGTATCTTTCTTTACCATACCAGATAATAGGGTTTTAATCTGAGCAATCGCACGGCCAGGGTTCAGGCCCTTGGGACATGTCCTTGTGCAGTTCATGATGGTGTGGCAGCGGTACACGGAGTATGTATCCTTCAGCTTTGATAGACGTTTGTCCGTGGCATCATCACGAGAGTCAATAATCCATCTGTATGCCTGCATGAGTACTGCCGGGCCGAGATATTTATCTCCGTTCCACCAGTAGGACGGGCAGCTGGTTGAACAGCAAGCGCATAGCACACATTCATATAATCCATCCAGCTTTTCACGGTCCTTTACGTCCTGAAGTAAAGGAGTTTCCTTACCCTTAGCAGCTTCGTTTTTACGCTGCAGCCAGGGCTCAATCGACTGGTACTGCTTGTAGAAGTTGGTCAGATCTGGCACTAGATCCTTTACGACGTACATATGAGGCAAAGGGTAGATCTTCGATGGCTTTGATAGGTTCTGGTCGATGTGGCTGATGCAGGCCAGAGTGTTCACGCCGTCGATGTTCATGGCGCAGGAGCCACAGACGCCCTCGCGGCACGAGCGCCGGAAGGCCAGGGTCGGGTCGATTTCATTCTTTATTTTGAGCAGAGCGTCGAGAACCATCGGCGCACACTCATCGAGATTCACCTCGAAGTTTTGGATGTAGGGCTTCTTGTCGGGCTCGTCGGGGTTCCAGCGGTACACGGCGAAAGTTTTCACTCTCTTTGCTAGCGTTGCTGACGTCGCGAAACTACGCAGCTGGCCGAAAGTGCCTGTAGTAAGTCTGAGGAGCGGCATTATGTAATGTTTATATTTACCACAACAGAGCTTTTAATGTATTCGTTGTCACTGGCACTGCCGACGAGGTTGGTCACGTTTTGAAAACCTCGTATTTATTATGGTGCGAGCACGTAATTTAGCTAAATTAATTTAGCAATCGATTCGAAAATTTCTCAACTCTGGAAGAAGATTTTCGAATGAACGAATGAATGGAACCAAGTGAACTGAACAAACCAAAACATGTGACGTGCTTGATGTTATTGTCAGTGTCAATAACTTATCATCAGACTCGGAGGTAGAAAACAAGTGCAGAAGTCAAAAAATTTTGTACAATGCCTGTAAGGCAGCTGTAGACACACGTTCTTATGGCGTAAAAATCTACGGTTAATTCGCCGTGTGTAGGCGCGGTTGTCAGTGTTGTATGGTTCAATAAAGGAGCTTGTACACAGTTAACGGCGGCGCGACGGCACGGTGTTGCCGCCGCCTTTAATTTCAACCTTATTTCACCTCGCCGTTGTCTCGACCGGTAGCTGTGCCGTGCCATGTACATGCTAGCACCGAGCACGTTTTTTTTACGGCACGGTAAACACGCCGTACGATCAAAAAAACGTGTGTGTACAAACGGCATAAGCCTGTACCGTATTATGTTGATACAGAAGTCGTTACTCAAGCGTAGATTTGAATACAGAATATAATCAAATCTACGCTTGAGCATACAAAATGTGCTGATTGCTTTGATTTTACCTAGAAAATCATACAACTGAGAAGCTGATAAAAAAAAATATTAATTATATCATAACGTTTGTGACTGCTCCATTGGTTTGAGAGCTCCAAGGTTGATTTCATAAAACGAACGAATGAATTAAAAAAGAACAAAAAGTTTGTGCGCGCAGTGCTGCCAATGTAGCAACTTTTTCGTTAGAAATAACAACTTTTGCTTGAACCTTAGCGACGAAAAATACTGAGATATATTGCGCCTTTTGGAGTAGGTTTTTAGTTTTTGGATCCTAACCGATTTTATAGAACTGAACCTTAGACAAAAGATACGAAAGTAATATTTTTGGATATGTATGTAATGTAATGAAAATATTTTTCGTTATTTTCATCAGGTCATTTTTTTTCTTAGTTGGAAAAACCAGTTGTAGCGACTTTACGATTTATAGAGTTGGCAACTTCCTGCAATGTGTGCGCGGGAACCAGCTGTTTTGTTTGTATCTAGTCTATTTTTGTTTTTCTTTCGTATCGTATCGCGATACAAACATTCGTGTGTTTTGTTTTTTTATGAAGAAACATGAAAACCGCATCATCGCTGAAATCTAAACCGGAAACTCCGAAGACTCCAGGAGGTATCAGCAAATCGTTGCTAACTCCTTGTCGAAGAGTAGGTCTCTCACGAAACTGGAAAAAAAGTGTTACTTCGCCCTTCAATTCGCCGTTAGCAACCTCAGAAGCAAAAGAAGAGACCTTTGAGACTAGAAAACGAAAGGAAAGTCTGGAGGAAACTCCGAAGGTCGAAAATGACAGTGTAGGAACACCGGCCAGAAAGGTAGATTTGCCGCGAAGAAAAAAGTCAAAAACATTGTTGAACTCTATTTCTAAAACCTCTGAAGATGATTGTTCACAACCAGAAGCACTACCAGAGAATAACGGAACAGGTGATGAAAGATTTTCAAAGGATACTATTGTGATGACTGCAACTACTGAGTCATCAAAATTGACTTCCACGTCAGTACAAGAATCCACAGGTAAAGACAGTTCTGAAGAAGATATCGTAACTAAAGTATCGACCCCAGTTCGTCTGAAATCCAAAAGTAAGAGTAAGAAAAAAATATCACCTAAAAGTAATACTAAAACTAATAGTGTTGAAAATTATAAAAAAGATGAGAAGAATAAATGCAATAATGAAGTGGTAATTGAAAAGGAGAATATAGAAAATAGCAATAAGCTTGAAAATGCAAGTACAAAAGAAAAAACTATAAAAATGGATACTGAGGAGAAACATTCTGATAAAATTGATACTAAAACTAAAGAAAAGAAAGAAAACAGCCCGAATAATCTAACAAAAGAGTGCATTGTTGTAATACAAAAGAAAATATTCAAGAATCACCTTCCAAATACATTACCAATTAATAAAAATGATGATCAACAAAAGTCTCAGGCGTTATTCAATGATTCTGATTCTGATGAAGTCCCATTGATTCGTTTAAATAAACCAAATAATGATGCAGTTGAAACTATAACCATTGATGAAGACGATGATTTCACCCAAAGCAAGCACACACTAAAAAGAACTTCCTCTAAAAAATCTATCAAAGAAAAGACTAGTCCAAAACCAAAAATAAACACTAAAGAATTGACTAAAACCAAAATAAATATCCAAGTACCATCCCAAAGCTCAATAGATGATGATGATGAATTCTTCGAAAAAAAACGAACTATTGTCGTCAGAAAAACGTATGACAAAGTCATAAAACCATTAAAAGCTAGATCTACAGGCTCGATAACACAAAAAGATATCGAGGACCTCAAATCTAGGATCGAATTGAAGAAGAAAATGCTACTCGCTAATTCTATGACAGAAACTAAAGAGTTGCGCAAACTGATTAAAAAGTGGCAGAAAGGATGTCAAGACGCTTTGATGGAGCTAATGAATCTGATGAAAGATAAATGCCCTGAACAAAATATGGAGTATTCAAAGTTATTGCAAACATTAAAGATACCACCTAATTTAGTCGGTTATGATTCTGATAATGACTGCTTTGTAACACCTGAAGATGAGAATATTATTCTCTCTCATATAAAAGAGTGATTTGTTTGGAATTTATTAAATTTTTTGTTATTAGAGGTTTTTGTTTGATAACTGCAGCTGATTGGTTATCTTAGTAGCTTTGCTGTGTGATACATTTTTTTATAAATTATAGCATAGAAATGCTACTCTGATTACTCTGTCTTATTGTTTAAAATCTCTTTTAAAATATTAGTTGGATGGTCAATGGACAGAAGAACTAAATCAGTAATTTACATAGGAGGGTATGTCAAGATCATCATAGTTTCCTAATAAGGAAGCAGGTAAGTAGGTAAATGATACTAATTACATTCAAATAATTATTTTTAAATCAAAACTATTGTACAATTTACTATGCAACTAAAACCGATGTGACCGGACCGGGTTCTCAGCGTCGAATAACTTGGGATCTTTGAAAAATGTTTTATCCTTGTAGTAATATGGCATGTAAGCACAGTTCTGCGCCTTTGTAATCGCTTTCTCCACCAACTCCTGCTTCTTATTACATAGGCCTGTGATATGGCGGCCGTAGATTCTACCAGTATAAGGGCTTTGGAACTGTGAGAGTAGCCTGTAGTTCTTGTAGTCTGGAGTGATGTTCAGTTTGCACAGAATACATTGCTTCTTTTCTTTTTGAAACGGATTTTCTATCTCTACAGGTTCGTCGGTGGTGTCGGAAGCTGGGGATGTGTTCGCGAGTCTTATTGACGATGTGATGGAGCGATATGTTGGGGACACTGAAAGTAGAACGAATTCGATCAGAAATTGGTGAGTGAATTTTCGTGTAGGTATTAGGTACTTAGTAGTTTGTAAACGTAGTACTTACATATTTGCCGCGACAAAAATGATTTCAACAGTGACATATTTAATTAGAGCCTGTTTTATAGCTAAATTCTAGTATTTCCACCAAAAAAGCCCAATCAAAACATAACCTTAATTTTACGTAAATGAACGGATTTTGACGTTTTCGTTTACTTGACTGTTAATGACATGACATACAAACATCGAGCACCACAGACGAAGTGTCGAGCACTGTATTGCCGTTCCGTTTTGCTCAGCAGACACAACAGATTTTGCACGCATATAGAGGTGGTGGCCCAAAAAGTGTTCTCAGTTTTTTTACATAATTTACGAGTTAGTTATGTACCTATGTAAATCTAATATTTAAATAAATAATAGCTTTTAGATAGGTAGGTACCTACACCACGGAGCGTCTTTGCATTTACCTTTACCACAGATCATATTTACCTACCGCCAAGTACAGGATGCTGCAGTCCGATAAAGCTGTCGTCAAAAAAAGCTTCGTACAACGATTATGTACCTACAACATAATTCTAGCCAGTCCGAAAAAAAAGTACAGGGTGCTTTTAAAGTGGATCGTATTTTGCTAAATCCTATTTTGCGTATTTTGATCCTGATTTATTTCCTTTAGTTGGTACCTACCCTACTTGCTTAGCATCTACTAATCGCCTGCCATATGACAGGTCCAGCCATTCCTCGATTGCATTATGTTTGCTGTTTACTCGTTCTGTTGCGACACCGGACACCATTGCAGCACCCAACAGCCGCTTGTAATGATGCAACTCAAACAAAAAATGCTTATTGGAAAAGAAAAATTGATGAAAAAAATAGTTGGCAATAGAATTAACTTCAAGATTTTACCTATTTTTTTTAATTTTATGCTCATTGGCCACAGTAATCTTTGAAATATATTTCAAGTTATGGAATCATTTAAGTTGGTGTCTCATATCGGGCTTTTAACGGGAACGATGACCAAAACAAAACAACTTTCTCTTTACCGCCCAGGAACAAGTTTTCCTGTTGTGTAAGCTAAAGCCTCCCCAACAAAACAAGAGCAGCATGCCATGCATCACTAGAAGCGTTAGTTAACTGGATAAAACGCTACCAAATTCAGAAGGTGCTATCCCAATGCGGAAGTTCTGCTTTGACCGTAGATTTTTTATTCGGGGGAGTAGTAGGCAAGTTAACGCGTTTCTTGGGATGTGTAGTAAACAAGAAATCGCCTTCCACAACCGGCGTAGCCACTGTCCGCACGCAACGTGGCAAATCGAATAAAATTAACTTATTACATTAAACAAAAAAAAATTATCATAAAATTATTGTCGTGTCGTTATTGGCGCAGCTTTGGCGCCGAATGTGCCGGTGACATTAAAAAAAATACTAAAGTGAGTGAATTTGTGACGTCAATTTTCGAATCGGATAGAGGTACTTTTTCGGTAAGTTTACTTAATAATTTACAAGACTGGCTGAATGGAAATGAATTGAAAAGTTGAAATCGGTTACGCAAGTTTCCGCAAGTAATAAAAATTTATATAAGACGCTCGGTGCGTTATGAAATGAAATATAGGGAATGAAATGATGCAAGTTGCATCCGCAGGGGAAAAGTAAAAGTTTAGGCTTTGAAATGACGAAAATGTCGTCAGTTTAACGTTTTGGTGTTAACGTACGCAGTAAGAAATCAAGGTTGTGAGGAGAAAGTGACCTAGCTGCGGCTCCCTGTGCGCCGCTATGACTCCGCGGGTCTTACAGTATGCGCCGGAGTGAGTTCCGGTATACCTACCTGCTGGGTATACGCTGTACGAATTTTGAAATCGATTAGCAGTACTACGATAGGTGCTAAGTGAGATTTCTACAATCGGAAAAAAACAGACCAAGATATAAAATGAAGCATACGTCATGCAGTAGTTTCAAATTGACTCGTTTCTTGTCTTAGTATTGCCTTTTATAGGGTTTCTTATGCAATGCATCATAATAACATGCAGTAACGCACCCAAAAAAATATTTTGGTAATGTGTGAAAGTAACTCCGAATTTTATTGTTTGCGAAGTCACCGAGATTTCAATAAAACCAAAACAAATAGGTAACTACAATACATATTCAAACCTAATTATGAACTGTTGCGGAAATTGAACCTGCGACTGCTACGTCTCATTCGACGAGAATTTTATTTACCAAGTGAAATAATTTGATTAAAATTTATAGTGTAGGGACCTAAGTAAGATAGAATTCTGGGTACTACAACAGACCTAATATCGGGACAAAAAAAGCTTCATCTATTCATGTTACAAAGAAGTACCTAGTGGAATATTACGAGCATGTTCACTACTGGTTCTCTTTAGCTGCTAGAAAGTATTATGACATTACGACTTTATTCGGTGATTTTACATAGGTTTAGGTCTCTATATTGTTTACACTGATGCCGACCGCAGGGAACCGTTAGATGGAGAATGCTCAAAATCGTTTTGGAAATGTATGAAGCAAGCATAATGGATTTCTGCAAGCTGAATTTTTAACCGACTTCAAAAAAGAAGGAGGTATTTAAAAATAATATGATGTTATCCACCTCAGAACTCCATCATTTTTATGAACCGATTTTTTTATCAAAATCAGTTCAGTAGTGTCATTTGACCACGAAGGCGTATAAAATTAAAGATGGTGTTTTAAGTTTTTTTAAAACTTATAAATTACTAGCTTCCGCTCACGACTTCGTTCGCGTACCGTTTGATCCCCTTGATTATTCGAGATAAAAAGTAGCGTATGTGTTAATCCAGGTCCCGGACAATATATATTCCAAGTTTCATCCAAATCGAATCTGTAGTTTTTGTGTGAAAGAGGAACAAACATACATCCATGCATACAATCCTTACAAACTTTCGCGAATAGTAGTATATACGCTATACTATACTAGTTTTGCGTATATTAGTAGGATTGGACGGTTTCAGACCGCGTCCTAGGTCACAGAACAGCCCACTTTGCTATTGCTAACACCAGAATAACCAGCAGGCCTGGATAGCATTCAGATTGCAACCGAACGGGCCAGTCACGCGATGTTTGTTTCCTTATATTATGTTGCAAGTTTGTTTGTAATAGAAGCAATTTTCGATGATCCTATTACTACTAGTAGCACTACAAGTCACGTGATATACAAACTTTCTTATACCAACTCCGGCCGAAAGAAGGATAGTAAAGATACAAGCTAGCTGTATTCCTAAGACTAGAGCGGGGCTTAGATCTTTAAGAATTACCCAATATTTAATCATAAGACTAGAGCAGGCCTTAGTTAGATATTCTAGAACTCTATATAGGATCAATATAGGACTAACAAATAATTAGGTCGAGGTAGAAGACCCTCATCTTACGAATCTTTTTATTTAAGCCTTTTGATTTTGAACTATTGATACATAATAGGTGTACCTCTCAGCTCAGTGAGCCTTTTGTAAAAGCCAGGTAAGGTCCAGCATTTTTCACTCTGATCTCTTATCCAATTAAAGCCGGCTGTGAGTTTGAGATCTTCCAATCTCAGTTGTCTTATCATCTTACCAGTATTACCCGATTTTGATCTTCTACTAGCATGATCGATGAGTTTTAAGATACCTTTTTATTTTCGTAAACCGTAAAGCGATTATAATGACTTGAGGAAGACCATTGTGGGCTTTAAAAAGCGTAGATTTCACTGGTGCATCAAGGAGTATCCAAGTAAAACGTGGAAATGGAATGTTCCCCGACGGAATTGACTTACTAGTTAGAAGGAACTCAGCCACATCTGTTAGACAGGTTTGATAGGTTTGCCGGTGGGGTGAAACTACAGTTAAAATTAGATATTTAATGAAGTTCTGATGCGTTCGTGTACCTATCTATGCCTTGCTGCATTATTTCAATAATTATGTAGGTAGAGAAACGTATAGTGGCTAAATAAATATCAATTTTATAAGTAACGACAGACACGTGACATACCTACCTAGTAATTCTATACTATTTACTGAGTATATTTGAATTGTCACGGTCTCTGAGAAAACACTGAGAAGACCGGTATAGGACCACTTAGCTAAAATTATCTTCTTATTTGGTACCTACGTATAGTTCCTACCTAATCTAGTTTATTGTATATGCGTTGCTATCTTTAAAACTGTAAGAGCCACGTTTTGTATATTATTATCTAAAACATTTAAATAAACATGTCAAAATTTGGCGCGAACGGGATATTTCAACATTCGCGCGCAAACACTTGAAATTCCTTATTTTAGCTGTTCAATCTTTTCAATCATACACTCGTCGTCCCACATAGAGACTGGTTTGGTTACAAATAGTTATGTAACGTCCATAATAGCTATCTGTAGATGCGGATTGGGCATGCGGACTCCTTTCACTTATCTGTGGTCCTTTTTAATCTGTGCTCGGTACTCGAATCGAATGTTGAAATTACGTCGAACGACCATAGACTATCAAATCTTATTGTTTTACCCCATGACAATAAAACGTGGGACATCCTGTAGGTATTATGCAAAAAATCTGTATGCAGTAAATAATGCACCTAAATATTGAGAGAATATTGATACTTAGTTTACCTACTGAGGTACCTACTTACCTATCTTTATAAGTACATCTCGTGCATCTGAATCCCGTACCGGGCGCCGAAAAAAGTAAAGCGTATTTTGTGGTAGGGTAGGTAGGTTAGCTTAGCTAGGTACCTATTATTTATTCAAAAAGAACCCGTGATTAGGTGTCGTTAGCTAAAGTAAATGCTACAAAATTTTAGGTATTCGAGACGGCGTCAGCCTTTACCATATTTACCTACTAGGTAGGTATGAAATAAAATTGCTGCAATAAAATTATCTTACCTACGCCACGGAATAAATGCGTATGACGTGTCTTTTAATTGTTTGTAATAAAAGGGCAATGTTCAAGTGCGTTCTCATTTACCATCATCCGATGTCGACCTTCCGAGTTCCGACATCAGGGAAGTGGTTGCTACATAAAGGTTGTATCTTGAACTTTTTTCGACCTCTATGCCTAGGTGGTACCTAGAGTCCTTTCCATGAAAGAAGTCCCGCAGACGCGGCGCTGTAGTCGACCTTAAGTAGGTATTATTTCTCGGGCAGCACTTTTAACAACTTTAGGCATTGAAAACAAGACTTTGATCACAGAAACCAAATAAAAACGCACTAGCATCCGAACACATTAACAGCACCTGACAACTAATAAATTTAGTTTTAAACTATAGTTCCGGAAATTTCCGCGGGACTTCTTTCATGAAAAGGACTCAACCTACATAATCATGAGGAAAAAGTAAAAAACGTAGTGTTTTTTGAACAGAACAGCAGTAGGGCTTCTTTTGACTTGACTACCGCCGTTCCAAATTCGATCCGGATTTTGACAGATCTCGTGTCATTTTTTACTGAAAAATATATGATTTCTGTCAAATTTCATGAATCTAGATTGGAACTGTTGTCAAAGAGGAAAGTAGCCCACCACTTTTTTGCTACAGGGTGCGAAAATACCACTTCCAAAAATTTTGTGGAAGTCAAAGTCAAAGTCAAAAATCTTTTATTCAATAAAATCTCACTGATCACTTTGAATCGTCATTACGTTTTGTATGATTAGGTATGATTACATATTTTTTTTTATTGGATGAGTTGGAGCTAGTTCGTCCCAAGCTTGTTTGTCTTCTAAATAATCAGATATTTTATAGTATGCTTTTAAAAGAAGTCTCTGTTTTATTACGTTTTTGAACTTGCCAATCGACAACTGAGACACATCACTTGGGATTTTGTTAAAGAAGCGTACACATTGCCCTTTGAAAGATTTACTAATTTTTGTGAGCCTAGTGGTGGGAACAGCGAGTTTGTCTTTATTTCTAGTGTTAACATTATGATTATCACTTTTTTTGTTGAATAGATTGATATTTTTTTGAACATACAATAAGTTTTCATAGATGTACTGGCAAGGTACTGTCATTATATTTATTTCCTTAAACTTATTTCTTAGTGATTCTCTGGGACCCATGTTATAAATTGCACGAATAGCCCTCTTCTGCAACACAAATATGGTGTTTATGTCTGCAGCTGGAGATAAATGACTTCTATTTCGTAGCAATAATATCCTCACACACAGTTGAGGGTCGGTACCTTTACCTATGTAAGACCTTATTCTGTATAATGCTCTTCTAGCGGGATCTATCTGTGGCAACACGTACGGAAGAATCCAGTGTTGAGCAAAGATCGATCCAACGCTTAAGGCCTTTGTCCTCGCGACCTTTTTCCTTCCACCTTGCCAGAGTTGCCAGTGACAGTTTTTCCAGGTTATGTTATGGAAAAACTCATCACTACGGTTAAAAACCTACCGTCTTTACCACGATGAACGGAAACAAGTATTTCGTTTTTTTTTCCAAAGGGTGTAATAATATGGTTTGTGCAGGGCGCTAAATCGCTCATGCTAAGCGTGCTGTCGCTTAGAAATTAGTCCTAGCCCCTAGCTAGGTTAATTACGACGAATATCTACGAGTAAGTACCTTCCTTACCTATTAGAACTTCAACACTTATGCGGAACAAACATCTGCAGAGCATGCAAACAATACAAAAAGGTATAAAGGTACCTACCTACTGCAACTGTGGGTTTATTTTATAGTCATGCCACAGATCATAAAAACTCCATGCTAAACAAATATTGATTGTCATTTATTCATTTTGTAATAATAGCTAAGAAGCCAGTTATGAGTTAGTACCTACAAGCTCAGATGAACTGTTTGGCTGTGGTTAGGTAGGTACAGGTAGGTATTATAAATATGATCTGTGGTAGGTACAGGTAATGATGGTCCGATGATTTTGTCTTGATTAAAAAAACTATTCGGGGAACTCCCATTGTTGTAAATTTGTATACTAGTGGCTCTGGGAGCTGTAAAGTAGACCTCGCGAGCATACTAAATATTCCAATATTCAACATCATCAATGTCGTGTAAGGTGTTTTCTGAAAGTCTTTAAAAGGCTTATTATTATGCTGATGCTCTCATTCAGTGAAGGAAAACATCATGAAGATAATTATCAGTTAGTATTCTAACAGCGACGAAACGCTTGCAGCCTGTCTCGTATTGAAAACTAACTATAATGCAAAATTTTGTGTGTGTGTGTGTGTGTGTGTGTGTGATGTGATGTTTTTTCTATTTAATTTTGTAAATTTTTGAGGAATGTAATGTGCAAGTGCATTTTCCGTTTTGTGATTTTTTTGATCTTTTTGATTTTTTTTGCATCATCTTGTGTAGAATGAGGTCCTTTGTGTTTCTCTCAAATTTGATTGAAAACCATCGATTGTTTGATGAGCTATCCCTTTTCATCATGTTGAAGATCCTTATTAGATCTTCGCCAAACTTTTATGAGACCAACTTATAGTTACTACCTTTCAAATAAAAAAAGAATAATCGAAATCGGATCTCATTTGGTGGAGATATCCAGTATATCAAATAGCCCCCTTTTTGCCCTTTTTTTGGGGAAAGTACCCCTCCAATCAAAAATCCCCGACGACAAAAAAATTCTAATAAGTCATATAACCTGTGTACCAAGTTTCGTCCAGATCGGTTGAAAAATGCGACCTGTAGAGGAGAACAGACAGACATCCGGACAAACGCATTTTTGGCCAATGTGGAAACTGAGACGCTTCGCTCGCTCGGTCAATTATTTTTAGTTTTGTTTATTGAATTTTTATTAATTATTATTATAAATAGTGTTTTAGGACCGCCAGTGTACAAATTGTACCTCATATAATATGACGTGTAATGTATATTACAAATAAATACTATTATGACTATTATTATGACTATTATGTTCTATACTGTTACGTCTAGAACTGTTAAAACTTTTTTTATGCCTAATATCTGGTAACTTCCATTTGGTAGGACTATTGAAACGAAAACTAGTCCGAATGGGCTAGTTTCAATAGTCCTACTATGGAACTACAGGGATAAAAAAGTTTTACGTAACAGTCCTATAGAACAAATTATGGGAGTTACCCAACTATTCACTACTGATGTTTCACTTTTGCGCACCAGCTTGGTGCGCAAAAGTGAAACATCGTAGATGCTGAAGTTCTTGGTGCGCATATTTGATGCGCAAAAGTGGTACTTAATCTTCGAAAATTCGAGTTTATAAATTTAAAAATTGTGTAGGTAGGTGCGTAGTTTTTTGGTAGTAGGTAGGTAGGTCCCACAGTAGTTCCTATTTGGTCTTGTTTCTTGTAGGTATTTTAAAAGCTTGTAGGTACCTATTAGTAGATAAGTTACTTTTAATTAGGTAGGTATTACCTACTTAGGTATAGTATAGGTACGTAGGTATATACTCCCAATATCATCTGAACGAATTAATGATTATATTTTAGTAGTTCTAAGTAAGAATAAAACTGTTTACTTCTAGCTAATATTAGGTAAAAACTGGTTTGCGAACCTATGATCAGTATTCCACGGGCAAACAACAGACTAATAAAATTATTACCTACATACTACGGAAACGTTTAAAATACTTAGGTAGGTATAGTTCATACCGAGAGGATTTACATATGTAACCAACTTACTTGAAGTTTAAAAAAAACTATAAGTAGGTACCAACCTACCTATTAAAAATTTATAGATTTCGCTAATAAAGTGATAGGTAACATGCATGCCCAAGGTTTTGACCACATATCATGGCACGCTTTACGCGTCAGCTGGCCATCGACTGTTGTTATATATTATTGTATTTGAATAATATCAAAATATTTTCTAGTCCATTTAGTACAAAACTAAACTGGGACCTAACATCATTGTTGATTTTAATTACCTACATATAAACGAGTCTGTCTCCTCAGTTTGCAAATTAGATAATTTGCATGTTTACGAGTTTGTGATATATTTTTATAACAAATCCGGCCTCACGGAAATTAGTAACATCTCTATTCAAAAAAGATTCTTCTCCTTTGCTAGTGCTCAGAATAAGCCTGTGATTTTTTTTTTCTAAAATAATCTATTATCATAAAAGAAAATAATACATACCTACCTAATATATTTTCTCATTAATTGTCAAACACATGTTTGACCTGAGGCACAGACTAAACTATGGGTCATGATGACATCATCATGACCCATAGTTTAGTCTGTCCCTCAGGTTTGTGCGTGCACTGACTTTTATGGACCATCGCGTCGTGAAGAAACCCTTCGCACGTATTGACCTTATCGTTTTTGTGGATAAAGCCGTCTAGAAAGAATGGTACCTATAGGTTCTGGGTATAGTATTATGGTTTGTGGTGCTGGGCAAACCTACTCTATGAAAACTAGTAGTTCGCCTCGAACTGAGATCTCTTGATGGTCGAAGGTTAATAAAACCCAAACAATTTTTATTGACCAATGGTTGTAATAAAATTTGCAAATCGCTTCGAAATTGCCGTCTAGCTAAGTACCAGTCTTACTTGAACTACAAAATCATTTAAACTCCAAGAAATGGTAGCTCACGTTATACTGGGTTTGGCAATTTTATATTTTTTACAACTCAAAAACTATTGTACTCCACTTGATATTTTAGTACGACTTTTTTTTTTACTCCCTTTGGACCCTCATAACTTCACGACCCCTTGACCGATTTACTTCATTTAACAAACCAGTAAAACTTAAGAGTACTATCCGTATACCTACCAAATTCTGTGAAGATCGGTTAAGCGGTTCAAAAGATCTCGACGAACAAACATACAAACATACAAAGCATTTTTGTCCAAGTTGTCACTAAAAAAAAACCATACTACATCGCAACTTCGGAGCACGAAAACGTGGCCCATGAAAGGCTGGGTTTTTACCAGCTGAAGCACAGATCATATAATCCTATACGCTGAAGCATGCTGACGTGTGTAGTTTGAGCAGCATTGTGCAATGATCAGGATGCTACGGTAGTTAGGTCCATCCAATTTAGGATGTTGAACATTATTGATTGCAATGTTGTTGTAATTTTTATAATTTTTAGTAAGAAGCCGTAGTATTAAATTAGACTTTCCCAGTGTCTTGAGCACGCTTCTGATTGGTACTGATTTAGACCAGTTGAGCAATGCAAGGGTTTGTAGATAGGTATACTTAGATACTTAGCTCAACTGTTTCATGTGTATTTTGTAAATATTGTAAACTAGCGACCCGTCCCAGCTTCGCACGGGTGCAATGCAGTGATGATGATGATGTATAATACATATAAACCTTCCTCTTGAATCACTCTATCTATTAAAAAAAACTGCATCAAAATCCGTTGTGTAGTTTTAAAGATCTAAGCATACATACATACAGATATTGGGACAGACGCGGGAAGCGACTTTGCTTTATACTATGTAGTGGTACTGTAATAAGTAAATATTCTTGGACATATTACACAACGCTCTCTACTACTATCTACTATTCTAGTTGTTTATTTGTAAATAAAGTTTACCCAAAACTATTTCTATGATTCCTGGTAGGGGATAAACATCAATTTCGTAGTACAGTCACGTACAGTCAACAGTTAAGTGTTAAATGACGTTGAGATAAGTTTCCAAAATGTTTAATGACTGGAAACTTCCATATTCCTTTTCCAATCTTCCCACCTATGGTAGGTATGCCAATGCAAAAGCAATCAGCTTCTTTTGCTGACTGTACGTAGTAATGGTACCTAGCTGTCTATGCCTTAACTTACATTATTGCACCTACCTAGGGGTAGCCAATAGGACTTTATACTTTTTTCTGTTGTAGTACCGTTCATTAACGACGTAGTAACTATTCGGTAATCAATATCGGGGGCAGGTCAGTATGGGGTCAGGCAATTCTAACCCGATTCCGAGATTTTCTTTAGCAGGGTACCTAACTTACTTACTTAGACCTTGTACTGGTCCAGCATCGATTAATTTAACCAATAGCATGCCAACATGAATATCAATATCGTAAGCCATTAGGAAATAAATTATTCTACATGCTACGAGTCTTTATTTTCATAGCTCTTTATTTTAATGATGAGGCCATTGATGGGAGAAGCGCTCTTTGCAATACCCAATGGATTAATGGGCATCTATAGGTACAGGGTGTAAAAGAATACTCCTAAAAACTTCAGGGGGGTTAAGACGAAGCGTCAAACAACTTCTCGATTTTATTCCAGATTTCCCCTGCCGACAGGCGCTGGGGTCGATCCGTATCGACCTTGCATTATTAGACAAAAGTTCCAGAAATCCCTCACGCAGGGGACTGACACACGGGAAAACTGGAATAAAATTCCAGAAATCCCCTTAGGGGTTCATTTACCTGTTTTCTTTTAAAAGTCAAGTTAGAAATACGTCAAAGTTGAGACAGTCTTTGAGAATAGTTTTATTTAGTGTTTTGTATTGTTTCAGGAATGTCTAATCCCCCGGATATTCGCTCAGAGCGAGTGAAGAGGATGTTTAGCTGGACTAATTCGAGGTAAGTTGAAAACTGGATTCGTCATCATACCGATCAGCCTCTCAGAACCTAAGGGATTGAATTTTTTTTTAGAACTATATTTTTTTTTATTCACTATAGGCAACCGTTTGACCACAATCTCACATGATGTTAAGCAATGATGTTGTCGACGATGTAGCACGGTTACCTAGAAGAGACCTATTCACTCTACTCCTTAAAACTCCCAAATTATAGTCTTTCGGGAACACAGACGCCGGCAACGAGTTCCACTCTTTGGCTGTCCGCATAATAAATGTAGACGCAAAGCGTTTAGTGCGGATTGGTTATAAAAAATAATAACAATAATAACATTTTATTTTATTATACTATTAATAAATTTTTAAATTAATTAGGATTTTTTTGTAAATAATTCTGTCTTCTCTCAGTCTCACTCTGAAGTCTCTTTTAACAATTTATGATTTTACGTATTTTATGATCATGATCTCATATCGGTACTTTTAGAGAGAGTTTTTGTTACACCCTGTATAGGCCTCTCATAAATTTCCAGAAAAAAACAATTTTGGTCTATCATTCCCCATCTTCCTGCGATCCAGTTTCATTGGTAGACACTATAGGCATTTAATCTTCGCTTTCAGGCACTTACCTTACCTCTTAACACAGAACAAATAATTGTGAGTAGGTAGGTATACCTACCTAACGCGATAAGTACCTAGGTATTTATCTAGGTATTTGCAAATCATTAGCAGTCCAAGCGAGTCTTGGTGGCACAGATGATGTAGATACGAGGTACCTAGGTATTGAGTTTGTGGTCTTGTTTACCAGAATGAGCAAATTTGCGAACATAATATTGCAATGATTACGGGAAAGCCACAGTAGAAGCTCTAAAGCGAGTGGAAAGACAGGTGCGGGCTCTAATCCGTCATTGTACCTAGGTACTTGAGAAATCAGCTGTTCTATACATTTTTCGAAGTTATTAGGTACATTTTGTATGGAACATTAGTTTTTTTTCACACTGGGATATAAAGTACGTGCAATAGGTAAAGCTTTTCATATGTTTTCGAAGTTTTCGGGAGTAGGCTCTCTGTAAAACAGGTGGTTACGTCATTATAGAGTCCTTTCCATGAAAGAAGTCCCGCAGACGCAGCGTTGTAGTCGACCTTAAGTATTATTTCTCGGGCAGCACTTTTAACAACTTTAGGCATTGAAAACAAGACTTTGATCACAGAAACCAAATAAAAACGAACTAGCATCCGAACACATTAACAGCACCTGACAACTAATTTAAAATTTAGTTTTATAGTTTAGTTCCGGAAATTTCCGCGGGACTTCTTTCATGAAAAGGATTCTAGTTCTTCTTCTTTTCATTATAACTCTTCTTCTTCTTTTATACCAGGCCTCTGTCCATCATTTCGACGGTCAATTTTGAAATAATTTAAGTCAAGTCTTCTTCAAGTCGGCTGTCGTTTGTTTTGAAGAGAAAATGGTGGATTTTCTCTTCAAACATATAACAACATTTATTCTAATGGCTCACACTTTATGTTACGACCTAAGTATTCTTGGTTAAATTCCACCTATCTTTTTAGTAGCTGTCTGTATTTTGGGTGGTATTTATTTCATTTTATCCGACTGCTGTATATCAAAGAGTTAGGTATTTATTATTATGTAGGTACTAAGGCAGAGATCTCAAGAACCACCCAGCCTCGCACCACAGATACTACTTAGTTTAAATGATGCAACAGTTATGAGACTTCTCTGACGTAAGAGCTACTTTCGCATACAGCTGAGAGGTCGATGGGTAAGCCCAGTAACCTACATGCTGGTGGTCATTCACACAAAACTCGACCTAAAAGATCAAACTTGTCTAGGTGTTACCAGTAGTAAATACTAGTCTCTGGTGTTACCTACTTTAGTTCGGAAGACAACCTATTCTGAGGCACGCTATAAAGTCTACAAGTTAAATGTCGTAAAATCTAAATAAAAATGTGCTTATGTACCTACTACCTACCTACCTACCTGTTACCTACCTACCTAATTTCAAAATAACAAATAAAATTGAGGTAGGTACTAGGTAGGTAGTCATTAGTAGTGAATGAACTCAAAACGATTATTCTATTACCAGAAAAAGTAGTTACCTAGGTAGGTACTTAGGTACCTTACTGATGAGAAAAATTCACTTTTTATTCAGAACCAGTAATTTGGAAGTACCTACCTCTGACTAACTCTTTATGTTAGTGTCCTAAAACAGTGGTTACTTTGACTAGGTACCGTATGCATTTCAGTCAAACATCTTTTTTGATTTTAATGCCATCTATGTAATGTCAGTAGCATCAATTGAAGGATGTTGAGTACCGCCATCTGTTGGAAGATGCATGAACTTTAGTACAGCGTGTCCTTATCTCTCGGACATAGTTTTGTACAACACTGACAGATGGCGCTGGTTGTATTTCTTAAAAACTAACATTTCGCGAGATATTTTCATTTATTTATTCACATTAGTGATTGCGGTACGTAAATCACTTTTATGAAAATTAATAACTGGCTTGACTTGGATGTCTAGAATTAGTAGGTATGTCTACCTTTGAAACAAAATATAGCAGCGTTACTGATGTTTACTAACTCCTGACTCCACACAAGATTCTCAAACATTTTATTTCATCCCACTACAAGAATCGAGCTCGCACTTCACTTCCCTGCCAATAAATTAATTAATTCCCCCTACGCCAGGGAGGACTCTAAATCTTACGCCATTATCTTGTAATTCTACATAATATTCTGTGATTTTACTAAACTTGAACCCAAAATCAGGAAACTGCTTACTTGTACGAATATAAATTACCTACCTACAAACTTTATTTTTTGTTTGCATAATGTTATGGAAGGTTTACACTAACCATTAGCTTAACTGCAGGGACGTATTCAGATCAATGAGGGGCTTAAAACCGGAAAGGACATTTCTGGGTTACTTTTAGAGTGGATAAACTTTATTGAAGTGTCATTTTAATAAAGTAAAATTTAGGTGTAATATACCTTGGTTAGTTAGAAATTGCATGAGTTAGTGGCCAACTCTGGTAAAGGAGTTTCTGGTCCGCTTTAAGGCCTCCATCGTGACGCTGCCGGGGCCAACAGTTTATCGTGCCCTCCGAAGCACGTAAGCGCTCAGATTCAGCTGTAAATGTCACTAAAGGTCACCCATCCAAAGTGACCGCGCAGCTTCATGTTACTGCTTCTATTTCCTGTGGCAGTTCTCTGAGTCTACCTGCTATAACTAGCAACTTTAATGACGAGATACTAACGCCACTTAACAATATTAGTCTTTAGTACTGTTAATGTGTTCTGCTTTAGCAATCAATAAATAATTTTCATTTCATTTCATTTTCATTTCATTTCATTTCATTTTCATTTCATTTAATTTTCATTTCATTTCATAGTTCTAGGATATACAAGCTTACTTAGTAAAGATATTCTTGTACCTGCTCCTTCCTTTTCACATCATCTACGTGGGTTCAACGTTGAACGGAACGTGGGTGTAGGATTGTCTGTGATAGGAGAAGAAAGGAACGGGGAATGGTAAAATGGCGAAGAGGGACTAGTCGTGCTTTTTTCGATTAATTTTGTATTTTTGTAATCTGCAAAATAAAACGCTGCATTGAACAAAAAAAGGATATTATTGAAGTGAAACTTCTAATGCGACTTCCAACAAGGTTGCGTTGAACGTTTAATGCTCTTGGGGAGGGGGAATAGAAAGAGACAGAGCGAGAGGGAATGCGTGGCACTCGAAGTTTCACTTCTTCCGCGCGGAGCGACTCCACGCACTATTTTTTTCATATCCCGGCTCACATTTTTACCAGCTCGCTCTATATAAATGAAAGAAATCCTCGTCCTGAATGATGGAATATTGGAACGAAGTGCCTTATCGCGCATTGCGAAAGAGGGCTAGACGGAAAAAATTAAGACCTAAAGTTGTCGCGACACTTTTTTCAAAGTTTGACAACGTCATTCGAATACATTAATGTGTCAGTGTTTTTTGCGCGTAGTTTAACTGGTTCCGTGGTGTGGTAGTTATCACATCTGCTTTACACGCAGAAGGCCGCCAGTTCGATCCTAGCCGGAACCACAACTTTTTTTTTTCCAACAATACCTACAAATGAATGTAGGTATTGTTGGAAGTTGTTGCTTTAATTTAGGTGAAAACGACACCTCAAGTAACTTCGTTCCATCCGGGTGTCCCTTGACGCCCCTCAAGTTTTTTTTCAAAAATTTGGGAGCAATTGCCCCTCTGAACCCCTCTGAGTCCGACCCTACAGACATGTCAGTAGTTGACCTGTCGTGTCGTCTGACGTCAATACTCTTGGAAATTACAGCTTCCTAGGCGCGAAAAACAATGAAAAATACATTGGCATATAATTATAGCTATCTTTATACAAGGTATGTAAACGAGTGCCTATGTACCTAGCTAGTTACTATTTGGTCAGTGGTAAAGTTACATAATACTACGAGCGAGTGACTTCCTAGTAAAAGATGATAGTCTTAGATCTTGAAGAAGAAGGCATACACAAAGCTTTGATTATTTACATCAAAGACACAAAGAAGTTGAAGAAGGCATACCGAAGAAACTAATAAAAATATTCCAAGAAAATACGAAATAATTTATAAGTTTAAAAAACTGGAAAAACCGACTTCAATTTGATACGCCTTCATCATCAAATGATGATGATGATGATGGCAGTTCATTGAGACTGTTCTATTGATCGTAAACACCACAGAAAAGCAAAATACGCAATGTATCCGAGATACACTACAACGGTTGGCAGTCGAGCTGGCAGTGACGCGCAATGTAACTCGAATACGCTAACGCGGCGACTGTCAGATTTGTTCGTGGGTACTTTTACGTTCTATTGCTCGTAAACGTCACAGAAAAGAAAAATATGCAATATCGTGTACGCGTATGACGTGTTTTTTCCAGTTATTGTTATTTAACTGCCTAATTACTAAACCGATTTAGACAAAAATTTTATGGGACCAATCTGGAAGCGTACCCTTTCAGATAAAAAAAGAATTTTTCAAATCGGTTCATAAATGACGGAGTTCTGAGGTAACAAACATTAAAAAAAATCTTTTCTAACCGATTTCAAAAAAGGAGGAGGTTCTCAATTCGGTTGTATGTTTGTTTGTTAATGTTTCTTACCTCAGAACTCCGTCATTTATGACCCGATTTGAAAAAATCTTTTTTTATCTAAAAGGATATGTCTCCAGGTAGGTCCCATAAAATTTTTACCATAATCGGTTCATTAATTAAGCAGTTAAATAAGAATAACTGGAAAAAACACGTCATCCACGCACACGACATTGCGTATTTTGCTTTTCTGTGGTGTTTATGATCAATAGAACAGTCCCAATGAACTGCTATCATCATCACCATTTGATAATAAATGCGTATCAAATTGAAGTCGGTTTTTCCAGTTTTTTAAACTTATAAATTATTATGTATTTCTATGAAATTCCTAGCGACACAAAGCTAGCGTCGCGTCGTCGAGCGATTTCATAGAAATACATAGAAACCAGTAGTGTCGCTGCGACACGTCGCCCGCTGCCACAAGCCTAGCTACGAGCGCTTCATGTTATGGGTGGTTTTAGAGTCACGCTGACCGTCGGCGCTGACAGGCAAATATGTATGATTACTTATGAAGCGTTTTAGAATAACACCGACGACTCAGCGCTGAGCACTGTCAGCGCTGAGCCATACGCGCGCGTACGCGCCACGCGTCGGCGCCGCTGAGCACGCGGCGCCGACGCGCTTCCGAACTCGGTTATCGTTACAGTGTTACATAAAACGCACGCGCCGACGACGGGGACAGACGAGCGCAACAATGAATCGCGATATTGATACTGAATAATAATAATAAATGTCAAGGTACTAAATAAAAGTGTCAATTTAATTAAAATAAAACGTAAACAACTTGGTTTTTTTCTCATCTCTCAACTGATTGAACAATGTAACAAATGCCCCCACTAGCAATCTTTGAGAAATAAGTGGATGAACTTGAAGTCTTTTTCTTCATTGTTGTTGAAGTCTTTTCTTTTTCCATAAAAAATACACGGCAGCAACTCGAACACTCATTTGATTGGGCATGTCTGTATTCCACGACGTTCAGCACGATACTAAAACGAGTTGCCGCAGACAGCTACGCGCTGAGAGCTACGCGCGTAGTCCTCAGCGCCGACGGTCAGCGTGACTCTAAAACCACCCTATGATTTGATGTCTTGGCGGCCGTGGAAAGAGCCTAGAAATTCGAGAAATAAGTACCCAGATTAAAAGACCTTAAATAAGGTCATCAACATTCTCAATTTGGTGCTGAATTATGACCTTTCCATTTTATTTGTATGTACCTACATACTTGCCGTGATCAAGTAAACTGTGATGTATGTTGCGTAATTAATACGGGTTTCAGAGACCTATCAATAGTTTTTTATGAGAAAAACTATAACCACTTCTTATTTAGTACACAATACTACAACTTTTAAATTAATAAATCTATAATTAAATAAATAAATAAACTTTGCTATAATCCCCTCCTTTGCTACAAAGGTTTGCTGAAAAAAAAAAAACTCTTATGAGGGTTTTACTATAATATAATATTATAATTATATTATGTTCTATCATCAATCTAACATTATAATAAATCTCTTATTAAATTATCCGCGATGCGGATTAACGCAATGTTTGTTACACAACGGAAAATAATTTTAAACGCAATTATTTTATCTGTGGACTACAAAACATTTAGTTGTGCTTAAAGGGTGTCCAAAAACTACTGTTGAAAGCCATACTTGATAAAAAATGTTCATAAATACTTCCATTGAGTTTTTTGCAATTTTTTATTGATTCAGAATAATTATGTTCCGCATGCCGAGTGTGTATGTCTGACTTTTACTACAAAGACACGTAAACTGTGTGTATGTCAAATAAACTTACAATCATCAGTTTTATAAACTACCCGCTAGGGGCGCTGCTGTTCAATCTCTATATCTCCGCAAATATAGTTTACGTCAACTTTGTAGTGGGTATACGTTTAAAGACTGTCCAATCCGTTCTTGCTTATACCACCGATTTCAGCTGTAGGGTTTTTACACCTTGTATTAATGTAGATTAACCGAATCGTAAAGATTTAGCGTAAGATAATGTAACAAACCATTCTTTACAAACTTTTACAATTTCAGAAATCTATTTTATTAAAGGTATTTGATTTTTGTAGTATTCGTCGTAAGAGAAGTTGATTCTTTTCTCACGGCGAGATATTTTAAGTTTGTATGACCTCAAGTAATAGAATATTGGTTTCAGTTGACCTTAGTTTTGATTTTATTCTTGTACTAATATCACAGAGATAGATTACAGTGGAAAATACAGATAATCAGATAATCAGATAATCAATTTATTGGTAAAAAAGAAATACACGTCAATTATTTACATTGTCATGGTACAAAAATAAATAGTAATTGTAAAATAATTCAATTAAAATAACACGAAATAAATTAACTATTAAAATAAAATAAACAATATTTAAAATAAACTGCAGGACACCTTTGCCAAAAGGCTCACTGAACTGAGAGATATATACAGATATGTATATATATATATATATACAGGGTGTCCCACGGCCAGTCCACATGGAGAGAAAGTACCTTAAATAATGTACATAGAACATTTTACTCAAAGAAGACTTTATTTTGATTTTAAAAAGAATTTAAAAAATAATCCTTATAATTGAGCCTTTTATTTGGTATCATGAAATAACGTGTGTTATGTTTTTACAATTTGGTGGGTTCGATTCCCGGTTCAGACAGGGAATTATTCAAAAATCTTTGAATGCAGTTTAAATTCTTTTTAAAATCAAATTAAAGTCTTCTTTCAGTAAAATGTTCTATCTACATTATTTAAGATACTTTCCCTCCATGTGGCATGGCCGTGGGACACCTTGTATAGTACCTACTTGTACAACCGATACAAGAAATAAGAAAGGTTAGAATTAAATGGCAAAAATATTACTTCTTTCGTCTTCGTCAGAAGTGTCGTGTCAGAAACGAATACATTGATTTTTCTCATCTAAAAATGTAACTCAAACTGGCACTCAAACAGTGAATCATGGTATGAAAACCGGCTTAGTCAGCCCCGCACGTATTGACTAGGTATTTCCTGTGGATAAGGCCGACTTGACTGATAAGGGCATGGGCACAGATTATATATATGGGGAAAAACTATAGATAGTCATCTTGAAGCATTCAATGGTCTGCTTTTAGGTAAAGAACGTTTTTCGATAGTTCTACCACCTTACTGCTGGAGAAAGTTAATCACCTTGGGTAAGAAAGCGGAAAACCGATGCTTATAACAGTTTTTTGGTTTAAAAATATGAATTTGTGGTAAAACAAGCTTGAATCATCAGTTATAGAGTTTTTAGGCCGCCTTAAGGCCTCCTCATGACTCAACGACTGCTAGAGCCGGAAGCGCAAGGATGTAAATGCCACTAACGGTCACGCATCCAAATAATGATCGCGCAGAACGTTACTTAGCTTAGATAATCGGTGAAGATTGACTATGCAAGCTATGCCAATTTGTTGATGAAAACTTTTAAAATGCAGCGGAATTTAGTAAAATTAACATAAAATCAAGTCAAAAATGTTCAAAATCAATATAACAAAATCATTGAAAATTTCGCTTTCAAAATAAAAATCTAATACGTAAAATATTTTATGAATAGGTTAAGTAGTATTTACATATCTATCACAGCTCCAAAAAATACACTTAATATAATATACAAAATGCTTAAAATACCTATTTGTGTGTCGTCATTGACCACATCGAACGACGTTAGATTTATTTGGCTAATAACCTTCTCTCAGGGTTAACGACCATCTCATTTTAGTAGCTCTAGGTACTCAGTGTATTGGTGGTCTACTAGTAAACACCGCGCCAAGGTAAATCTATTTTGTTCCAGTTTTCCCCTGCCGCCAGTCGCTAGGGTCGCTAAGGGGATTATTTTACAAAAGTTCCAGAAATACTCACGTAGGGGACTGACGCAGGGGAAAACTGGAATGAGCCTTTTATCCGATTTAATATTATAAACGCAAAAGTTTCTAAGGATGTATGTATGGATGTATGATTGTTCCTCTTTCACGCAAAAATTACTGATCCGATTTAGATGAAACTTGGAATATAGTATAATATAGTTGTGCTAGGTATATATGTAGGTTTATTTATTTATTTGTATGTAGGTTCATTTGTTAGTAGGTTTATATTATTTATTTGCTATTCTTTTATCTATATGTGTTGTACACGTACCCACTTTCATTTTCCCATCTCTCACATCCTAAGGTTTGCTGGAAGAGAACTCTTTTTAGGGTTAAGCTCGCCTTTATGTACATGTTTTAAGTTTAAGTTTTAAGTTAAGTATCTCTGTGTACAATAAAGAATAAAGTATAAAGAATATAATATCCCGGAAAATCAACTGGATCCCACCGGACGCGAAGGAAGTCGCGGGCGGAAGCTAGTAAATAAATAAAATAGCCTTACTTTCCTCCTAAAAATATCTTGTAATGCCTATGCTAAGCATGTATTCTTATATGCAATAATATGCAGTATACCTACTGAATTTTCATTTCAAAATAAAAAGTAAAAAATGACTTTTTTTCTTTGGATTAACGCTGTCAGCTGGAAGTCGTATAACTTCAAAAAAACCTGTGCGTGCAGTCCCTACGCGCGGGAGAAGTTATACTTCGAGTGGCACGCATTCACTCTCGCTCTGTGTTTAATGTGAAATTAATTTAGTATTTATTGTTATGTACTTAACCAATATGCAGTACTAAATTTTCACTTCAAAATAAAAAGTTAAAAGTTGCATGAACACTGCCAACTATTATATTTTGATTGTAGCGTATTAGTCTCTTTCTATTCTCCCCGCTGTCAGTTGGAAGTCGTGTAACTTCAAAAACATGGGCAGTCAAATGCTGAACACTGCCATCTATTATTTGGTTTCAGCATTTGTAGCGTATTAGTCTCTGTCTCTTTCTATTCGGTGGGAATAGAAAGAGACACAGACTATGTCCTCCCGTATAACGCAACGTTGTTGGAAGTCGCATTAGAAGTATAACTTCAAAAATGCTGAACACTGCCATCTATTATTTTATTGTAGCGTATTAGTCTCCGTCTCTTTCTATTCCCCCGAATAGAAAGAGACAGAGACTATGTCCTCCCGTATAACGCAACCTTATTGGAAGTCGCATTAGAAGTATAACTTCAAAAAAATACTTATTCAGTATAATCACAAGAGTCATATTATAAACTGTGCATTAAACCACGGTTAAGCGTAACTGGTTGATTTAGCGGGGACGTCCTTGAAAACTGGTTGGCTTGGACTTCACACCTTAAGTATTTTTACACGATCGAATCTGTCAAGTTAAAACGCTTGCGACAAGTTTATTTTAATCTTTCCTGGTACCTCTATCACGAACAAATCTGACAGTCGCCGCGTTAACGTAGTCGAGTTTATATTGCGCGTCAATGCCAGCTCGACTGCCAACTGCTGTGGTGTCACCGCGCAGTGTATCTCGGATACGCTAGCGTTACGATGCGTTTGCGATTGTCACATTTATTCGAGATCAAGGCACTGTTAATGTGACGGGTAACGTCAAACAAATTCTCGCTTGCACATACTATTTTTGAAGATATAAGTATGCAAAAACGCAAAGCTTCACGATCTAGCTAGATAAAGGTTTAGCAAAAAATATCATTTTGAGCCAAACAAGTCCTCTCAACGAAATATGTGCAAAAAACTAAAAGCACAGTTCTGTTTGGATCAAAATGATGTTTTTTTCTGAATCTTTGCATTGTTATTCTTTAGAGCGTGAATCTTTGCAGTTTCGCCTAATTATTTACACTTACATTATCTTCAAAAATGTTGAAATGTGAATGTTGAACGTAGGCCTCCCCCCATTTCGCTCCATATTTTTTTATTTCTGGCTTTAGTCATTCAGTTAGGTCCAGCTTTCTCTATAATAACATCTATATATTTTTTTCTATCTTTCTGCCGGACGACCACTGCCCCATGATTAGTTTCTTGGTATTCACTCTGTTATTCGTTTTATCCACCTACTGTTTTCCATTCAGCACAAATGTCCTGCCCGTTTCCACTTAAGAAACTTTATCATTCTTATGACGTCAGTAGTTTTTGCGTGAAAGAGTAACACACATCCATACATACATACATCGTTACAAACTTTCGCGTTTATAATATTAGTAAGAAGGATTAAACAATGTATACGAAAACAACGGTTCGAAGATTCCATTAAACTTTGAAAAAGATTTATACACATTTTAACCTATTTGAACTTGGTTTAATGAGGGTTTTTAGTGAGAAAAAGGTGACAGAACAGGTATGAGACTCACTGAATGTAGAGCTGGATTCTCTTAAAGCGAGGAGTCCATACATAAACTCTGCAATGGTTTAGCTACAAAGTAATACTAACTAAATAAGTATCAAGAGATTGCGGTCAAAGGTCTATAATTTGTATAACAAAGTACCACGTTTGATTATTCGAGCCTTTTATAATAAAGATTGCTTTGTCAAGCTTTTATTAAATAAGTTTAAAAAACTGGAAAAACCGACTTCAATTTGATACGCATTCGCATACAAATGATGATGATGATGGAAGTTTATTGGGACTATTTTATTGATCGTAAGCACCACAGAAACGTCACAGGAAAGCAAATACGCAGTGTCGTGTAAGTGAATGACGTGTTTTTTCGAGTTATTCTTATTTAACTGCCAAACTACTAAACTGATTTTGATAAAAATTTTATGGGACCAATCTGGAAGCATACCCTTTCAGATAAAAAAAGAATTTTTCAAATCGGTTCATAAATTACGGTGTTCTGAGGTAACAATCATTAAAAAAAAAAAAAAAACAACCGAATTGAGAACCTCCTCCTTTTTTAAAGTTGGTTAAAAAATAGCTGTCGCTCGCGGCTTTGCTCGCGTATATAAAACTCTTTTGGAGCTGACTGACAATCAACGCACAGCTTAAACTATAAGTCCTAGAGGTATGAAATCTGGAGGGTAGTATCCTTATATAGTGTAAGGTGCACTAAGAATTTTGAAAAGTTGCACCCACGGGCGACGTCTAGTTTATAATATTTGTGGGGTGGAATAGGATAGGAAGTGGGATGTATTAAAAGAAAGATACATTCTAAATGTCACGGTTCAAAGACTGGGTTTGGGCTGTAATGGTCAATGAGAGTATTTGAGAGTCAGACACCTACTTAGATTGAAAGTGTGAAGAAATAGACACTACAAAATGCACTGTCACGTTACGTATTCACAATCTACGTTGCAACAATGCAGTACTGGACCGCTCTACGTCAATGTTTCAAAATATCCGCGTAAAACTACATTTATTACCTTTATTACAAACAAGGTTATTAAAACCACTTATTCTAAGTAATCTGTTCTTTGTTTCAAAACTTATGTAAGTTTATAACTCGTTCAATTCCAAAGTAGAGCACAGCTTAACATTTTGCAACGAGGCCCTGGGTCAAAGGTGTAGTGACTTCACAGAACGTTCCAAAGTTTAACACCCTGCGAAGTACCAAATTTTTTTTTTAATTGAATTGTTTGTGACGATTGAGGCAACAAAAAACCCAGCGGGTACGAATTGCCGAAACGACTTGCGTCATTCCGTCTTGACACACCGGACTGGCCACTAAGACTAGTCTACAGCCTGGCCGGTTTAAAAAAAAAAGAACACGCAAGCGAAAACGGAACGCGTCGCCAGTCAGGCATTGAACGCGCGTCGAGACGCACGTATCTGCCGCTCGATATAAAAAACCCGATATTTAGAAAGTTACGAATAACAACGTGTACACGTGTGATTGATATTTTTTTTAATACTGGTGTGTGCTCTTGTGTATTGTGCAAAGGAATTGAGTGGATAAGAGTATAACGAGGAAGCTCACCTAAGGCCGACCAGATGCTTATAACGTGAGTTTAATGATACCGTGATTAGAATTTGTGATTATTAATCTGTGTGTGCTAATAATGCTGCATACCGAAAGATCTTAGCGAAACGTTCAAGGTTTGCGAAAAATTTGTAGAATAATGATCGTGTATTTATGTAGGTACTTCCTCTGAGAACCAGCTTATTACTATTTAAGTATTGTTTGTGGTAAACATTTATAGGTAAAGAACGTACACTAACGACGATACAACTTCAATTGTGCGGCCTTATCAAAATTGTAATAAGAAACACTTACTGTTTCAACAGAAAATGTGTAACCTAACATTTTTCGCTTTTAGTAATTATCCCGTAGGACTTCGTAGAGGCCGCGTAGACGTGCTACGCGGTCATTGTGTAGCGCTACGTCAATTTTGTTCCAATGTCAAAAATGGTATTTCAACTATGGTACTTTTAGTGAGTAAGTGAACCATCCCCGGCAACGAAAGGGTTAAATTGAATACTGAAAGCTACGATAAATATCAAATGAACATAAAAATAATGTTTGATTGGGATAGGATATCTAATTGTCTAATGTTTCAACGAAAAACATGAATGAATTAGTTAGTGAATACGCTCTGGAAACTTTTCTGTAATGATATTATATTTATCTGAAAAATTTAAGTATCACGAATGTCAGCCCAAGGCACGGTAGATATACACCTTTACAAGAGTATCCCTTGAAATTCCTAAATTCCTTTCTATTTTTAACACTGAATATTTCAATAGTTTGATCTTATTTCTGTAACCATTTTCCAGATCCAAGACTTTATGCGGTTAACATGATAATTGGCATGTAATGAGAAATGCTTTAGTGAGTGAAGCCTGAGGCATGCACTAGTTATATAACCCTACATTACATAACACGTACTCTATTCTATGTATTATCTTCAGACTATACAATAACTTATGTAAGTGATGGATAAATAAATATATCTAATTATATCTGTGGTGCTCAATGACACAAATTCCCCTGCCGACAGTCGCCGTGGTAGCTAAAGGGATTTTTGGACAAAAGTTCCAGAAATCCCCTACGCAGGGGACTTAGGGGAAAATTGGAATGAGCCAAAAAAACTAAGGAGTATATAAAACATATCGGCATTTTTAAGCTGTTATCTAAAATAGCTGCTAAATGTGTTGTCATCTTTTCTTCTTCATTTATTTTTGACCTCTGTCCGTCATTTCGATAGACAATTATGCCAGTGTCAAGTGAAATATTTGAAATACTAGTTTCCGCCCGCGATTTAGTGCGCGTCCCGTTGGATCCCGTCGATTTTACGGGATAAAAAGTAGTTCGTTGGTAGATAATGCTAAATAGCATTAAACTCGCCTCTGTACGATTTTTTAAAAGTGCAATAAAGAATTTTCTAATCTAAGCTAATCTAAAAAGTATCTATGCTACTTGTAATACCTCCAAAAATATGTGTACAAAGTTTCATGATGATCGATTAAGTAGTTTTCGCTGGAAAGCGTAACAAACAAACTTACATTCACATTTATAATATTAGTATGATTATCAGTCAAGTCAAGTCATTCGTCAATTCGGCTGTCGTTGGTTTTCCTTTCAAAACTTGATGACTAATTCTATCATTTTAGGTGGCTCACTCTTTATGCTACGACCACAAGTATTATTGGTTAAAATTCCACCAAAATTAAACTACAATACTCGCAATAACACAAGAAAAAGAAACATAGCGTATGTAATCTAGGTACATAAATAGTATGAAAACATGAGTTACTTATACGAATATTAGCCTCAGGCACGGTAGTAATTCCTTCAGTCTTCTTGGGTGACTAGTCACAGGCTTTAAGATTCCTTTTCAATAATGTTGTACTAGAAATAGTCTATCAACTATTATTATAATAATTATATGATTATACGATAGTAGTCTTGATGTTATAGGTTTTTTATCGATACTCTTAATCTGTTATTCCATACCGAAGACTAAAGAAAGTCAAGGTTTTAATCAGGGTTTAAACCATGGACATGTCATGCGACGTTTTAAAGAAACCAAAGATTAGATTGATGAGTTTTCGATTATTGCCCCCTACTCGACACTAGATGGCGCTCTAAACACACGTATTTCCCTAACTAATCTGTGGATAATAAATAAGCTATGATTTTTTTCATAGTACTAACTAGTCTTTCGTTAGTGTACGTTTTGTAATTACAACATACTAGTATTTTGATACCCTGATCAACTTTCTTACCGTAACAAACCTAGACAAGATAGTCCTGGTTTAGGCCTGGACTAATGAGATTTTTTGTAATAACACGCGTTGGGTTTGATTTTTTTATACATCCTGTTAATATAACAAAAAGCCTGTAATGGCATAACCCCAGTAATAAGGGTAATTAACTATACATATAATAATATCAATTATAAGTAATTCTCAGTTCGCTTATTACTCCGCCAAGGATTCTTGCACCATCTTGTGTTTTTTTGCAACTTAATACACAGTAAAGTAAATGATAAACGGGTTTTTTGTAAAGAAAACATTCCGTTCATTTGCTTTTAATATCTTCACGATTAATACCAAACTGGTACGTATACATAACAAAAAGTAATTGGTCGCACTTGGCTCTTAAGACGCCTACGCGACCAATAATGTGCAGAAACTGATTTCCTCGATTATTAGCGCATAAGATGATAAACATGGATTAATTAATATACTTGGTATTTCTCTACCAAGTTTATTAGTTAATCTATGTTTATTGTAATCCATTTATTATCAAGCGAATAGAAAAAAAACATCAAAGATTAATTGGAGCTTAAACTGGAAGCAATTGGGTTGTAATTGGTATGTATCCTAACACAGGCCAAGCCGCTGCGTACACTGCAGTGCAAAAGACTATAGTTACCCACCGACCGGCGATTATGCCCCCGACATTTGTAATATTTCTTCAGTTTTGTTTTATATTTATTTAAATATACCTTTTAAAACTGAAAAAAAATGTTAGACAAGAAAGAAAAACGATATAAACAATTTACAAAGGGTAGTCAGAATGCTCAATGTTAGAATCATTATGAAAAAAAAACCAGTGCGTGGAGTTCCTCCGCGCGGAAGAAGTTATACTTCGAGTGCCACGTATTCAATATAGTGCGGGCTATCGAAGTGTTTTGCGTGTTTTGTTGGCCTCCGTATGTAATCACTGTCGCTAGTCTCTGTCTCTTTCTATTCCCCCGACAGAGACTAACGCATCCCGTTTAACGCAACCTTGTTAGAAGTCGCATTATTATAATTTTTCATCACACCTATTCGAAAAGAACGACTTGGTTCGCCTATATGTGCACCCAAAGGTGGTGTTTTCTATAAGAAACAATAAGTGCGCGGCAAAGTTCATTACTTTGCCGCGCACTTTTTGAATTTGGAACATCTTAGTGTTCAGCGCCAAAGAAATCGAACGAATAGAAAACATAAGAAATAAGTGGTTTTCATTATAGATACTATTTATTTTCATTTTAATTGTTACTATATATGTTTTATTAAATAATAATATTACAATAAAATATGAGGCGCCTTTTATTTTCTCATAGTTGGTGATGAAAAGTAAATATATTTACTCGGGCGCAAAATATATTTTTGGCTCGGGCGAAGCACTTTGAATATCTCGCCGTAAAAATATAATTTTCTCCCTTATGATACAATCTACTATTTTTAGAAGTATAACTTCAATAATTAATTGTAAAATCAGTGACACTAGTTTGGACTTAGTTTTGCTACTTATACGACATCTTAAGGTCGTTTGGTAGCATTAAATATGTTCTTAATGTTTCCATGCAATCAAGGCTACAGATAATATTTCAATATTCAATATCCGGAACGATATCATCAATGAACTTGGATTCAAATGACTACGAAATGACGTTTTAACACGTAATTTTATAACCGGAAACATTTATGAGTAATTAACATGTTCTAAACATATTTTTTTCCACAGCGAACTCTTTTAATTGCGGAAAAAAGTTTATTTAAACAAAATAAATACACGTTACAAAAAATGTGTACGCAATCATATTATTTTCAGCTACGATTGAAATAGTCGCGCTTGTTTTCTTACGCAAGTAGTAGGGATTGATTCATTCTGGCTCACCCAAAAAAAGTTGCGATTGGGGTGGTCTTGCCAGGGCGCCAGCTAAAAAAAAAAAAAAAAAAAAAAAAAAAGTTTAGACTCTATTTGTATGTTTTGGCACACGCCTGATCGATTGCGCTAACCCATTTTAACGCACCCCGGCCCATTCAAAAGTTACGAAGCCACTTGTATACTCAATGAACAAACAATAGCGTTTTATTGAGGGTCGAGCCATTGTGTCCGGCTTGCGGGGCAGGTACTATAGATAAGCAGTCCCCATCCGTTGACGAAAAGAATTTGTGTGAATTAAATTAGTGTAATGCTTGTTCACATCATTAGGTATTAAATCGAGAACTATGTAGGTCAAAAATTAACCTCCAACTGAACTTTTTTTTATGTGACATCTCTCAAGCCGAAAACTTCCCTGACGGAGGGTGGATGCGCGCGCATAAAGGCTGCGTTCCGAGCACAACCCCTAATATTAAGCCCGCGTTACAATAGGTAATTATCTATAATATCATATTATTATATTATGATAATATGATAATCAATATTTATTATTTATTTATTAGCAATACACAAATATATTTTTATTTTATATGTATATTATTTAATATTGTACGGCCCCCCACGATACATATAATATGAAATTATTATTTAAGTATTAATTATTTAACCATTATTAATTATTTTTATTATTTAAATAAACTAACCTAACACCTTCACTGTGACGCACTGTCCGTCGCCTGATTAACCAGCAGTGGGCATTAATTATAAGCTGTGGATGATGTAATTGCAAATAAAATTTTCATGAAGTTCATCTTTTAGCATCATGTTATAACGCGATACAATCAATGCAAATATAAAAACCAGCCGACAGGTAGTGGCCACCCAAAAAGGCATTTTGCTTGTCGGGACATGACGCGAGTTTATTGCTACGTGAAAAGGGCGTCAGATAACATATTCGATAAATCAATGTGAGTTATGCGACGCTGCAAAAAACTATTAGGCACCCATCACAAACCAAGAAAGTTTACCTGTTGAAACATGTCATGAGTTTTTTGCGATATTTCTCTGCTATAAAGGTCTAAAACCCTCGAGTTACTACCACAGTCTTACGCCATTCGTGCAGTGAACTACAGATAAATATTGTTATAACGTCTAATAACATCTGCGTGTATTCTAAAATTATTCGTTACTCAACACACAGTATTTGCCACAATAAATAGTGTTTCCGTGTTCTACCGTATAAAATGGAGGTAAGTTGTTATATTACGTATTTACTTTGAACCGATTTCACCTTTGCACTTAAACGCTATCAATATAAGCTAAACCGAGTTCAAGATACCCTTGATGACAAACTTTTGTAGCAAAACTTTGACTTTATTTGATCTATGATTTTGCATTTATGTATTTTTAAAAGTAACATGTCGTTACAGGACACGCCAAGTTACTCCCCCGTGGAGGAGGTTGAAGAACATAACACTTTCAAGCAATTCTATTATAATGCTATATCTGATAAAGAGGACATATATATCTAATGAAGAGAAGACGGTCAGAGGAACAAAACCATTTGGAAACACCATCAACATCGCGGGAAGCATTTGACTCAATTTTTGATAATGAATTACTCAATCTTTGTATGGAAGCTGAAACTGGAACTGTGGATTGCACTACCTGCAATTTGCCAATAAAAAAGAGGTATTTAAACAGCCATTTCAATAGTAAACAACATAAATATAACTCTGTTAAAATTCAACATTCTTTATCGAATGTTGATCTTATACAATCAGCTTTTGGAAACCGTGTTTATACATACAAAATAACATCTAAAATAGATAAAACGAAAATAGATTTTGAAACTCCTGAATTATTTGTAGAATCAATCAATGAAACAATTTCAGTTTTAATCAATGAAGCTATCGAAGAACTAACAATTTTTAAAGTTAACTTTATATTGTACGCTGATTTTGTACAACAAACAAAGGAAATAAAAAACTCATTTGACTTTCAAACTAGTAACTTTATAATCATGCAAGGTGATGATTTAGATATATTTTTAAAATCATTAAAGGACACTTTGTCTAGCAAAATAAGCGAATTTGAAAAAAAGGATAGTGGCTGGAGTTTATCTAAAATTGTGAGCATTGATATGAATATCAATAAATTTAACCCCCTACGTGGTACATCATACATTGAATTACCACATGATATACAAACAAAAAAAGCAGTAGTCAATGTTAAAAACGCAGACGTTAAATGTTTCCAATGGGCATTACTATCGGCATTGTATCCAGTTGCAAAAAATGCTGATAGAGTTACATCATATGTAAGAAATGAAAATAAATTAAAACTTGATGGGGTTTCTTTCCCCGTTAAACTATGTGACATCTCAAAAGTTGAAAAATTAAACAACATGAGTGTGAATGTTTTCGGATTAGAATATGATGATGTTAAAAAACAAAATTCTGTTGTTGGTCCCTTATATTTCACAAAGTGTCGAAAAAGTTGTCACATTAACTTATTATACATAACAAATGGTTCAAATGGTCATTATTGCTATATTAAAAATATGTCACGTTTAATAAGAAGCCAACTCACCTCGCGACACGCCGCAATACATTTATGTGATGGCTGTTTATTGTATTTTTCAAACCACGAGCAGTTATTGCAACATCAAAAGCGAGATTGTAATCAAATTCGTACTGACTTACCTTCCGAAAAACCATGCTTAAAGAATTGGTTCGGTGAAAATGTTTCCAATAATAAGGTTTCATTCGATAAATATCAAAAACAACTCAAGGTTCCGTTTGTTATATATGCGGATTTTGAATCATTTCTGAGGCCAATCACATCCTGCTCAAATGATCCAGATTTACCTCATACTGAAAATGTTCAAAGACATGATGTATATAGTTTCGGGTATTACATTAAATGTGCTTATGACGACAGTCTTTCCAAATACAGAACTTACGTGGGTGATGACTGTGCAAAAAAGTTTATGGAAAGCTTACAGAAAGACATTGAAATAATTACCAAAATAAATAATTTTCAAAAATGTCCATTACCTTTATCAGATATGGACAAAGTTAAAATAGCTGTAGCTACTACATGCTACATTTGTGGGAGAGATTTAAAATGCCAACAAATAATAGACCACGATTGGTATACAGGCGTTTTTCGAGGTGTTGCTCATGAAATATGTAGCAGTAAATTTAGAAGTCAATGTTTCATTCCGGTTATCTTGCATAATCTAAGTAATTATGATGCTCATTTTATTGTTCATGCCTTAAATTTTGCTGAAGGTGCAGTGGAAATAATTCCCCAAAACAAAGAGCGTTATATATCTTTTTCAAAATTATTAAAAGTTAATAACCATCGAGTAAGTTTACGGTTTATAGATTCTCTGAAATTTTTGTCATGTAGTTTGGAAACACTAGCAAATAATCTAAACATCAATCAATTCGATGAATTGAGGAAACATTTTCCGAATGAGCAGGATTTTAACCGATTAAAAAGAAAAGGTGTATATCCTTATGAATTTATGACCGGGCTAGAAAGTCTTAAACAAAAATCTCTTCCTACACAAAACCAATTCTTTAGCTCAATAACGGGTACAAACGTTTCAAATGAAGACTATGAACATGCTAAAGATGTTTGGCAGCATTTTGAATGTCGTTCTATGAGTGATTATTCGGATTTGTACTTAAAGACAGATGTTTTATTGCTAAGTGACATTTTTGAAAACTTTAGAACTGTTTGTATGAGCACATATGGTTTGGATCCTGCGCATTACTATACAGCACCAGGTTTAAGTTGGGATGCGATGTTAAAATACACAAAAATAGAGTTAGAGTTGCTAACAGATTTTGATAAAATTGCCTTTATTAAATCTGGTATTCGAGGTGGAGTATCACAGTGCAGTCATCGATATGCCAAAGCAAACAACCACTACATGAATAATTACGATAGAAATCAGGCAACATCATTTTTAATATATCTTGATGCTAATAATTTATATGGTTGGGCGATGTCACAGTATCTCCCCGTTGGAGGTTTCCAGTGGGTTGATAATGAGACAAATTTCAAAGTTGCAATCGATTCTGAAATCGGCTATATTTTAGAAGTAGATTTAGAATATCCTGATAACTTACATGATTTACATTCTGATTTTCCACTCTGCCCAGAAAATGTTTGTATAGGGAATACAAAAGACTTTAAACTGGTTCCAAACCTAAATAATAAAAGTAGCTACGTAATACACTACAGAAATTTAATACAATGCTTAAATATGGGGTTAAAAATAAAAAAAATTCATAGAATTTTAAAATTTGATCAAAGTCCATGGTTAAGCAAGTATATAGAATTAAATACAAATCAAAGAACCAAAGCCAAATCCGATTTCGAAAAAGATTTCTATAAGCTTATGAACAATGCAATCTTTGGAAAAACAATGGAAAACATTGAGAAACGGGTAAATGTTAAATTGCTCACTCACTGGGAAAATCGAGGGAAGATTCAAGGGGCTCAAAGTTTAATAGCAAGACCTGAATTTCATAGTCTTTCCATATTTTCAGAAGAATTAGTTGCAATACAACTTCGTAAAACAAAATTGGTTTACAACAAACCCATCTATTTAGGATTGTGTGTTTTAGATATATCCAAAACTTTGATGTATGATTTCCATTATAATTACATGAAAAATAAATTTCAAACCAATATCAATCTGTTATACACAGATACAGACAGTTTGGTTTACCAAATATTTACAAAGGATTTTTACAGAGATATTAAAGACGACATTCAAACATACTTCGATACATCTGATTATCCAACAGACAATGTATTTAATTTTCCACTTGTCAACAAGAAAAGAGTAGGGTTATTTAAAGATGAAAATAACGGTAAAATCTTTACAGAGTTTGTGGGCTTACGATCGAAAATGTATGCAATGCTGGTTGAAAATAGAATCATTACAAAGGCTAAAGGAGTAAATAAATGTGTAACTAAAAAACTTACAATGGATAACTATAAGACGTGTCTCTTTGATAAAAATATTCAATTTTCTCACATGTATAGATTTAAGTCAATAAAGCATGTAATTTTCACTCAAAAAATTAACAAAACATGTCTTTCACATAATGATACTAAACGTTTTATTTTATCGAATTCTGTAAATACTTTAGCATGGGGGCATTATAGTTTAAGAAACTAAGTTTAAGTAATATTAGAATTTAAGTATCTAGTTAGGTACCTACCTCACCGCACCTTTGTAAAGTACCTAGCTGTTAATGTAATAATATATTTATAGAGTTAAGACATAATATAAGACATAATTTTTAATCCTATTTTAAGTTTACATAAATATATATATATTTGTATCTTTCAATACATTGTTTCATTATTTTCATTTACCTCATACCAGAAACACGTGTTGGTAGTCAAAAATGTTTCATTTCAATCATCCATTTACTGCAATAGTGGCTGGTCCAAGTGGGTGTGGAAAATCCAATTTTGTTACAAACTTTATTAAATATGTAAAAGAAGTTTGTAGTGTGAATTTTGTTCAAACTACATGGTGTTATGATGAAATGCAACCGTTGTATAATTTGAGAAACGTAAATTATTTTCAAGGAATACCAGATCTTAGTATGTTCGATGGAAAGGATCCTCAACTTATAATTATCGATGATCTCATGAGGGAATCCGATGGGCGCATTGTTGATATTTTTACAAAAGGTAGTCATCACAGAAATTTGAGTGTTTTCTACATAACACAAAACTTATTTCATCAAGGTAAAGGGCAAAGAGACATATCACTAAACTCTAGTTATATCATCTATTTCAAAAATCCTCGTGATAAGACTCAAATTCGATACCTAGCACGACAAGTTTCGCCAGAAAATATTAAGTTTATGGAAGATTCTTACAAAGATGCGACTAATGAAGCTCATGGATACCTAATGATTGATTTAAAACAGGATACTAATGACGTGTGCCGTTTTAAGACAAAAATATTCCCTTCAGACGGATATTGTACCGTGTACATCCCAACAAAAGTGTTTAAATATGCTAAGAATCAACAAATTCATATCAGTCATAAATAATGCATCGAAGACTAAAGACGCATACGGATTTACTTAGAGCCCTGCATACACTTAAACCAAAATACATAAAAGCTCTTTTAAAATCGTGCGATGAAGAAGAAATAAATTGTATTTGTGAATGCATTCATAACGTTTTAAAAGGAAAAGTGCCCTTAGAAGAAAAAGCTAGAAAAAAATTGAAAAAGTATAAAGACATACTTCGCAAACTAGTACGTAAAAGTACAAACAAAATTCGCAAAAACATAATCATTCAAAAAGGGGGTGCCTTTTTACCAATGATACTGGGTTCAATTTTAAGTGCATTAGTTGCCTCTTTTGTTTGAAAAATGGAACATGCCAAGAAAATGTTGCTTGTTGATCCAAGTGTAATAGAAAAACTTAATCAGCATAATACGACTGATAACCCCCTATCACGATTAGATATGGAAATGCAAGACATTTTAAAAAGTGATATGGAAGAAAGAAAAAAGTGTACTCTATACATGCAAGTTTTGCAGCGATATTTACATTTTGCTGAAGAAGGACGTCGACCAATTCAATTACCCATCGTATCAAATATTGAAGTATCTGATAGGGATAATAGTGGATATGACACAGTTGATAATAAAAACAATGAAATCAGTGTTAAAGATTCAGTTACTGTTCAGTCTCCAGACGAAGGTGAGGAACAGGTAAATATTACTGTTTCTCATGAAAAACCAACTCCTTACACCCCAAAACACATACTCAGCTTGGTACCTAAAACATATATAAGGAAGGGTGAGAGATTATTGTTTTTGTTGGTATCGAACAAAAATAAAATTTATTGGGATGCTGATGGTATAATTACTGTAGACAAAGAAAAAATCCCTGGGAGTAATATTGTTGACTTAGTAAATGATTTTTTGAGACCGCTAAAAAGAAGTGCTCCAATAGGATGGGAGAAATTTGCAAAAGCACTGAAAGATATTAAAATACCAATGATTTATATTGGAAATCCACAAAGAGTCGACTATATGCAGCAGCTTCCGATCACACCATATAAAGAGGAGGAAGAGTTTTTAACACCAGTTACTAGCAAAACCAGACAGAAGATAGATTGGGAAAAATGGAGTCCTTATTAGAAATAAACAATATCTACTATAACCCTTCACACCCAGCGGGATATGCTAGTATTGATAAACTGGCTAGTGCTATGAAAGGTAAAATGAACAGAGAAGATGTTAAAAGATGGTTACAATCACAAGAAACATACACACTACATAAACCGGTTCACAAAAAATTTCCACGAAACAAATATGTCTTATCTAATCTTAATGAACTTTGGCAAGCTGACTTAAGTGACATGAGAACTTATTCAAAATATAATGATGGTGTTAATTATATACTTTGTGTTATTGATGTTTTTACCAAATTTGCCTATGCTCGATCAATGAAAAATAAAAATTCTGAATCGATTAAAACATGTTTTGAAAGTATATTTCGTGAAGCCGATATAACACCAACCCATATACAATCCGACAAAGGAACCGAATTTGTTTCGAAAGATGTTCAAAAATACTTTAAAACGAAGAATGTCAATTACTATACTACAAACAACCCCGATATTAAGGCTAGTGTAGTTGAAAGATTTCAAAGGACACTCAAAATGAGGATGTGGCGTTACTTTACTCACAAAAATACATATAAATACATTGATATTTTACAGGACTTAATATATTCATATAACCACAGTTACCATTCCAGCATCAAGATGTGTCCTTGTGATGTAAACTCAAAAAATATAATGACAGTGTGGAACAATTTGTATACACGTAAACATGTTCAAAATAACACCAATACATCTCCAACACTGCCAAAATTTCATATTGGAGACTATGTAAGAATAACAAAATATAAACATATATTTCAAAAAGGATATGAATCTAATTGGAGTGATGAAATATTTGTAATATCTTCAGTGATAGATCGGGCTCCATGGATTGTGTACACACTAAGAGATTTACAGCAAGAAAACATTGTTGGAACCTTTTATGAAAAAGAATTGCAAAAAGTGACGTATGACCCCTCTCTAAATTATAAACTAGATAAAATAATCAGTTCCCGCTATTCTGGCAACAGAAAGCAAGTGTTAGTGAAGTGGAAAGGTTATCCAGATAAATTTAATAGTTGGGTTCTAGTTTCCGATTTAAAACAAATATGAATAAAGAAAGTTTTTATTTAACATTACCTAGTAACAGTTCTATGGAATATTTTCCAGACAATGTTACTACAAGATTTTCAACTAAATTACCAAAACCCATAAAATTGGAAGGGCAATGGACCGTCGGAGTTGTTGAATTTCAATATCCATGTACCATGTTTACTGTTCAAGAACATGAAAATATTATTTACATAACTAAATCGATGGTGATGCCAAATGAGAAAAAACCTTCATTGGTTTATTATAAAAAACACATTCCAGCTACAAATTACGATAACATTAATCATATTTTAACAGCGTTGAATAATGTGAAGGAAAAAGTAAGATTTCGCTATGATGAAATATCAAAGTTTGTGTCAGTTTCAGTGATGGATGATTCAGTAAAATCAGTGATTCTAAAACCCAAATTGGGTGTTCAACTCGGTTTTGAACCTAATAGGAATCTTGTAGATAATGGTCTTGGAAAATGCCCCGCAAATTTGCATTTAGGGTTACCATCACAATTATTTGTCTATTGTGACATAATCGATCCTCAGATAGTAGGAGATGTTATGTCTCCTCTCCTGAGAATCATTCCTTTAGATCCAGCAAAGTATATATATGGCGCAAATAAAATGCATGTTTTCTCACCTCCTCACTATTTACCAGTTATGCGTAGAGAGTTTGACACCATTGAAATAGATATAAGATCCAGCACAGGTCAAAAAATACCATTCCAGTTTGGGACAGTGTGTGTTAAACTTCATTTCAAAAAATTATAATGTATCCCCGTGACAGCATAACTTGTCCATATGAACATTATTATTCTCATCAAGCTGGCTCTGGTATTGGAGTGATTTATAAAGGGGCGCCTTATCAACGTGGTCATGGGATCGGTAGCTTTTTAGGAGGGCTGTTTAGATCAGTTTTACCCTTACTTTCTAGTGGCGCTCGCGTTATAGGCAAGGAGGCTCTAAATGCTGGTGTCGGTCTTCTATCAGATATGGCTAGTGCCCGCCCCATGGAAGAATCAATTAAAAGTCGGTTAAAAGTAGCTACTTCAAACTTGAAAAGAAAAGCTCATGATAAAATTGATGGATTGAATATGTCTGGTTCTGGATATATAACCAAAAGGAAGCGTCTTAGTTCAGTCATTCCACCGTCGACTACCAAAGTGAAAGCTCTAAAAAAATTACGAGTTAATAATCAAAAAGATATATTCTCATAAATAATTTTTAAAATGTCATTCTTACATAGCCATTCCTGTGAATGTATAAAATCAGAGTTAGATTTATTTGCTCTACCATCCACGCAAACTAGTATAGAAAACGGGTTATGGATACACTACAAACCCATCTCATCTCTAGCTGATGATGGACCCATAGAATTTCAAGTACCTGGAACAGGTGATGACTACATGGATTTATCCCATACATTGCTGCACATAAAAGCCAAGATACTAAACCAGGATGGTACGAAATTAACTGAGTCAACTGTTGTGGCTCCAGTAAACAATTGGCTCCATTCTCTTTTCACCCAACTAGATATTTATCTGAATCAAAAGCTAGTATCACCGCCAAACAATACATATGCCTATAGGGCTTACATGGAAACTTTATTAAATTATGCTCCTGCAGCTAAGGAATCTCATCTGACTTGTGGTCTTTGGTATCAAGATACGGCTGGGAAAATGGATTCAACTGATGAAAAAAATGATGGATTTGTTAAAAGACGAGAATTAGCATGTGAAAGTAAGGAGATAGAAATGATTGGTCATCTTCATGGAGATATATTTAATCAAGAAAAGTTTTTAATAAATGGTGTTGAAATGAGTGTTAAATTAGTTCGTTCGAGAGAAACATTTAACCTAATGGCTTCTACATCCGACTTGAAATTTAAAGTATGCATTACAGATGCAACACTTATTATACGTAGAGCACGAATCAATCCTACTGTATTACTTGCACATCAAAAAGTTTTAGCCTCTACTACAGCTAAATATCCTATCACTCGAGCTGAAGTCAAAGTTTTAACTATTCCTTCGGGGATTCAGGGTAAGACTCTAGATAATATTTTTTTGGGGCAAGTTCCCAAAAGGTGTATAATCGGTTTTGTGAACAATGCAGCGTTTAATGGGGGTCTAACAAAAAATCCATTCAATTTTGAAAACTACAATATAAATACATTTTGTTTATACATTGATGGTCAACAAATACCTTCGAAAGCTTTGCAACCATCATTCGATAATAATATTTACACAGCAGCCTATCACACACTATTTTCAGGGACAGGTATACATTTTCTGAATGAAGGTAATGGTATATCTAGGGAGCAATATGCAAAAGGATATTGTGTGTTGGCGTTTGATCTAACGGCTGACCTCAGCTCAAATTCAAACACTCATTGGAATCTTATAAAACATGGTAGCGTTAGACTGGAGGTTCGTTTTGAATCTGCTCTGACTCAGACGATAAATTGTATTATTTATGCAGAGTTCGATAATGTTATTGAAATTGATAAGAATCGTAATGTAACTGTAGACTATAGTAGTTAGGATGTAATAAAATTGTATTGTTTTGAATGTACTGAGACTATAAATTGAATTATTCATGCAAAGTTCGATAATGTTATTGAAATGTAACCGTAGACTATCAATTGTCAAGATTGAATAAAATTGTATTTAGTTATATAATAAATAAATAAAACATTGATGTATGCATACCTACATATAGTTTTATTTCCTGAAACCTCTTCTTTATTTTTTCTCTATAAAAAGTAATTTACATATTTCCTTGTCACATTCTTGGTTTGAAGATTGAACTTGACACAGCTTACCTTATTAAGAATAATGGATACAATTGATATTCAAAAATATTTACACTACATTCACCCAGCTTTACACAAAAATGTGTATGCTGCAAACAGGCTACCACTGCATGTAAAAAAACCGGTGTATCTAATAAGCAATTTGGATCCGGACAACAAGCCAGGGTCACATTGGATTGCCATGCACATAGATAAAAATGGAGTTGGTCAGTATTTTGATTCATATGGACGCGCACCTAAAGACTACCACAAAAACTTCTTGCGCAGGAACTCAAGACAGTGGGATTTTAATAGATATAGATTGCAGCACGACTTAACTACAGTGTGTGGAGAATATTGTTTGACATATCTGTATTTCAAGTTTTACGGAAATACTATGACCGATTTTATTGAATTATTTAGTAACAATACTATCAATAACGATCTATTTTTACACAAGTTGTTTAATGAATGCTTTAAAAATAAAAAGGACTAGATAGAAATAGTTAAAGTTAACTAAATTAACTAAGTTAACTAATCGATGAATGTGGTTAAAAGTGGATCATTAGACAAATAAAACAAAGTTTAATGGAATTAAAAAGTTTTTTATTTAAGTATAAAAAGAAAATACCTGATATACAAGAAAATATTGACAATGTTATTACCTATTCTAAAAATCATTATTTACATATTTAGTTATTACATCTAGCTAGTTATTGATTTTTGAAAGAATATATTTTGCTGTCTTCGGATTCCGATATCTCCTTGGTGATTTGATAAACAATTTTTTTCAAATTTTCATAATTTTTGTTATTCAATTCCTTGCAGTAATATTTAACGCGAACGTCAGCGTGTTTCCAATGCTGGGTAGGAGGAATCTTGCTCAGCTTTTTCATATCAAACACATCAATTTTTATAAGATGTGCTGCATTAACACTGTCGTCTGTGTTTGTTGATATGTATGATGTACCACCCTCTTTGTTCATTCGTCCAACGTTTGATGAGTTTTTTGCTTTCTTCTTTTTTGGTGGCACTTCCGGAAAGAACTCATCTATGTTGCTGAGACTACTGCGGGGGCGCTTCAATATAGATTTCTTTGCAAGGTAGTATGGTACGCAATTGGTGGTGTCCTCTTCATCAGATATATTATAATAGAATTGCTTGAAAGTGTTATGTTCTTCAACCTCCTCCACGGGGGAGTAACTTGGCGTGTCCTGTAACAACATGTTACTTTTAAAAATACATAGATACAAGTAGACATACAACATAAATGCAAAATCATAGATCAAATAAAGTCAAAGTTTTGCTACAAAAGTTTGTCATCAAGGGTATCTTGAACTCGGTTTAGCTTATATTGATAGCGTTTAAGTGCAAAGGTGAAATCGGTTCAAAGTAAATACGTAATATAACAACTTACCTCCATTTTATACGGTAGAACACGGAAACACTATTTATTGTGGCAAATACTGTGTGTTGAGTAACGAATAATTTTAGAATACACGCAGATGTTATTAGACGTTATAACAATATTTATCTGTAGTTCACTGCACGAATGGCGTAAGACTGTGGTAGTAACTCGAGGGTTTTAGACCTTTATAGCAGAGAAATATCGCAAAAAACTCATGACATGTTTCAACAGGTAAACTTTCTTGGTTTGTGATGGGTGCCTAATAGTTTTTTGCAGCGTCGCATAACTCACATTGATTTATCGAATATGTTATCTGACGCCCTTTTCACGTAGCAATAAACTCGCGTCATGTCCCGACAAGCAAAATGCCTTTTTGGGTGGCCACTACCTGTCGGCTGGTTTTTATATTTGCATTGATTGTATCGCGTTATAACATGATGCTAAAAGATGAACTTCATGAAAATTTTATTTGCAATTACATCATCCACAGCTTATAATTAATGCCCACTGCTGGTTAATCAGGCGACGGACAGTGCGTCACAGTGAAGGTGTTAGGTTAGTTTATTTAAATAATAAAAATAATTAATAATGGTTAAATAATTAATACTTAAATAATAATTTCATATTATATGTATCGTGGGGGGCCGTACAATATTAAATAATATACATATAAAATAAAAATATATTTGTGTATTGCTAATAAATAAATAATAAATATTGATTATCATATTATCATAATATAATAATATGATATTATAGATAATTACCTATTGTAACGCGGGCTTAATATTAGGGGTTGTGCTCGGAACGCAGCCTTTATGCGCGCGCATCCACCCTCCGTCAGGGAAGTTTTCGGCTTGAGAGATGTCACATAAAAAAAAGTTCAGTTGGAGGTTAATTTTTGACCTACATAGTTCTCGATTTAATACCTAATGATGTGAACAAGCATTACACTAATTTAATTCACACAAATTCTTTTCGTCAACGGATGGGGACTGCTTATCTATAGTACCTGCCCCGCAAGCCGGACACAATGGCTCGACCCTCAATAAAACGCTATTGTTTGTTCATTGAGTATACAAGTGGCTTCGTAACTTTTGAATGGGCCGGGGTGCGTTAAAATGGGTTAGCGCAATCGATCAGGCGTGTGCCAAAACATACAAATAGAGTCTAAACTTTTTTTTTTTTTTTTTTTTTTTTTTAGCTGGCGCCCTGGCAAGACCACCCCAATCGCAACTTTTTTTGGGTGAGCCAGAATGAATCAATCCCTACTACTTACGCAAATCAATAAAATTTTATGAGTTTGTTACTCGAGTGCATATACTACACATTATTAACTTAGAAATTGTATATTGAGTATATTTATATTAGGTAACTAGTGTAAAACCGTGCTAAGAAACAGCATTCATACTTACATACATAAATCTTAAAACATAACTCAGTATAATGTAGTAGTTTTTTGGTCTGAATTGGATACTAAACACACACATTTTGTAACATATTAAAAATAGTAGCTTTAAGGTTTATTACTTGTTTTGAATTCAAATTCAACAGGGTTTTTAATACTAGCCGTCGCCCGCGGCGTTACTCGCGTTCTAGACCCTTTAGAGCGTGAATTTTCAAAATTCCTTTCTTAGTGCACCCCTACACTATATAAGGATACTACCCTCCAAATTTCATACCTCTAGAACTTATAGTTTAGACTGTGCGTTGATTGTCAGTCAGCTTCAAGAGTTTTATATATTTAAAAGAAGAAGGTGTAAACGTGATCACAAATTGTAAAAACTTGAAAGATTGTTATTTCATAATTTATAAGTTTAAAAAATTGGAAAAACCGACTTAAATTTGATACGCCTTCATCATAAAATGATGATGATGATGGCATACCCTTTCAGATAAAAAAAGAATTTTTCAATTCGGTTCATAAATGACGGAGTTCTGAGGTAACAAACATAAAAAATAAAAATACAACCGAATTTAGAACCTCCTCCTTTTTTGAAGTCGGTTAAAAATAGATTAAATTACCATGTATGTTACTTGTGGAAAAATCATTGACGTCACTCGGTAAAGTCAAATCTCGTTAGCTGATGTCAATGTCACGCACGTCATGTGCAGTGCAAAGAGCATGCATATGCTTGTGCTTATGCTTAATCCTTGAAAATTGAAATTGACATTAGAATTGAGAGTGATAAATAAATATTATAACACATTATAACTTTTCACATCCTGACACTTTTTGAAACCTCAACACACATTACTTCATGAACACTACACAATGGTTTTTCACAGGGTCTATTGGCTGATGGTTTCGACAGAATAACAGCGCCTAACTACCTCTGGGTGGTGAGCCATACGCTGAGTCGAAACCCTTTTGCTGCTGTAGCACACAAACAATTGCTTACCTAGCTACCTACTCAATCCACTCATCTTATTTTTCTTTCAGTCTAATTTTTGTTTATTTGTAGTGTTGTAAGTTTACTTCTGTAAGTGTATTTCGTGTGTTACTTTATAAGCAAATAAATGCCTCTCTATGTGTTTATGTCTATATTTGCATAGGTCACAGAGTACCTAGGTACGAATTTAAATAAATATTTAGAGATATTTCACACAACGCCTCCCCAAACTAAGCAAAGCTGATAGTATTGAACTAGATTGCTGATAGAATACTAAAAAAAGATTATTTTTTACAAACAATACATACACAACTAACAGGCATACAACGAACATCCAGGTTTGCTATCATACAAAATGTTTCTTCTTGGTGGGGATCAAAGCTACAATCAACATTACGGAAGGCAGAGTTACTAGTACATTTTTTTTTAACCGACTTCAAACAAGGAGGAGGTTCTCAATTCGGTAGTTTTTTTTTATGTTTGTTACCTCAGAACTCCGTCATTTATGAACCGATTAAAAAAATTCTTTTTTTATCTTCCAGATTGGTCCCATAAATTTTTTATCAAAATCAGTTCAGTAGTTTGGCAGTTAAATAAGAATAACTCGAAAAAACACGTCATCCACGTACACGACATTTTTTGCTTTTCTGTGGTGTTTACGATCAATAGAACAGTCCCAATGAACTGCTATCATCATCATCATTTGATGATGAATGCGTATCAAATTGAAGTCGGTTTTTCCAGTTTTTTAAACTTATAAATTATTTTGTTTTGACACATGTTCATAGGATACATAGAAATCTTTTTCGGCATAAATCAAATATTTATAGCCGAACCAAAAAACATTGGTATTTTATGTGGTTACTAAATTATCATCGCAATTATGGCCAATTTGATCTACTAGTTTTATATGTTAGCGGTCAAAAGTATACCAAATAGTCTAATATAAGTTGTCCGCCAGTGTACGTGCAACTGACACGGTTCTTACATCTCATTATGTTATGTAAGGAGTGAAGGAGATAGCTTGCGTAATGCACTCATTCTAAGTGCTAAAACACCATTAGAGTATACAAGTTTAGTTTGGACCCGCACCGGGTACCGGGTTAGATCAATATTAAAAAAAACTAAAAATAATGAAAAGTATATGTAAGTAAGTGACAGGCGTCATGGCTCAGTCGGTAGTAGCTCTGCCTTCCGTGCTGTGGGTCGTGGGTTCGATCCCCACCGAGAACAAACATTTGTGTGTTGTAAACATAGATGTTTGTTCTGTGCCTGGGTGTTTCTATGTATTATAAGTATGTATTTACAAAAAAAAATGTATGTGTGTATTCTATCAGCCATCTAGTTTCCATCGTACAAACTTTGCTTAGTTTGGGACTAGAAGGCGTTGTGTTAAGTGCCCGTGAATATTTATTTATTTTTCTATACTATTACTAGTCCATACTATTATAAAACTATAAAAAGCCAAAAAGTTAATTAAATTAAAAATATTGATAAACTAAATATGCAGATCTACTAAATAAACGATTCTGATTCCGAAAATCGAGTTTGTCTGTTTGTTTGTTCGCGGATCGCGCCTTAACTACTGGACCAATTTCAATGAAACTTATACCATTCAGAAGCCCTTTTCCCGGATTCAAACATAGGCTATATTTTATTGTAATCAAAGACGTGGATTCTTAGATACAGCTTGACCTCTCTTAGCCAAAAGCCGCCTTTGACACGAGGTTCATCGTATACTGATTGACATATATTTTGGTGGAAAGTTTCGCACGCGTACGAAGTCGCGGGTATCAGCTAGTGTTATAATAATTACGATCATTTTAAAAGCTATATTTAAAATAGATTTTTTCTTAGTCTTCGTCGTCTCACTGATGGCATAAGTTCATACAATTTTGTTAAAAAAACTAAATATAGTTTTGGCCGTACATAAATAAATATTACTAAGGATTTTATCTTGGAAAAAAAACTGATTATTGATATCTTTCAAATGAATAAACATATAATTATGTTTATGTTTATTATTATTATTATTATTTTTTTATTAATTATGTAGGTATAGAGATTATTTCCTTGCACATTGTGTGCAAGAACCTTTAAAGCCAAAATTGGTTATTCAAGTCACCTTAGAGCCCATCATAGGCATCATGCAGCAACAATGTCGCCGTAGCCGAAACCGGCCAGGAAGACATCATCATCATCATTTCCTAATGTCGCATAATAGCGACCTCCAACTCTAGACACGAGATCTCAGTTCTCGGAGACGCGACACGTGTTTACTCGTTCTACCTGGTTGCAAACTTAAGGTTATGTGTAGTGCTTATCTAGTATTTTTTTACATTTATTATTTCACTTAAACGCTATTAAAATTACCCATAACTTAACATGCATTTGCCAATATTTAATTAATTAGTTTTTTGTGTAAGTTAATTACAGTTACTCTACTTATGTGTAAGTTGTATTAATTATGGTAACATTTATTTCTAAAATATATATCTTAACAGAATTGTAGACATAGACATCATTTATTGAAGTTATACTTCTAATGCGACTTCCAACAACGTTGCGTTACGGGATGACATAGTCTCTGTCTCTTTCTATTCCCCGCGAATAGAAAGAGACAGAGGCTAATACGCTACAAATGCTACAATCAAATATAGATGGCAGTGTTCATGCAACTTTTTACTTTTTATTTTGAAGTGAAAATTGAGTACTGCATATTGGTTAAGTACAAAAAAATAAATACTAAATTAATTTCACATTAAACACAGAGCAAGAGTGAATGCGTGGCACCCGTAGTATAACTTCTTCCGCGCGTAGGGACTGCACGCACAGGTTCTTTTATTTCATTTATATTTTGGGGGAGACCTTTGCCCAGAAGTGGGACGATACAGGTTAATAAAAAAAATTGTGATGAATATAAATGAATAAATATCTGGAGCGAGCGCGTTGAAATCTTTTACATTGAATAATTGATTCCCAAGGAAGTTACTTACCTATAACATAAATATTTCGAAAATATATATTTTTAGGTAAAATCAAATAACCTTCTTTCTCGCACATTTATAAATTTTGAAAATATAAATTCACTGAATATAATTATTATGCAAATCGCAAAGAGTCGCGCTCTAGAGAATAACAAACAATGCAAAGGTTCAACAAAAGTATCATTTTGATTTTCCGACCAAAAAATGTGTACCAAAATGTCACATGGGCTAATTTGGACGCAAAACTTCTTATACTTATAACACAGATCATAATTACTATACCTTATAAGTAACACAAATTATATTATTTGATAACACTGTGTGATAAAAATAGCATTCTAGTACTCTTTCAGATAATTGCAAATATCAAAGGCCAATATAAACTCTATTGCAAAGTGCTTACATTAGTTGTTTGCGAAAAAGGTTGTAGGGTCAAAGAACAATGGGTTTTACTAAGATAACACGCGACTTACCTGAGTTTACGTAATGTACGTCGCAGGATAATAGAGGTTAATCGAAGATTGACGTACTTCTAATTATTCTTCAGCAGAAATCACTTTAGGCACGTTTGATGAAACAATGTTCAAGTCTCAAACAAATGAATGCAGACTGAAACATTGATTTGTTGATTTTATTTACAAGATTAATTGATAACTAGCTTCCGCCCGCGATTCGTTCGCGTCCCGTTGGATTTTGTTGATTTTCCGGGATAGAGTAAAAACTATTATGAAGATGATTTATACAGCGTCAGGAGGCAACCTATGCCTACATTTATCGGGACACTGTAGCGCCTGGGACAATGTTCTGTGATTTTCCGGGATAAAGAGTAGTGTGTTAATTCGTCCTTGAGAGTAGCCTATGTGCCAATCCAGTTCACGGACAATATAATTATCCAAGTTTCACCCAAATCGGATCAGTTGTTTTTGCGTGAAAAAGTAACAAACCTCCATCCATACATCCTTACAAACTTTCGCGTTTATAATATTAGTAGGACTGTGTCAGCTGTGATCCTCAACACGGCTCGCATTCTCCGAAAATTCTTCAGTCTGCAGCCCTGACCACTGGTAGCTTGGGTCCAGCCACGCTGCCCGTGGCACTTCATTTATTTAAGAAGCTACTGGTGGCCAGGACTGCAGACTAAATACAGGTGGTTTTGATACGATTTTTAAGGAAAAGTACTAAAGTACCAGGAAAGCAGAACTAACCAATAGGTAGAGCCAAAAAACTAGTAATGCGAACACTACAAGCTCCCAAAGAGCTCTATCTACTAGCGACAACTGTTCCTGGGAAAGGCACCATTGTGCCGAAAGGATCTTGCACCTTGCAGAATCCTTAGCGTGCGCTCAGTAAATTGATCTGGTAAATTCCATAGGTCGCGAGGTCATTGATCTGTTACGTCAGAGGCCTTTCGTTTAAAACGGGCCAATCAAATCATACTAGCCTACCTACCTGCTGCTACATACATACTTTGGTGTGATTGCTCCAAAGGAACCCGTTCCTTGTACAAGGTGCTACAATTTTAAAAGGAATTATAATAGGCCTTTACATCTATTGAAGAGGATTTATACAGCGTTAGGAGGCAACCTATGCCTACACTTAACGACACATTGTAGTGCCTGGGACAATGTTTAGATGGAGTAGGCTTGTAGTACTATACCATCCTCTCAGCCTAGTCAGACATATCCACAGGAAAGACAAGGTCAATACGTGCGGAGCTGACTGAGCCAAGGGTTTCCTCACGATGTTTTCCTTCACCGTTAAGCTCGTGTTAATGCGCATATTTTTCCGAAATTAAAAATCCATTGATGCACGGCCGGGATTTGAATCCACGACCTCCGGATCGAAAGTCGAGGTGAAACCCCACTCGGCCAACACGGCTAATAAGAGTCTACTAGTAAATTGGTCATTGACGTAGGTACCCTGCGAGGTATTGCACTGCAGTTTCTTCTCTCGAAAACCATACTTTTCCATGTATTCATGCTTAAAGACAAGAAAAGCACATACCGACTTTCTATAGTGGAACGAAGGTATAATATACGGTAAGGTAAATCTTAATATTCTTCACGATTATCGTTCCTTTGGTCAGTGGACTAGACATCCCATCACACCTTTTGGGCACTCAAGATCTAAAGATGTCTCAATAGTTCTTCGCAGCATAAATGTACCAAAAACCGCAAAAAAAACACCTATACCTCTATCACGAATAAATGTGTCGCAAGCGTATTGTAACGCTAGCGTATCCGAGATACACTGCGCGCTGACGCTACAACAGTTGGTAGTCGAGCTGGCATTGACGCGCAATATAACTCGAATACAACGCGGCGACTGTCAGATTTGTTCGTGATAGAGGTAAGTAGATCTGAATATATAAAATCGAGTCCGTAATACAAATTAGCCAATCAACGCCTTTGGGCGTTTGCACACTGGCCGATATCGACACGATACTGACATGTCTATTGCTTGCTCGGACTAAAATATCGGCGTCGGAGCCGACACAATGCGAAAGGCTAACTAAATGTAAGAGTTTTATGGAGTTGGTTATCTAAAAACTCCCATCAATTTCTTACAAGTTAACATGATTAAAATTGATCCATCTATGATTGATCTGATGGCTAAGGTTTTTAGGAAGTTTTAAGACCTCAATAGTGTTGTTATAAAGTGACGTAGGTACAGGAATCTAAATGTCAAATTAAAAGCCATTTTACCAGGATTTCTTCAAAACAAACGACAGCCGACTTGGAGAATAACTCGACTTTATATGGGACTTGACTATATTGACTATTTCGAATAATTCGATTGACAGTGGTATCGATTCGGTTGTTGCCCTTTTCTAAACTAACCTAATTTGACAGCTCTAAAATTATAGCCGTCCTTATCGTTTCAGTTTATGAGAAAGGGACGCTAACATTTTTAGTGCTGTCAAATTAGGTTTGTTTAGAAAAATGCAACAAGCGAATCGATACCAGTGGCCAACTTGTTTGTCGAAAGACAGAGGCCACAAATAGAAGAAGAAGAAGAAGGTAAATAAGAGGGGGGTGGAGGGGGCAGGTGTCGTATCGGTAGCAGAAGAAAATAGCCTTTGATGTGTGACCTCACGTGAGAGGTCATCTCATGTTTCGCTCCCCAAGGCCTCAGGCAAATGTTTGTGAACACCAGAGTGGTGATTACCAAGCGCGAGGAATGACTACCTAACACCATTTTACTGAAAGACTTCAAGGCAGCCATAGGTGCCCACAATCCCACTAACATTTCAAAGTATAAATGTTTGTATATTTGGATGTTTGTGTCAAATATTCGCTATAACTGTTGGTCTGATTTGGATAAAAATCAGAGTGTATATATTTCGTAACCTGCATTAACACATAGGCTACTTTTCATCCCGGAAACTCAACATGATCACGGGCGCAATTTAGAAATAAAATAATGCGATGTTTATTTTATTACAAGAAAAAAAGTGACTCAGCACTACCCGAGATATCATTAACTCTACGTAAAACACGTAAATCAGTGCACATCCCAATGTACAATGATGAGAGACGTGCACGCAGAGGATCAAACGGAGAGCATACGGTGCGGGTTTGACGAAGATTCAGCCTGCTTGTCAAACAAGAGTTAGTTTTGTCAAACAAAGTCACACGCCCGTGTCTCTGTAAGCTTTGTAGGGAGTTCTATGGTAGCACCTCTCTAAATCCATTGAGTATGCTGAGAAAGAGTCCTTTGATAATATCCAAGGCCATGTTAGAAGGATCAATTAAGTTCGCGGACCAAGTTTAGAAGATCCACATGGTGTTCTGTGGTCACTCCTGTGTTTCGAAAACCTGTGATCGAGTTAAAGAGCTGAAATTTGAAACACAAAACAACAGTAGCACGTGTAACACAATTATGGGGTGGCCCGATAGAAAAGCGAAATAAAACTTGAGAGGTGTCAAGGGACACCCGGATGGAACGAAGTTCCTTGAGGTGTTGTTTTCTTATAATATTTTCTATAAGAACCTTAACGAACCCTAAAAACAAAAACTTCCAACAATACCTACATTCATTTGTTTCGGTTGAGAACGTACAGGCACACGATATTTAAAAAAAACTTTCTGCACCAATTTATTCGAATGACGTTGTCAAAGTTTGAAAAAAGTGTCGCGCCAACTCCGTCCCCTTTTGCCCCCTTTTGCAACGCACAATAAGGAACTTCGTTCCAAAAAATCCATACAAGGGTGGACCCCCTACTCCTAACGTTACTTGTATCAGAACTGCATCCATCAGCCTGAGCCTTTATGTGGTATCACCGGCACCACCCTTCAAACCGGGACACAGCAATGCGAGCACCACTGCTTGGTGGCAGATACGGTGGTAGTACTTCCCCGAACTCTTCCACAAAGGGCCGTTTAGTAGTTCTACTAAAAAACTACGTTTGTTCATACTTTATCTGTATAGTCTGCTAGCTTACTCAGTTATCTTATTAAGGCTTCAAGTAATAAAACTTGCTTGTACAGAATCATACTATTTGCGGGCACTTTACTTTGTTGTGCAACGATTATGGTGAGTTTGTATGTCCTTACGAGGTCAGCGGTCCTCAAATTTGCACTAAAAATTTACTAAAACCACCAAAATGTATTAAATAAAGCTATATTTTTGCATTTGGATATTTCATATTCATATCATTTATTGCAATTATTATGTTACATGGTGAGGTCAATAGTAGTGCATAATAGCCCTTAAGCTTAGGGCATAACAATATTTGGAGTGAAAGCGGGCCGTAATTTGAGTGAAGTTAAAATTAAAAGCTAGTTGTTATGACAGGCGTCATGGCTCAGTCAGTAGCTCTGCTTTCCGTGCTGTGGGTCGTGGGTTCGATCCCCACCGAGAACAAACATTTGTGTTGTAAGCATAGATGTTTGTTCTGTGTCTGGGTGTGTCTATGAATTATAAGTATGTATTTACAAAAAAAAATTATGTATGTATTCTATCAGCCATCTAGTTCCCATCGTACAAGCTTTGCTTAGTTTGGGACTAGAAGGCGTTGTGTTAAGTGTCCGTGAATATTTATTATTATTATTATTTCGCTCTGTGGAGATTGTACCAAATTTAAATGCAAGCGCTACTAGTCATCTATATTCATGGTTAAGTATGAATGGTGTCAAAGTAACCATAATTAAACAATTCTAAGTACTTTTAGGGACTTTTACCACTGAAAGCGGTCTTATCTTACCTATGCTTCACTTATTTAAACAATTCTTTAAGTCCAAATACATTTTTAGTTAAGTTCTCAACATTGTGTATGGAAATAAATAAATAAATAAAATAAATATTCTTGGACATTACACACAACGCTCTCTAGTCCCAAACTAAGCAGAGCTTGTACTATGGAAACTAGATTGCTGATATAATACTTACATACTTTTTTTTTTGTAAATATATACTTATAATACATAGTAACACCCAGACACAGAACAAACATCTATGTTTGCCACACACAAATGTTTGTTCTCGGTGGGGATCGAACCCACGACCCACAGCACAGAAGGCAGAGCTACTACCGACTGAGCCATGACGCCTGTCTAAATAAAAGCTATTTTATTTTATTTTATTCTAGCTTCCGCCCGCGACTTCGTTCGCGTCCTGTTGGATCCCGTTGATTTTCCGGGATAAAAAGTATCCTATGTTACTTCTAATACCTCCAAGGATATGTGTACAAAGTTTCATAATGATCGGTTAAGTAGTGTTCGCGTGAAAGCGTAACAAACAAACTTACATTCACATTTATAATCATAGAATTAAGTAATTTTAGAGTCCCAGTCAAGTTTTCAAAAAACGGAAAACTAGTCCTGTTATAATATTCAGTGCTTACTTTAGACAGTAAAAGCATTTTTAAACTAATCATTAAAACATTTATAAATACGATACGAGCATCAATCTTAGGAATCCATGACGTCACAGCCCTCAAGTTGAAAGCCTGTGCCTTTTTAGTGATTTAGGTCTCTTGTTTAGTATGTGGTTTATGTACTACTCGTAAGTACATCATTATGCTGTAGAACTTAATTTGCTGTATTGACATTGGTTTAACCCACGCTTTACTTAACTTCTCGTATTTGTGTGTATAGGCCTAACCATACAACTAAACTAGTGAATAGCTATCGACTTTATGAACGATTTTTATGGAATTCCTCTTTTTTTTGGGTTCATAGATTCCATACATTTTTTTAAATGTATATCTTGTCTTGATAGTGTTTTCCTGAGAGAGTTCATGTCTTTATTTACCTACTACATTACAAAAAATATGAATTATAAAAGGAAACTAAAATGAAAGGTAAACCGGCGAGAATTCTTGATGAGTTCGGTGTGCACTCTTAAATGATTTATTGGTGTAATAAATGATCCAATATAGACAAAAATATACCTCTACAATATCAAATTCAAGATGTTTTTACTCAATAAAATCACAAAGATCCACACAAAGGCCATATCTACGTAGCAAAAAAAAAATACTGTGCAGTTTGTACCCAAATCAAGCCGCTACACATCTTTTTTGCATAAAAAACTACGCCTTTTGTTCATAAGGCACATCGCAGAGCTAAAAATAAAAATAGAACTTGCAATGAACATTCACAACACGCAGTAAAAGTATGAAGATGTGTAATTTCTGAAAATTTCTGATAAATCTGCAAGATTGCATTGTGCATGCCTGCATGGTGACAGATGCTAGACATTTCTTAACAGACAGTACTGTTTGTGTTGTTTGTATGATACTATGAAGACAGGAGAGTACTCTAGAGGACTTGAAATTCATTAAGATGTATTGTATTTGTTAACCATATTGCCGCTATTGATCGAGATGCCAACGAGGACATTATAAACATGAGATTTGCCTACGAAATAAACAGTTTTTTCCATTTCTAAATGACTGTATTGCCACATAATCAACTCAAGTGTAAGTAGTTGTTTTCTTCAGTTTAATAAAACAACTACTTACCTATTTTAAACCTGACTTCATTAAAAGAAGACTTGTAAGTGTAGTTTAAAACAAACTATTTCAAACACAAGTATCTTCTAAGAATTAAGAGTCTGACTGCCATTACTGTACATACCAAAACGTACCTACAGTTTTTTCCTGTAGTAGAAATACCGACGTATTGAACTACCATACAGGTAGGTACATCGTCAAGGTCGAGTCGGTCAGTTTTCTCCAACCTTGAACGACGTTGCAATGGGTGGCCGTTTGTATGCGCAGACGCAGCCCAGCGAAGGCGTAATGTTGCAATTCTGTTGATGATGATAGGTACTGTATAAATGCATGCTAATAAAGACCTGTAGTGAACGTGGAACCAAGGTGATCCTACGATGTTACAGGCGTCATAGCGCAGTCGTGTACGATTTTTGAAAACATAGTTATATGACTAGGCTTACAGGTACTGGGCAAGCCTACTCTAAAAATGTCCCAAGTTCTACAGCAGCGTCCCTGTTCATCTTTGCATGGGTAAAATGAGGCCCCAGGCGCTAACTCCAAAGTGAAGCACTACACTCCTCATTCCTCACTTTCCTTCCTTCGCAACCAAGAATATGGTGGGTATGCGGAGATATCTGAAGCTAAGTTGAGAGACAAGAGTAGGTATGACTGTTGTACCATAGAACAAAAATAGGCTATATCATATCACACATTAGTCGGAATGTACAAAAAAATCGAAGTAAGGTGCATTGGGGTAATTGCGAAAATGGGTATATTCCGAAAATCCATAAAATCTAGTAACATAATGCGATATTTTCTTGTTGGCAACATTGGTCTAGACGCCATCTTGATTGGCATCGCCATGACAGTCCTATATATCCTCGTGCCAACAGGAAAATATCGCATTATGTTACTAGATTTTATGGATTTTCGGAATATACCCATTTTCGCAATTACCCCAATGCACCTTAATACTACTATTTACTTGTTGAGTTTAAAATCATGTTTGTGGTCATTTAGCACATGGATCATGATTTTATCAAGGATTCACGATATTTGTTGAGGCTGTCTGCAATATTATATGTTTATTTTGATGAATACATCCTAAGAGTTCATCGTAAAATATCTGTCATTGGTTTACTTGTGTTTTTTCTAAGTCACAAATTTGGAGCCTGATTCTTAGAAGAAAATGGGCAACATTTGACTGTTTGACACAATCATCCACTAAGGTAATCTGAAGCTATAACATTCACATAAAATGTAGAGTATTCTCGTGATGTACCTAGTTCATCTGTTCTGGCCCAAGATGTCACATTCACTTTTCCAAAGGAATTTGAAACGTTTCGAAGAGCCATCAGAAAAAGCAAGGCTTCAACCACTTCGTCTGCTTGTTAGCCTTCGCGTTTCGTTCTGTCAAAGCCTCAGTTCTTGAGGAGTTTAAACGCGGCACCTTTCAGACGGAATACCGAATCTCTTGCCAAATATTTGCGATCGAAAGGTCACGTGTCAGTTACGTAAGTCGACACAGATACCTCGTTTCCGAGTTTGGTACCAGCCGTTTTGGAACAACACGGTCAAGTGCGGTCCGGGCGTGGCAGTCTCATGTAGAACCACCCTAATTAGGGGTATTTGTTGGTTCTGCTCGCCTGGTACTTCCACTGCTAGACAAATCAGCCTGTTTAGTGTTAGTGGATGCCTGTTCTCTTATGCTTCTCTTGCCAAATTATCATTTTATAATCCTTAGGAAAATGATGAAAAATGGGAATATTCACGTGACACAGGGTCGTCATTTCTGTACATTTTTGTTACTTTTCTATCCTCTAGTCTTGGCTAGGATGAGCTGGTATACCTACGACCACCATCATCATGCTTTGTGCGAAACTCGGGAACATTTCCTTGTAGGTTCTGCGCGCCTGGTACTTTTGCGAGCCAATAGCATAAAAGCAAGGCTTTTATGCTATTGGCATAGTTAGTTATTGGCATTTAGTTTAAAGTACTTTCACTCATAATGCCGTATGAAACAAGTAAGATAATGCAATAATAATGGCGCTGGGTATTTCCCTGCAACAAATAAACTACATAAGTTAATTCGTGAGGTAGTGGTTAACTCTTCAGTGTTTATGCTACCCGATGGCCTCCGCTGTGGTAAAAATACTGACAAACAAGCTTTACTTGTTTTTTTAGTGCATTCTTTTGGAATTTATTGCGTTTAAGTCAGTTACTACATATTATTTTGAGAGACTATATAGTGCTTGGGACATGATTTTTTCGAAGGGACAAAATAAATGTTGGTAATTGAATACGGATATACTAGAGTAGGTAAGTCCGAGTATATTCCTCTAATCCGCGATTACAGATGTCTATCAGCAACAAATTAAAGAAAGCATTAATTGCAACGCCTGATCTATCATGAGGCAACAGTTTCGTCAGCTCATTATGTCACTACCTAGCTACTTACACAACGATGTGGGTCACGGCCGCGCGCCTTCCGCTCTGCTAGACAAATGACCCATTCATTGAGAAGAAAGTATTCTAAAACATTTCAATAATTTATATTGAAACTACATCCGTATTAATGCCGTCCACGTGTCTTATTCCGTGATAAATCCTACTATCCTACTAATATTATAAACGCTAAAGTTTGTAAGGATGTAGGTATGCATGGAGGTTTGTTACTCTTTCACGCAAAACTACTCCAATTTGAATGAAACTTGAAATATACATTGCCCGTGACCTGGATTAACACATAGGCTACTTTTTATCTCGGAAAATCAACGGGATCCAACGGACCGAAGTTGCGGGCGGAAGCTAGTGTATAATAAATTTTCCTTCTATTAAGTATCAGAATCCATGAACACTTGAACCTCATCATTACATAAGAATCGGTGCCATGAGAACCCCACTGGAGGACATTATTGTCTACAAACATTCCATTGAATACGCACGCTGATGAGAGAAATCACACGGTTTTACTTACGTCTACTGTCATCTGCCACAGTTACCAAAGTTACTTTACAAGCCCATTGGTAAAGTTTACACGTATCACGTATATCAGTAAAGTTAGGAAATAATTGTTCCGGGGAAGTTACACCACAATAAGTTCTACGGTTTTACGGTTCTAGGCCTCCTGTTACCTGTCACAATAAAAGAGTACATATATGTCACGAGGACTTATTCCAAAAATTCGTGGCGTTTTCCCCCTGCGAAGGGGATTGCTGAACGTGTGACTGTCGGCAAAGGGTTTTAGACAAAAATTCCAGAAATTCCCTGATAGATTGAGGTGACATTGAAGAGCTTTTTGTGCTATTGTTCGTGTGGGATGTACTGCCATCACAATTTCTGCTCCAAAGCAACAATGGTGGCTAGCTAGGTACTTCCTGATTTGATCATCTGCCATCTGATACAGTTACTCAGAAGGTAATCTCGTTGGCAGGCAGTGATGCTCGCATTGCTGTCCCAATTTGAATTGTACCGATGCAATTACAGGCACATGAGACTCACCTTCTCAATTGGGACATTATGTCGGACATGAGACACCCGTTCATGGTTGATATGCCACCAAACCGCACTAAACGCTTTGCATCTACATTTATTATGCGGACAGCCAAAGAGTGGAACTCGTTGCCGGCGTCGTGTTCCCGATTGTCTATAATTTGGAAGTTTTCAAGAGTAGAGTGAATAGGTATCTTCTAGGTAACCGTGCTACATTGTCGACCTCATCATTGCTTAACATCAGGTGAGATTGTGGTCAAACGGTTGCCTACATTGAATAAAAAAAAAACATCAATCAAGTCGTCAATCGAATCGTCAGCAAGTCCTAATCTTAAATGATGGAGAAGCGAGCTGATGGTGGATTCAGGCGATAAACGAATAAAGGGGGTTAGACCGAGCGTGATTGACGGAATGCATGACACAATACTGAAGTGCTGTAGTTAGGTAGAGCAATTGCAGGCAGAGGTAACCTCTCGACATCAAAGTGATGCAAACGTACAACTACAACCCTATATTACACCAGCCGTCGCCCGCGGCGTTGCTCGCGTTCTAGACCCTTTAGAGTGTGACTTTTCAAAATTCCTTTCTTAGTGCCCCTACACTTTAAGGATACTACCCTCCAAATTTCATACCTCTAGTTTAGGCTGTGCGTTGATTGTCAGTCAGCTTCAAAAAAGTTTTTTTATATATTTAGAAGAAGAAGAAGATTATAATAGGGCCTATATGCTGCAACCGTAGAGTCAGATTGCATTTTAGCAAAGGTGAAACACCTCTAAGCGCCTTTCTTTGTCCACTAGTAGTACATAAAGTACGTGATGTCTCTACGGCTAACAATTGATTGAACAGTTTTTGCATACAATACTCCTTAGTCACAGTTTAAAGACACGTATGGCTGAAGTAGCAATCTTGATTGTTTCATAAAACGTGTATTTTTGAACACTGGGCCCTTCTGAGCCTGCGACTGAGGGCTTGAAACTGGTCGTGCACCACATTTTCCTGTTCTTGTCACACGCTAAGCGTCAGCAGAATCCTTTTGATAATTTGGTATTTTATTTTCTTTGGGAAACAAACAGTAAAGTATATCTTTTAAATTAAATACTAAGTGTATATATAAACCAGTGAAGTTTCCTCCATTCAAAGCGCAATATTACCTACTGTGAACAGAATTAAAAGCTATGATCAAAAAGAATGGTATGCTACAATAATCATCAGATTTGGCAAACGTACATATTGACAGGTGTCATAGTTCAGTTGGTTATAGCCGTTATAGCCTTCCGTGTGGGTGGTGGGTTCGATCCTCATTGAAAGCAAACATTTGTGTGTGGCGAAACATAGATGTTTGTTCTATGTCTGGGTGTTACTATCACGATAGGTAAAAAAGATGTAGTACATATTTTGATCTTTATAAGGGTGGTTGTTTCACATTATTACTTGTTGACAATACTGATGAAAAAAAAATATCTTTATAAACTTATTTATAAAATTAAAGTTGATTTTAAAAGGAGGAAGTTTTTTGAAGCATATTCAATGGTATTTATAAATAAAACATTATTTTTAAACTTGAATGATTTGATCATGTAAGTAGATACTCTGCCAAGGTTTTTATATTATTACGCAAGAGTTCTTGTGACAATTAATCATAAAAATATATAATAATGAAATCATTGTAATTATACCAATCACGGTAAACCTTCTCTCAGATCCATCGGGAGCTTAGCTGCTCATCTGTCTTTCTAAAAATGCCAAAATTAAAGAAAACAAGGAAGCTCTTTTGAGATATTTTGTATAAACGCAGGAAATCATTAAATTAAAATGTAAGCCTTGATATTAAGTATCTATTTGTATTTATTTACATAGATAAAGGAGTAGCATTGAAAATATTACAGATACACCTGTTAGACTATGTAAAAAATCAGCATGATAGCCCGATACACGGTTTAAGTTAATAATTAATTAATTATAAAGAAATAATATTCTTGGACATATCGCACAACGCTCTCTAGTCCAAAACTAAGCAAAGCTTGTACTATGGGAACTAGATTGCTGATAGAATATTATACCTAAGTGTATATTTTTGTAAATACATGGGTTATTCCCATATCGAGCCCACTCATACATAGCAACAACAAGACCCAGACACAGAACAAACATCATCACACAAATACAAAATGTTTGTTCTTTTCAAATGCGTACTTTCTGATCAAAACCTAGAAAAACAAAGCATTCCACTTTTGCGCACCAAGAACTTCCGCACCTACGCTATTCCACTTTTGCGCAACAATCGATTTTAAGCTTGGTGCGGGCATGGAAATTCTGGCTCGGTTTTATCTTTTTGTCTTTCTTACAAAGAAAAATACTTCTATTAGATGAATAAATGCATATTCTCGTAGCTAAGTGAGAGTCAATGAAGCGTCGATTACATGCGACCTCGTATTATTCCTCATTTGTCTGTCCGGTCGGATGTTTTGTAACTCTACTGCCGACGTTTTTGCATTTTATAACCAACTTTATATAAAACGAAGATAATAATATGGTAGAGATATAAATACCTCAGAAAACATGAATCGCCTGTGTGAAAGAATTTTATTTTTTCTAAGTTATTGTCATTTATTACTTCAAAAAAGGAGGAGATTCAAAATTCGGTTGTATTTTTTTAAATGTTTCTTGCCTCAGAACTCCGTCATTTATGAATCGATTTGATAAATTCCTTTTTATCTAAAAGGGATTCCGGATTGGCCTCATGATGTTTTTTATCAAAATCGGTTCCGTAGTTTTGTTACTTAAATAAGAATAACTGAAAAAAACACGTCATTCACGTACACGACCCGAAAATGACGACTAAGTAAGTGTTTACAATGTTTACAAAATAAACTTGAAACCAGTCCAAATCAGTACCGATTGAGAGCATGCCCAAGACTCATTATTGGATTATCTACATTTTATACGTATTCCACTTCTCCAGCAAGTAGTGTCTGCTCGCCTCTAGCTAGACAATCCTCAAGAATTTTGCGTTCAAGTCTCAAGGACGCCTTGGTGGAACAATCTGTTATGTTATTTTATTATTGAATAAATTTGAATTTGAAATTTGAATTTGAAGGAACTTTCCAGACTATCTAGACTTTATCTAAGACCTAGAAACCTGATTCACCGACAATAGAACGAGATAATTAAAGAATTGCGTGTTTGATCTGCCCTTGATGATGACACCGTGGTTTTCCTAGTCTTTGTACCTACCACAATGATTATTTACATTGTTGATATGGTAATAGCACGAATTATTAGAAATATTTTTTCATATACACCCCAAAAGACAAACCCTATCAAAATTAGGTCAGCCATTCGAGGCATTCCACTTTCCGCACCAAGATTTTCCGCAACTACGTTATTACACTTTTGTGCATCCAATAGCTTAGAGTGCGAAAGTGGAATAGTTTTAATATTAAAAATGCTCCCACTTTCGGCACCAAGGATAAAGTACCGCCTAGTGATGGGAAAGCATTTCATTTTACATAATTGTTTTTAGGTTTACCTAATTTAAATCAGTTGCCACGTACAGGAGAATAATTCTTGTGTCGGACTACCTGTATCTCGTCCCACTGGGACGAAACACTACCCTTCAATTTTATTACTGGTTCGTCCCAAATTCTGTTTGTTTCATACTAACCTACTTCTTGTACAGTCAGAAACAAAAATGAAGAGTGGAAAAACATGGGCAGGGCTAGAAGAATTTTCTTTTCTATGTATTACGAGGTACAAGTCACAATTTTGCGATTTCAAGAATATACGCGGTTTACAAATTTTTGTAACAAATATGCATAAATGACATTCTACTGTAACTTTAACAACATAGGGTTAAAATTACTTTAAAGTGGTTTTATTTAAAGCGATGTGCTATTATTTTTCTCTGAGTAGGGTAACAGGCCATAGATGCAACGTAATGTGCTTTAATGATAGTGGAAGCTGTTACGGAATACGACGCAATACTAATAATATCATAACATATGCCCGTAACTTTCTCTTAACAAAGATCTTGCGATCTATCTACAGGGTGTGTAAGAACCACTCGTGAAAACTTTTTGAGACGTTACAGTAATCATTACAATAGAAACAATTTATTCACAAAGAAAATTACAACTAATACAGTATTTAGGTACAATATTCACAATATTTCCTAAATACACAATGTTGAGCTATCTACAAACCTTTACGAACGATTTATAGATAGCTCAACTGGTCCAAAAATAACTTGTTCTAAGAAATCATAATAAAATCTGATGTACATACAATTATAAACTGTCCTAAAATTTAAATTCCATGCGCGCACTTTTTGACGTATCGCTCCAAAGTCGTAGGTATGTCGAAATTAGCACTCTTACGATAAATTACGAGGCTGATCAGTTAGAAGTACTACTTCTGTCTTGCTCTAATGTATACTGACCTTCGCGTGTGCTGAGACAGAGCTACGTCTTCTGTCGTCATTCGGGTTATCCTGACGGTCAATTTTGAGTTATGATGGTATTGAAATTATTATGATAAGTACTTGCATAAATATTAGTATAAAAATTTTTAGCCAAGTACGTGGAGGAAATGTTGTAAATACTTATGTTGCGTTCACACTATGCCGCAGTCGGCAGGGACTTGGGCAGGGAAGTGGGCATGAGCATAGTGTGAACACGATAATGCCTCTGTCCCGTGTCTCGGCCCAAATTGATACCCAAGCTTCCTAGTGAGAATAAAGGCGATGTTGCTGTGGCAATAAGTCCGCGGCAATAATGCCGGCAGCGGCATGGGCATAGTGTGAAAGCGGTATAAGGTACTATCCTAATTGAAATTAGATTCAACGTCTATAAACAAATAACGAGATTTGTTATTACTAGCCTGTAGCTATGCTTAACCTAACGGCTGTACAATACTTAACCGATATTACCACGTATTTGATAGCCTAAGAGTTTTATGACACCATAAACATCGGCTAGGTACCAGGAAAGCATGGTGTCAGGTGGGGTATGTATTCGACATATCATATTTTCTAAGCGATGAGTTCCTGGTATCTTGTTGTCAGGAGAGCTAGTAATCTTCAAAAGGAAACGAACTAATCTGTCAGTAGCCGCGTTATGTAAACATACCGTATTTAAGTCACATTGCGCGTCAACGCCAGTTCGACTGTAGAACGTTGTACCGTCAGTGCGCAGTGTATCTCGGATATGCGACTGTTCCCATGCGCTTACGATAGTCACATTTATTTTGAGGCCGCTCGTAATAGGACCTTGTGTGCTTGATCTGTGCTGATGATGCGCTTTGACAGAGACACACACGCGTGAAATTACGAGAAGAAATAGGAGATAGATTTTTTTAAATCATACAAATAAACATTCCTTGGCATAAAAAAGCGAGTTTAAGTTATATTAGGTATGTATATATTATTATTGACCGAGCGAGCGAAGCGAGCGAAGCGTCTTAGTTTCCACATTGGCCAAAAATGCGTTTGTCCGGATGTCTGTCTGTCTGTCTGTCTGTCTGTTCTCCTCTACAGGTCGCATTTTTCAACCGATCTGGACGAAATTTGGTACACAGGTTATATGACTTATTAGAATTTTTTTATCGTCGGGGATTTTTGATTGGAGGGGTACTTCCCCCAAAAAAAGGGCAAAGAGGGGGCTATTTGATATACTGGATATCTCCACCAAATGAGATCCGATTTCGATTATTCTTTTTTTATTTGAAAGGTAGTAACTATAAGTTGGTCTCATAAAAGTTTGGCGAAGATCTGATAAGGATCTTCAGCATGATGAACAGGATAGCTCATCAAACAATCGATGGTTTTCAATCAAATTTGAGAGAAACACAAAGGACCTCATTCTACACAAGATGATGCAAAAAAAATCAAAAAGATCAAAAAAATCACAAAACGGAAAATGCACTTGCACATTACATTACTCCAAAATTTACAAAATTAAAGAGAAAAAACATCACATCACACACACAAACACACAATATTTTGCATTATAGATAAAAAAGAACAGAGTTCTTGGAGGGCAAAATGTTCATCCAAACGCATGTTAATTTTAGTACCTAATTAACAACTAGATGTCGCTGGTAAAAGTGTAACAGTCCTGCATCGCGCTATCGTATCGTTGAACTTTTCTATAAGTAAATAGCTCACTTTTAGTATGCTCGCGAGGTCTACAGCTCCCAGAGCCACTAGTTTATATTTATTAGTTTATATAATTACCTTCGTATTTATGTTCATTTAACATTTCATGTGTAAGTTGTGGCTAAATTGTTTTCTAGTAATATGTTGGCCGATTCTCAGACCTACTCAATATGCCCACAAAATTTCATGAGAATCCGCCAAGCCGTTTCGGAGGAGTACGGGAACGAACATTGTGACACGAGAATTTTATATATGCTATTATGTAGACAGACCAGCAAAGGACGGGAAGATGATGATGAGCATGACCTTTTGTAATTTAGGAATAGTCAAGGTTTAAAAGTCATGAACACATCACAGTAAACAATATTAAATACATAAATAGATAGGTACTTAAACTGAGTTTTGTCGCTAGCAATATTTTATCTGCTTTGTAAGCCTGAGAAGTAATTAGTGGTTTCTTCATGGTTAATGCATGAAGGATAATTGTTGGTATAGTTACATTGCACGGGACGAGTCAAATGTCAAAGAATACCTAGGTGTTTGTACCCAAGGTACAATGTACGGTGACACCAGGGGGGCAATCGCTGTCTCATAAAAAACAGTTTTTCTGAACTGTTTTCATACTAAAGTCACTAAGTCCTAAATTATAGGTATTCTATGACTAAACAGTGACATTAAATAGTGAATACCTATAATTTAGTATGAAAACAGTTCAGAAAACCTGCTAGGCTTAAACCTGGCTTTTTATGAGACAACGATACCCCCACAGTGAAGTACAAAGCCCGTAGGCTTGTTTTAATATATAGGAAACTAGATCGTATTATCAGGGCACTAAAGTAATATTACTTGTGTAGGTAATATGGCTGAGGTAAAATCCTTACGAAAAAACGAGTCGTGTGGTTCTGACTATAGTTGCAATTGCAACAGAGTATGGGTAGAGTATATCTATGATTCAGGGTGCAAGTTCAACTCCTGAACTTAGGCTTGGCAGGCCGAAAGAGTAGTAGCCATAGATTGAGGGTCGTAACTATTTGGTCGTGACGTCATCGCCGTTTTTGTAAAACTATCACCGGGTATTTTTGTGATTCTTTCTGGACGGTGGTAGACAGGATAGATTAAAAAAGACTGTAAAAAAAGAAGAAAATAAATGGTTGTGCAAGACATCTTGTCTTCGTTTAACTCAGTAACTTTTTAGTAAAATGTGTTTCATCTATTAATAGTAATTTTTATTGTTACAGCGAGACATCGCCCTCGTCGCCGATGGGCAACGAGAAGGATTCCAAGATGAGCCAGGTTCAGTTCTCAACACCCTTCGACAACTCAGGCAGTACGGTGAGTTTGTTTTATCATTTTGTCCGAATCGTCACAAAGTCGTATCGCAAGCTCTGAACTGCTTTCGCTCCAGCATAATGTCAAGCGACGTGGCCACAGATATACGAAAACAAGAAGCTTTTGACGCCAAAAAACGCGCTGAAACGCGCTAGTGTCACTATTTAGTCACAGAATACCTAAGTATGAAAACTGTTCAGAAAATCTGCCAGGTTACCTGGCAATTATGAGACAACAATACCCCCACTGATCCATTCTCTAGTAGTAGAACTCTTTGTGAAATAACTCGTCCGGGGAAGTATGACCAACAATGACGCCAAAAAACGCGCTGAAACGCGCTAATGTCACTATTTAGTCACAAAATACCTATATGATGAGTATGAAAACTGTTCAGAAAATCTGCCATGTTACCTGGCAATTATGAGACAACAATACCCCCACTGATCCATTCTCTAGTAGTAGAACATAACTCTTTGTGACATAACTCGTCCGGGGAAGTATGACCAACAAGGTGCCTATTTCTGCCGCCACACAGTGATGCTCATTTCTGTTTTCTACCGCGTTCACACTATGCCCATGCCCCTGACTTATTGCCACAGCAACATCGCCTTTATTCGTATCCGGGACAGGGGCATGACCGTGTTCACACTATGCTCGTGCCCAGTTCCCTGCCCAAGTCTCTGCCGACTGCGGCATAGTGTGAACGCAACATTACGATTTGAAGGGTATAGATGCCAGTTGAAAGGCACGAGAGAACTTTAAACATTGGTGGACGCAGTGAAATCCTTTAGAGATCATGTCCCCAGTGGACGTGCAGAACTGCTCAACACTTGTTATACCACCACAGTTTCTCATAACTTGAGTTGTATGACGTCCACTGCTTTTAGTGGGCCTCAACATAGATTTCCAGAGTGACCCAGAAGGGTTCATTATTAGATTATCCAGAATCAAATTATGAAACGTCATGATTCACGGTTTCGTAGAAAGTTTCGTCACAACGATTAATAAATTGAACTTTATAAACATTTCTAAGAGCATGACTCACAGTTTTGCGTAAACTATCAGCTAACCACATAACCACTAGTTAACTCTAACAGATATTTCTTAATGGAAAAAATATTCCATGACTTCCTTCGGTAAATACAAGGTTGTAAACTCCATTTATCAAAACAATTTATCATTCTCAATTTTGGAATAAGAGAATATCGGCTTGTGTTTAAGTTAATTTTAAAAAAAAAACCTTGTATTCCTAACTATTACATCCAGTACAATTTTCTCTCCCTGTTTTTAACAGATTAAAAATGACTATTGTTATCTTCGCTTTTTGTGGCATAGAATGTCACTTTTTTGAGCAAGTGGTACGAAAAACCTATTTTCATTCCATAATTCTATGCAAAACGGACAGGTTTAGTATGTTCCTTCAAAACAATCAGCGTCACTATATTTTACGGCGTCTACGCTCTCAAGGCTTTAGTACAGTGAACGACAATAGGTGATTCTATTAAACAATATACCAATAATAATAAGGTACCATTTAGCCATCTACGGCTGCAACGCACTGACCGGTTTATTACTATTGTTTTGAACTGTCATCACCAGCCATAATCGATCATCATCATCGTAAAGATTTCTGTGAATAGTTAAAGAGTTCATCTTTTTAAATCCATTAAAAAGATGTAACTCAAAAATCTCTTGGGCTAATAATTTTACAATGAATAAAGAATTAACTCAAAATTTCTCTTATAAATACAGAGTGTATTAAGACCACTTCCTGAAAACGTAAAGGGGGTTAATAGTAGATTATTATACAAGGGGATAAAGCAGTGTCTTCTGTCGCGGGTGACGATTCAAATCGCGAGCGTAACGAAGGACTCGAAGTTTACTCCCGAGCGTAGCGAGGGTGTTAAAAACTTAAATCACGAGCGAAGCGAGGGATTTAAGACGAGTCCTGAGAGTAGCGAGGGATTTAAGTTCACCCAAGACTAAGACAGCTTTATCACCGAGGAAAATACTCTACTTTTCGTACCATTTGCGAAAAAATTAACACAATAATAATATGAGATAGCACTTTAGAACATTAACTTATTTATAAAAATAAATTAAAATAAACTTAACGTTTATGTATTTAAAGAAAACAAAAACGCGGCATTTTCCTAGACTAATATTTTTTTGTCGGAAAAGCAAAGGCATCAAGCTCATACGGCCTGCATAATAAATGCGTATTCCTTTTTCAAAAAGATGTATAATGCTTTATATACAAACTTAATGGTGTAAACACAGATGTAGTTCAGTATAAATTGTATTCCAAATTTAAATCACTTTCTCCCCCTAGAGGATGAAAGAAATCCAGTACAATTTTCTCTCCCTGTTTTTAACAGATTAAAAATGACTATTGTTATGTTCGCTTTTTGTGGCATAGAATGTCACTTTTTTGAGCAAGTGGTACGAAAATACTATTTTTGAAGTGAAACTTCTAATGCGACTTCCAACAAGGTTGCGTTAAACGTTTAACGCTCCGGAATTTAACGGGGGAATAGAAAGAGACAGAGCGAAAGTGAATGCGTGGCACTCAAAGTTTCACTTCTTCCGCGCGTAGGGACTCCACGCACTATTTTTTCTATGGGACCAATAGTGCTGCCACAAAAATAATGGTAAAATGCCTAATGCCAAGTCTATTGGTATAATAGGTGCCAAATAACACCGCAATACTGGTCATTCACCCACTTTCACCACGATGTCGCAAAATTTAATTTATGAATGGCTAATTCTGTCGCTTTCCATACAAACCTGTCGCTAAGACGGTAATCGCTCGAATCTCGTAGTACTGTTTGTTTACCATACATAAATTGAATTTTGCGACATCGTGGTGAAGGTGGGTGAATGAACTGTATTGCGGTGTTATTTGCCACCTACTATAGAGCAAAATGCCTAAGGCCCGTATTCTGATTTACTGCTCAAGCACTGATCCGGACTCTAGCACTGATTTTTATATGAAAATCTTTACTCAAATCTATACTTGAGTATCGATTTATTTATCAGCATACGGGACTAATGGGCGAATACTCAAACGCAACTCAAACCCCCCTCAATTTAAGTCCCGCTTAAATTGTTGCCATCTCTTACAAATGAGTAATGTCAAACAGAGGCAGAGCAATCTTAAGTGGTGCTCAAATTTGAATGACGTTTGAGTATTCGGCTGTAAGATTCAAAACACTTGCGGTCTTATTCCAGAACGGGGACTAAAGAAAGTCACGGTTTAAACCGTGACGTTGACGTTAAAACCTACGTGCCTAAGATGCGCACCGCGAGATATTTGTCATGTAGTTCTGTCAAAATGTAAGCATTTTGCACCAGTTTAGGAACTATTGCATTATCTGTGGTACCTAATGGTGTCGACAAAACGCGCCATAATGAACACTTTTGACACTTCTTAGTCGGCGCACCTCTCAGAGGACGAGATAATAGTCATGCAAAAATGTCAAAAGTTGAAAATTCAAAGGCGCGGTTTCTCGACAACATTACCACAGATAATACAATAGTTCATGAACTGGTGCAAAATGCTTACATTTTGACAGAACGACATGACAAATATCTCGTGGTGCGCATCTTAGGCCCGCTAGACTTTCTTTAGTCTTCGTTCTGGAATAAGACCGTTGAAATTGTATAAATATTGTGTAAAAAGTGGTAATTAATAAATTATCTTACGAAGGCTTGTTGGTCACCTCGTGAAGATTCTTCCTATACTCCGTTCGCGGAGACAAGCTAATAGAGCGCGCGCTCTCTTGCACTATTGTATGAAAATGAACAGGATAGAGCGCTCGCTCTCTTGCTCTAATTGTATGAAAATGAACAGGATAGAGCCTTGATAGAGCGCGCGCTCTCTTGCACTATTGTATGAAAATGAACAGGACGGGACGATTTCCCTATTAGCTTGTCTCCGCGAACGGAGTATAGACCCATAACTAATTGTATGTTTGTTTGCAGATATGGCAAAAGCGTCAACAGGCAGTGTGCGTGAGGCACGCCTTCAAGCACTACGGGTCAAATAAACGGCCTAACCACGTGCTCAGTAATCTCAACATGACCGTCGCTAAAGGCACCATGTGAGTAACCACTTTCTTTTGAAGTTATACTTCTAATGCGACTTCCAAAAATTAAACGCGTTAAAAGTTTAGCGCTAAATATAATAGAATAGAAAGAGACAGAGAGACCCCCACAAAACGCAAAACACTTCGATAGCGCGTTCTAGGATCCGACCAACCTTAGCAGCGCCATCTAGTTCTGATTTAGGCAACATGAGCATAGAACATTTCCTAACTAAATAAGTACTGCATATTGGTTAAGTACATAAAAATAAATACTAAACTAATTTCACATCAAACACAGAGCGAGAGTGAATGCGTGGCACTCGAAGTATAACTTCTTCCGCGCGGAGGGACTCCACGCACTATTCTTTTAATTAGCCTGTTCTGTCCCACTGCTGGGAAAAGGCCTCCCCCTGGTTGTGAAAGAAATCGCCGGAAAAAGTAGTTTATTAATGTACTAAGGGTGCATTCATATTGGTCTTCTAAAATGATTGCTAAATATGTTGTCATCTCTTTTCGTTGTCACAAGTGAAAATGATAGAGCATTTTTAAAATGACAGTTGTATATTGTCATGATTACAACATTCACCACTGGTGGGGACATTAGTGGGGATTATGACAATATCTTTAATAGGGATCACATACTTAGTGGGGATTTCTGGAAAAAAAATCCAGACATCCCCACTGCTACGTTGTAGACATGCTATATCGTAGATGCGGCGATTTCTGAAAAATAAACTAAAATCCCCACTGGTAGGGATTTCTTAGTGGGGATATCTGGACTATATCAATAAACCGAATAAATGGGTAAGTTTACCCCTAAGTTTTCAGAAGTGGTTTTATCACACCCTGCATTTTATCTTACTATGGACCGCATATACATATTATTATATAGTCTGTATTCTCTGGATATCCTTGGCAGAACATCCGTTGTCCCAAATCAAAACAACTTCAATAATTGCTTAAAAGTCTTCCTCGTTCCTTTTAAAGAATAATTACATACACGACAGTGGGTACTACCAATAAATTATCGTATGAGCAATAAAGTTGATGGGCTTCCACTGAGAGGAAGGAAGTGCGGCCAAGGTCTGCAAGACAAAGGAGTACCTAGTCACCTCTGACTCTTCGCTTGCGAATGTGACATAGGTACATGGCCGATGCTTTTTTGTTTTGCAATGCTTTGTTTTATTGTTGGACGCCGTAGACCTAGGTGAATTAACCATACCTAGTATTTAGTGGACTTGTTGGCCGTAATAAGTAAATTATTTGAATACTACCTTCCGTCCGCGATTTCGTCCGCGTCCGCTTAGTTTTTTGGGATAAAAATGCCTATTGGTTAATCCAGATTATGAACTAGGTATATTATATATTCGAAGTTTCATCCAAATAGGACCATGGACATTTCACACAACGCCATCTAGTCTCTAACATAACATAACTTGTACTTTGGGAGCGCCCAGACACAGAGCAAAAACAAAAGAGAAAAATTTTGTTCTCAGTGAGGATCGAACTCACAGCGCAGAAGACAGAGCCATCAACCTATATTTATTTACAAGTTTATAATATACAATAAAACGTATAAACATGTTTTGAAAACATTATAACGGTTTAATACATATTTCAGCTACTTTCATAGCATTATGTCGTACGGCATTTTGTTGTGGGGGAGTGCTGCAGACATAAACACCATATTTGTGTTGCAGAAGAGGGCTATTCGTGCAATTTATAACATGGGTCCCAGAGAATCACTAAGAAATAAGTTTAAGGAAATAAATATAATGACAGTACCTTGCCAGTACATCTATGAAAACTTATTGTATGTTCAAAAAAATATCAATCTATTCAACAAAAAAAGTGATAATCATAATGTTAACACTAGAAATAAAGACAAACTCGCTGTTCCCACCACTAGGCTCACAAAAATTAGTAAATCTTTCAAAGGGCAATGTGTACGCTTCTTTAACAAAATCCCAAGTGATGTGTCTCAGTTGTCGATTGGCAAGTTCAAAAACGTAATAAAACAGAGACTTCTTTTAAAAGCATACTATAAAATATCTGATTATTTAGAAGACAAACAAGCTTGGGACGAACTAGCTCCAACTCATCCAATAAAAAAAATATGTAATCATACCTAATCATACAAAACGTAATGACGATTCAAAGTGATCAGTGAGATTTTATTGAATAAAAGATTTTTGACTTTGACTTTGACTTTGACCACTGTGCCTAGGTATATTACATATTATCATTTTATTTGCAATTTCAACTCTATTTCAATATTATAAGGGCTTAGCCTGAGAGCAATATTATATTTGCATTTAAAAATTAGACTTAGTGACGATTCGGACCAAATATTTTGGGACAAATTCTCCCAATCGTCACTTTTGATTTTAATAATTTTTGTTGTGACGATTCGGACAACTTTAAAAATAGCTGCATTGTACAGTCAGGTAAACAATTTTTAAGCAAAATGTGATATAGCTATTAAGGTGGTTCGATTTCCATATTAATTTATTTTACCAATTTGGGGGAAATTATATTATTATACCTAACAAGCAATTTTTATTTATTTCTTGAATCATAGAACTTAAAATCAAGCTGTCATCAAAAAAATAGATCTTGATCACACCTTTCATTTGGTTTTGAAACGAGATCTCTAAGGTGAGTAGTTTCCGAGATATAGCCGTTTGAAGTTTGACAGCTGTCATCAAAAAAATAGATCTTGATCACACCTTTCATTTGATTTTAGAACGAGAACTCTAGGGTGAGTAGTTTCCGAGATATAGCCGTTTGAAGTTTGACAGCTGTCTTCAAACATTTAGATCTTGATCACACCTTTCATTTGGTTTTGGAACGAGAACTCTAGGGTGAGTAGTTTCCGAGATATGGGCGTTTGAAGTATGACAGCTGTCATCAAAAAAATTGATCTTGATCACACCTTTCATTTGGTTTTGGAACGAGATCTCTAGGGTGAGGAGTTTCCGAGATATGGGCGTTTGAAGTTTGACAGCTGTCATCAAAAAAATAGATCTTGATCACACCTTTCATTTGGTTTTGGAACGAGATCTCTAAGGTGAGTAGTTTCCGAGATATAGCCGTTTGAAGTTTGACAGCTGTCATCAAAAAAATAGATCTTGATCACACCTTTCATTTGGTTTTGGAACGAGAACTCTAGGGTGAGTAGTTTCCGAGATATGGGCGTTTGAAGTTTGACAGCTGTCATCAAAAAAATAATCTTGATCACAACTTTCATTTGGTTTTGGAACGAGATCTCTAGGGTGAGTAGTTTCCGAGATATAGCCGTTTGAAGTTTGACAGCTGTCATCAAAAAAATAGATCTTGATCACACCTTTCATTTGGTTTTGGAACGAGAACTCTAGGGTTAGTAGTTTCCGAGATATGGGCGTTTGAAGTTTGACAGCTGTCATCAAAAAAATAGATCTTGATTTTAAGTTCTATGATTCAAGAAAGAAATAAAAATTGCTTGTTAGGTATAATAATATAATTTCCCCCAAATTGGTTAAATAAATTAGTATGGAAATCGAACCACCTTAATGTAACCACACGCTCGCAAAGCAATTTAAATAGCTAAATCATATTTTGCTTAACATTTTTTTACCTGACTGTACTCAACGGCTTCCTTAATTTGATGTTCTCCGAATCGTCACAACAAAAATTATTAAAATCAAAAGTGACGATTGGGAGAATTTGTCCCAAAATATTTTGTCCGAATCGTCACTAAGTCAAAAATTATCCTGTCTTTTCAATAAAGTGGTACTTAGATTGTGTTTTGTTGAAGATATCCTTACACAGACATCTAGACATAACCACTCACAGATATATGTATAGGTACAATAGGTATGTAGGTACATAATAGAATAGTTAATCCTAATAAGTCGTCTGGTGATTATCAACAGCATAGCAAGTATGTAGTTAAAGAAGTTATACGCTTCAATAAGGACAGGTAACTATTTCACAATGTTTGTATTGAAACAAATTTTGGGACGAAACAGTAATATGAATAAAATTAAAGTTATTGTTTGGTCCCATACAGAGATACCGGTAGTCCGAAACTAGAATAACCCAATCAGCCTCTAGGGAAGCTATATCGTGTGTGAACTCGAGGGTAAAACGCAACTAAATTGAATGAGCCTAGTCTTTTCACATGATATTATCGTAATCAAAATGACCGTTTACCCTCAATGATATAAATGAAGAAATAAGTACTGACCACACATCCGCTTCACCGCCCCTCGAAAACAAACCTTAGCTTCCTAACAATAGAGCGTATAATAACCAGCTAACATAGAGAATGTGTAGAGTAGTGACGAAATAGAGCGTCCTCGGTATCGCAAGAGGTTGTCGGAGCGTTGCGATCTCGATTTTCGTGGACTAGATACGTTTATTACTCTACACGCGATTAAAACATATGTTTTGTGTGGTTATTTCCTTATTTAATGAATCGTTAGTTAATTACTGACACGTCTTTAGAGTCGATTAACAAGTTTTTCTACAGCAATTTCGACCAATAAGACCACTTACACTAATTTATGCAGATCCCGCTATGTGGTTGGTAGTTTTTAGGGTTCAATTACGTTCATTCCCGTTCGTCTCACTGGGTTTCGTCCCACTGGTGGGATGAATGCTTAAAATTATTTTATTTCCTGTACAGGAAAAAATTAACCCCTTATTTATTACCGTAATTCTATACGATCACTAAGTATCTAATTTATATTCAGTACGTCAACAAAAATGTTTTTCTCATGAATTTTCAAAAGTATCTACCTGTTATCTTGTACACTTAATATAAAGAAAGGTCTTTGAACTTATATAATTATAGCAAATAATACTATTGTATGGAAATAGCCACTGAAAAACTTCTACAGCACTTTATAACCTCACTTACGTATTTAGATTAAATTAAAATAATAACTATGGTTAATATCACACAAAATTATATGAGGAAAATAAGATATTAAGGTGTTTTCGATATTAAAGTGGTTCTTAGAATTGGAGGATGGTGAAGTCTTCCAAATATCTCTTTACGATCAAGAAATATATCTTCAGCTTTTAGTCTGTTTAAGAGAACACAAATTCTGCTTTGGTCAGGATCAGGAACGATTAAAAAGTTTTGAAGCAGCGTATTTTAATCAACATATATGTGGTGGAAATTAGGGCAGTATTCAATCGATCGATTGCTCGGTGTGTGGAGTGCTTCGACGGATATGTGAGTTTTCTTTATGACGACGACGTCAGGGTTTTGAGAAATTCCAGTTGAGTACGGAACCCAAGGCGTGCTTGGTCCCACTTATCCGTTTAAATTGTTTATAGCTGTATTTATAATTCTTCTAAATCGATTAACCGTTACGGGGTGAATGATCCTCAAAAATTGAAAAGAGTAAAATACAGGTATTCGATTTATGTACTCCTAATGGAAATATTTATAAAATGTAAAGTTATTGTTTCGCCCCAGTGGGACGAGATATCGGTAGTCCGAAACTGGAATAACTCAAAATATTTAGACATTGGTGTCGATTCTGTTGTTGCATTTTTCTAAACTAACGTATAAAATTATAACCGTCTTTGTCATCTTACTGCGTGTTTCCACTCAAAAACATTCACAATAAAACATGCACACTCTGTGAAGATATCAATTTGCGTTTCCATCGCCAAACCTTGTGCATGTTTGACATTTTTGAATCTTGTGTAGATTGTTTTATGGACTTTCTTGATTGTAAAAACAAATCGTTTGTAAGGATTGTGTTGTGAGGGTTTTGTTGTGAATTTTTTTAGTGGAAACACGCAGTTAACTTATGAGTTTGGTTAGCAACATTTTTAGTGCTGTCAAATTACGTTTGTTTAAAAAATGCAACAATATAATCTACACTATTTACTTCTCTACGTCACAAAGTTTTGAATCTCTGGCGTTGTCCTATTCTAACGTTACATTATCCTTTCAGATATGGTCTACTGGGAGCATCCGGGTGCGGCAAGACCACGCTGCTATCCTGCATAGTGGGCCGACGGAAACTAAACAGTGGAGAGATATGGGTGTTGGGGGGCAAACCGGGAACCAAAGGTTAGCAACAACAAATTATAACACTGCGCTGTTCACATTATTCCAGTGTCATTCCAGTCCAGTGCTGGGTTATATCCTACTAATATTATAAACGCAAAAGTTTGTAAGGATGTATGGATGTTTGTTACTCGTTCACGCAAAAACTACTGATCCGATTTTGATGAAACTTGGAATGTATATTGTCCGTGGTCCGTGACCTGGATTAACACATAGGCTACTTTTTATCCAAGAAAATCAACGTGATCCAGCGGGAAGTCGCGGACGGAATCTAATTGTAGTCTTTTAAAAACTGGTAAAGAAATGCGAGACTGGGTTTGCTTACTGGAATTTGTACATTCTGCCGGTTTACTTTATTCCAATAGCATTCTAGCGCTGGACTTGAATACTACTAGAATAAAGTGAATGTAACTTTTTAAATTAATTATTTGGACCTGTTTTTTGTGAATATCATAACTAATTCGAACTTTTCTTTTTTTAGCTCTTAAAAGTATGTACGTAGTTAGTTAGTTTTGTGTGTTATATTATATCTTACACCTTTTTATAATATTTTAATGTTCATTTAAGTGTTCTATAACTACCTACTATGGAAGATTGTGTTGTTTTTATGATACTTAGTAGTAAAATGAGATGTATTTTTTGGGCCTTATATCTTTCCACATCATCTAGTAGGTAATTCCTTCCACTTCTTCATCTGACGCGTCATCTTGGAAAATATTGAAGAACGTAATATCTTTGTTGATCACATCTTTCCACTTCTTCATTTGACACGTCGTCTTGGGAAGTGCAGAACGTAAGATCTTTGTTGATCACATCTTTCCACTTCTTCATCTGACGCGTCGTCTTGGGATATATTGAAGAACGTAAGATCTTTGTTGATGACATCTTTCCACTTCATCTAGTTTTTCTTTCCACTCCTTCATCTGACGCGTCATCTTGGGAAATATTCTAGTACGTAATATCTTTGTTGATGACATCTTTCCACTTCATCTATTGTTCATATCCCTTCTTTCTTTTGACATTACAATCTCTTACAGGGTCGGGCGTCCCAGGGAAACGTGTGGGGTACATGCCACAGGAAATAGCTCTATACGGAGAGTTCACAATCAAAGAAACCATGATGTACTTTGGCTGGATCTTCGGGATGGAGACCAGGGAGATTGTAGACCGGCTTAGATTCCTACTGGACTTCCTAGACCTGCCCAGTGAGAACAGAATGGTGAAGAATCTTAGGTATGTTTTTGCGTAACTTAAAAATTAAACCTAGCACATGAAACGCTCGTGGCTTGCTTGCTTAATCAATCTTCACTGATTATCTGAGTCACAGATCATTGATCGAGTGAACGAAGCGAACGAAGATCTTAGTGACAACTTGGGCAAAAATGCTTTGTATGTTTGTTCTTCGAGATCTTTTGAACCGCTTATCCGATCTTCACAGAATTTGGTAGGTATACGGATAGTACTCTTAAGTTTTACTGGTTGGTAAAATGAAGTAATTCAGTCAAGGGATTGTAAAGTTCCAAAGGGAGTAAAAAAAAAGTCGTACCAAAATATTAAGTGGAGTATCATATGATAGGGTTTCGTTTAGAGATTTCGAAACCATTTTTCTTTTTATTCTAGGTTAAATAGTTTTTGAGTTATTGTAAAAATTATACAGGTGGTAAAACCAGTATAACGCGAGCTACCATTTTTTAGACTTTCAATGGTTTTGTAGTTCATGTAAGACCGGTACTTTGCTAAATGGTGGTATTAATGAGATTTGCAAAATTTAGGGTTTTATTTTTAGTACGAGGAGGTACTTAGACATTCCCTCACGAGATCTCAGTTCGGGGCGAACTACTAGTTATAATACTGTCGCGCTGTCACTACTTAGATGGGTGACCGTTAGTTGCATTTACATCGAGCGCTTTCGTGCTTCGGAGGGCACGTTTAACTGTCCCGGCACTAGCAGTCGTTAAGCCGCGACGGAGGCCTTAAGGCGGCTTAAAAACTCCGTCACCAGAGTTGGCCACTAATACGAGTTTGTTTGCTACAGCAAAAATGAGCGCATAAATACAAGTAGGTCCTACTAACATCTAGTATGTTAGTAGGTAAGCAAATGTCCGTGAATAGTCAAGCCTTATTTGCTCATCGTCTCATAAATATTGTTTGCGTTTTGTTCGTAACAGGACATGTCACATCCTTGTGCAACTTATAACACTCAACGGAAATAATGTGATTTTTAAATGACTTCGAAAAAGGAGGATTCGCTTTTCTGCTGTATCTATCTATCTAAATATATAAAACTCTTTTGGAGCTGACTGACAATCAACGCTTAGCCTAAACTATAAGTCCTAGAGGTATGACATTTGGAGGGTAGTATCCTTATATAGTGTAGGGGCGCACTAAGAAAGGAATTTTGAAAAGTCAAACTCTAACGCGAGCAACGCCGCGGGAGACGGCTAGTACTATTATAAAACTGTAAAAAAAGGCAAAAACTAAAATTAAAGATATGGATAAACTAAATATGCAGTTCTATCTACTTAATAAACTATTCTGATTCTGAAAATCGAGTTTGTCTGTTTGTCTGTTTCTTTGTTCGCGGATCACGCCTAAACTACTGGACCAATTTCAGTGAAACTTATACCATTCAGAAGCCCTTTTTCCGGATTGAAACATAGCTATATTTTATTGAAATGAAAGACGTGGATTCTTAGATACAGCTTGACCTCTCTGAACCAAAAGCCGCCTTTGGCACGAGGTTCATCTTATGCTGGTTAACAGATATTTTGGTGGAAAGTTTCACACGCGTACGAAGTCGCGGGTATCAGCTAGTGCTGTATATTCGTACTTAACATTATAAAAGAGAAACCAAGTATTCATCTTCTATTGATCCACTATTAATTAACAAAGAAACATGATTAAAATGAATATCTCAATTTCACTCTTCATTTTTGCATTGTCGTGGTATTGTTAAAAGATTATAGAGCAAGAGACAGGGGGGATATTTGACTACATTATCGTATCGTGTACATTTTACTGAGATATACACAATAATTATGAAATCTATAGAACACCAGCCCCCATATCGCAAGCTCTGAACTGCTTTCGCTGCCCAACATAATGTCAAGCGTCGTTTCCACAGATATACGAAAACGAGAAGGTTTTGACGACAAAAAACGCGCTGAAATGCGCTAATGTCATTATTTATCCACAGAATACGTATGATTTAGTATTAAAACATCCGAAAACCTGTTTTATGAGACAACGATTGCCCCCTGCTTACTTATATTATTATGTAATTTACAACCATAATATTTTTGATCGAGTGAGCAAAGCGAACGATGATATATTCATCAGCTCTGAAAACTAATTTTGTGGAATTTCAGGCATTATTTTATCGGGAACGTTGTATTCTATTCCCTAGCTATTGCACTGAAAACACTGTTGGCTCTCTGACTATAGATTAAGAGAAAGTGTTACAATATGATATAACATTGCATATAACTACAGTGAAGATGATTTTATTGACAATAAACTGAATATAATATCAAATTCATACTAAAGTGTACATTACATGAATTTAAAGTATGGGTACCCACTTGGTAGTGATTGTTTGAACAACTTACTAATTTTAGTACAAAAAAACAATAGTAATAATATTCCCGAACTAGCTATCGCCCGCGGCTTTGCTCGCGTGGTAGCAGAATAAGTACGTACACAGTTTTGAAAATTTTCAAAAATTCTGAAACACGGGTCGAGTAAATTTATTTGAGGAATCTATGTACAAATTTTCAAGGGTCTTCTATGTACGGTATATAAAAGTATCGCATTATTTGGTTAAAATCTTTGATCCTACTTTTAGACCGTTTAGGGTGCGACTTTTCAAAATTCCTTTCTTGGTGCACCCATACACTATATAAGGATACTACCCTCCAACTTTCATACCTCTAGAATCCTTTCTTAGTGCACCCCTACACTATAATAAGGATACTACATTCCAAACACATCTCTAGGACTTATAGTTTAGTCTGTGCGTTGATTGTCAGTCAGCTTCAAAAGAGTTTTATATAATTAGAAGATTGATTTCTAACAATAATAACAAAAATTGTTACAGCGGTGGCCAACAACGAAGAGTTTCCTTCGCCGTCGCTCTGATGCACGACCCAGAGCTTTTGATTCTCGACGAGCCAACAGTAGGAGTCGATCCACTGCTCCGACAGTCCATCTGGACGCATCTGGTGCGCATCACCAGCTCCGGAGACAAGACCGTCATCATCACCACGCATTATATAGAAGAGGCGAGACAGGCGCATTGTGTAAGTACCTATAACAGGACAAGAGACAACTTCCTAGACATTTTCGAAGGCTTTTACTAGGTAAAGTACACAGAGCCCTGAGTCTGTGCATTTGTTTTGACTTTCGACTCGAGTATAGCACACGCAAACGCATTCGCAAAGCGAGAAATGTTGTTGGGAATCGCTCAATTCCCAAATCTCCCGCTAGAGGCGCTTATTCAGTTTTTATACAAAATTTATCGCTAGCAAAGTCAAAACAAATGCACAGACTCGGGGCTCAAGGCTAGGTGGATTATTTAAATCAAATGTACCTATATAGCGTTTTGTCCTCGATAAACAAACGTTGAATGAATGAATGAATGAATGAATGAATGAACGAAAGCACGTGGTCATCTTTGATAACCACTTGGACATTTTCGAATGCTCTTGAGTTATTACAAGGTAAAGTACAAGGCTAGGCGGTGTGTCTCAAACCTTATGAATATAACTTTTGGTCCTCGATGAACCAACGGTAAATAAATGAATGAATGAATGAAAGCACGTGGTAGTGTTAAGTCATCTCTGATAACCTCTTGGTCTTCTCTTACTTCATTGGACATTTTTGAAAGCTCTTGAGTAAATACTAGGCTAGGCGGATTGTCTAAATGTGTGACATATTACAGCTTTTAGTATCAGGGAAGCGAGGCAGGCGCAATGTATATCTAAGTTATCTTGATTGTAGGTAGGAATTTGATAGGATGCTTCTATGATAGCCTACCTAGAGGTAAACTTACCACCCACTTAATCTTTTCAATAGGTATATTTTTTTTATAAATCTCTGTCTTTTTTCAATAATTTACATTTATAAATAAATCGCCTTGGTCACGCAACGTAACATATTCTATTCTTTATGTTAATGAGACCACTAACGGGTTTAGTAGGTAGATGAGATATCTTGGGAGTGTTAGAGAAAAAACCTATTTTTCAAGATCTAAGATTATTATTTTTAGGACCAGTTTACGTAGGCAGCTGCGTGGTTTTGAGAGGTCATAATATGGAATCAAAACTAATGTTCAAGATAAACACAATACTACAAGTAGTTTCTCTATCAAACTGTATCTAATATCTAAATAGACAAATCCATGAAACAGTTTTCAAAATTTTATTGCAAAGACTTCTCTGATCATGGCTGAAATATCGAAAACCACACAACTGACATGAATTGTTCCTGGTAAATACTGATATTTTTTGTGAAAACGACACCCCGCATTTCGCTTTACAAAATTATTTATTTTAATGTTAACCTCCTACATTATAAAAAGTTAGAGTTTACTCTAACTTTTTTCATTATGTCATGATTACGTACGGCAGGTAATCAAGACATAATATTCCATAATGTGTACGCTTCTTGAACAAAATCCCAAGTGATGTGTCTCAGTTGTCGATTGGCAAGTTCAAAAACGTAATAAAACAGAGACTTCTTTTAAAAGCATACTATAAAATATCTGATTATTTAGAAGACAAACAAGCTTGGGAAGAAATAGCTCCAACTCATCCAATAAAAAAAAATTGTGATCATACCTAATCATACAAAACGTAATGACGATTCAAAGTGATCAGTGAGATTTTATTGAATAAAAGATTTTTGACTTTGACTTTGACCTATACTCTAACTTTTTATAGGATAGATCGCGAGTTTATTGAAAGTATACAGTTTTGTTGCAGTGAATTTTTGCGTATAACCTTTGCTACGCATGTTCAAATATAAAAAGGCTGGTCGAGGTGATCATGACATTACTGAAGGCCTCTTCCTGTATTACCGTATACATTTTCATTTTTATAAAGTGAACAAATAAAACTTAATCTTATGTGATGGCAGAAGGGTATGAATGAATGAATGAATGAAAACTTTATTGTACATAGAAAACACCAAAAGATTTTTTTATGAAATAAAACAAAACAGTTTGCATTAAATATACAATGAGCGGCCTTATCGCTCAATAGCGATCTCTTCCAGGCAACATTTTAAATATTTTTTTTAAGTATATCGTCTTCTAAATTCTACTGAAAGGCCTGCGCACGCGAGATATTTTTCATGTCGTTCTGTCAAAATGTAAACATTTTGCACCAGTTTTTGAACTTTTATCTGATCTGTGCTAATGGTGTCGACAAAACGCGCCTTGTTATTGTACACTTTGACACTTCTTAGTCGTCATACTTCTCTGAGGACGAGATAATAGTCATGGAGAAATGTCAAAAGTTGAAGATTCAAAGGCGCGTTTGTCGACCACATTACCACAGATAATGCAATATTTCATAAACTGATGCAAAATGCTTACATTTTGACAGAACGACATGACAAATATCTCACAAATATCCTAGGCTTGCTGGTCACACTTGGCCATATTTTCAAGACCATTAAGATATTTACTAGCCTTGACTATTACGTAGTAGGTACGTTGGCGTCACGTGTTTAGCTAGTCAGGCTTCACGTGGTCAAGGGTCAAATTATTACTAACTTGTTTTTAGTTAAAAATACGTGGTTTCTTCTACGAAAATCATTATAAACGCTGAATTGATCGTGTTAATGATAAAAATTTACATTACGAGTTATAACCCTACCAAAAAGCTTGGATATCTAAACTGTTGGCAGAGTGGTTAGTGACCCCGAAAACACCATAAATCATTTAAGTGTGGGGAATCCCTTAAAAAACCCTGCTGGAGAGCGCATGTAATTTTTACGAGTAAATAAATGTACCTGATACAAGTTGATTGACCATCTAATGTTTAAGCAGTTACCTCTGCTTATAAAAATGCATTACCTGACAATGCAAGTGTGAAGTCTCACATAATTAGTGGGAAATTCTGGAAAAAATATCCAGAAATCCCCACTGGCTAAGTCGTAGCATGCTACGGTGGGGCAGTGGGGTAAACATAGATGTTTGTTCTGTGTCTGGGTGTTACTATGTATCATAAGTATGTATTTACAAAAAAAAGATTATATAAATACTTTATCAGTGATCTTCCCATTTTCCATTACAAGTTTTGCTTAGTTTGGGAGTATAGTATTATATGATCTGTGGTTTGGGACTAGAGAGAGATATGTCAAAAATTTTTTTTTTTATTTATTTATGTAAATGAATATATTTCAGATCGGTTTGATGAGAAGCGGTCGTCTCCTCGCCGAGGAGTCTCCACAAGCGCTGCTTACAATGTACAGCTGCATCTCACTCGAAGATGTCTTCCTGAAGCTGTCTCGTAGACAAGGTAACTTGTAATTATTTACAAAGGGGTACCTATGTGTTATAAATTTTTCAGCCAAAATGGCTGGCATGGGGTCCTGAGGAGTATCTACTAAGTACCTACTGAGTGGTACCAACAAAGAGAGCCCTATATCCAGCAGTGTGTGATGATGATGTGTATGTAGTTTTGGAAAAACGAAAAGCTTATTTTTAACAAAAATCGGAGCCGACAAACAAACAGAAAAGTAACTCGTTATTTAGATTATCTGTATAAAACCAGTTCGCATTGACGTCAAACACCTCGATATTTTTTAGTTTCGCTCGATGATTTTAAATTCCGCAGTTAATTTGATAATACTTTGGACTTCCCGTGCCTACCCTTTTATGGCTCTAGGCGGTTACCTTTTATTTTTTATGGAAAATTGCAGCAATTTTGATCGCTGAGCACATATTTAAAAGTAAGATTAGGGAATATTTTTCATAGATATTTAAATATTCTAACATAAATAATATGAATGTGAGAGGAATAGATTCAGAGTTGACGAATGATAGAAGTGAGTGGAAGAAAACATGTTTTTCCGACCCCACAGCGTGGGATAAGGGCAGGGAAATGATGATGATTTAAATATTCTAAAGACTTGTCCACGATAACTTTTGGATAATGGAAACTTCCCTTTATTCATATTAACTGTCATTTCAGCGCGGCTTTAAAAAATTCTCTATTATTTTCACTTGTGACAACGAAAAGAGATGACAACAGATTTAGCAATCATTTTAATTAGCTCAGCTTTAGGAGACTATTGAATATACCCCTAAGTACGTAGGTATATTAATGTATCGATAGTCTATGTAGGTACTTATATAAATTACATTTATAGTTTATCAGTGTGTGTGTATGATCTATCAGAATAATTCAGAGGGTTTTTCTTTACGTTGATTCATACTGTAACAAAGGTGTGATTCAAACAGTTAAAAACCTAGGTACTTACATACATACCTCCTGCCTTATGTTAATGATAATAAGCTACCTAATTTGTTTTAACAATAATTAAATTCAACATGTAAAATCATCAGGTTTTACCTGTTCTAAAACTCATGTTGCAAGCGGAAACTAATACAAGTAGGAGTTTGATCAAGAGCAAAAAAATTACGACTTGTGTTCGTACATTTGCAGGTTTTGTGATTAAACAAAAAAATAGGAAGCGTTAAGTATTTTGGTGGTTATGGAAATCACGAATTATTATCTCGCTAATGATAGTAACGCGGTACCGGACGATGAAGTAGAAGGACCCGGTCACAGATTATATAATAATATACTAGTAACCCGGTGAACCGAAATAGTTAAACATAGTTTTTCTCAGAAGTCTGTTTTCATTCATCCGAAGAATTTTATTTAATAGAAATTAGATTTTTGTATTAGTAGCTGATTCGGTCCCACTACTGGGCAAAGTCATCCCCCTTTTTTCTTCACCCGTCTCGGTCCCCCACCAATCTTTTTTTTAAAATAATTTTTGGCTTTTTATGCCCAGCGGTTTTGAAGTCGGGCTGCAAATGATGATGATGGCCGTACTTACTTGGAAAAACTGCTTAGTAGTCTCCTTAGCTCTTTAGTTATAGGGACTGCAGTGATCAACTTGGCTAAGGGACTGTAGTTATCAATTTTGCTAAGGGACTGTAGTGATCAATTTTGCTAAGGGACTGTAGAGATAAACTTGGCTAAGGGGCTGGTAGTGATCAACTTTGCTAAGGGACTGTAGTGATTAACTTGGCTAAGGGACTGTAGTGATCAACTTGGCTATGGGACTGTAGTGATCAATTTTGCTAAGGGACTGTAGAGATAAACTTGGCTAAGGGGCTGGTAGTGATCAACTTTGCTAAGGGACTGTAGTGATTAACTTGGCTAAGGGACTGTAGTGATCAACTTGGCTATGGGACTGTAGTGATCAACTTGGCTAAGGGACTGTAGTGATCAACTTGGCTAAGGGACTGTAGTGATCAACTTGGCTAAGGGACTGTAGTGATCAACTTGGCTAAGGGACTGTAGTGATCAACTTGGCTAAGGGACTGTAGTGATCAACTTGGCTAAGGGACTGTAGTGATCAACTTGGCTAAGGGACTGTAGTGATCAACTTGGCTAAGGGACTGTAGTGATCAACTTGGCTAAGGGACTGTAGTGATCAACTTGGCTAAGGGACTGTAGTGATCAACTTGGCTAAGGGACTGTAGTGATCAACTTGGCTAAGGGACTGTAGTGATCAACTTGGCTAAGGGACTGTAGTGATCAACTTGGCTAAGGGACTGTAGTGATCAACTTGCCTAAGGGACTGTAGTGATCAACTTGGCTAAGGGACTGTAGTGATCAACTTGTCTTAAGGGCTGCAGTGTGATAGCATCCGACAGCGAGTTCGACACCCCCTTCTATTCTCCTCGAGTGCAATGGAACCATGACGACATAAGTCAAGCATTTTCCCCAGTGAAAAAATGGGCAGTAATGATTCTTTGAAGCACGCAGAGCTGAGTTTGCGTCACTAACCTTGCATTGTTACCCAAAGATGGTTCGATTGACGATACGAATTATAATAGAATAGAATCTACGTAGGTAATGGTTCTGCAGGATACCCCATGTGAAAAGCTAATAAAAATGTTTTTTTGTGACAGTCAGTGACGAATGCAGATTGGTTTAGGTACTTGAGTCCGTGGGTGGTCCGAGTCGAATAAGAAACATTTATTGTAGAACTATGTACAGGAGATCTTTTCTTAGAATAGTTTAAACCGTCTACCCATTCCAGGCGTACAATATCACCACATAATACTATCTTAACCATCTAATAACAGCCAAAAACTTGTTACAAAGTATTATAGTATTCTTCCAGAGTATGGTGTGCTTTACTAATAAGAATTGAACTTGGTTACAAATAATAAATCTAATAAATTCACGATACAAAGTTCATAGTGACCCATACATTAAATTTAAATTTTACATTATTTATTCAGACAACTTGGACCATACTCTATATGGTGTTAGTAAAAAAAACTATACCTACTAAAAAACTAACTACTTACATAGGTAATCGATCTCCGATTTCATTCTTGTAGGCAGTGGCCCATCATATCATTTCATCTGTATACTCAAGCACGTACTATAAAAAATTTGGGTCATATTAATGGTTAGGTACCTAACCCTTAACTCTCTGGTAGGTAAGGTATGTTACTGACACTGACATGACTGAGTTTTTCAACCTTAGTAGGTCTTATTGAAACACCACATTATAGTTTCAATGAATTCTTCTAGAAATGACTCTTCAATCAAAAATTTGTAGGAATTTTCAAAGAAAAAATGCCGCAATATTCTGACCCGTTCTTCTAGGTGTTCGAGGAACTAACACTGAGTCACCTAGTTTGGAAGACTAAAAAGATCCCTGTGATTTTACTAAACAAACTGACTTCCAAACTTGAAATCCATCTCTTTCCAGGGCAAGCGAACCAGGTGGTGGAACTGAACGTGTCCGGCAGCGGAGCCCTAGGCCTCAACAAGATGAAGCGGGAAGAGGCACCGTATGCAGCTGAGGACGCGCATGTGGTCGGTCTCAACTTCCATCAGAGCAAGGAAGTGCTTATTGTGGATAATAACGGCGTCGGTTCTAACGGAGACGTGAGTTATTTGTATTCATATTTATTTATTTCCTCTTTACACATGTAACATGCTCGATATTTCAGTATAGGTATACATTCAAAATAATATTCATCTAATAAGATTAACCATAATATTTATACAAAGTAGATGTAGTTGATCGACTGAGCGAAGCGAACGAGATCTTAGTGACAACTTGGACAAAAATGCTTGGCTTATTCGTCAACTCGCGAATGTCAAACTTGCAGGTTTGTATGTTTGTTCGTCGAGATCTTTTGAACCGCTCATCCAATCTTCACAGAATTTGGTAGGTATACGGATAGCACTCTTAAGTTTTACTGGTTTGTTAAATGAAGTAAATCTTTTACTTAAAAACTTCTGAATCTGATTTTTTTCAAGATGTTCAAGATGTTGTTGTATGCTGGTCATCATCAGACCTTGGTTTATGGACTAGACTAAAATTCGTTAAAATGATCAACCGAATCACAGATCATATAATACCTACTATACTATTAAACTACAATTATGTCTGTGATTCTTTAAAACTAAGTTTTAGATCTTCATAATTTGAAACTTCCTAGTTTCCTAGTAAAGGTGAATAAGTTGAAAAGTGCCTCCTACAGCTAAGACCAAATTGTCACACTTATTTATGCAAATAAACATCTTGTATCTTTGAACAGGTTTTTCTACAAAATGGTGTTCTATGTTCCAGATTCCTGGCAAAGTGGCGGGTACAGTAGCCGGTATAACACCAGACTGCAGCGAAGAATGCGGCGGAGGCTGCTTGAATGTAAGTACCAACTGTTTCAAGAGAACTGACATCCTACTATCCTTACTAATGTTATAAATGCGAAAGTAACTCTGTCTGTCTGTCTCGCTTTTACGCCAAAACTACTGAACCGATTTGAATGAAATTCGATACACAGATAGTCTAGACTCTAGACTGAGCCTGAGAATGGACATAGGCTACTTTTTAATGCGAAAACAGGGTTGTAAGGGGGTTGAAAGGGGAGGGATGAAAAGTTGTATGGAAGTAATTAAAAATACTACCCAAAAGACACTTTTCCACGCGGACGAAGTCGCGGGCACCATCCATCCATACTTACAAACTTTCACGTTTATAATATTACTAGGTGTGCCCGCGACTTCGTCATCGTGGAAAAGTGTCTTTTGGGTAGCATTTTTAATTACTGCCGTACAACTTTTCATCCCCCCTTTTCAACCCCTTTACAACCCTGTTTTCGCATTAAAAAGTAGCCCATGTCCTTTCTCAGGCTCTAGACTATCTGTGTACAAAAATTTCATTCAAATCGGTTCAGTAAACTACTAACTAGTCAAAAAATGCCTTTACTCAACCGAAGAAAAAGAATAATACCTACCTAAAACTAAAGGAATTAAAATATTAACTTATATACTTACCTAGTCAAATTAGCCATAATAAATGTAAGTACATAATTAGTAAAAAGTACCTACCCTAAGTAAGAACTAGTTAAGTAGTAGATAATGAAAAAGGTTTAAAAATTTAGTGCATGCCCAAGGGTATGAGGAGAACATGGTAGGATAGGTGTCCTCCTAGGAAAAGGGAAGATCTTCCACGCCGAGCGACCTTTGGCTCGGGCTCCGAGGGCCGATGGATGGCATTCGGTAGTATTACTTATGTTCAAACTCCGTGATAACTTCGTTTGCGCGATCTAGGATACTTCTCATGTTAGTTCTTATGTAGCGAGATAGATGGCGCTACAGGTATGTACCTACCCAAAATTAATGTGATTAATTAATGTCCGTGAATATTTATTTATTTATTTATTTAATTACCTACCTAAGTTTAAGCGCCCAAAACATTTGCGATACCTGGAAAAGGTGAATAAGTTGAAAAGTGCCTCCTACAGTAAAGACCAAATTGTAACACTTATTTATAAACATCTTGTATCTTGTAGTTTTGACGTGAAAGCGAGACAGACGCACAGACAGACAGAGTTACTTTCGCATTTATAATATTAGTAAGGACTTATATTATTCTATCCTCTTCCAGTGGACAACCCGAGGCAAGATCAGAGCACTAATCCAGAAGAATTTCCTTCGAATGTGGAGAAACATCGGCGTGATGTTGTTTATCTTCGTGCTGCCCGTCATGCAGGTCATACTCTTCTGTCTCGCCATCGGACGCGACCCCAGCGGACTTAAACTGGTGAGTTTACTAGATGAGACTTAAACTTGGTGAGTTTCTCGATAAAGTGACTTAAACTTGGTGAGTTTGTTGGTTAGACTTAAACTGGTGAGTTTCTTGAGACAAACGGACTTAAACTGGTGACTAAGACTTTTTGTAGTAACTGACTAAGTATTAAGTTTCTGGATAAAAATGGACTTAAACTGATGAGTTTCTTGATTAAAGTGGACTTAAACTGGTGAGGTTCTTGTCATAAGTAGACTGGTAAATTTCTTGATAAACTTCGACTTAAACTAGTGAGTTTGTTAAGACTAGGGTGAGTTTACTTGAGACTGACAGACTTAAACTGATGAGTTTCTTGATAAAAGTGGACTTAAACTGTTTTTATGACAAAAGTTGACGGAACGAGCAGATCTAATTTGATTCCCTCCTCCCCATGCCATAGTAATCGATGAACCAGACCTTCCAATATGATACTAATCTTGGATTTAGAATGATTTTTGATTATTTCCTCCCCAGGCCATAGTAAACGACGACGTGAACGTGATAAACGGCGACTGTCCGTACAACGCGTCGTGCAGCATGAAGAACCTGTCCTGCCGGTACCTGTACCAGCTGCAGAACCACACGATAAAGGAGTACTATGCAGACCTGAGCTCGGCGCTGGATGCCGTGAGAAGTGGCAAGGCTTGGGGCGCTCTCTACTTCAACGAAAACTATACTGACTCGCTCGTCGCTAGACTCGCTTTAGGTAACTTATTCAAGTTATACTTCTAATGCGACTTCCAACAAGGTTGCGTTATTCGAGAGGACATAGTCTCTGTCTCTTTCTATTCGGGGGAATAGAAAGAGACAGAGACTAGCTGCTAACTATCGTTAATAGATGGCAGTGTTCAGCATTTGACCGCCCATACGACTTCCAACTAACAGCGGGGGGAATAGAAAGAGACTAATACGCTACAATAAAAATATAATAGATGGCAGTGTTCAGCATTTTTTGAAGTTATACTAGTCGCCCACCTTTCCATACAAACGTGGAAGGGTAACCACTCCACTGTTTGACGCTGACCAACCAAAACTAAGGATTATATCAATTTATCTCGTCATAATCTATGTCTGTATACACCCCAAACCGTAAAAAAAGTATTCATTTAAAAAATACAAGCTTCTAAACTTTCAATGCGTAAGTATAGAAGCTTGTATTTTTTAATAATGAGAGTAAAATAAAAATACTATGATTATACCTACTTACTAAGAGCTTAGTTTGGGACTAGAGGACGTTATGTCCATCATCATTTCCCTGCCCTTATACCACGCTAGGTGAGGTCGGCACAACAGGTTTTCTTCTTCCACTCACTCCTATCATTCGTCAACTCTGAATCTATCCTCTTTCTCACAATCCAACCACTTCTTTGGTCTTCCTCTACTTGCATACCCAGCCACACTCATATTCATAACTCTCTTCGTTATATGACTTTCATCCCTCCTCATTACGTGTCCATACCATGCTAATCTACCACTCCTCATATTTTCAATAACAGGCGCCACTTTCACACTTCCCCTGATATACTCATTCCTTATTTTATCTAACCTCGTAACCCCACACATCCATCTTAGCATTCGCATCTCAGTAGCATTAGGACGTTATGTCCATGAATATTTATTTATCTACTGTTGTTACCAGCTGACACGGCGGATAACGAAACTATCTCCGAGTCGGAGGTGCAAGTGTGGCTCGACATGTCCAACCAGCAGATAGGACTCATGCTAAACAGAGATATACAATTCTCTTACCGGGACTTTGCTAAGGTATGTCATAACTAGGTGCCGCCCGCAATTTCGTTCGCGTCCCGTTGGATCCCGTTAATTTTTCGGGATAAATGTGTTAATCCAGTCACGGACAACATATATTCCAAGTTTCATCCAAATCGGATCAGTAGTTTTTACGTGAAAGAGTAACAAACATCCATCCATCCATACTTACAAACTTTCGCGTTTATAATATTAGTAGGATATATTTCAAGTATGGCCACTGTGGCTGAAAATAAACTCTGCAAATCGTATATTATGATCTACCCAGGTAATTGCTAATCTTACCTGAACCATGGACTAAATATATCTGAACTATAAAATCATTGAAACTCATAAGAAATGGAAGCTCACGTATTATTGGTTTTAACAAATTTCAAATTCAAATTCAAATTCAAATCGTTTATTGCACTTATGTTGTTATAAAGATGTTGTACAAAAGTAGTGTAGCAAACATAAACCCTGTTAGGGCACAGCAATTTGTTGAGGTTTAGGTACATAGGCACTAGGTGGCATATTTATATAATTCGTGGGTTTATATAATACAACGCAAAATGTGTCCAAATGGACACTAAAATATTCGCTCGCTTCGCTTGCTCGATCAAAAACTCTGTCATAGAAGAAGTAAAAAATTAACTTACTAAAATGAAAAATGTAATTTTGAAATCAGAAAAAAGTGATTTACGTATGTGTTGACAGTTGACATCCCATCGGCCTAATCTGCTTAATTTACAAGATAAAGCAAGAAACTCGGTGTACGAATACGTTTATAATTATAATACACATTTCCAGGACCTACTCGAGACATGCAACTATAACCCAAAGTTGGGCGACATTCCAATAGACTTCATGGACCCCATATACGGAAGCAAGAACCCATCGTTTACTGACTTCGTCGCGCCTGGGGTTATTCTCACGTGAGTATACATTCTTTGAAGAAAAAATACTTTTTAAATGTAACTTTCTGGGCAAAAATTACTTTTTTGGTAAAAAATTACTTTGGGGGTAAAAAATTACTTTTTAATCGTAAAAATTTTTTTTGAGTGTAAAAATTACTTTTTAAATGCAGTACAAAACACGCGAACCGCACAGTGTGTGGACGTGTTTTGTATTGCCCTGGTAGTGCATTACCGATGCCGGCGTTGCTGGACAAACGGATTTAGAAGACCAATATGAATGCACCCTTAAAAATAAAACCCTTTCGTAAAACACAGAAACTTGGTCTAACTATATTTTCGTTCCAGAATCGTATTCTTCCTCGCGGTCGCTCTGACCTCCTCAGCGCTGATAGTGGAACGGATGGAGGGTCTGTTGGACCGCTCGTGGGTCGCCGGCGTTTCTCCCGGAGAGATTCTGTTCTCTCACGTGGTCACACAGTTCGTGGTGATGTGTGGACAGACTGCACTGGTGCTGATATTCATGATATCCGTGTTTGGAGTCAAGAATAATGGAAATATCATGTTTGTTATTATGCTGACTCTGTTGCAAGGTATGTATACTCTGATTGGATGCAAAATCAATAAGAGCTAATTATATTTTAAATATACACCTTCTTTTTGCTTAGCCGTAGTCACTTTGTTTGTCACTTTGTAGATAACTTGAACGAACGGTCTACTAGACCGGCCGTAAATAGCCTCTTATGCTAATCATACCTTTATCAAATACAGGGTTTATTCAACCGCTCCATGACTATAACTTAAAAGAATGGGTCTACTAGACCGCTCTGTTGTTATGTATAGCGTCTATTAGACCGCTCTGTTGTTATGTATAAGGTCTATTACACCGCTCGGCCATTTTTTTCTTGCTACTAGACAAGATTTTAGAAAAAGTACTTTTCTATTAAAATGAATGAAAACGCTTTATTGTACATAAATAACACCGAAACATATTCCTATGATATAAACAAAACAGGTTAAATGTACAATGGGCAAAACTTAGATAATTTCTAAATATACTAAACCATATTTTTTCACAGGTCTTTGCGGAATGTGCTTCGGCTTCGTAATCTCAGCGGCGTGCGAATTGGAACGAAACGCAATCCAACTGGCTCTAGGATCGTTTTACCCCACTCTACTCCTCAGTGGGGTTATCTGGCCTATCGAGGGAATGCCTTGGATCTTACGCTATGTTTCGTTATGCCTTCCACTAACTCTAGCGACTAATTCTTTGAGATCTATTCTAACTAGAGGCTGGCCTATCACAGATTCTGATGTGTACATGGGTTTTGTGTCAAGTTTGGCTTGGATCGCTTTGTTCTTGGTTGTGACATTAACAATTTTGAGGTTCAAAAGAAATTGATTTGCCATTTTAGATTATTTGGCGTGGTATCAAATGGTAGTGATGTTTTTTTAGTCAAAATACCTACATTCATTGGTTTCAAAATGGCGACTTTAACGGCAAAAGTCACTGCAAAGCTAGTTATAGATAAGTATAAATCCGTGTAGAAATGTATATCGCTATGAAATTTACACGATTTCTAAATAAACCAGTAATTCATTGTAACTTACTAACTTGTACAAAAATTATGCATGTACCAAATATATGGACTATCTTCTGACTACCCTTTTTACATCCTCAAAGACATTGGTAACTTGCACTAAGTCAAAATTTTTTGTTCAGTAAAACGAAGATAATTTAGAATCGAATATGGGTAGTCGATTGTATACCTAACTAACCACGCCCTTAGATTTAAATTTGAAAATCATTTTCCACCTTGATTTTATTTATTTGTCACATCCAAAACATTTGTTTGCTCAAACCTCTACTGACTTTTAGTTTACATAGCTAATGACTATAGTCTATTGTACATATTAGCCTGTATTTATAAGTACATACGTACTATAGGGTATTAGGGATGTTAGCAATTATGATTGGTCGAACGCTTTTTTTTATTTAAGTTTTTTTTGCGTTTGTGTGTATTTGGGTACTAAAAAATAACTAAAATACAAGAAACAATTTAGTAATCTCACTTTATTTAGTGGTTCTTTCAAAATCCTAACCCTATTTTTTACAACATTGCAAAGACACCCTAACCCTATTTACGGGTTTAACTCCTATCTAGTTTTCTTACCATTAACCTGTCTGGTACTAAAACAAAAACATTTTAAAAGGAATACCACCCCTATTTACGGGTTATCTATTTAGTAATACCAACCCTATTTTCGGGTTACCTAGTTTTTTTTATGTCAATACTGAACCCCTTTGCACACAAACTTTTTAATCGGTAGTGGACATAACATTTAGATTAAGGTTATATCTATTCCAAGATTTACCTGTACCTATGAGTTACCATAGAGTTAGATGGTGCCATAGCATTATGGTTTTTATAACTTCAGACATACGAACGTATTTTGAACGAACAAAAAACCAATTTTACAAACCTTTATATTTAAAAAATACTAGAATTCATCATGATTAGTATCACTGTGTAATTCAAATTATAAACTGTATCTAAAAACGTATGTATTTTTACAAATCAAATAAAAATATTGTATGTAATTTTTTTTGTTTATTCGCGCCATCTTTTTGAACTATAAAACTATATTGTCGATGGTCCATTAGTAAATAATTTGTACAGTAATCTAGAAAGTATGGATACGCGGTATAAGATAGTCTTAATTTAGATAGATTTAAGCCAATTTTAATTTTGACACAAAAATGGTCTGAATTCTTTGATTAGCTTTTTGTAAACTGCAGTTGGCACATTTTTTATAACCGAATTCATAATTTTAGTTGTAATTTAGTTTAGAAGTGTCGAACTGTGATTATTTTTGCTAACATTGACATTTTTTTAATGACAATTATACAGTAATACTTGTACCAAATAATAACTGAGTTTTACTTTAGCCCCTTTTCTAGTATCCCTCTAATAATAAACTAGCTTCTGTCCGCGACTTCGTTCGCGTACCATTGGATCCCGTTGATTTTCCGGGATAAAAAGTGTGTTAAGCCAGATTACTACATTATGATTATTATATACTAGGTCCCGCTCGCGACTTCGTTCGCGTCCCGTTGGATACCGTTATTTTTTTTCGGGATAAAAATTAGCCTATGTGTTAATCCAGGTCACGGACAATATATATTCCAAGTTTCATCCAAATCGGATCAGTAGTTTTTACGTGAAAGAGTAACAAACATCCATCCATCCATCCATCCTTACAAACTTTCGCGTTTCTAATATTAGTAGGATATTCCAAGTTTCATCCAAATCGGACCAGTATTTTGACCGTGATTGAAACACAAACATCTTAGTACACAAACAGCTAAGTACTAATGGCATAGATAACTAATAGAAATTATATTCTATTTTTTCATCCTAAAAACTTCTGTAGATAATATCTAAGGTTTTTTTTTAAATAAAAGTATAAATAAAATTAAAATTTTTAATGATAATCATAAAATAACTTACATCGTCAATAAACACACCTATAGATCACGTCTTTGTCATAATTTCACTCAAAGCCTTCTTCTTCTTGGAGTCTTTATTGAACTTTTGTTTCTGGAAATAACAAAAAATTTTTAGAAAAAAAATTTTGTTACACAAATATTTGAATAACTCTTTATTTGCAGTTGATATTGCTCTGCCTTCTATGATGTAGGTTGCGGGTTCGATCCCCACTAAAAACAAAGATTTTTGTGTGCTCAACATATTTTTTCTGAGTCTTGTATTCCAGGTCATTCTTGTTTGTGCTGAGAAAATTCTAGATTTTTAGTTGTAATTTATGTAATTCTTGTTAAAAAATGTCTTTATCGCAAACGTTTGGACTAAATTGAAGCGTATTTTGTAAATAATAGGAATACGGAATCTGCATTGGTGTGTATTTCCGTACAAATGTATGGGGAATTTTTTCGCGATTTCTGACATTTCTAGTACTCAAACCTCAGTCGGTCC